>OU426980.1:165516979-166129324 GCA_911387785.2 Aelia acuminata
CACCTATCTTGACAAATTTTGTAAAAAGCTTTTAAAAAATCAAAGTTATCAGCTTCACATGACATATGTTCTGTTGCACCAATATCAACAATCCAAGAATTAGAAATAGTTTCACTTGAAATAGACTGGGTAATGTATACATGTTTATCATTCGTTTCACCAATCTGCTTCTGACTGAAGGCTTTACAATCCTTTATAAAGTGGCCAGGTTTCTTACAATAGAAACATGTTTTGACATTTCTTTCTTGAATAGATTTGTTTTTGAAACACTTAGATTTCTCATGACCAAATTTAAAGCATAGAGTACATTTAGTTTTTGAAAGAAAAGCACACTCACCAGTTGATGATTCGTTATCTTTTCGGTTAACTAACCTTTCCTCTTCAATAAGAAGACGAGATTGCATCTCATCCAAGGTTTGCTTTCCATTTGACTCCCAGGCTGATATAAAATGGTCGTATCCAGATGGTAGAGACATTAAAATCTTCCTCATTAACATTTTATCTGAGATATCTTCGCCTAGTATTTTAATTTTACCTGTCAAATCTTCTAGTATAGAGATGTGGTAAGATATACCCCGATTTTCATATTTATAAGAGAAGAATTGTTCCTGAAGAACATGTAGACTTATATCAGACTTCCTGTCAAACACAGCCAGTAACTTATTCCAAATTTCATAAGCTGATTTACAAGAAAGTAAGTATCTTAATTGACTTTCTTCAATTCTAGAAGTAATTAATTCCTGAGCCAATCTATCTTTAACTTCCGACTCCTTAAAACCTTTAGTAGTGTCCTCTGTCTCAGGTTTTAGATTTTTTTCACAAACATCAAAACAATTTTTCGATTTTAGGAGAATAGAAGTTCTGAATTTCCACACCTCCCAATTTGCGGATCCTTTGAGCATTAAAGATGCTTCCATCATAACAGAGAAAATATCAGAATGAAAATAACCAAAAAAATACGAAGTTTAGGTTAAACACCACGTGGCACCAATTGTTCACTAATAAACACTTTCTAATAAACTTTGACTAAAAAGAAAAGGCAACTTACTGGGCCCATACCCTGTTAAAAGTTCTGGGTTTTGTAAAATCAACATAAGATGATGTTAAACTGATAAGTTTACATCAGTAACATCATAAGATGATGTTATGATGTAAAAATGATGTTATGATTATTACACACAGTTATACAACAAGACAAAGCATCATGGCAGAGTGCCTAAAAGCTAGGGACGTACGATACCGATCAATATGAGTAAAGTATCGATACTTTCATTTCGATACCGGGTATTTTGGTATCGATACCAAGGATTCAAGTATGAGTACTGGTATCGATACTGAAAGTCAGTATCGATACCAGGATAGGAATATTAAGAAAGGATATTAAGTGGCGAAAAGTATTTTCATCAAAGTCAGAAGATGTAAGAACTGTCGGATTAGGATATAAGACATCAGTTTACGGTAAGAGTTGTAATCAGAACTAGTACCCAGTTTGGTACAAGTTCTGAAGAGTGACTCTTGGGCGTGGCCTCTTCCGAGATAAGTACACCCCCAAAAGGGTCCTTTTTAGAGGATCGGGCCTTACTCTGAAGGGCCCCTTACTGAACGGCGCAGGAGCCACAGTTCAGAACTAGTACCCAGTTTACTGCCACTAAGCGCCAAAATGAAACCATACTTAGACATCTCAAACTTTTGAAACTCCTACATAAGGCCTCAACTTATTGAAAAGTAAGATTGAATGTTAGGAAATTAAAATTCATTGGTGGAAAAAACTTATTTTCTTTTTAATTCAGAACATTTGCGTATTTTTTTCAAAACTTTTTTGTAATGCGTATCGGAACAAATATATCGTTAAGTTCAGTTACATTTCGAGGCGACGAATATAAATTACTTGAATATATTCTAATGTAAAATACTTGAATCAGTACCGATATCGGTTCTGAGTCGACTGTTTTTCTATAAGATTCTCAGAAATGACTGATAGTCATGAAGTTAACAGTGTGAAGTTAACAACCCCCATTTTCGATCGAAACGGTTAAATAAAGAAAATGTTTTATGGCTAAAATTCCTGACTATCAATCATCCCCGAGTATTTATTAAAATATAAATGTAGTAAGTAAATACAATTTCATTTGACATTAAGTACCATAAAACCAATCTTATAATTAACAACTTATAAAAACACGAAATTTAATTAATGGTATAATGTAGCTAGTGCTATTTTATATATATTTTTTTATAAAATATATTTTTATTTATAATATTGTTAGTACTTTATATGAGTATCGATACATAAGTATCGATTCTTTCCTTTCGATACTTTGGTGGTATCGAATATTTGATCAAAGTACTCAAATGAGTATTGGTATCGATACTTTGTTGGTATCGTATGTCCCTACTAAAAGCTACGTCTCCCTCGCAAACCCTATTCATCAGTGTTGCTATAAGCATTTATTAACAATATAATATATTAACAAAACACATTTAAATGATTATTCAATACTAAATAATTATATCCCTCAACAAGTCTAACTTTCCTCTAAATACTGTTTCTTTGACTTTTTGATAAGGTTTTTATTCTTTGCAGTTACGACTAAGCTTGAAACTGATTATTCCGTAATAAAAAAGGAAAGAAAAATGTGCAAATCGAAACGTGCATTATAGCTATTGTTCCAAATAAAAATAAAAATTCTACCCCCCCCCCCCCCTCCCGTCTTCAACTCGGACTACCGATAGTAGTAATAGTTTTATGTCCGAAACTATCAATGGTTTTACATCACTATGGAAATTGTCATGGAAGTATTTTTGGAATTCGTCAAAGCGAAATGTTAGGGATTGTGCATAACGTGACAGGAGATTAAAATGTTAGTCGTAGAAGAGGTGCATGAAACAGGAGCGTGGATGAAGAGAGTTTAAAATATTTTTTTTAGATAATGAGAGAAAAAAAAATCAGTAAAACGAATAATTTTATTTTGATTTGTACGAATACACACTAACTGTAAATTAAAATATTATATACCATGTTCAATACAACACAATCTTTTCGGAGGCGGCGCGAAATAGAAAATTTACAAATGACATGTTACTGATTACGATTTTATTAGAAAACGATAGGCATTGAATCGATAGATGGGAAGAGAAGATCCATTTAGAAGATTTTCATAATTTCTAGTGTTAAAAATTTTAAATTATGCTCCGCCTCCGAAAAGATTGTGTTGTATTAAACATGGTATTTAATATTTCAATTGAATAATTTATTTAGAGTTAGTGTGTATTCGTACATATCAAAACAAAATTATTCGTTGTATTTTATTTTTCCGCTTTTTATTCCATTTTGAATTTTGCTCTGTATTCATAAAAATCAGAAGTTAATTATTTCATACTTTTTAGTGCATGTATTTTTACTGGTTCCTAGTTTTCGAAGTCGGTTTAAATTTTTTTTTTTTTTTTTATAAAAAGTTTTTTATTTCATACTTTTTGGAGGCGGGAGATAATTTGTAGAAAGCCATACATTGGTTTCTAAAAAAAATCGAAGTGTTTTTTTTTATACAGATTTCAAGTGCATTTAGTACTCGTTTCTGATTTTCGAAGTCGTTATTTATTTTTAATCGGTACTCCTTCTTAGAAATTTTATATGTATCGTTGTGTATAGCCACATTTCACCTGTCTTGGGGAGGATACCTTGAATTCAAACCAGGTAGGGGGTTGAGAAACGGGCCAGCACCCTGTATCTGGTAAAAATATCACACCGCTTTCAGACCCAAACAAAAGAAAAAGCCGGACGGAACAAATGGCAAACGACAAAGGCTTCGAAAACGGACAATAAAGTTTTCTACATGTAACGTGCAAGGGCTAAGTACAAAGAGGAAAGAAGTTTTAACCAAACATGATGTAAAAATAGCGGTTTTGGCCGAGACAAAGTTAAGGGGAAATGGAAGCGAAATGTATGGCGACTTCTTACATATTTTGAGTGGTGTTAATAAAGGTGAAAGAGCTAAAGCAGGAGTATCATTGCTAGTGCACAAACGTTTCAAAAACTTTATTAAAGATTTTGAATGTGTAAATGAAATAGTCACAAAGCTGGAGATCGTGATAGGTGGTCAGGAAGTGGTGATCTTGGGATTATATGCTCCAACTGATTGTGCAACTGTTTCAGAAAAAGATATTTTCTTTGAGGACATTCAGGACATAGCACAGAGCGTTCCAGCAATTAAAATTCTTTTCTTAGTTGGAGATTTAAACAGCAGAACGGGTAAAAGAGAGGGCCTTCGGTGTTAGGAAGATTTGGAGAAGAAACCGTGAATGAAAATGGGGATCGTTTGATTGAACTATGTGAGCAACTGGATATGGTTATTTTAAATGTTTTTTTCCCCCACAAAGATGCACATAAATACACATGGCAGCAACCTACTTACCAGCTTACATCGATAATCGATTATATAATATTTAGAAGGAACTATTAAGGATTATGGGGTTAATTAAAAATACAAAACTTGGAACATAAAACGTGCCTTTTATTTTTATCACAAACAACATGGAGAGAGAATAACCTCAAACAGAACCTTCTTCCATAACCGACGCAGTGTTGCCATTACAATACAATATTATATTATATTCAATAAATCATTGTTAATTAACACCTCCCCCCAATCTTTTATATTAACAGAACTAACATTACAATGATTTGTATTAACAGAACTAACAAACTAAAAATAAACAATGCGAACTAAACTCAATTCCAATCCTAATTTATGGACAAAATAATTATGAGAGGTTTTGTTTAATGGTTTCGTAAAAATATCGGCTATTTGTTGCTTTGTAGGTATATACATAACACAAATTTCCTTACATTCTATTTTATGTTTAGTAAAGTTGTATTTTACGTCCACATGCTTCATTCTTTTTTGATCAGGATTACATACAGAAAATATTGTGCTTTTATTGTCTTCATATATTGTAGTGGTATTTCAACTAACGTCTAACTCATTTCATAATTTTCTAATCCAACAAGCCTCCAGAGCGGCCTCATTGAGGGAGTATAACTCTGTCTCAGCAGTGCTTAAAGCTACAGTGCTCTGCTTTTTGCAACGCCAAATAACACTATTGTCAAATACTTTAAATACATAACCAGTTATAGATTTCCTATCTTTACCTACAGCAAAACTAGTATCAGCATATCCAACTAGTGGTTCAGAATTACAATTCTTATTATATTTTAAATTATAATTAATGGTACCCTTAACGTATCTTGAAATCCTTTTCAAGCATTGCCATAACCTTTCTGATGGTCTAGATTGATATCTTGCTAAATATGAAACAGCAGCACACAAATCAGGTCTTGAACCTACTACAGCATACATTAAAGAATCTATACAAGCTCTGCATTTATACTCTAAAGAGTAATCAAGCGTACAATCATCAAGATTAACATTAACTTCCATGGGTGATTCACTAGCATTTGCTTCAGACATACCAAAATATGTCAATATAGATTCTAAATACTCTTTCTGGTTAACATACAAACAGTAATTATCTGAATACTATTATACAGTACCTGAATAATATTAATACCCAGATATTTTAAATGTTTATATCCTAGATCTTTCATTTTAAATTCTTTAAAATTATTTATCCTTGAATTGTCCTCACCTAAAATTAATAAATCATCCACATATACCAAAATGTAAATACCATCCTTAAAATATAAACAATAATCACTTTCTGCTCTTTGAAACCCTTTACTTTTCATAAAATTTATTCTAACAATTTTTTGAAGATTTTTTAAGACCGTAAAGTGATTTTTTTAATTTCAAGACATAATTTTTATTTATATTTACACCAGATGGGGACTTTGAGAATACAATATCATCAATTTCACCATGAAGGAAAACACCTTTAACATCCATTTGATGAATTTAATAGTTCCTTTGAACAGCGAATGATAAAAGAACTCGGAGAGTTTTTAATTTCAAAACGGGAGAATAAATTTCGGTAAAACTACCTTCCTGTTGAAACCCCCTTGCAACTAATCTAGCTTTATATACATCACCCGCCTTTTTTGTAAAAATCCATCTACAATCAATTGACTTAGCATTTTTTGATTTTTCTACAACTTCCCAAATCTTGTTATCCTCTAAAGATTTAATTTCTTCATTTACCGCTTCATACCACCTATCTTTATCGTCATAAGAATCTATATCATTATACTTTTCTGGGACATTACTATTAAAACGAGATAAAAATGATGCCATTAATATATTACCTAAATCTGAATCATCAGTGACAAAATCTTATAAATATTTTGGATTAGTTTCCTTTCTTTTATCCCTAGAATTAACATTATTTGTATCCCTTACCTCAGGTTTTAATGACTCTAAATTATTATAGAAGTTTTCTAAGTACCATGGGTTTGGGTTTTATCAGAAATTAAAGGGGTTTTGGTTTTGTCAGGACTACTACTACTATCTTTTTCTTTCATATCCGAGACAGATTCCAAACCAATATTAATAGTTTCAGGGAACTCTGAACATGTTTCTTCCCTAAACAATACGTTTCGTTCTATGCGTATCCTCCTTTCATTAGCTTCCGATAATCTGTATCCCCCCGGAGCATACTCTACCATTTTCAATTTCACACCACGAGGGTCTAACTTCATTCGGAGTTTTTGGGGAATATGGGCATATGCAGATGACCCAAATATTCTAAAATTAGACACATTAGGACGTCTTCCCTCCCACATTTCAAATAGTGCAATGGACTACGATTAGTGACATATACCGCATATCGCAGGGGCTCGCCCCAAAGCTCTTTAGGAAGCTGTGAATCTAACAATAATGCACGGGCCTATTCAGTCAGAGTACGATTCATTCTTACAGCTACTCCGTTCATTTCGGGATTATATGCAGCAGTATACTGCAATACTATGCCCTGTTCATCACAAAAGGATTTAAAATTTCTAGAAATATACTCACCACCATTATCTGACTTTAACTACAACATACCATGACCAAAATGATTACTAGCATAATTATAATAAGTCTTAAAATATTCAAAAACCTCAGACTTGCCTCTTAATAAGTAAAATGCGGTGAAGTGGGTAAAATCGTCTATGAAAGTAACAAAATGTTTATACCCGTCCCACGTAGAAGGGCTAACAGAACAAACATCGGTATGTTCTAGTTCTAAGGGTTTCCTAGCCTTATACATTTTCCCATTAAAGGAAGGCGTGTAATCTTAGCAAGAATGCATGGTTCAAAATGTCTATTTTCTATGTTTGTTTTTCTTTCAAATCAGTTAAACCATCAACCATACTTTTATTCACTAAAGTTTTCAAACTACTATAGCTTAAGTGAGAAAATAGTTCGTGCCAAATTTCTACTGAATTATCATTGGTGTCTGATTTTGCACCGTAACAACAATCATTAAATATTACTTTAAATTCTATAAAATAAAGGGACACTAGTCTATGCCCAACCATAAGCAATTCATTGGTTTGTGAGAAAACTTTAACTTCCCCTTTATTGAAGATGACCTTTAAACCATGCTTTTCCATTTTCATGGATTTTCCATCATTTAATATAATATCACCTTTAAAATCACTTAAATAACATTTTATTGTCCCTACACCAACAGCCTCTAAATCAACGCCATTTTTGGCAGCTGAAATTTTAATTGGATTATCCAGTTTACAATAATTAAAGAATAAAATAATGTCATTTACAAGATGAAATGAACTACCTGAGTCAACAACCCATTTAAAACTATTCTTATTCTGCTGTTCGGTGTCAGGGCTAAAGGACACAAAACTTACAAATTTGTTACCTTCAGTATTTTCAGTGCCTGTAAGAAATGACTTTCCTCTAACTCTCCCCTAGGTCTGATGATGAGTTGCCTTACTGTCGACTCGGCCTTCGTTGTAATTCCAGTCGCTACGTCCACGGTCGTGGTCTCAAGTCACCAGTCTTGTGTCGTGCCTGCTGAGTGCTCCTATTTGGGATTTTTTTGTGTCCGGGGCGTCCACATCCATAACACAAGAAGATTGAAGAGTCAAGGGATTTGGTCGCTCCTCTGTTCCGGTTTTCCTCTTCCCCATGCAGTCTGTTTTTCACGAAGTCCATTTTCAATTCCTCCACAGTTTCCAAAGCCGTGATAATGCCTTCATAAGATTTCGGTATGGATAGGAGTAAATAGTTAACCCTTTCTTCCTCCGAGAGCTCACTGCCAGCATCCCCGAGTTGTGCAAATAGCTTTTCCATGTCAATAAAATGTTCCATAAAAGGTTTCCGTTCGTCGAATTTCATATCGGACAACTCTCTTCTTATAAATAATTTAGATCTTGTACCTTTCTTCTTAAAGCTGCCCATGCTTTTAATCATTTGATAAGCAGATCTGTCCTTTAAGTATTCGAGGTGACTGTCGGCGGTTGCCGCTATTATGATAGCCTGGGCCTTAGCTTCCAATGCTTCTTATCCGCAGCAATAAATCATATTTAATTAACAGGAACAACCGTGTGCTAGGTGGTTAACCTTCCACAGTGAGGATCTCCGTAGAATTAGCAGCCTTCAGGCCAGATCAGACATTAAATTTCAAATAATTTAATTTTTTATTCTTTTTCTTTTTATTTCACAGTGGTATTTAATTATTTAAGTTATATTAGTTCGACAGGTTTTTGTTTCTTTGTATTAATTTTATATTGCATTATTTAATTTAATTGTTAGAAGCGAAAATGCCAGGTTCCAGTGATGGTAGAAATGATCTTCCCCCAGATATATCACATAGTATTTTACTCAATAATTTACCTCAGGAACGACCCGTTAATTTAAATTCAACTGAAGTAGAAATGGAAGGTGCTGATAATCACAATTCAAATATGACCCTAGTAGAAAATAGTCCAACCATCGAAACAAATATAAATACTAATAATTCAAATAAACCACACCGCTTATACGAAGAAAGAGATTTAGGGCCTTATTGCGTATTTATCGAAAGTAAGTGAAACGAAGGGGCCAGGATAAGAAGCCGTATTCACCCTATGACCGTAGGAAAAATATTAAATGAATCTAGTCCGGAAATATACAATAATATTTTAGCAATCAATAGAACAGGACGTAATAGAATAAAAGTAGCAGCCAGGTTGGGAGTACACGCCAACGCTTTGGTTACATCGGACATTTTAAAAAGGAAAAACTTTGTATTATATATCCCGCAATTTATGTTGGAGAGAAAAGGCGTAATAAGGGGTGTAGATATAAATTTATCGGAGGAAGACATTCTTAACAATGCTAAAACGTCATATTCTGAATCCCTCAAAATTATCGACGTTAAAGGGTTTAATAACAAAGTCTTTAACAATATCACAAAAGAATACGAATATAAACCGACTGGTACTGTTTTTATTACTTTCAGAGGTAAATTTTTACCTAATTATATTAGTATGCACTATGTCAGGAGCGAGGTGCACCGTTACATTCAATCTGTTATACAGTGTCAGAACTGTTTCCGATATGGGCATCCCAACTCTCAGAGTAAAAGTACAAAGCCCAGGTGTCCAGTCTGTGGCGAAAAACATACTAAGGAAGAGTGTACTCCAGTTACTTTATTGAAATGCTTACCTTGTAATGGGAATCATTCTTCATTAGCAAAAAATCTGTACACGGAATTCGACAACCAAAAAAAAATTAAAGAATTAATGGCCAATCAAAATTTAACGTATTTAGAAGCAAAAAATTATTTAGAAGGAATATCATACAGTTGGGCCGTTCTTAGGCAAACTCCGGAATCATTTTCAGCCTTAGATCACGCGGATAAAATAAATACGAATCTTAAAGCTAATAAATCCAATATAACTCCGATTCTACATTCCACTAGAAAATGGATAATTAAGTCAGCAAACTGGGATGAATTTGAAGCTAACGCCAAATGTAATTGTTCTACCCTATCAGATACACGAACTTATCTAGAGTTTATTGATTATCTCGACTGAATAAGCACTCAAACAATGCCCCAATACAAAAAGGTTTATAAAGATAAATTTAGTAAAAATTGGTGGGATAAAGAATGCTCTTATTCCCTACAAAACAGAAAAAAATGCCTTCAAAGCGTACTAAAAATCCCCTTCCATAAATAACCTCATAAATTATCAAAAGGCAGATGCTCAGTTTAAAAATATTACCCGCAAAAACAAAAACAATCATGGGAATCATTTTGATCGTTCATAAATAAAAAACCCCTATTAGAGATATATGGCATAAGTTATCACGACTTAACAAACGGAAAACAAATAATAAATTCTCTATATCTATCGGCGAATGGGGCGAAGAATTCATAGATCAGTTGAATGGAACTTTCGACAACGAAATCAGTAGTTTGCCCATTCAGTAGGTAACACATTTTTCCATTAAGGGACGAAGTAATTTTGGAGGGAATAGCTTTTCCATGCGTTCCTAGTGTCAGATTTCTGGGGATGTATTTCGATAGGAAATTGAATTGGAATAAGCGCATTGCATAAATCATAAAAAAAAAATTGGAAAAAATTGTTAATACCCTTAGAATGATTAGTCTGAACGCCAAATGGAGTGTGGATCCAAATAATACGTTACTATTTTATAGGGCAACTGTGTGGCCATATTCCGGACTAAACTTTGTGTGGCTGTTGTGACAAACCTCTTTGGTGTTATGCTCTTGTGAACATTTATATTTTATTATATTTTTATGTTTCTAAATTGTAACAAGCATTACTTATTATAAATCATAAATATTGTTTCTGATATTATAACTACTGTTTATGGACTGTTGAAAAAAGAGTCTGTGCCACTATTACCGCCTAGGTTGTTACAAGCTTGGTGCTACAGTGGCGTCCTTTTATATGTGTTCTGTTTTCTTTCAATATAGTGTTCTTGTTCCTAATTGTTATGCTTATTAAACCTCAAGATTTAAACACATTACTTTAGAAAGAATATTTGTGACTTCCCGACGACAGAAGCTAAGGACTTTTATACCATCACTGCAAGCTTACCACAACTTCATAACTGTAAGTTACCTTATAATTTTTGTTGCTAAAAATAACTTTGGCGAACCTCAGTGCAGATGAAAATGAACAACTCATTCAACCAACTTCAACTAAGTGTTAATGAAAATTCCTCCTTTTTCCAAAAACAAGCCAAAAATCTGGTTTTGGAAGTTAGAGTCACAATTTATTAATTGCAATATTAAATCTGAACACACAAAATACCATTATGTAGTTGACTCTCTGGATGCAGATGTGGCTGAGCAGATCTCAGATTTTATGGAGAAAAAATTGTCAGCTACTCCTTATACGTAAGGCCAAGAAATTGTTAAATGAATTACAGTTGGGAGATAAAAAACCATCTCACTTGCTCCGGGAAATGAGATCACTTGCAGGTAAGGTAATAGTGTGCAAGATGAATTTCTACGCTCATTATTTCTTGAGAGGCTTCCCCATGCAGCACAATCGATTCTTGCAGCCAGCAACAATGATAACCTAGATGATTTAGCTACCATGACCGATAGAATTCTGGAGGTAACATCAAAAAGTTCCATCTATGCGTGCAATACCCATCCACCTACTACCACAGAGTCCCCTCTTGACCACCGCATAGCAAGGTTGGAAGAATCGTTATCAAATTTAACAAAACATATTGCTCAACTTTTAACTCGAAACAGATAAACTCACCTTATCCTCGCAGACGTTCCCGCTCAAGAAGTGCTAGTTCTCGTTTGCCCCTCTGCTGGTACCACCACAAATTCAAAGGTAAGGCAAACAATTGCGCGCAGCCCTGCAGTTATAAACAGCACAATCCTGCGAAAAACTCGAGCACTTCACACTGAATGCGGCAGAGTGGGATGGAAGCTACAAGCGCCGCTTATTTGTTAGTGACTTAACTTCAAGTTTAATATTTCTGATTGACGCAGGTGCAGATATTTCAGTTATCCCCCCTTCATTCAATGAAAAATGAAACTCATCGAACCAACATCTTTATGCGGCAAATGGATCAATAATTAAAACTTATGGGAAGAAAATGTTTAAATTGAATCTTGGACTACGTGGAGACTTCCCCTGGATTTTTACCATCGCCAATGTAACCCAACCCATTATTGGAGCAGATTTATTGGAGCACTATGGGCTAATAATCGATTTAAAAACCCATTTGATTTTTATTAAAAACTTATTTTATTCTACCATCTGGTGACTAAAGGTTTTTCTGAATTTCAAAGTGAAGAAACAAATGACTTATTAGATAAAAAATCTTGACATTAGTTACACTAAAATTGTCAAGGTCGGCCAGTATTGGAATATACATATGCTTTTATCTTAATTTATGCATATTTTTTTTATTTAAATGTTACTGTTTTTATTCAATTATACATTTAGCAGACATTATTACGTTTATTCAAATAACTACAAGAACTTAAAAAATATTTATACATCACAGTTCAATTATCTTTTATTAATTTCACTTACCTATATATGAAATATATAGTAAGGGAAAGTATTGCGATCATGAAAAATTTCGATTTCTGGTTTTCAACGGAAATACACGTTTTGGAGTCTCCTGAGTCCAAATAACCAACTCCCGCGAAATGGTCTGTGTGTGAGTGTGTGTGAACAGACTAGCCCAAAAACTATAAACCGTACGAACCTGAAATAAACTAAGAACCCAATTTCCCATATCTACATGCCCGCGATGTGACAGCGAAAATATGATCAAAGGAGGGAGCACTGTATTTAATCAAGTTTGTCTCGGTTTTTTTTCGATTTTCTCAAAAAAGGCTCTAACGATTATGATCAAATTCACTGTAAGTTCCACTATGTTGCGGACGTCAACTTCAGATGCCACCACATCTTCGAAAAACGATCCTTGGTATTTAAAGTAATTCAATTATTTAATTTACCAAGATATTTTGAAGATTAATAAGATTTTTTTATGTAATATTTTTTTATTTTTTTAATCATATGTTCCTACAATTAATTTTGTAAGGGGAGTGTGGAAGGCTGTTATTTTAACGGTGGGGGGGGGGGGGGGGTGCTCGGTATTATAAATGTTTGGGAACCCATGCTTTAGAACAGTGGTCACCAAATGGCGGACCGCGGTCCGGATCTAGACCGCCGGCTAGGTTTTTGCGGACCGCGATGACATATCGATGAACGAAAAAAACTTATAATAAATCCTAAAACATAAAACCCATAATAAACCCTCTAAATGAAATCAAATTATTAAAAAACAACCGAAACAATAAACAATAAAAAACCAGCAGTGTAACCGAATTAGAAGGGATAAAGTAATTCCAATGTACAACGCTTAAATAGGCGTTATAGTTCAAATAATTTCTTGAAGAAAACAATGCTCATTTTGACGATTTGCTTCTCCACAACAACGTTAGATGGCTAAGCAAAGGCATGGTGTTAGAACGATTTTTTGCAGTATTGGAGGATATTAAAGAATTTCTTTCAAGTAGTGATCAATAAGTAGCAAAGGAGCTTCTATCAAAGGCTTCCTCGACACTAAAGAAAACGTGGCTTCCATAGCTTTTTTAACAGACATATTTCGGCATATGAATTTCTTAAATCTTAAGCTGCAAGGAAAGGGAAACCTGTGTGTAAACTTTTCTCTGAAATCAGAGGTTTTTCTAAAAAGATTTTTAAACTTTTCACTGAAGATATCAGTGGAGCACTGCTCTATTTTCCACTCCTTAAATCTTTTTGTAAGAGCAATGAGAACATCGACATCACCGAGTTCACTGATTTCATGAATAAACAAATTAGAATTTCAAAGAAGATTTACAGATTTCAACAAAATTGAAAATGTTGTCCAACTGTTAAACTACAGTTTTTTACTTAAACATAATGGTGTGTGGACCAGTGAAATGTCAGATATTTTCAAGAGTAACAAAGCTGCCCTGCAGATGGAAATTATCGAGTTCCAAGAAGATTTTGTTCTAAAAGATATTTTTTCTAAAGTTCCAGACATTCTTGAATGCGACGCATAGGGATCAAATATGTCAGTGACAAAAAGTATCCAGAATTAAAATTAAATTAAATCCGTGTACTATGTTTGGATTGACGTATGTGTGCGAAGCAGCTTTCTCAAGAATGACTTTTATTAAAAATCGTTATAGATTCCGTCTCACAGATGACCATCTCGACACATTAATGAGAATCAGCTACACAAACTACACTCCAAATTTTAAGAAGATTGTTAAAAATAAAACTTTTAATTTTTATCACTGATCGTAAACTTTTCAATCAGTTTATTTATAATTTCAACTACTTATGTGATTTTTTATTTTATTTTACATATGTTAATTTTTTTTTTTTTTTTTTTTTTTAAGATGCCATTTTTTCCACCGATTTTTTATTAGAGTTACTTATAAGTACCTTTTTATACAACTCTCTAAATGATTTGGAAGAAAATATAGGAGGAGGTCTTACAATTGGTGGTAAGAGAATTAACTGTTTATGTTATGCAGACGATATAGTTTTGATTGCTGAAAATAAGTTGGTTTTGCAGAACATGATAAACAAACTGTACAAGTACTCCACGATGTTAAATTTGGAAATCAATCTGAACAAATCTAAAGTAATGGTATTTCGCAAAGGCGGACGGTTGTCGAAACAAGATAATTGGCATTATAATAAAGAAAAAATAGAAGTTGTAAACTACTATAAATATTTAGGAATTGGACTGACACCCCAACTCTCATTTGAGAAACATTTCGATGAAAAATTAAGAGCCTCCAAATTTGCAATTTCATCAACATGGAAAAACCTTCTTAATAATAAAAATATACCACTCGATGCAAAATTTAAAGTATTTAATTCTATAGTAAGAACGGTGATATGTTACGGGGCACAGATCTGGGGTTATAAAACGATTATACAGGTTGAAAAAATAAATAAATATTTCATAAAAAGATTATATTCACTACCACCTAATTGTCCGGACTATATAATATATCTTGAGACCGGAATTGAACAATTATATATTTATACTTTTAATATGCATATGACATACATAACAAAAATACTGAAATTAGAAGAAAATCGTTTACCCAAAATATTAACAAAATATGTTATGCAAAAAAAGTTGTCTTGGTATAAGGATTTACTAGCACATTGCAACGCATACAGCATAACAAAACCAGAAACCATTTATTTTTGCAGTAAAAGTAAAGAAAGTCTTTTAAATAACCTAAGCTTAGATTTTAAAAATAAACAAATAACAATCGCCAAAAGCGCCACATTTCATAAAATGTACAGAAATTTAAACTATGACTTAGCAGAAGGGCATTATATAACTAATCAAAATAAGCTGTATTTTATAAGTAAAATTATGAAAGTCAGGGGTGAAATGTTAATGTTAAATTATAGCAGAAATAGAACAATTGAACAATTTAAATGTACTATATGCCAATTAGACGAAGATGAAGATATCTTTCATTTTTTAGCTATCTGTCCGACCCTAGCAAAGTATAGGAAACAATGGCTAGGCAAAAATAAATTAAACCTCGGCGAAACATTAGAATATTTAAATGGGAAATGTTGGGAATCATTATTTAGATATGTTGTAGATGCTGAGAAAGGCAGGAATAATACATTAATAGAAGGTAATAAACAAACTGTTTACATTGTATAACTCTGTTTACAGCATAGGCTTAAAATGTTTGTCCGTAGGAAGCCCCATAACCATATCACAATCATAATGTGTAAACTGAACCTACTCAACTTATATATTATGTACAATTAGCATTTTATTTTATTTTTTTTTACAGCGTTTAAACAAAGCATTAATTTTAAGTTGTTAAACCGCACACCCGGCTGATGGTCCATAGAGACCAAGTCTAATGTGTATTAAAATTGTATATAACCGTCTTTTGTTGTATATAGAAAAATATTATTTTATACTTATATATGTAAATATCTATAAATTGTGAGAAATAAACACATCTATCTATCTATCTATCTACAACTCTCTATAAAAAGTAGGCTACTGATTTAATATTGTTGCATTATTTTACCCAATTATTTTATGCCTAGTAAAACGTTTAATTTAATTTATCTTCGTATTTCAGTAGCAAAAGATTCGATCAATGGCATAATATCAAACTTCAATATATTTGGAGAACATTATATCGAAATAGATACAGAGTAATAACTATCCCAAATATTAGAATAATGATTAAAATTGATGTATTTAAACTGTTAATTTTTCAAAAAATTTCCGGGGGAGTATCCCCTGATTGGACCGCGGAAGCTCGGCAAGACTTTGAAACGGACCTTCCTGAAACTTAATTGGTGACCACTGCTTTAGAAGATGTATTGACCCATAATCACCTGGCTATACTCCTCACCTTAAGCACGTAGAAATAAGGCCCATTACATAAAATTCCAATAAAGTGGGTAATCCCATTCTTGGAATCTCTCTTTGTTGCTAGGGATTATACTTGAATTTTAGAAAGTGGCTGTTTGATTTCCGTAATGCACATTAATTTAAAAATGAGACATTCAAAACAGTTCCCTTGTCTCATGGTTTCTGTAGATTTTTTTAGATTTAAATCTTTGAAATGGCACACCTTACTTCACTTCCTTTATTGTATGAGGACCAGGAAAATTAGTTTTAGTGCACTTTTCCTTGTATAGCTCCTCTCTCCGAAGTTGTCTAATACAGACCTTATTACAATTCGTAGACGATATGTGCTGATCCTGAATACCATTTTGTTCTTGTCGGACAAGTACCCTTAAAAAGCATACAATACGGTTCAAAAGTTAGTAGCCTATTTTAGGGTTTATTCAAGTGAATCTAGAAAGCTGATCTACTTTTTTAAATATTCAGAATATATATATATATATATATATATATATATATATATATATATATATATATATATATATAAAATGTGTCCATAATGAAACTAACAACGAATAAAAATTCTACGAAATGTAACAGCCCTTCTATAAAGCAAAGTTGTTAAATTATTCTTTTATATTTTCCGAAGTCATACATACAGAACCATATAATATATTTAGAGCTATGATGTAATGATAAATCTTTAAAGATATTAAATATTAAAGTTTGTAAACTAATTTATTCCAAAGAATATTAGATAAAAAAAAGTCTTGCTGTGTGAGTTGACCAAAAGAAAACAGAAATGAATAGTTCTGATGGCAAGGGATAAAACCATAGTAAGTGAATATTGGTTTTTAATAATTTTCTTTAGTATTTCAGCCCGCTTTTCCTCACTGATTTGATGAAATAAGCTGAAACTTTTACTGTTCTGCACATAGTTGGAATTATTGCAGGAATGGAATGATGTTAATCTTCGTTGGAATGCAAGCGAATACGGTGGAGTTAAGGACTTAAGGATACCCCCGCATAGGATATGGAAACCAGATGTTCTCATGTACAACAGGTAACATTTTAACAATTCATTTAAATATTTGAATATATACACACACATATATATATAATACGGTTCCTGAGTTTCAATCAATAACAATAATTATTATGATTAACTGAACCTCAGAGAACCTCTTATAACATTTAATATCAACAGTCAATAAAACATACCGGGTTTAAAAAAAAAATGTATGTATGTAGTATTCATTATATATGTATATAATGTATATAATTATAATGCCAACTTAATAATCACATATAAATTACCTTATAATTTTTAAACTATTTAATTAGAAGATAAAAGATTCGACCACGGCCGGGAATCGATCCCAGGTTCTCCGCATGAATGAGGACCTTTAATTTGGGATTATGTATTTAATGTGGAATATTTTATTTAAGTTATTTAATGTGGGATGTACAATAACATATATAAGACATAAGGAGCGAGCCTGGATATTTTTATTTTAAACCCACCCCGCCATTAAAATTAAAGATTTATAATATTTTCGAATTATGCTTCTCTGGAAACATTAGAATGTACCCACCTTTTAATAAAATCAGGGTTTGAAATTAACTCTTATTTTCTAGGAAATAGAATAAAAGTCAAATCAGGACTTTTATATTTCTAATAAATAAATAAAAATCACATCATGACTTTTATATTTCGGGCCAGAAAATAAAAGTCCTGATATGATCTTTATCCCAATGATAGCTAATATAAAAGTCGAGGCTTGATTTTAAATATTTAAGGATGAATTTATTAGCTTTTTTTTCGGATTTCTCCATATTGGTGTACATTATTGGGTTAACCGTTTTTATGGAAATCTTATAGGGTATAATTAATGACCTTATATCGATCTTAAAATCGATTATTAGATTATCAAGGCTGCTGATAATGAAAATAGTATCGATTTAAAACCTCAGGCTCGCTCAGGTATCGATTATAACTTATCCGATATTTACAATATTGTGGTCGACTTGTAGGTTATTTAGGGCGCTGATTGTGAATATGATATCGATTTTTCGATTACGCGCACAGGTATCGATTTATTATAACTTACGCGATATAAACGATATTGGGGTCTGCTCTTAGGTTAATTGAGGCGCTGAATTCGAAAATGATATCGATTTTTCGATTACGCGCACAGGTATCGATTTATTATAACTTACGCGATATAAACGATATTGGGGTCTGCTCTTAGGTTAATTGAGGCGCTGAATTCGAAAATGATATCGATTTTTCGATTACGCGCTCAGGTATCGATTTATTACAACTTACACGATAAATAAGATATTGTGGTCGGCTAATACGTTGATGAAGGTGCTGAATACGGAAATGATATAGATTTTTTGATTACGCGCTCAGGTATCGATTTATTACCACTTAGACGATAAATAAGATATTGTGGTCGGCTAATAGGTTAATGAAGGTGCTGAATTTGGAAATTATATCGATTTTTCGATTAGGCGGCCAGGTATCGATTTATTACAACTTACATATATAATTATATAAATCGATACCTGGGCGCCTGATCAAAAAATCGATATCATTTCCGAATTGAGCCCCTCAATTAACCTAAGAGCAGACCCCAATATCGTTTATATCGCGTAAATTATAATAAATCGATACCTGAGTGCGTAATCGAAATATCGGTATCATTTCCAAATTCAGCACCTTCATTAACGTATTAGCCGACCACAATATCTTATTTATCATGTAAGTTGTAATAAATCGATACCTGAGCGCGTAATCAAAAAATCGATATCATTTCCGAATTCAGCACCTTAATTAACCTTAGAGCGAATTCCAATATCTTATTTATCGTGTAAGTTGTAATAAATCGATACCTGAGCGCGTAATCGAAAAATCGATATCATTTCCGAATTCAGCGCCTCAATTAATTAAGAGCAGACCCCAATATGGTTTATATCGCGTAAGTTATAATAAATCGATACCTGTGCGCGTAATCGAAAAATCGATATCATATTCACAATCAGCGCCCTAAATAACCTACATGTCAACCTCAATATTGTAACTATCGGATAAGTAATAATCGATACCTGAGCGAGCCTGAGGTTTTATATCGATATTATTTTCATTATCAGCAGCCTTGATAATCTAATAATCGATTTTAAGAACGATATAAGGTCATTAATTATACCCTATAAGATTTCCATAAAAACGGTTAACCCAATAATGTACACCAATATGGAGAAATCCGAAAAAAAAAGCTAATAAATTCATCCTTAAATATTTAAAATCAAGCTTTGACTTTTATATTAGCTATCATTGGGATAAAGATCATATCAGGACTTTTATTTTCTGGCCCGAAATATAAAAGTCATGATGTGATTTTTATTTATTTATTAGAAATATAAAAGTCCTGATTTGACTTTTATTCTATTTCCTAGAAAATAAGAGTTAATTTCAAACCCTGAATAAAATCGGTAAGTGTAAAATTATTCGTAATTTACAGTGTGCGAACCGTAAAAACTGTTTTCTACTACGCACCGTGTCACGAGTTTATGGATTAAGAAATCAATAACACTACCGCCCAATTACACATTAAATATGAACAAGATTTAAAATTTTGCAGTATTTATCAAATTTACACTGAGGCAAAGCCTTTATTATTATATCAGCCACTTGTTCAGTTGTGCTAACATAATTAAATTTAACTTTACCTAATCTTACTAAATCTCTTAATGAATCGGAGACAAACAAAAAATCGTCTACCCAAATCAAAATATATGTACCATTTTATGAATTAGAGACATGGGTCTATTTAAGATCTTACAAAATTAAAACTAAGAAATGCACTATTAACAAAGTCATTCCACACTTTTGGACTCTGTCTTAGACCATAAAGAGCTTTCACTAGTTTTAACACTTTATTATCACTGTACTTAAAACCTTCTGGGGGGGGGGGGGGGGGGTTCATGAAGACAGGTTCTGGTAGCACACTATTCAAGAACGCAGAGCGTACATCCAGCTGATGAACCAGTGGTCCTCATTCAGCATCCATGGAAAGCAATACTCGAAGTGACATCATTCAAGCAACTGGATTGATATTTTCACTGTCATTAGCAGGTTGCTGAAACCCTCTGGCAACTAATCGAGCCTTTTTCTTCTTAACTCCATCACTACTAGCTTTTGTGGTGAAGATCCATCGGCTGTCGATCATATTACTATCTGGAGGTGGGTCCACTACTTCCCAAGTATTGTTGTTTTCTAAGGCCTTTTATTCTTCATCAAGGGCTTCACACCACCCCTCGTCTTTCACAGCTTCTGCGTAGGTTGCTGGTGCATCAATATTGTCAGATGCTGAAAGTGCAAAAACATCAACAGCAAAGTTTGAAATATAGAGCGCTTCACCCCGTATATTCTTGTCAAACTTGCTGTCTAGTAAAAGGCATCTTGTTTTTCCAACAAAGTCCTACTTATACGTTCGGCTTTCCCATTTTATTCGGGATTTCTAGGCATTGTACAACTTAAAGAAATGCCCTTAGCATTAAAAAATCAATGAGCCTTTTACACACATATTCACCTCCTCTATCGCAGCGTAAATTTTCTATTCTTAAGCTAAATTTTGCCTCGGCCTTTGCAACAAACATTTTGAATTTATCAAAAACATCAGATTTTTTATGTAAAAGATATGTCACACAAAAATTCGAATAATGGCCAATAAACGTAACAAAATAATTATAGTTATTGTAAGTAAGAGGTGATATTTTTCCACAGACATCAGAGGAAATCTTCTGAAGTATCCAACTTGCCTTTCGTTCATTAGGTATATTCTTCAGGAACGGTAATTTTGTTTGTTTCCTTCTTATACAAACATCACAGAGTCGTACAGGAAACAATGATGTGTGACCCATTCTTCTATGTGTTAGCATATTACTTATAGAACTAAAGTTTGCTCTATCTCTAATTAGATGCAGATTAATTTATCACCACAAATAATTTTCACACTAGAGTCTTCAAAACCTACATTATTTCCTTTTTCTTCCAATTTTAAGACTGATAATAAATTAATTTATATTAATTTAATCATTATTGTGAGTAACCAACTTGTTTTTAAATAATTTATTTATATTAATTTAATCATTATTTTGGGTAACCACCTTGTTTTTAAATATTTTTTTATATTAATTTAATCATTATTGTGGGTAACCACCTGAATGTACCCTCCTTTTAATAAAATCGGTAAGTGTAAAATTATTCGTAATGTGCAGTGTGCGAACCGTAAAAACTGTTTTCTACTACTGCAGTGTCACGAGTTTATGGGTTAATAAATAAAAAATCGTATTTTTTCTTAATAAGGTTTATTATATTTTTAGGCTACTATAAAACACAAACGTGACATAAAAATAATTTATCAAGGTATAAAATGTATATAGACTTACATATGAAATTTACGAACTTACAAAAAATATATACAGAAGATTGCTAATAAAACAACTTATTCCTCCTCAGAATCACTCGATTGTAAAAACTTCTATCATTTTCTCTTAAAATGAAGTATGTATTAATATAAATAAATATTTTTAAAACTAGTAGTAAACTATATACAGACTCTTTTTTTATGTGTTTTGGGGTTGCACCACAAATCTAGCATTTTTGTATAGAATTCGTGCCACTCGAAATTTTACACACACTACCATCGATCATAGTGAATATAATTTGGTGTGCTATTCCTCCAGTAACATTGTCGACTCGCACTTCACTTGGGATCAGATTCGCAATTGCTTGGTCCATATTGTCGCGCTCAGATTCAATTATTAAAGACGATTTCTTGCGAAAATAAAATTTAGTATCAAACAAAATAACGTGAGAGACGTAGTTTTGTTTTCCAAAAAAACTTTGTTATTTGCATCAATTAGAAGCAACGGCACAAACGCAATGAAGTACCAAAAGTACGCGTCTTTGTTGGGACTTTCATTAACCCTTTAACTGCGGAGGTAGCGGGGCTTGAGGTGGTCCGCAGCACAGTGGTCCCGAACTGCCCACCATGTGGTGCAAAAAATACTTACAGTTGACGGATCTTGTTCTAACCTTGTATTATTTTTAATCCTCTATTGCAGAGTTGTTTTATAGTGTTTCATTAAAATAGGTAAGGGTGAAAGTGGGGGTAAGAGGGGTGGTGGGAGAATTTCTTATTAACACATTCGGTGCGGACCCTGGGTGTCTGTCTACTCACCGTACGTAGTTACGTAACTGACGCGAAATATACCGGATTTGCCGAAGAATTGTCAAAAATCCCCCTTCACGAGCGTTTCTAGAGAAGTCATGAAACTACGCAGCATGGCCAGCAGATCTACTGGGCCCGTACGGTGAGTAGACAGGCAGCCAGTAGAAATACTGGGTCCACACCGAATGTGTTAATATTATAACTTTTAGTGGGCAAGACTTGTTTAAACTTTGTATTGTGTTTATTAGTGGATTGTACAGTTGTTTTATATAGTTCATACTTCATTTTGTATTTAATTATCATGTAAAATGTTTAATTTATAACAAAAAGAACTCTTTTAATGCTCTTCAGAATTACTCATACTAAGTAATCATTTAATGAGTCATCACTCGAGCATTTGTATTAGGTACATTATTTTTTTATAATTTAATGAAAAATTAGGGACCGACCTCAACCTTAATGAGATCTATAATTATGTGTATTTTTTATTTTTTCAGGATATTTATACATCCAACATCTATCTATTCAAATTGTCCTCTTTATTTTTGTTTATATATGTACAACGTTTCGGACTTATCGTTTGTCCATTTTCAAGTATCTTAATTTTTTTATAATATTAACATTTCTTTGAAAATGTTTCGTCATTGCTTATTAAAACATTTTTTTCACCACTCACTTGCTAACTGGGCATGGACAAATATTATTATGGAACTGCAATGGCTTACACAATCTTTCTAGGTATGACAATATTTTTGAAATGGATATAATATGCCTCACTGAGACCCACCATAAAGAAACCCATCAATCTGCCTTCACATATGTTAAATTATAAAATAGTCTCTACACCAGCTGTAAAAGATAAGAGACTTTGAGGGGCGAGTGGCGGCCTTGCACTTTTGATTAAAAACAATCGTTTTAAAGTAGAAATACTTAAAAAAAATAATATATCTATTTTTCTAAAAATTACATTTAAAAAAATTATCATTGTTTTGACGCTAATATATTTTAAACCCACAATTGATATAAATATTGCCTTGGAATCTTTAGATGCTGACATATAATGTATTTCAGATCAAAATAAAGATTTACCTTTCGCTGTCCTGGGTGACTTCAACTGCCGAGTTGCGGACACTAATCAAGTAGATGAAAATGTAATTCAAGGTACGTACCTACAACCAATCAGGAGGAGCATGGATAAGGAACTCAATGCTCGAGGACTTGCACTGGTTGACGTTATGGAGCAAAACTCTTGTTAAATGGACGAACCCCAAGTGATCCAAATGGTAGCTATACCTACTTATGCTCTATTGGCGGCAGTGTCATCGACTTGGTGTGGTGCAATCTTTCCTTCTGCAGCATAATAAAAGACATGGAAATAGAAGCGAAAACTACTAACTCGGATCATCTTCCTTTAAAAATCTCTGTTTACCAGAGAGATTTAAAGATCTCTGTTTACTGCTCAAATTGTAATGAAATACCTAATAGGGCTTCAGCAAATAAAATTATTGCCCCATATAGACTAGTATGGAACAATAATCTACAAAAATCTTATTTTTATGAAATGCGTTACGTTAATATTAGTTATAATGGACAGGATAATTCCACAAATAGCATTTATGAGAACCTCATGAATGAAATTTATCGCTCTGCTAATAATCTTGGTATGGTTAAGCGTGTTCATAATGTTACTCTAAATCACTCGGAAAATAAAAAAATAATCAGAATGCCGTAAGCACAAAAAAAAAATATAAACGAGCTCCTGAAAAACTGCAAAAAAAAATAATTTTCACACACAATTAGTGATTCAGTATATAAAAACTAAGAAACAGTAAAGGAACCTCCTAAAACGGAAAAAAACAGCAATTCCTGGAAAATATTAACGCAACTTTACGGTGTGCAAGAGACTCGAAATCGTTCTGGACAACAGTCAGATTATTCCGTCCTAAATTGCCGCACAGAAATGATATATCCGTTTCTGATTGGGAATCATACTTTAAAAAATTATATCCAACTCGCATTCACTGAAGCACAACATTTACATCGGTAACACAACCATTACTGGATGGCAAAATTTCATTAGGAGAGGTTGACAACTCAATATATTCCGCCAAAAACGGAAAGACATCCGGACCCGACTCAGTGCGCTATGAATTTTACAAAGGTCTGCCATTAAACTCGAAATTATATTTATTGGCCTTATTTAATCGCATTTTATCGCTGGAAGAAATCCCACTTAACTGGTGCAAACTCCGCAACATCATAATTTATGAGAAAGGATCTCCAAAATCTCAGGAAAACTATAGAAATATTTCTTTAGCCAACTGTATCCTTAAATTATTTACACAGATCATTCTAGAAAGACTAAACCTATGGATAGAAGAGACTGACAGTATGCCTGAATCCCAAGCTTGCTTTCGTCGTGGAAGAGGGTGCTTTGATAATATTTTCGTCTTTACCTCGCTCATCCAACTTTCACGCACTGGCCCAAAACTTTACGCTGCAGTTATCGATTTCAAAAAAGCATTCGACTCTGTAAACCATATGCTACTTTGGCACAAGCTCTTTAACATGGGAATCAGCGATCCATTAATAAGAATAGTCAAGAATCTGTATGAGAATGCGTGCCTATTGATTTCCAAGAGTGGGGATAGCTTCGTGGAAGTTACGGAGGGGGTGATCTTGGGAGAGTCTCTCAGTCCAGTTTTGTTTAACTTGTTTATTGCTGATATTGAACATCATTTTAGGACAAATGGAGTAAGAGTTATAAGAGTCAGTGATAAATGCGATATAGTTCTTTTAATGTATGCAGATGATCTCATCATAAATGGAAAATCGCATTACGACATGGCGGAAAAATTGTCACTCTTATACAATTATTGTGAACAAAACAGACAAAATGTGAATGTAGATAAGACTGAAGTTTAATATTTCAGAATGGGAGACCTAAAGTAGAGCACAAATTCAGGTACAATGATCAGGAAATCGGAACAGTCTCTGCGGTTACCTACCTGGGTGTGATGTTCTCTAGATCTGGTCTATTTTTGTGGGCAGCGAAGCAGGCGATTACCAAAACAAATATGGCAAATGGGATGGTAAGGAGCAATTGCACTCAGTCTAAGTCAAGATGCTGGGAAACAAAAGAAAAGCTTTGCCAATCCATGGTGGTTAGTAAAAATGGTAGAAAGGTGCCATATTTCATTTTATAAACGCTTGCTGAACATGCATCCATCAACTCCTCAGTACATTGTACGTCTCGAAACAAGCACCGTCCATATTGCGCATAATGTTTTTGAATGGGCCTTAAACTGGTTAACAAAAATATTAGAAATGCCAAACAACAGGTACCCAAGAGTTTGCTTTGACGCCCTCTGTAGACTTGCCACATTGCACCCTAACAGTTCAAAGCATAACTGGTTCCAGCAGCTGTAAGATATATTAAAATCATTTCGAGTCGAGGACCGTATAACAACCGCAATAAGTACAACAGAGAGAAGAAAAGAAATAAAAAAAGCCCTTAGCTCTATTAAGGAAACCATTCACAGAACAGACCTTGAAAGGATGTACAGTTCATCTTTTTGTCCAAATTATCAACATTTTTACAATCCAGCATTCACTCCACAGCGCCATCTACAGATAAATCTACCCCACTCACAAGCAAAAATAATCAGGCAAATCCGAACATCCAGCGTAAAATTTATAAGCATCTCTCACCGGTACTCCACATATAAGTTGAGTCCTGCTGACAAATGCCTTGTTAGCAATAAGGAAGAAAACGAAACTCTCTACCACTTCATCTGTTCTTGCTTAATCTACTCAGCTTATAAAAAATACTACTTGCCTAACTTCATCAACATTTTACCCCATCGGTACCACCAGATTATACTTAATGCCGACATACCTACCTACAGAGCTTTGTTCGAGTATACAGCGCAAAGTCTCAACCTCCGAAGATTTATGCTTGAAGAAAGATCTGAAGACATGATAAAAGACATGATATTTTGATTTATTATTGTTAAATCACTATATGTTATTTATTCTGTTTTGGTGCCTCTTATTTATTCGTTATTGCTATTATCTTGTTATTGTTACTTGCTTGTTCGTCTGCTAATATTTTTCTTTTTATTTGGTCGTTGCATTAAAAAAATGGTATTAATGTTTTGGCACTAAGAATTAATATTGAGAAAAGTGCATTGTTTGCACTCAATTTCATTGTAATTGTACACACTCTATTTGTATGGGGGGCATCCCCGTAAACAAATAAACAATTATTATTATTATTATTCTACTTTTGTTTCAACTATATTTTGAAGGTCCAGAATTCATATAAAAACCAAGAAAAAGTATTAGATCGAGAAAAAAAAAGTTGGTTTTGGGGATTTTTTGCACCATAATGCGTGAATCGGGACCACTGTGCGCCGTGCCGCACAGTGGTTGAAAATCGACAATTTTCGGAAAAAACCTTGTCAAACCCGATCTGTAAGCCGCAAAAAAATAAAGTTGATATTATCATGAATTTCCTATATAATGTATAGGTTGGAGCCCCGCTTACCCGGCTATTCGGATTAACCGAAGGTGTTAGGAAAATTGAAAAACAAAACATACATCAATTTTCGACACGAGATCGCCTAATTTTAGCACTTTGGCTGTTTTATGCTATTATTATCCTTGATAGAACTTGCAGTACAGTGGCGGATCCAGGGGAGGGGCGCGGGGGACGCCCCCCCCCTGAGAAGTGAGGGCACCAGTTAACGATTACTATTACTGTATAAAAAGGGTTATCTTTTTTTTTAACTACTTCAATGAAAAATGGATTGTATTTAAATATTTAATAGTAATTTGAAACGTAACAATATAATTTTGATAGCAGATGGTGGGATAGACTGTTCAATATAGGTTTAATAACTACAACTCTATCAGTGAAAACTCAGTTCTATAATTCATACAAATTATCGGCTGAACTTTTTTTTAATACCATTTTTTTTTAAATTAAATGAATTCACAAAATATGTAGACCTGGTTTTTGGAACGAACTTTTTACTATATGACATACTCACCGAAATAAACTACGACTTGACAGCTCAACTACCTCTATCTAATGATCCACCTCGGGTATTTCACCCAAAAAAAAAAAAATCCAAAAAGCAATCAAGTGACATCCTCATAGAAAAACATCGAGCTATGTTCTTATCACTCCCTTTATCCTTCGTCACCTACCTCGACAAGCTGTTTTGTTTCTTACACACATCAATAAACCTATCTTACACACAACCTAATAACCTCTTCTTTTGAAACTCTCCACACTCAAAATGATTCTAAATCCACAATTAATCCTTCATCTTAACATCCTATCGCATTATACCTATAAAGGGGAAAAACTTTTCTTGAACCGAATTAAGCCTTTACTTGAAAGTAGTGAAGTGATACCGAGTCATCAGTTTGGTTCTGAGCATGCCATTCTTCTTTCATTTTAATACATTTGTTTTTATTTCTATGACCTTCTATATCCGAGGTCATGTTAATAAACTTATTATTAATAATTTTCAAATACATTCTAAAATCACGGTAGGTGAAAAGGTTTTTTTTATCATCGACCAAATAATGATTCAGAATGACTTTATTAATGATGCTACAGAGCCAGTAAGTAATGCATGATGTTTTACTTAACGATTAGTAATAACATAATTCGAAGCACAAGCTCCATAGCGAATAAACTGCATGAAATAGCATAGGTAATTCAATAAAAAAAAAAAATCACACATACAGACGCAGGTGGACGCAGCTAGAATATGTTTTAATATTTCTTTAGAGGTATCTTCTTCTTAAAAAAATAGATTTTAAAACTGCGCTCGGCTGCGCTTGAAAAATATGGGTTACCAAAAAAAAAATGTGTCTTATTTTTATTCCATTTATTCGGGATTTTATTTCTGGGTTAAAACATAAACAAAATAGCATAACTTTTATGGTCGTGTAATATGTGAGGTAGCTTTTCATGATTATGAAGGAAAATCGCACCAAGAAACAAAAATGCGAGTAGCAAAAATAATTATAGTATTATAAATTTTTCGTTGAAAAATAAACATTTTCATTGATCGATTTTCAAAGGGTCATAACAAGTGTAAAAATCGGAATATCTCCGAATAAATTGATGGAATGTCTCAGGTAACTATTCGGTCCCGCTGTGCGGAGCACTTTTACGACATTCAAGCTCTCGCATCTTATATCTTTTGTGACTTTATTTAATCCTACTCAAAGTTCTTCATCCTCACTTTTCGATCCGGACTGTGGACCGGCACTGGTGGAGTTAAAAACTTTTTTAAATTTAAAAAGTTTCCCCATCAATAGCACACGTTACGAGCTCAAAAAAATAATAAACTTAATGAGCAAATAATCATATATTAGACAAAGGTTAAATAGGCAGGAATAGAAAGGTTTAATATCAGGCAAAAGTTTATGTTATTTACAGAAAGCTGAAAAGCAACCGTGTATCAAGGCAATATAGTACGAAAAAGAACAATCAAATACCCTCTAGCGGTATGGGAAAGTATTATAGATTCCAAAAACGTCAAAAGAAGAAGCGATATTTACCCGGCTCGTAAATAAGTCTGGAGCAGTGTAGAGGAACAAGAGGGTGGCCCATATATGAGTCATCAGCACCCGGGGACCAGCGCCCGGCCGGCTCATATACGAGCCACTAGCAGTTAATGGGTTAAATCTTTGTTTGTTTTCGGTGTGTCCCGAACTGCCGTCAAACCCAATTTTCTAATCAATGTTAGTGGTCAACAAAAATAATCATCACTAAGTTTGATTATAGACTTGGCCGTTTTGTCTAGTATTCCTGAAGATTTACTTCACCGTGTGCTTCAGATGATACGAGTGATGGAAAAAGTTATTTTTCGGCCCGGTTTTGGTTTATAATAACTATAATGTAAAATGTTGTGGCTGCAACTATTCCGAGTGTTCCTTAAAATATTATATTTACAGAAAGTAATACGTAAATTCATGTAAAGGGCCATGGCATTTAGTGGTAATAAAGCTCGACCACTGCTCTTTTTGTGCTTAGAAGTAAGCATAGTGGCAAACTGTATTGCGTCCGGAGATTTCTTAGTTATCAAGTCTATAACTCTTCTCTTTTTCCTAGGGTATGATAGCCCTCAACGTGAAGGTCCGGAATGAATAATCTCTCTTACATATTTCAAAAATTTCGTCGAGCAGTTTAATATTTTTATTCAACCTATCATCGTATTTTGTTTCGATTTTACTTAAAACTTGTGACATCGGTTATAATATTAAATTATATCGAGATAAATTATTTTCGTGCACTGGTCAATCAAATAAACCATCGTTTCTGGTGCTTCGTTCAGCTGTGTTAAGAATTGGTTTTGAAATCTAAAAACCACAATATCCCCGCAAGAGGCAGATAAACTTTGGTATCAAAATCAATTTGAAGAAATGTACTATTCATGATTAAAGTATGGAAAACCGTTATTTTACTTTTTTTAGAAAATCAGTTTCAAAGCTTAAAAATTTCTTATATAATATTAAACAATAGATCTGACCCATTGTTGCACTTTTGGTCAAGTCAATGTGTTACCTGATCCGAGTGGTTCACTTAAACCATTCCTCTGGTCATGGTATAAGTTAAAAATAATAAAAAACAAAAGGCTCTGGTATGAATATGACTATAATTAAAATTAAAGATTATTCTTGGAATAAGCAAAATAAAATACAAACAATTGAACTGATACAATTAAGGTAATAGACAAAAAATAAATGAATAAAATAATTTTCTAATGGCTTAATATGTTGAAGAGAAACAAACTAAAAATAATTATTAATGAAAACAAAATAAAAGGAACCTTTTTAAGTGAAACAAAGAAACAAACATTAAAATAAAGAGACTGTTTAAATTAAAAGATATTTTCCGTAATGACGGTAATTATGATTAACAAAATACAGAAAATATTTAAACACAAAAAATTTCTTATCTGTGAAATGTCCTCTAATGGCCCTTGGGGCGAAAATGATGTCCGATGTCACGATGGTGAGGCGAAAAGGGACTGCTTTTCAAAGCTATGGACTTCGCCAACAAAAATGGGTGCTCCTGGAGCGCGGAGATGCTTTCATCTGCAGTTGCCTGGCAACACTGACTCGGCGCAGGCCGATAAGGGCATTTTAGGTATTAAGCACGTATTGTATATGCCCGTAATCAACAAACAATGTTGAGCGGTTTTTTATAAATACAAATGATGCATTTTAATTTAATTATAAATAATAAAAGGAAATGTTTTACTTAAATCAAAAAGGACTTAAATTAAGAGATTAAATATTGAATGTTGCGTCAACATACCGCCCACCAAAATTTTGTTAGGAACCAAAATTTTAATGTTCATCAATGTTTTCAATAACTGGAGTCAATGGGACTATTTTTACTACTGGACGTTTGTATGTACCCTTTGCTGTCTTGAGGGTGACGACTCTTACAACTCCGTCTCTTCCAGCATGCGTTTCCACGATTCTCGCTAATGGCCATGTTTTCATGGGGCAGTTAGGCTCTTTGATAATCACCAACTCTCCCACTCTAACGTTTCTTGGCGTATTGGTCCACTTTTTCCTTTGTTGTAGCGCATTAAGATATTCCATTCGCCAACGTGTCCAGAAATGCTGTGCCTTCTGTTGAATGAGCTTCCAGCGTTGGAGAATGCTCGTTTTGGAGAGAATGTTCTCTTCAGGTAAAGCAGTGAGTGGCCTGCCGATTAAGAAGTGCCCTGGTGTTAAACAATCGATGCTTTCTGTGTCGGATTCTAATGGGACCAAGGGCCTGGAGTTTAGGATGGATTCGATTCTACTGAACAAAGTGGTAAATTCTTCAAAGGTCAAAGGTACGTCGCCGATGATCTTATACAATATTGATTTACAAGATTTAATACCGGCTTCCCACAATCCGCCGAAATGGGGAGCTGATGGTGGATTGAATGACCAATTGATTTCTTGTCGAACGCCATGTCGGATTATTTCATCCTGGGTTTTGTTTGAACGGAAGTGCATCATGAGGTCCCTCAATCTGTTCGCTGCGCCCACGAAGTTGGTACCACAGTCTGAGTACATATGGGTAGGTTTCCCTCTTCTAGATACAAAGCGTTCGAAGGCTGCTAGAAATGCGTCGATTGAACAATTTGATTCTAGTTCTAAATGAACTGCCTTTGTGGCCATGCATATGAATAGGCAAAGATATGATCTCCCAATTGTGGCCTTGCGCCGTAAAGATTCTTTGATAAAAAATGGGCCTGCGAAATCAACGCCGACATGAGAAAAGACTTGACCCTCTTGGAGGCGGAATGGTGGTAAACTTCCCATAAGTGGTTCTTGAGGTGAGCGCATAGCTTTGTAACATTTAAGACAGTGGAAGACCCTTTTTCGGATCAATTTTCTAGCCCCAATGATCCAAAATCTGCCTTGAAGCATAGTTCTTAGCGCTGTAGGTGAAAGGTGCAAGTATGCTACATGGTAGTGATCAACTATTATTTTTGTTAGATGGCTATCTGGTTGGAGCAAATATGGGTGTTTGGCATCATATGGCAACTGGGAATTGTGCAGACGACCGCCCACCCTAACACAACCCTCTCCGTCAATGAACGGCTGAAGAGGTCGAAGGGTTTTGGAGTCAATCAGTTTACCATCCGCTGACTTGTAGCACTTTTGAGCCATCTTTAGTAATACTTTCCCTGCAAGTCTGTATTCTGCCACTGATATTGGACCTTGAAGGGTGGCTTTGCCTTTTGCAGCATTAGCGAAGCGCAACACATACGCTGTGACCCGAACTAATTTGGGGTAAGAATTAAATCGTTCAGTCCAGTCCATAATGTTAGGTTCGACTGTAGCCTTGAGTGCCAATGTAGTTTTTTCTTTGATCTCAGGCAGATTCTTGTGATAGTTTACTGTAGGAGTGCACCAGTTACTTTCAGGAGATTTAAGAAAGGAAGGTCCCTTCCACCATAATTAGTGAGATATGAGCTCTAAAGGTGTTAGTCCACGGGAGCTGCAATCAGCAGGATTTTCTTCTGATGATATGTAATGCCACTGCTCTCTGTTTGTTGCATCCAATATCTCCACCACTCTATGTGCAACAAATGTTTTTAGATTTTCTGGAGGTGTGGAAAGCCATGCTAACACGACTTTTGAATCAGTGAAAAACCAAGCATTGGTGATGCTTAGTTTGTCTCTGAGAACTTTACAGGATTGAAAAAGGTGGGTTAGTAACAAGGCACCAGAAAGCTCTAAACGTGGTATTGTCATCGGTTTGATCGGTGATAACTTAGTCTTCGCCTTCAACAATGATATATCAACACCATTATTCGTGATGACTCTTAAATAAATAACGGCTGAGTAACCCTTTTCTGAAGCGTCACAGAATCCGAGCAACTGATGTAAGTGAGAATTTTCGCTGGAGAAACATCTGGGAATGCTAATTTCACTAATGCAGTTGAGCTGTGAGATGAAAAGGCGCCACCTCTCGCATATTTCAGAAGGGGCGATGTCATCCCAATCGACCTTGCATTGCCATATTGCTTGGAGAACTACCTTGGCGTAGAACACAACTGGAGAAATGAAACCCAAGGGGTCGTAAATGCGGGCGATTGTTGATAGAATTGCTCTCTTGGTGGGATTCCATGGCGGAGTGACTAATTGGTAGCTAAAAACATCCCTTTTTGGATTCCATTGAATTCCCAAGACCTTGATCTTAGAGTCCGATTGATCATTCAAGGAAACATTTGTGCTTCCAAGCTCAGAATCGCTGATGTCATCCAACAGTGCTTGGCAATTGCTGTTCCACTTGCTGAGCTTAAATCCGGCTTTTCCTAATAAGGTGATTAAGTGTTCTTTCAGCTGTAAGGCATCTGAAATGGTCGAAGCACCCGTGGCTATATCATCAGCGTAAATATCCTCTAATAATACCCTTGAGGCTAAAGGATAGTTAACCCCCTCGTCCTGAACGAGCTGCTTGAGAGTCCTTTGTGCAAGAAATGCGGAGGCCCTTTCACCGTAGGTAACTGTACAGAGTTCAAATTCCTGCACGGTATCGTTGGGGTCAGATCTCCAAAGAATGTGCTGGTACTTCCGGTCTCGAGGATTTAACAGGATCTGGCGGTACATTTTGACTATATCGGCTGTGAAGACAAACCGATGAATTCGGAAGTTTGATATGACGTCAGTTATATCCAGCTGCAACTTGGGTCCAGCATACATGTGGTCATTGAGTGAGCCAGTCGTTGAGCGACAAGAGGCATCAAAGACTACTCGCAATTTATTTATGCCATTCTGAGATTTCAAAACAGGGTGATGTGGTATGGTGTAGACGGATGTGTCTAATGAGGCAATTTTCATATGACCTAAAGTGAGGTATTCGTTCATAAACTCATGGTACTCCTTCTTCAGGGAAGTATTTTTAGCCAATTTATATTCAAGATTTACCAGGCGATTAAGGGCCTGCTGCTTCGGATTTCCCAAGGATTCAATGGAACGCTTGAGTGGCAAAGAAACAACATAACGTCCGCAGCTAAGCCTTTTATGAGTTGTCTTGAAGTGCTCCTCGCAAATTTGGTCTTCCTCAGAAATGAAATATTTCGACGGTATTTCCTCCACCTTCCAAAACTTGGTCATAACCTCTTTCATTTCCTCGGTAGATTGTAATAGAAAGCTGGACAGCTCTTCTGATTTTGGAACATTTTTAGAAGGTCCACCAATAACATAGCCGAATATAGTTGGGAGTAAGCGTGGTACGTGAGCGGCTACAGTAATGGGGCGCCCTGTGATAATATCATAAAATAAATCAGCGCCTAAAAGAAAGTCAACTGAGCCCGGTTTCCAGAAATTTTGATCTGCCAAAACATAAGATTTGTATTGGGCTTTAATAGAAAAGGGAAGAGTTGTGCGCGGTAGTTCACCTGTTATGCGGGAAACAATGATGGGCTGTACTTGGAGCTCTGTTGGTTCCCCAATTGCAGGGTGTATGCTGCACTTTGATCTCCCTATCATGCCTTGTAGGGGCTGATGTCCTATGCCAGATACATTTTTATTGCATTGATGAATGCTTAATCCTAGGCGTGAGGCGCAGTTTTCCGTCAAGAAGGAGTTCTGGCTTCCGCTGTCAATGACGGCACGAATGTTTTCAAAATGACCATTGGCATTTTTTATTTCTATTATAGCTGTGCCAAGCAATACATCCCCGTCGTGACTACTGCTTCCTAGAACGACTCCATTCCCGTCAGGAGTGTTGGGTGTATCATGAGATGGAGAAGGCTGAACTATATCATCCTTAGATCGGTGAATGTGAAGCCACGTATGATGGCGTCCAGCACATGTTTGGCATCTTCTGTGTGACGAACAGTGCTGTGTAGTATGTTTGCTTGAGAGGCAGTTCTTGCAACCATTCAAATTTTTCAGAAATGAAAGCCTATCAGCTGGTGTTGCACGTCTGAACTGTGAGCATTGATATAATGTATGGTTGGTTTTGCAAATAGGACAGCTAGTCTCAAAATGTTGCCTGTTCGAAAGCGTTGACCGATCGCCAACAAGTAGGGATGTTTGAGGCTTTGATGTTCTAGAATAGAAATGTTGCTTCGAATGTGGAGTTGGCTTAGAAGTTGATGAACTTTTTTCATCCTTAGTTAAATCTAATGACCTCCATTCTATTCTCAGGAACTCGAGCAAGTCCTTATATTTGGGGAATTCGGTTGAGAAATGCTTTTTCTCAAAGCTTCTTCGTGTTTCCGAGTCCAAACAACGCAATAGTAAGCAGAATAAAATGAAATCGTCGGCTTCGGGGATTTTTAGTTGCCTAAAAGAATCGATACTTTCGCCAACAGTTGTTAATAAATGTTTTAAATTAGCAGCGGAAGGTCGGTTTCTGAATGGAGTGAATTCGAGCACTGTTTTGAGGTAATTGTTTGCTAGTCTCCTCTTATCATTATAGGTGTCGTTCAAAAGTTTCCAGGCTTGTTCGTAATTGTCCTCTTGTACTTCGATTCCCTTTATTAGAGCTAGTGGCTGATCTTTTAAGAATGAGATTAAAAATAAAAATTTTTCTATTCCGGAAAGAGAGGTTTCATCATGGATTAATGATCGGAATGTGTCCCGGAATAATGGCCACTCTTTCTGGTTACCGTTGAAGGTAGGTAAATTTATTTGAGGAAGCCTAGCTCGGACAGTCTTGGATTCATTTAAAAGGTTAGTTTGTTGTGTTGTGCTATCTGCCTGTGGAGTGGGGTTCATATACATTTCATATGTGGCGGAGGCTTCGTAATAATAACGCTCAATATTTTTTTGTAGAGTTATGTCAGCTGCAAGAGGAAAAATATTACTGCTGACTTTCCATAAGACCGTAAGTTCAACGATTTTATCCCATGTGGTGTTGAATGTATCGAAATAAGGTTTGAGTTCTTTATACATTCCCTTAAATAAGAATAATTGCGACGAATCAGTTGCAACTAAACGCCCTTGTTCGGTTATCCCTTTTATTTTGGGCCCTAAACTTTGAAGTTTATTTTTAAGAGTGGTAAACTGGGCCACTTTATCGTCTGAAAGATTTTCCATTATGGATTAAAAGCTAGCCTAGTAAACAAAATTAAAATATTTTGGGGAATGGTATGCTGAAAAGCAAGATTGTACAATAAAAATAAGAAAACAAAAATATAATGATAAAGTAAGAAAGAAGATAAAGTTATAAATGAATTTATAATACAATGAATGTATAATAAAATGAAAATATTAAAGTTTATATAAACATTAAATGCTATATTTCGCTTATTCTCAAAAATAACGCACTCATATAAGGCAAGCGGAGGACCAATTATTTTAAAAAAAATTAACAAACAATTAAATATCCGGCCCGGACTGGACCAATAAATGTTACCTGATCCGAGTGGTTCACTTAAACCATTCCTCTGGTCAAGGTATAAGTTAAAAATAATAAAAAACAAAAGGCTCTGGTATGAATATGACTATAATTAAAATTAAAGATTATTCTTGGAATAAGCAAAATAAAATACAAACAATTGAACTGATACAATTAAGGTAATAGACAAAAAATAAATGAATAAAATAATTTTCTAATGGCTTAATATGTTGAAGAGAAACAAACTAAAAATAATTATTAATGAAAACAAAATAAAAGGAACCTTTTTAAGTGAAACAAAGAAACAAACATTAAAATAAAGAGACTGTTTAAATTAAAAGATATTTTCCGTAATGACGGTAATTATGATTAACAAAATACAGAAAATATTTAAACACAAAAAATTTCTTATCTGTGAAATGTCCTCTAATGGCCCTTGGGGCGAAAATGATGTCCGATGTCACGATGGTGAGGCGAAAAGGGACTGCTTTTCAAAGCTATGGACTTCGCCAACAAAAATGGGTGCTCCTGGAGCGCGGAGATGCTTTCATCTGCAGTTGCCTGGCAACACTGACTCGGCGCAGGCCGATAAGGGCATTTTAGGTATTAAGCACGTATTGTATATGCCCGTAATCAACAAACAATGTTGAGCGGTTTTTTATAAATACAAATGATGCATTTTAATTTAATTATAAATAATAAAAGGAAATGTTTTACTTAAATCAAAAAGGACTTAAATTAAGAGATTAAATATTGAATGTTGCGTCAACACAATGTAAAATTCAATTAAGACTGGCACTTTTACAAGTGAAAAGAGAAATGAAATTAAGTAACAAGATAGTAATAGCCAAAGTAAGACGAACGAGTTTTATTCTTTGTATTTTATCAACAATTCAAGTGAATCCTTAGCTTTGAGCCTTTGTTTTTAATGGTAATATTTTCTTTCTTTTCTAAGATCATAATTTTTATATTAGCCCTCAAAAAAAAAATTTTAAACTTAATTTTTCTTATTTTTGAACACAGCTACGTGTCAAATTCCGTTAAATCAATTCAGCTCTATTCTCTCTGTTGTTTGATGTTTTTTTTTTTGTTTTTTTTATGAGATTGGGGTATGAGCCCACTGCTGCCGAGGCCGGTGGGGGGCTGACTCCCTCATCCGCGGCGGCTAACAATGGAAAGCGGGTTTAGGGTATATTGTGCTGGTCAATGTAGTTTAATTTTTATAGTGGATAGTGTGTGTAAATTAGTAAATCGGTTCCCCCCACCAAGAGGACCAGAGGCTGCCTACAGTCAGACAATTGGGCGGTAAGGTCACCACATCCTCCTGGAACTGCTGGAACAAGCAAATCGATTTTTATTTTTGACAATTCAAGGATGGAACACCATCAAATAAATTATGGTTATAAATAAATTATGCTTAATTGACAATAATTAACCTAAAGATAAGTAGTAGTTTGTGAATAGAAACGTAAAAACTATTATTTAGAAGCAGCTAATGCAATCAAAAATTCCAAAAACTCGAATGAATTTTTGTCTCAATTGAATAAATTGAAAACGAGAGGTGGAAAATTTGGAGATAATATTGAAATGAATGTTTGGGCCAATCATTTCAGAGTTTTTAATCCGAGTCAAACTGTAACCCATATCCATTATGCTGCTCCATTACAAGAAGACTTGATTGTCCTTTCAATATTACTGAACTGCTTTCTACCTTGAATAAATTTAAAAATGGTAAAGCACCTGGTCTAGATGGTATTGTCTACGAGTTTTATAAGTTCGCTCCTAAAAGTTTTCTAGAATTGCTTCTAGAACTGATTAATAATTATTTTGATAAAGGGTCGATTCCAGATAGTATGAACGAGGCTTTTGTATTACCTTTGTTTGAGAAGGGAGTTCCAAATCAGGCTAGTAATTATAGACGAATAGTCCTACAGGATGCCATTAAGAAAGACTAAAGTCATGGGTGCAAGATAAAAAACTGTTATGCGGGGAGCAGGCTGGATTCAGGGAAGGTTACTCAACAGTAGATAATATTTTTGTTCTCACTAACTTGATTCAATTGAAATGGCATGAAGGATTCAAGAAAATCTATTGCTTCTATATAGATTTCAAATCTGCCTTTGATTCTGTGGATAGGCATGCTCTCCTTTTCAAGCTGTTACAGTTAGCGGTTACAACAAAATTTATCAGAGCTATTGCAAGTCTCTATTCGAATAGTAAATTATCTGTCTGCTGTAAACGTGGCCGATCAGAAACTTTTCCAACATTATCCGGAGTTCAGCAATGTTGCAACTTGAGTCCATTATTATTTACTTTATTTATTAATTATATCAAAGATTGTCTGAGCGGAGGAATAAGGCTTAGAGGTTACAGAATATAACTCCTCCTGTTCGGAGAAGATATAGTTTTCCTTGCCGATAATGCTTTGGTTTTACAAAACATGATAAATGAGTTGAAATATTATGTTAAAACTTGGAATTTGATTGTAAATCTATCCAAGTCGAATATCATGGTTTTTAAGAAAGGTGGAGGAAAGCTGGATAAATATGAACCTTGGAAGTTTAATAATCAATCGGTCAAGGTCGTTAACAGATATAAATATTTGGAGATTGTATTGTCTCCAAGTTTGACACTCACAGATCATTTCAATCAAATAGCTCGACATGCTTTACTTGGTCTGATCAGTGTTTAGAGAAACGTACTCGTATTTCTAAATAAGCATATTACTCTTGCAGTAATATGCTGAAAACCAAATTTTCAAAGTGGTTTGTAGATCTATTCTTACATACGGAAGTCAGATTTGGGGCTATCAATATGTGGATAAATAGAAAGTGTCCAGAGGACCTTCGTTAACCCTTTATTGGCCAAAGGGTACTGAGGTTTCCCTGAGTTTGTGATGTCATATTTTCTAACTTTTACTAACAACACCTAAGATGTGACCTCTTTGGACAGTCTCTAGAACCTTCTTCTTCATCTTCCCTCGCTTATTTGAATTGTGTTTTGTTTATTATCCTAGTTTTTTTGAGTTTTAAACTTTGTTTACCAAGATTTTTTTCGATCATGCCTTATCCACCAAGAAAGGTAAGTTTATCTTAGTTTATTTATAGGTTATATTTCCCTAAAGTCTTCCAGGATTTTTTCTCTAACAGAGTTAATGTTAAATTTGGATTTTTCAAAAAGAAAACATTTTTTATTTATTTTCTAAGTGTTCAGGAGAAACTTTTTTTCAAGGGAACTGTAGTTCCCTTCGTCCTATTACAGAGTAAAATTTTCTCCTGCTGTTGAATATTATTTAATATATTTTTTTAAAAATATTGCTACTGTTTATTTTCCAAAATAATTGTATTCTTAAATTAAAACATAATACTAATTCTTAATGGAAAATTTTCCTTTAAATATCTATTTTCTTTATTTCTTGCAGGTTTTTCGCTCTCGAGGAGAGTATATTTTGACCTTAGTTCCAAAAGTAAATGTTAATAAAACAACAATTATGTGCAAAAAATGTGGAGTAAGACTGTGTTTTGTCCTTAAAAGGGAATGTTTTAATACTTTTCACGGCTTTTAAATTGTTTTAGTTTCTATTTCCGTTGTTTAAGTTTTTGTTATTTACATTTTTTTTTCTGTATTTTATCATAAAATATTTAATTTTTGTTGCATTATATTAGTTGGAAAATAATATAAACTAAATATTTAAAAAAAAGATACATTTTCAGGAAAATTATTTATCGTTTATTTCTAATTGTATGCTTATGTATATAGTGATTAAGAAAAGTTCCTAATTATACCAAGATTTTTTTCTTTTCCTTTTAATTTTTAATCCTTTTCCAAAAAAAAATGAAACAGAATTTTTACTATGTAACGGTTCAAAGGGTACTATAGTTCCCTTGAAGAAAATGACCCACTTCTACCGCAACCGGTCAAGGGGAACTCCAGTACTCTTCACACCAAAAATGTAAACAATACACAATAAGGGTGGTTTTTGCATTCCTAATACTTTTTTAGAAATAACTAAACACATCAATCACAAAAAAAAAAATTTTTAAAGGAAATTTATCTACCTGACCAATAAAGGGTTAAGAAAATATTTAGACTGCCGAGAAATACTCCAAATTACATGATACCGAGGCCGAAATTTTACCAATTCATGTTTTTACTTTAGTTAAAGCGGAGGAATATGGCTTAGAGGTTACAGAATGAAACTCCTCCTGTTCGCAGGCGATATAGTTTTCCTTGCCGATAATGCTTTGGTTTTACAAAACATGATAAATGAGTTGAAATATTATGTTAAAACTTGGAATTTGATTGTAAATCTATCCAAGTCGAATATCATGGTTTTTAAGAAAGGTGGAGGAAAGCTGGATAAATATGAATCTTGTAAAGTTACAAGACATACTTACATTTTTTGGCATGTTTTTTTACTTTTATTAAAATTTAAATACATATTGAAGACTTTAGATCTAGATGGATGTCGTCTAACAAAATTGGTTGCTGAAGAAGTGATCAAAAGAAAACTATTATGGTTTAATGAATGATTGAATTGGTCCAAGAAAGTTAAATGCAAGTTCAACCCAGTTTTCACTTCTAATGAGCGGTTGAGGAAAGATTTAAAAGCATTGAAATCTAGCCTGATTATATATCATGACACGTGTTATTGTGAAAGAGCATTAAACGGCCAATATCATCTCATCTATAAACAATTATCTTTTAATATTGATTATATTCATTCTAACTTATCTATATCTGATATTAGTATAATATTTAAAGTTAGAGGTGAACTTCTTATCTTGAATTACCAACCAATTATTGAGGGGAAGAATTACATTTTTTTAATTTGCAATATTCGAGAGAAGGAAGATGTATTCCATTATTTAGGTAGATGTAAAATCTTAGAGGCGATGAGGAAAAAATATTTTGGAGCAGTCACCATGACCGAAGGTGAAATGGTCAAATATTTAAATGGTGAAAATTGGGCAGCCCTAGTGGGTTACTTGAAGGAAGCCTATGTCTATCGTTCCTTTCTAATCAAAAACTTTAATTACTAATAGATTATTTTAATAACTTAATAAGAGTTGGGCCATTGGTATTCAAGAATGGAGATCATAGTTGGATTGTAGGGATCACTATGTAGTATAGTTAGGTAATATAATGTAAGAATTGTTTAGCTAGATTGATAGCGCTAACAATAAATGCAATAATTCGATTCCTAAGTGCATACTTTCAATCGATATTATTTTGATAATGAGGGCCCTTTAAACATTATAGCCGACCTCAGAATCGTTTTTATCAGGTAAGTTAACAGAAAGCTATCACTGAATACCTCATCTGACAATTGATACCATTTTCAAAATTCGCACTTTCGATAAACTGATAGAGTGCCCTTATATCGAATGTATCAAGTACGTTCTTAGAAATAGATAACTTACGGCGGAATCTCAAAATCGATATCATTTTTCATAATCAGCACCTCAGATAACCCTAAAGTCGACCCCAAGATCGATTATATCGCGTAAGTAGTAATAAATCGATTCCTGACGGCGGGATCTCAAAATCGATATCATTTACACAATCACCACCTCAGATAACCCTATAGTCGACCTCAAGATCGATTAAATCGCGTGAGTTTTAATAAATCGATACCTGATAGCAGAATCGCAAAATCTATATCATTTTCATAATCCGCACCGCGGATAATCCTAGTGTCCACCCCAAGATCGATTATATCACGTAAGTTGTAATAAATCGATACCTGAGCGATGAACCTTAACATCGATATTAGTTTTAGCAACCTATCAATCGATCTTAATCGATATCATGTAATTTATTATGTGCTGACGTGATTTCCGTACAAAGGGTTAACCCAATAAAATACACCAATATGGAAAAATCCGAAAAGAAATTTATTCCGAAATTATTAATTTAGTAGAAATTCACATCTCAATTTGTGAATTTTTCGCATATTTACATCTTTATTTGTAAATACGGCCGAATTCACAGACTTAGATATAAATATTCACATTTTTTGTGAATATTCACAATTTTCCCTGTTTATTTACAGAAAAAATTCTATATTCGAATAAATTCGTATTCACATATGTGATTACGAATTTATTCCTATTCACACTTTTAAATACGAATTTATTTGTATTCGTATTCACAAATATTGTGATATAAATAAATTTCTATTCATATTCACATTAAAATTAAGATAAAAATAAATTCGTATTCGTATTTATTAAGATAGATATGCCCAACTATCCCTCAAACAAATGAAAACCCCAAATAACACAACATAAAAACAACTGTAAAAATTACAAAAGCAACTACCCTATTAGATAGAACACAGCATACAAAATAACCATATCTTAGATCTTGAAAACAAAAAAATCTTAATATAGTCCAAAATACAAAAAACAAGAAATAATAAAAGAGATACAAAATACTTAAATAACCATCTTTCCTACACCATAAATACATGAACATACATAAAACATATAGAAACTAAAATAGACCATAGGTTAAATGATGGTCAGGATTTTCAGTTTACAATGATTTTATTGTGGTAAGCCAACTTTTCGATCCAACATGTGGATCTTCATCAGGGCTAAAAGAAAACAAATATATGAGTATCTATGCTAGAGGGTAACAATAAATGGATACATTACAGAACTGATAATAATATAAAAGATGGTGTATACATGAATATTAAAATAAGAGGCTGGTTAACAAGATAAAATAGAATCAGATATTTACCTACTGAGTCCAGGTTGATACTAAGACTAAAGGTAAAAATAAGGTGAGAGGTAGTAGTAGGTAGTAGTAGTAGTAGAAACAAATAACCCGGTAAATCACAAAACAGATAAAGAGATAATTTCATCCACTTATTCTAACATCTTCCGCATCCTCAAATCCTAGTTTTGATTTCATAGGTACCTGCAATTATCTCTGTACCTCTTGTACTATTATTATATTTTTTTTTTTTATTGTATGCTTCTTTCTGTATATTTTCCAAATTTTTATGCATTGTTACATTATGTATTATCTCATTTTTATGTTATTATTGAGTCCAGACCCAACTATTTGTATACAATACCATCTACTTTGTTAGTGTTTAAATATTTTTGTTCACTCAGTTGTCATGTGCCTTCACTTCAAAAGCGTTGGATTTCCCCGTCATAAACCTTTGAAGTCGGCAAACTAACCCCCTACTACTACCTCTCACCTTATTTTTACCTTTAGTCTTAGTATCCACCTGGACTCAGTAGGTTAATATCTGATTCTATTTTATCTTGTTAACCAGCCTCTTATTTTAATATTCATGTATACACCATCTTTTATATTATTATCAGTTCTGTAATGTATCCATTTATTGTCACCCTCTAGCATAGATACTCATATATTTGTTTTCTTTCAGCCCTGATGAAGATCCACAAGTTGGATCGAAACGCTGGCTTACCATAATAAAATCATTGTAAACTGAAAATCCTGACCATCATTTAACCTATCGTAATTGAAGAACAGTTGACCATCTCTCATCTCTAAAATAGACCATAATCATAACAAATAAATGAATATAGGGGAGAGAGTGATGAAGGGGATAGAACCAGAATTCCTTCTTTAAAATATATAAAAATTATATATATATATATATATATATATATATGTGTGTGTGTGTGTGTGTGTGTGTGTATACAAACTCTTCCCAACATTAAGTGTACATAAAACAAGTGAGATAATACTGAAACTTCACTGTCGAAAACAATGATTATACGAGTAGATATACCGGTAAGATGGGCCAGAAGCCATTATTATACCCAGAGTTGGGCAAATTGTAATCTGAATAATGATTCATGAATATGAATATTTGGTAATCATAAAACAAATGAAAAATGACTAACCATTATTCATAATCAGTACGGAGTATTTTTAATGATTATTGAGTGTTTATGGTATTCATTTGAAATGAATAATGAATAACTGGTATTTAGTTTATGCTTTTCGATTCGAATACGACATGACTCAAATTAAGGAATTCAATATTGAGTAGCTGTCGAAAATTCAAGTATGTAGGATCTTGTATATACTCAGAAGGTACAGCGATTAAGATATCAAGCATAAAGTACAAAAAGGGAAGCAGATGATAGGCTGCCTCCTCTCATGGAGTAAGGAGGTGACATCAAAAACCAAAAATCGTATATATAAATTCATAATAGGAAGTACTTTCCGTGTTGTGAGAGGTGGGCAATTAAAAGGAAAGAATATATAGCTATAGAATGCAAGGCCTCAAAGTCTCGTATAATTTCAATAATTCACTTAATCATGCAGATTACGTGCCGAATTTTCGCCTATTCAGGCATCTTCAGGGCTACAACAGTTTCACATGCAACCTAGAAACAGACTCTGTTTCTAGGTTGCATGTGATACTGTCTCCTCTATATTATATCTGCTTTTACTAAACATTCATCTCAATATGACTACTTGTGGAGTATGCAATAAACTCAATAGACCTATAACTCAGAAAACAGCTACTGTATTTATTTATGATTGTGATAAAATATTTCATACAGGTTGTGTGAAACTTACTAAATAAGATGAAAGGAACAATTAAATAATAACGACATTATAGAATATTAAAATTGTAATAACTGGAATAGTCTTTTAGCATTTGGAAAACGAGCGTGGGTCTATAGAATAGTTGATGAAAGAGTATAACTTCTAAATAAATGTAAAATACAGTCATTTAAAAAAATAAATAATAAGTTATAAATTAATTATGTATTCAGTTTACGTAGTCTGGTCAAAGAACCCCTCTGAACACAGGCGCTCCAGTGGCGCCATCTCTTGATAAAGGGCTGAACCCCTTGGCCAGCCTTGCAGGAAAGGAGCAGGAAAAGTGCAAGTCCTAAAGAGAGAGAGAAAGAAAGTCCTAGGCCTAGGTGCACCAGAAGTTCATATAAGTAGTTTCCATTACACCTAATAATGGAGTAGTCACCTAAGGGATTGCTGGCCACCGGGGGAGGATAGGAGGAGGACCACCAACGATGGGAGAACAAATGCAGCCCCACGAAATGTTGGTACCACTACTGAAGTGCGGCTGATGGGGCAGCCCTGCTTCGGGGCGTGGCTATCACTCCCTTTCGGAGGGGAAATTCTCGTCAGCTGATGCCCCCACCTTATTTCACTATTTCCCCTCCTTTTTAAAAACAGCGCGTCTTGCTTGAGTGTCACGTCATTTTTACTCATAAGCCATCTTACCAATTCTCCAATTGACATATCGATTTTTCAGTTGCTACTTTTAAGTCGATATACTTCTCCGACTTTTGAAATAACGGCCTTTTAGGATTCCATATTGTTCTCCGACTTTTGAATATTTTAAAATCTTCGAATATTGAATATTGAATATGTTCTATAAAAGGTTTTTATAAATTATCATCATTTAACTGTTACATATGCTTAAATAATTGGAATAAGATTTAATGAATACCATGCACAATACTTTTATTTGTCACAAAGTGTCATTATCTCATTAAAGCACAATCACCTAAACAAAGTTTGAAGTTCTGCAATGACAATGTTTGTCAAACTATAATCAAATGAGATGACAGTAACAGAATAGGAAGTGTGACTTTTGAAAAACTAAGACCATGTATATGCAAGAAGCGTGGTATTCCCTGCAATCATGAAAAACAAATTTGTAACACCACTTAAAATGTGTGATGTTGATTAACAGTAAGAATTTTAAAACTAAAATGATAGGAAGACGCCATAGAAGCAACCTACAGAATGTGAGAACATTTAGAGTGGTTATTGTAGATTCGGACCACTTTCTAAGCAAAGCACACGTGGCAGCAAAGGTCTGCTCAGTACGGTGGTCTGAGGCTGCCCGAAACCCATAAGTTTTAACCTAAGATAGCTGAAGGTAAAGTACGTAACGTACGTAATTAGAGCTACTGGACTTTAAACTACGTCCAGGAAGGTACAATGCTGGTCCAGGCATTGAGAAGACTTGGGCATACTATTAAAAAGCAATAATGGAAGCAACTGTAGAAGCAGTAGGACCACGCGAGACGGATCCAAGGTCACGATGGATTGATGATGAATGCAGAGCAGCCTCGAACAGAAAGAATATTGGAGGAATCGTCTGAGAAGGAAGGACGAGAAACGCCTACATCGCTTGAAGAAACGACGGAAGGAGAGGAAGGAGCTGGAAAAGATAGAATTACTACGCTAAAATAAAGAAAATAGGGATTTCTTCAGATTGATCAACAACGAAAGAAAAACCTACACAATAATTAAGATCGGGTAAGGATAAAGAGGGTAACATGGTGACTGATAAGTCTGATGTTCTTGCCGAAAGGAGGAATTACTTAAATATCTCCTCAACCATAAAGGTGAAGGTACCAATGATGAAGGAATAAATAGAAACCATAGGCAAAAAACTAGAAATAGAAACTGATGAGAACGAGATTGCAGATGCCAGCAGAAGTCTACAAAATAATAAGGCTTCTGGTGCTGATGGGTTCAGCACTCGTAATATGTAAGCTCGATTCCATCCAAATTAGCTAGTTTTTCTTTTGTAAGGCGAGAGGTGTGGGGTCTGGCATTATCTTGTTGGAACAAGACTTGCTTCCTGTTGACTAAGCCTGGATACCACTGAACCAAAACATTGTACATTCTTTGCAGTTGTTCTGAATAGAGCTTTGAATTTATAGAACGTCCTTCAGGTATGAACTCATAGTGTATAACTCCTTCGTGGTTCCAAAATACAGAGAGCATCGTATTTTTTTCGAATTGCCATTGCTTGGCAACGGGTTGAGCTACCTTACCATCGTCAAGCCATTGACCTATTGTTGTAGGATTACGCCAATACACCCACTTTTCATCACCTGTGACTATTCTTTTGATGAAACGATTAATAGTCGGATTTTGCAGAAGCAACTCGCCAATTTCCACACGAGATTAGGCTTGCTAGGGTGTAAGCATGTGGGGAATCTCTCGCTATGCACGTTTCACTTTTCCTAATTCTCGCAGGTCTCAGGTCACAGTAGATTGTGAGTGGCCAAGTTCAGCTGACAACTCACGAGTGCTTTTCATAGGATCGGCTTCAATAGCAGTGCGCAGAGATTCCTAGTTCAATACTGAAACACACCCTGATCCTGATTCCCTTTCAAGGCTCAAATCACCTTCATTTAAGAGAGAGAATATTTTTGTTATTTCAAGATTTACAAAATAACGGGATCAAACATGAATTTCTTATCACAATTTTTAGCTCCCGAATGTAAATAAGAGAGGAATTACGATGCAAAGTTCAAACACAAAGGAAATGTCATTTTTTCTGACTCGTCCCATTAAATGGTTAAAGATCCGAAGAATTTCATGCTAGAAAAGGACTTTAGCAAGGCGATGCTCTAGCCGGCATGTTGTTCAACCATGCACATGAGAAGGTCGTAAGAGACGCGGGATCACGCCACGCCAAGGAAACATATTTACAAGGCTTGTACAATTGTTGGCATATGCTGATGACACCGACATAGTCGGACGCTCCCTTCAGGCTGTGACTGGTTCCTTTCAAGCACTGGTGGACTCAGCCAATGGACTTGGGCATGAAGTCAATGAATCCAAAACAAAGTATCTGGTAACGGAAGAAATTCCCAAGCTAGGTGAGACAGTTACTATTGGGCAGCAGAAATTTGAAAAAGTTTTGAGTTTACTTATCTGGGATCTGTGGTCACCCAAGACAATAACGCCGACATTCAAATAAGGAAAAGAATCACAGCAGCCAACAAATTTTACTTTGGGTAGATAAAACAGCTTAGCAGGGGGATGCTTTCCAAACAGACCAAGCTCCACCTGTATAAGACATTAGTGCGCCCCGTATTTCTTTATGGATCTGAATGCTGGACAACTTCAAAAGCCACCGAAAAGGATCTCCTTATTTCCGAAAGAACAGTTCTTCAACATTTTTATGGAGGTGTGAAAGCTGGAGAGGAATGGAGGCGACGTAAAAACCAGGAACTGTCCTGAGAAGTTGAGGCGCTTGGGATAGGCAGGACATATCGCCAGGATGGCAGATGGAGAAATGCCTAAACATTGCTAACTCTGCTGATGCATGGAAATAGAAGAAGAGGAAGACCAAAGCTGAGGGGGTCAGATGGAGTGGCAGAAGATGCTCGCAATATCCTAGGAGTTCGGAACAGAATGACGTCGGCACAAGACCGTGAGGTTTGGAGGAAGCGGTTGGAGGAGGCCAAGACCTGAAACCAGGTCGTAGCGCCGTGAAAAAAAAAATATGTGTTTTACTAGCAATCAGCTTACGCTTCTATTTTCTTGATAGGAAAATATTAGGGTATAAGCTTGTTCCTGTGTAACGGATTCCTCTCTTTCCGTTTTTTCCTACTTCCCGCTATTAGAATAATTAGAAGGCCTTTTCTTTATAAAAAATTACCCTCTTCTGATCTCATCTAGCTTGTTTCGGATAAATTTGTTACCATTTACAACATATACTAAGTCAGCTTTTTTAATTGAGGTTCTCATTTTGATCTGGAACATCTTTATTAGGCATTATATTAAATCCCTTATTTACTTTTATAATTTTACCACTTATTTTATCTTGTATTAATTTGAATTTTTTTATTGCATCTAATCCTATTAATAAATTACAATTAAAGTTACTGTTCTTTACCACTATTAAATATAATTTATTTTCTATCTCGCCTCTTTTTCAATGCAGATTAGCCCGGCTTTGACGAAAATCCACACCATTTACAGTTTTTAAAACATTTCTATTTCTGCTTAGTTTGATTTTAATAATTTTACAAGTTTTTCACTGGTTACTGAGCAAGTCGATCGATTATCATAGATGGCTTTTAGCAATTTTAGTGCCTGCAATAAATGTAAGTTTTATCACTGAATTCGGTGTAGATTTTTCCGGGCCAACTAGTTTTTTGTGTCATTTGGCTATATCTCAATCAATTTCGTTCTGTCAAATTAACTTGTTTCTGATTAAAGAAGTTTTTGTTTCTGCATACCCATTTTGGATGGTCGATTTTCAAAGACGAGAGCTTTGCAAATACTACATGGTTTTTTGTCAGTTTTGTATTATTTTAATGAAAGCTTATCATTATCAGTTTTATTTTCTCCATTCTCCTTATTTTCCTTGACTAAAGGGTCTTTAAATTTTCTGATATTTTCCTATATTATAATTAAATATTTAAAAATATATATATATAGATCCTGGCGGGGATTCGTAGAGGAAATAGAGAGGAACTTCCATGAGAATGCTAAACGTCTCTGGAACACATTAAAAAGCCTGAGAGGAAAGAGAGGGAAACAGGTTAGAAATATAAAGAATGAAGCTGGCCTAATTACTACTGATGAAAAGGAGATTCTGGAAGTTGGAGATGACACTACCAAGAGAAATTAGCATGTGCCCCTCATACAGAAAATGAGAACTTGAATAGAAGACACGCAAGGACTGTCGCCGATCAACCAGAATATTGGATAACTGCATCACAGAGGATGAAATTGAAATGACAGTTAAAATACCACCACATAAAATAACTTTTCCAATAATCTCAGTCTGACGATGATAACTGTACCATTCTTTTACATTCTCCTCTATATATAATCTTAACTACTGGACTTAATTATAGCTGAGTTGTCCTTTCCTAGAACATCCCCTTTCAATCATACCCATCCACATTAAAGCTTCTTGCTAGCCGTTAAATTTAACCAATAAAAATTTCTGTTCAATTTCAGTGATGTTAATTTATACGCTGATCCTCTTTCTCCCTTACCTCTTCTTCTAGATAATAATCTCTAATACAAAAATGTTTATCTTCATTTAAATAATTGTTTTTTAATACTACAATTTATTAGTAATAAATTAAATTGCAACTTTTCAGTAACCACCTATATTACAAATAGCTTTTATACTAATTGTAATAGTTTGTTTTAAAAGTCTACATAGGCGATGAATTAGTGGCAGAGGTTCTGCAAATCCATCAATACTACTTAATATTACTCTTCATAGAAAAGAAGATAGGCTAATCAAGCTAATAAAAATAGTAACTTAGTAAGCTAGATTAGGGTCAAATGCTTTCTACTACTCATCAATCCTGCTCTTCAATTATATTACAACGATTTATGTAATGCTTTTTCCAATTCAGCACCTAAAAGAAAGATAAAATCTCGTATCTCCTTCTGTTGGTTTGACAATGATATAATTACTATATTTAATTTTAGAAAACATTAAATATTTTTTAACATCGATGTTTTAACAGAAACCAAGTTCTTTTTAACATCGATGTTATATACAAAAACAAATATGCTCTTAACATCGATGTTTTGACTATAACAAAGTTGTTTTTACCATCGATGGTTTTGTCCAAAACATCGATGTTAAAAGATATATTTTTTTGCAGAAAACATGGATGTTTTGAAAAAAGTTGTTTTTAACATCGAATTTATTACAAAAACAACTATGTTTTTACATCGATGTTTTGGACAAAAAACATCAATATATATGCTCTTAACATCATTGTTTTAACAATAAAAAGTGGTTTTTAACATAGATGTTTTGGACAAAAAACATCAATATATATGCTCTTAACATCATTGTTTTAACAATAAAAAGTGGTTTTTAACATCGATGTTTTGGACAAAAAACATCAATATATATGTGTTTTTAACATCGATGTTTTGGACAAAAACAAATATTTTTTAACATCGATGTTTTTACAATAACCAATTTCTTTTTAACATCGATGTTTATAACAAATACCAAAATTTTTAACATCGATGTTTTGGACAAAAAACAATATATATGCCATTAACATCGATAATTTGGACATAAACAAATAAGTTTTAACATCGATGTTTTAACAATAACTAAGTTCTTTTTAACATCGATTTTATATACAAAAACAAATATGATCTTAACATGGATATTTTAATTATAACAAAGCTGTTTTTAACATCGATGTTATATACAAAAACAAATATGCTCTTAACTCCGGTGATTTTGACAATAGAGGAAATGTTTTGGACAAAAAACATCAATTATATGCTCTTAATATCGATGTTAAAATCATTGATGTTTTAACAATAAAAAGTTGTTTTTAACATCGATGTTTTCGGCAAAAACAAAGACGTTTTAACTTTAATGTTTTGACAAAAAAAAACTATGTTTTTACATCGATGTTTTGGACAAAAAACATCAATATATATGCTCTTAACATCGATGTTTTAGAAAACATTAAATATTTTTTAACATCGATGTTTTAACAATAACCAAGTTCTTTTTAACATCGATGTTATATACGAAAACAAATATGCTCTTAACATCGTTGTTTTGACTATAACAAAGGTGTTTTTACCATCGATGGTTTTGTCCAAAACATCGATGTTAAAACATATATTTTTTTGCAGATAACATGGATGTTTTGAAAAAAGTTGTTTTTAGCATCGAATTTAATACAAAAACAACTATGTTTTTAACATAGATGTTTTGGACAAAAAACATCAATATATATGCTCTTAACATCATTGTTTTAACAATAAAAAGTGGTTTTTAACATCGTTGTTTTGGACAAAAAACATCAATATATATGTGTTTTTAACATCGATGTTTTGGACAAAAACAAATATGTTTTAACATCGATGTTTTTACAATAACCAATTTCTTTTTAACATCGATGTTTATAACAAATACCAAAATTTTTAACATCGATGTTTTGGACAAAAAACAATATATATTCCATTAACATCGATAATTTGGACATAAACAAATAAGTTTTAACATCGATGTTTTAACAATAACCAAGTTCTTTTTAACATCGATTTTATATACAAAAACAAATATGATCTTAACATTGATATTTTAATTATAACAAAGCTGTTTTTAACATCGATGTTTTTTGTCTCAAACATCGATGTTAAAACATGTTTGTTTTTAACATCGATGTTTTGGACAAAAAACATCAACATATATATGCTCTTAACATCATTGTTTTAACAATAAAAAGTGGTTTTTAACATCGATGTTTTGGACAAAAAACATCAATATATATGTACTTTTAACATCGATGTTTTGGACAAAAACAAATATGTTTTAACATCAATGTTTTTACAATAACTATGTTCTTTTTAACATCGATGTTTATAACAAATACCAAAATTTTTAACATCGATGTTTTGGACAAAAAACAATATATATGCCATTAACATCGATAATTTCAAATGCTTTCTACTACTCATCAATCCTGCTCTTCAATTATATTACAACGATTTATGTAATGCTTTTTCCAATTCAGCACCTAAAAGAAAGATAAAATCTCGTATCTCCTTCTGTTGGTTTGACAATGATATAATTACTATATTTAATTTTAGAAAACATTAAATATTTTTTAACATCGATGTTTTAACAATAACCAAGTTCTTTTTAACATCGATGTTATATACAAAAACAAATATGCTCTTAACATCGATGTTTTGACTATAACAAAGTTGTTTTTACCATCGATGGTTTTGTCCAAAACATCGATGTTAAAACATATATTTTTTTGCAGAAAACATGGATGTTTTGAAAAAAGTTGTTTTTAACATCGAATTTATTACAAAAACAACTATGTTTTTACATCGATGTTTTGGACAAAAAACATCAATATATATGCTCTTAACATCATTGTTTTAACAATAAAAAGTGGTTTTTAACATAGATGTTTTGGACAAAAAACATCAATATATATGCTCTTAACATCATTGTTTTAACAATAAAAAGTGGTTTTTAACATCGATGTTTTGGACAAAAAACATCAATATATATGTGTTTTTAACATCGATGTTTTGGACAAAAACAAATATTTTTTAACATCGATGTTTTTACAATAACCAATTTCTTTTTAACATCGATGTTTATAACAAATACCAAAATTTTTAACATCGATGTTTTGGACAAAAAACAATATATATGCCATTAACATCGATAATTTGGACATAAACAAATAAGTTTTAACATCGATGTTTTAACAATAACCAAGTTCTTTTTAACATCGATTTTATATACAAAAACAAATATGATCTTAACATGGATATTTTAATTATAACAAAGCTGTTTTTAACATCGATGTTTTTTGTCCCAAACATCGATGTTAAAACATATTTGTTTTTAACATCGATGTTTTGGACAAAAAACATCAATATATATGCTCTTAACATCATTGTTTTAACAATAAAAAGTGGTTTTTAACATCGATGTTTTGGACAAAAAACATCAATATATATGCTCTTAACATCATTGTTTTAACAATAAAAAGTGGTTTTTAACATCGATGTTTTGGACAAAAAACATCAATATATATGTGTTTTTAACATCGATGTTTTGGACAAAAACAAATATTTTTTAACATCGATGTTTTTACAATAACCAATTTCTTTTTAACATCGATGTTTATAACAAATACCAAAATTTTTAACATCGATGTTTTGGACAAAAAACAATATATATGCCATTAACATCGATAATTTGGACATAAACAAATAAGTTTTAACATCGATGTTTTAACAATAACCAAGTTCTTTTTAACATCGATTTTATATACAAAAACAAATATGATCTTAACATGGATATTTTAATTATAACAAAGCTGTTTTTAACATCGATGTTTTTTGTCCCAACCATCGATGTTAAAACATATTTGTTTTTAACATCGATGTTTTGGACAAAAAACATTAACATATATATGCTCTTAACATCATTGTTTTAACAATAAAAAGTGGTTTTTAACATCGATGTTTTGGACAAAAAACATCAATATATATGCTCTTAACATCATTGTTTTAACAATAAAAAGTGGTTTTTAACATCGATGTTTTGGACAAAAAACATCAATATATATGTGTTTTTAACATCAATGTTTTGGACAAAAACAAAATTTTTTTAACATCGATGTTTTTACAATAACCAATTTCTTTTTAACATCGATGTTTATAACAAATACCAAAATTTTTAACATCGATGTTTTGGACAAAAAACAATATATATGCCATTAACATCGATAATTTGGACATAAACAAATAAGTTTTAACATCGATGTTTTAACAATAACCAAGTTCTTTTTAACATCGATTTTATATACAAAAACAAATATGATCTTAACATGGATATTTTAATTATAATAAAGCTGTTTTTAACATCGATGTTTTTTGTCCCAAACATCGATGTTAAAACATATTTGTTTTTAACATCAATGTTTTGGACAAAAAACATTAACATATATATGCTCTTAACATCATTGTTTTAACAATAAAAAGTGGTTTTTAACATCGATGTTTTGGACAAAAAACATCAACATATATATGCTCTTAACATCATTGTTTTAACAATAAAAAGTGGTTTTTAACATCGATGTTTTGGACAAAAAACATCAATATATATGTACTTTTAACATCGATGTTTTGGACAAAAACAAATATGTTTTAACATCAATGTTTTTACAATAACCATGTTCTTTTTAACATCGATGTTTATAACAAATACCAAAATTTTTAACATCGATGTTTTGGACAAAAAACAATATATATTCCATTAACATCGATAATTTGGACATAAACAAATAAGTTTTAACATCGATGTTTTAACAATAACCAAGTTCTTTTTAACATCGATTTTATATACAAAAACAAATATGATCTTAACATGGATATTTTAATTATAACAAAGCTGTTTTTAACATCGATGTTTTTTGTCCCAAACATCGATGTTAAAACATGTTTGTTTTTAACATCGATGTTTTGGACAAAAAACATCAACATATATATGCTCTTAACATCATTGTTTTAACAATAAAAAGTGGTTTTTAACATCGATGTTTTGGACAAAAAACATCAATATATATGTACTTTTAACATCGATGTTTTGGACAAAAACAAATATGTTTTAACATCAATGTTTTTACAATAACCATGTTCTTTTTTACATCGATGTTTATAACAAATACCAAAATTTTTAACATCGATGTTTTGGACAAAAAACAATATATATGCCATTAACATCGATAATTTGGAACAAAAACAAATAAGTTTTAACATCGATGTTTTAACAATAACCAAGTTCTTTTTAACATCGATTTTATATAAAAAACAAATATGTTCTTAACATCGAATTTTCAAGTATAATAAAGGTGTTTTTAACATCGATGTTTTAGTCCAAAACATCAATGTTAATACATATTTTTGTTTAACAGAAAACATCGATGTTTTTGACGAAAACAAATATGTTTTAACATCGATGTTTTGGATAAAAAATAGCGATATATATGTTCTTAACATCGATGTTAAAATCATTGATGTTTTAACAATAAAAAGTTGTTTTTAACATAGATGTTTATGACAAATACAAAAATGTTTTAACATCGATATTTTGGACAAACAACAACAATATATATGCTGTTAGCATCGTTGTTTTGGATAAAAATTATAAGATAAAAAAATAAAGGATTAAAAACAACTTTGTGATAGTTAAATCATTGATGTTAAGAGCATATTAGTTTTTGTATATAACATCGGTTAAAAAGAACTTGGTTATTGTTAAAACATCGATGTTAACACTTATTTGTTTATGTCCAAATTATCGATGATAATGGCATATATATTGTTTTTTGTCCAAAACATCGATGTTAAAAATTTTGGTATTTGTTATAAAGATCGATTTTAAAAACCATATTTTATTGGTAAAACATCGATGTTAATACATATTTGGTTTTACAAAAACATCGATGTTTTAAAAAAAATTGTGTTTGTTGTTTGTTTTGGACAAAAAACATCAATATATATGCTCTTAATATCGATGTTAAAATCATTGATATTTTAACAATAAAAAGTTGTTTTTAACATCGATGTTTTTGACAAAAACTAAAATGTTTTAACATCAATGAGATTAAGAGCATATATATTGATGTTTTTTTTCCAAAACATCGATGTTAAAACATTTTTGTTTTTGTCAAAACCATCGATGTTAAAAAGAACTTTTTTTAAAACATCGATGTTGTTTTAATCATTGATGTTTTCTGCAAAAACAAATATGTTTTAGCAATAAAAAGTTGTTTTTAACATCGATGTTTTAGTTATAATTAAAATGTTTAGGTCCTAACAGTTGAATATTTAATAAATGATTATGTAAAACCAACAATGTAGAAAACATCGATGTTTTTATATATTAATAAAGAAAAATAAACATGCTTTACACTTAAACATCTATTTAAATACGTTTGTATTTAATTAATAACATTAATAATATGTTAACATATAATTAATAAACATTAATAATATGTTAATGTTTAAAGAACGTATACATTAAAAAACATCGATGTTCATGTGCCTTCGATGTCGCATCTCTAATAGTAAACTCCCTTGCCTGAGGCCTTGGCTAGTATTAAAGCTCTTGGTTAATCCTTTATTTGTCCACACAGCCGACTCGTTATTTACGTAAATGCCTTCCAGTGCTTTAATAAATTTTGTAGAGACACCTAAGTTAAACAATTTGTAATAAATTGCATTTCTCTCTGGTGCATCGAACGCTGATTTAAGGTCAACAATAAACTTTTTTTCTTTTTTGGCTTGTTATGAGTTTTGCGATATTAATTAAATTGAATATATTATCAACTGTGGAATACCCTTTTCGAAATCCTGCTTGAAATTCATGAATAATATTACTTTCTTCTGCCCATAACTGTAATCATTGAAGCAATAGACCTGTAAATAGTTTATAAATGGCATCTGAAAATGTTATACCTCGATAATTTTCTACAGAATAAATACAACCTTTTTTGTGTAATGGGAATATTATTGATTTTCTAAATGTTTCTGGTATTGAACTTGTTTCATAATTTTGGTTAAATAAAATTAGTAGCAAGTTTTGAAAATTTCCTGGACTGTTTTTATAGAATTCTTAGCTTATTCTATCGTGACCTTTTGCTTCCCCATTTTTTGCCTTATTTAATACTATTGTTAGTTTCTCTTCTGTAAATTTTTGTTAGTGGTGGTGCATAGTGAAATAACACAGGGTTAATATAATTATTGAGCAAAGAAGAAAAGTGCTTTACCCAATCATCACCTCTGATATTTGAACCTATAACAAAATCACTCCTTTTAAAATGTTTGACTAGTCCCCGAAATTGTTTGTTATCTTTTATTGATCTAAACTCACTACATTTATTTATATAAAAATCCTTTTTCTTGTTTTTACATAACGTTTTGTATCTGTTGTTGGCCTCATGGTACATTTTATTCACCTAAGTAAAATTAGTTTTTCTAAATAAGTTTAATAACCTATATGATCGAGATTGAGCATTACGGCATTCCCAATCAGAACACGGATTTTTATTATTTAATTCGTAATGCTTGCTATATTTGTTACCAAGACTACTTGCTTCTTTTATTTTGCTTCTTATATCATTTATCATCAATTCCGGAGTAATTATGGTTGAATAATCCTCTAATTCAATCAAATTTTGTAGGTTAGTTTTGTAATATAGGTTAACATTTTTTGACCATATGAGTTTAGATAATAATGGTAGCCATTGTTTTTTTTCATTTTTTACATCTCAATTTAATGAAATCTGAATAGGGAAATGATCCAGTTAAATCAAAAGCAACTGCACAAATGTCATTAACAGAACATCCTGGACCCTGGCCGTAACCAATATATGTTATCTCCCCTTCCTCATCTCCGGGTGTTCTACCGTTTATTATGATTAAATTAAAATAATCACATATTTCCAAAAACCTATTACCTTTTGCATTCTTAATATTATCTTTCGATTTCCTATTTAATGAGAATTTAAATTCTGCTTTCCTAATTTCTGTTGGGAGTTCTTGCCTTAACGTTATTCTAACGTTACAATCTCCGATTAGGATAATATTATATTTTGAACATTTGGAGAGAAAATTATATAACTTATCAACCTCTGTATTCCACTCTTCATCTTTCAAGTAAATGGGAACAATTAGATAACTGACTGCATTACTTTTATATTCAATAACATAGAAGTTTTCTATATTTAAAAATTACATCTTGTATCAAGAATACTATTTTTCTTAATTCCCACTAAACAACCACCACCTAATGCTCTCCCAAATTTTGAATTTATTTTTGCTTTTAACCACTGGAGCTTGTATGGTGAAAAATATTTATTAAAAAAGTGCTGATCTTTTTCTTCAATAATTTTTTCTAATAAAATAAAAAGATCGTACTTAAAATGAAAATGAAAAAAATTTACCTGCTCGACATTATTTATAAGTTCATGAACATTATAACACAACAGTTTGTAACGGGTCGCGAGTGAACGCACAACTTAAGTGGTGTAATGGGTCGTGAGCGAACGACCAACTTTTTGTTTATGTTAAAGGCCAGTTTAATCAATTTACCACTGATTACAGTTTTATATATATTTTTATTATTATTTTATTATTTAATCTTATTATTTTATCTAATCATAATTAATTTTTTTATTCATGTTTTATCGAAAAGAATTTTATTTTTTAATCAGTGGTAAATACGTCTTTTCAAACAACTGAAGTGTTAACATTGTTGGTTAAAAAAGTCAGTTGGTAATTGTGAGTTATTCGGCCTTAGTAAAGTGTTATTTCTTGTATATCGTAATTATAATTGTCATTGACCCGGAATTTGTATATGGACTTTTGTTTTGGATTAGCGATCTGGTTTTGTTGCCTAGCGTGTTTAAATAAAATTGTTTTGTTTGTGCTATTCGTTTATTTCTTGTTTGTCTTCTTTGTTCATCTTAAATAAAACTCTAAAAGTTTATAAACATCTTCACTTTTTCTTTCTTGTCTTGGGTTTTTTGTTCTAGTTCCCTCGCTAGTTTTTTTGCCCTTCTTTTACTTTAATGGAAATAGGTATGGACAGTGATTCTATAATTTCTATGTCACTTAAGTTTTCAGTTAGCAGACCATCTTTATCATCCCAGAAAAATTCTCATTCTTATATATTAAATAATTTCGCCTTATCTGCACGATTCCGTTTTTGTCTTTCTCTTTAATCAAACTTTTTACCTTTAATAATTTCTTCCTGACCTTTCTTTCATTATACGTTAAATCTCTGTTAATCCATATTCCAGTATTCTTTAATTTATTGCCATTGTTTAATACGGATTTTACATCCCTAAGCGTATTAAATTTTACTATGATTTGGCATTTTTCTTTTTCCTTATTCCATTTTGGTACATGAGCATCTGGTATTTGCATGTATTTTATCCCTAAAGCTTTTTCACAAAATTCATGGACGGTTTCAATTAGGTTATCCTTGTTAATTTCTGTTATACCGTTTATAATTAGATTTCTTTTTCTTTTTCCTTAATTTCAAGAAAATGTAATCTTCTATGTATTTCCATATTTTCATGTCTTAATAAATCCATTTCTTTCTTTAATAGTGTATTTTCCTCAATATATTTTGCTAATTTTTGATCTAATACGGCTATTAGGGTGTCCCTTATTTTTTAAAGTTTTAAATTTCTAACGCATAGGTGTTAGATTTGATCATTTGCCTCTAAAACAGTCGGAAATTGATTTTTACTTTATTTGGAGTAAGATAACCCGTGCCGACTTGCATTGAATCATGTTCAGACATGTTGCGCGGCAGTAGCGGTGCGTTTTCACGGCATTTGTCATTTTTTCTCAATTATTCTCGCGATTATTCTAACACGTATTGTATTACATTTAAAAGATGGCAGTGGAATTTGGAAATTGGAAAAGCAACAAAAAATGTTTTTTCTTAGTTGGTGACGTAAATAATCAAATAACAGACGCAAAGTTAAGTCTAATTGTCAAGTTCTTGCATTACATTTTTTTAACATTCGCGAAGTTAAATTGACTGTTAGTGAAAGCGCTAATCTCGTCATTCAGGAGTGAATTATATTTTGGGAAAAAGCTAGAGTCCCTACCAGAGCTATACCTAATTGTGTAAAACAATTTGTGGATCTTCACCATGCTTGGAGGGAGTTGCAAAAAAAATCTAAAAAATACAAGATATTTACAAGCGCCGTTTAAGAACCGCAACTTTAAGAAAAATTTAGATAATTTATTTGATATAGCACACGCTGATGCTTTGGAACGGATGAAAATCGAAGAAGATATAATATTTTTACATAGGGCGTCCAGGGTGTTTAGCGGGTGTAAGAAGACAAAAAGTTAGCTGAAAAAGAAGAAAGGGCAAGACAAAGGAAATTGAATGAAGAGAAAAAAATAGGTGAGCAAATGTGTATCGGAGGTTTATCGTCATCCGTTACTACGCAAGATTCTATTCAAACGCAAGGACATCACGATCAACTTACCAGCTCTGATGAAAGGCTTGAGGAACCCTTAGCATCCACCTGTCAAATGGTAAGTTCTCAAACTACTAAAAAAAGAGGAAGGAAAGAGTTTATCACGTCCACGTTAGTTGCAGCTTTAGACAGATGCCAATTAAGCATAAGGGATTCTGTCTATATATTTTGGCAGTAGTAGAAGCACTGGATCTTAGCTGTGATGATTTTCCGATAAACAAATCGTCTATTCAACGTATTCGCGACGACAGAGTCGAAAAGATAGAGCGGAATCTATAAAATCAGATTTTCAGAATAATATGCCTGAAATGGTAACCATTCACTGGGATGGAAAATTATTACCTGGACTTGACGTGAAAAGTTCTTAAGAAGAACGCCTGCCAATTCTGATTTCATTTGGAGAAAAGGAACAACATCAGGCTGTACCCAACCTGGGGAGCTCTTCCGGCTAGGATCAAGCTAAAGCTGTGTTGAACGCATTTTATGACTGGAACCTCGATGATAAAGTTCAAATAAGGTGCTGTGACACAACTGCGTCTAATAAAGGGCGATTGAAAGGAGCTTGTGTACTTTTGGAACAAAAACTATACAGGCAATTACTACTATTTGCTTGCCGCCATCACGTTTACGAACTGGTTTTAAAATGTGTGTTCGAAACAAAAAACCATCAAGTCACAAGTAGCCCTGATATCCCACTATTCAAAAAGTTTAGAGAAAACTGGAAAACGACGGTATTCATTGCGGTTTTATATGTAAAACCATGGTTTGGATGTAGTCTGGCGATGAAGGCACCAAATCAAGATTTGTGCTTTTTAAAGGGGCTTAATACAATAAATAGTACTATGTTTATACTGTTTTTAAGAAATAGTTAATAATATTGCCTTATTTATTGTTGCAGGAAAATCATTAAGTACTCGTATTTTGTGTCTGTAAGAGCACAAATTTATTTTCTCGATCAAAAATTGATAAGAATTTCCTCCAGAGACCAGCTTCTACATGGGATAAAGATGTTGCCTATTCTGAGGGGAAAAGGAAAGTGTTTTCTTTAAGGGCAGTAAATAATACGGCTGAATGAGCTGGAAAAACTTATGCAAGATTTGCATGGTTTTATCACTCCAAAGGAAGACCAAAAGCAATTTTTGCTATGCTGTGTTCAGGAGCATAGAAATCTTTATACAGATTGGAAAAAAGAGAATAAAGAAAAGAAAATATCCTGCCTGATCTGTAATTTTATCTTCTTTTAATAAATATTTCATAAAAAATTTAATATTTCAGTTGATTTAGCTATATAACAGAAAGGTTTAAAAACAGCAATTTTCAAAATCTTCAGAGTTCTGTCGGCACGGGTTAACCTTGACGTAGGAAGATGAAATTTTGTATATAAGTAAGTCTGAGCAGTTTAAAAAGAAATAGGAGGTATGCATTTCGATATCTAAAAAAAAGAAAAATTTCACCTATATAAGGGACACCCTAACGGCTATGTCTGATTTAGTAGATAAATGTTGCAGTTTTTTATCGAGCAATTTGCTTATTCTATTGAACATATCGTCGTCGTATTCCTCCCTCCCGGTGTCCTTTTTATTCATTTTCTTTTCTTTCCTGTAACCCTCTAACTGCTCCGGCCAACTATTACTTCTTCTTCTCTTCTGTTCTTTTTTTAGGGGAAGGAGTAAAAAAGTCGGGTAAAGTCTTTACTTTCATTTAATCGAGCGACATGCAGGTAACTACCTACCTGGTGTCGTTGCCTGCTGGTGGGGAGCTCCTGGTTTATTCCTGCTACTCTTATCTCCAACCACTATTGATTTTATTTTCTTTTTTCTTTTTTTTTACTGTTCTCGTTAATATTTCACTCTGAAATTCTTGTCACCTTACAACTAACACTGAACAAATAACTGGCACTAATCTTATCACAATCGGATCAATTTTAAGCACTGGAAAGATAAGTTAGCACGGTTCACGGTCTCTCTCTCTCTCTCTCTCTCTCTCTCTATATATATATATATATATATATATATATATATATATCTGGAGTACCGCATTCTTAGGCTTAATGCCATCTAAGAGATGTAAAAACCTTCAGATAGTATATAAGGAGGAACCAATGATTAATAAAGTAGTCTATTCTGAATCCGTGCTAGTTATTTCGCCTTCTCATCAATTCTTCTTTTATTTTATTTGTAGTGCCCGAATATAAGTTATATATACAGGGTGTCCCGAATTTAAATGGCAAAACTTCAGCAACTTATAGGGGACCGAAAAACTAAGACAAATAATCCTTAAGAGATTTGATCGTTTTTGCTTAGTTTTAGAGAAAATCGCAAAAAAGAAACAAAACAAGTTTTCATTTTTATACTTATTTATTTAAATTTATATTTATGTTGTGTTCTTTTTAATGTAAATATTGCTCAAAATGTTGTCCTCTTGCACCAATGCAAGCATTACATCTAGCACTCACTTGACAAATTGCAGCTAAACATTGTTCTGATGATATTTGGTGCACTACATGTATGATTCGGTCTCTTAATTGCTCTCTTGAGTTGATTGACACCGAATAAACTTCCTGCTTCAAGGTTTCCCATGCGAAGAAATCCATGGGTGTCATATCAGGTGATCTGGGTGGCCAAGGTACTATCCTCCACGTCCAATCCATCGTTGTGGATAATTTATATCCAGCCAAGCTCGAGCAGCTCTGCTATAATGAGCTGGACATCCATCGAGTTGGAACCACATTTCAATCCGCTGTTGTAAGGGAATGTCATCTAAATAATTAGAAAAGTCGTTCTCCAAAAAAATGTGTAAATGTGATTCCATTCAATCTCTCAGGTAAAAAATATGGTCCCACCAGTAATCCGTTCCAAATTCCATAGCAAATTATTCCGTAATAGCAAATTCATGCTGAAACCTATTCTCTATAATAGCTATGGGATTTTCAAGAGCCCATACATGATAATTTCTTTTATTAACAATTCCTCCTCTTGTAAAGGTAGCTTCATCGGTCCATATAATTTTTAATGGAAATAAATTATCATCGCGAATTTTTTCAAGAAACCAGTTACTAAAATTCAATCTCTTGACATAATCTTGAGGTAATATATTCTGAACTTTTTGAAGATGGTATGGGTAGCGATTATCACCTTTCAAAGTTCGCCATATTACTTGCCGCGATATTCCTAATGCAGATGCTCTTCGGTTGCTAGTCTCAGGATTGTTACCGAAGTGGCGTTGGACATAATTTCTTCTCCGATAATCTGCTCTTATTGCTGCCTGGAATTGGTCGCCTTCATTACGTATTAAGAATGACCCAGTCTCTAGTAGTCTATTAAATGTTAACGAAAAGATTCGTCGATTAGGCACTCTTCTATTTGGAAATCGGCGCGCATACTCCCGCACCGCTTCTAAAGCATTACCGTTACAGAAACCATACACAAAAATCATATCAGCGTATTCAACATTAGAATATGTACGCGACATTGTGGCTGATGCAATTCACACAAAAATATCTGAGTAACTGACTGAAGACTGATTCAGGAATTATAATCCTAGAAGGAAGCCAAAACGTAAACAAATAAAAGAATGTAAAGGATAACATTAAGTAATTACATATCTCACTGCCTAGCCTGACGAATTTTGAAAGGTGATAATCGCAACCTATAACATTTTTGTTCTGTTTCTTTTTTTGCGATTTTCTCCAAAACCAAGCGAAAACGAGCAAATCTCTAAAGGACTTTTTGTCTCTCTCTCTCTCTCTCTCTCTCTCTCTCTCTATATATATATATATATATATATATATATATATATATATATATATACAAAAGAATATCCATCTGTCATAAATAATATTGTATATAATGATTAATAAATAAAGAATAGAATAGACTACTTTTTCTCTCATCTCTGTGCAGTTCGGATGTCTTTGTAAGTTATGTCTTAGTCAAGTTTACCTTAACCAGTGGTAACTAAGTACAATAAAATTGCTTATGTGAAGTTGATGCAGTGTTGCGTTATTAATTATGGGACTATTTATTTATTATATATATGCGTTATTTATTATGTCCATGGCACCCTACGACGTAACATTTGGTACATAATGAAGATATACAAGTTAATCATTGGAGGTTGCTGCATTTACGATCTGATGCTCAGTCTTCAATCGATAAGAACTCCGTGTTTGTAAATATATATAAATTATTTTTAAGTATTGTTATATTTGGGTAACTTACGTAACTTGTTCTGGCAGCAGCGACTTCCGTAAATAAGTAATGGAAGACATGTAAATAATATTTCTGGTAACTTTATTTTATTTATGTTTATAATTGTATGTTGTTTCCAAACCTCTTTTAGCATATGTACCGCTGAAACAAGTACAAAACGTCTTTTAGATTATTAATATTTTTAAATAATTTTTTTTTTATGTTAAAATCTTCATGTATGTTTATTAATAATTCTCTCTTCAATAATAATTCATGCAATAATATATTTATATTGCTGCAAAAAATATTTGAATTTATAAATAAATGTTGATTTATGTAATTGTATATATAAATAAATTCAACATTTATTTATAAATTCAAATATTTTTTGCAGCAATATAAATATATTATTGCATGAATTATTAATGAAGAAAGAATTATTAATATAGATAAATGAAGGATTTTAACATTATATATAAAGCAATCCTGTCCCACGTAACCTTTGTTAAAAGTTTCCAATACAAAAGGGAGTATTAATTTTAGACTTATCCTGAGACAGATATTTTGTAGTTATAATTATTCATAATTATTAAACGATTTTAGGTTATTTGACAAAATAACCTGGCATCCATCCACTAATATGTCTATGTTGGGGTATACCTTTAAGGTTTTGAAGACCATATAGTAATTAATATCATACAGTTTCATAAACTAATTAAGTAATTAATCAACCCCATAATAATTAATTATTATTGCATAAATACCTAACGCCATAGTTAATTAAATATATAAATTTACATAATTTATACTAATTCGCATAACATAATTAAGGGCATTACATTCGATTTTTAAAATTTATTTCAGTGCGGACGAAGGTTTCGATGGAACTTACCCGACTAATGTGGTGGTCCGAAACAACGGTAGCTGTCTTTACGTACCACCTGGGATCTTCAAGAGCACCTGCAAGATCGACATTACCTGGTTCCCCTTCGACGATCAGAGATGCGAGATGAAGTTCGGAAGTTGGACCTACGACGGATTCCAGGTATATACTAATAAAACATAGTATATATTAAGCTTTTAGTCATTAATCACACTCTTGTTAAATAATCAATCAAAAATTCCTTTAAAATCAAAATGACGGTATTACTTCGGATAAGCAACTCCAAGATGGCGGCCGGCGTGAGTAAACAACAACGTATTCCGATCACGTCCTACGATGTAAGGGCAGTAGGTAGATGTAGTCAGATAACCTTCCCGCCTCAATAATGGGAACAATCAACATATACACGGTGGGCCAGACCACCCCACCGTGCACCCCCCCCCCATATCCCTATAAATTGCATATCGTTGTGTTCCTTGTGATAAAATATTAAGAAAAAGCCAATGTTACCAGAAAAAAAAGTGGCCGCACTTACTCAAAATGGCGTTCAAACATGGCGGAATGACGAATTTGATTTTAGTTCGTTTTTTGATTACTGACATTCACCATTATGCTTAATTTCGCCATAACTGGTCTTTTATTAAAGCTAACTAGTTCTAGATTCAGAATAAATAAACAAACGTACTAAAATAATTAGTCTAGATAACATAAAATACCTTCAAAGTCAATTTTTGCAAGTCACTCGCGTAAACGTTACAATTCCAAGTCAACGAGTGATTAAACGGCCATCATTAACGAAAAACGCCCTGAAATAAAACATCTGGAGCAATTATTCTTCTTTAAAAATCACTGGTCAAATTTCAAAATATATCAACTAGGCTCATAGAAAACGGAGAAAACCTTAGCGGCGAAAAGGCGCCAGTGCGTCGGATTATTTTGAATTTATAAACGAGCCTATGTAACTGCAAGTATTTAATTGACAAAAAAATAACTATTAAGAGAAGGATAAAGAAGGAACTATTAAGAGAAAAAGGGTATAAAAATGATAAATAATAATTAATTAGTGGCAGATTGCACATTATCTAAACCTCACTTATATTTACATATCTTATGTAAATATAATAAATATTTTTTTAAACAAATGAATCAACGAAAATATGAGCCTATTAATAACAGAGGTTGTAAATAACTCAATAACAGTAGTAGTTTTTTGTTCTTACAGGCTGAAATTACTATTATATCTACTAATTATTATTACTAGTTATTATTATTACTATTAAACTACAATTAAATCTAATAGGATAAAATTTTGCGTCGATTGAGTTAATCAACGTGATAATCATGTAAGTTGTTTCGCCAAAACCGATAATTGATTTTAGGAAATTTTTAAAAATTTAGGGGAAAAATGAATTTCACTCTTGTTCCAATGCCTGCAATTTTAATAGGGATATCCAAATGAAAAAGTTTCATATAAAAGTTGTAGAACATGAACTTCTGTACAAAATGAGTACCTTAATTTTAAAATATATCCACTCCTGCTGAGAGATACTACTTAAAATGTGAAAGTATTCGTAGACTGAAATTCGCGAAATATTTGGCCTTCTTTTTGATTTCTAGAATATGTATACCTCGCCAACTACACACCACACAATATTGCCTTCTCTTTATTAATAAAAGCGTACTTCTACAAATAGAATGGCACTTCCAAAGTTAAAAACGGTTTCGTGATTTAGCCAAACATCAAAGGTCGGTAATTTTTTGGGAAACTTATATTTCTCAATCCCTTTAACTCGGCATCTACTATATACGGAAAATGTTTCAGATAAAAGTTTTAGAACATCAAATTTAGCATATAACAAGCCCATTTATTTTAAAATTAACTTATTCATGCGTAGAGATACAAATGAAAACGTAAAAGTATTCGTAGTGCTTACTTCCTTCATTTTGTGAAGTCTAATGGGATATGAAAAAATATTTACAGAACTAACTATTTAGGTAGGTAGGTGGTTTGCAAAATCGATCTTTAATTTTTAAAACGGAAGAAGTTCGATGATTTGTAGTTATATGCATTATTTAGTCTTCACAAATATGTTTTAACAGGAAGGAAGCGCTACGACTGCTCCTACGTTTTTATTTGTATCTCTACCCAGGAATAAGCTAAAATTAAAATGAAGGACGTGGTTTTAAGCTAAATGATTTTATATTTTAAAACTTTTATCTATAACTTTTTTCATTTAGAGTATATGTTGTCGAGTTATAGGCGTTGGAACATGAGTTTCCACCAAAATGGTCGAAATTACCGATCTTTGATGTTCGAATTTAGCTATATAACTTACCCTGTTTCAACTTCAAATATCCCATGTGCAATCTGCGACTAAATTAATTATTATTTATCATATTTATATCCTTGTTCTCTAAATAGTTCCTTCTTAAAAAAATAAATAAATAATAGATTATGTTATTTTTTCTGTCAATTAAATACTTGCAGTTACATAGGCTCGATTATAAATTCAAAATAATATCCTAGGCCCGCTGTAATTATATCTGTATGAGAATTGAACGATGTGGCAGAGGACTGGATGTGCCCGAGTCACTGGCGCCTTTTCGCCGCTAAGGTCCGTTTTATATGAACCTAGTTGATATATTTTGAAATTTGACCAGTGATTTTTAAAGAAGGGGGGGTCTACCGAGGCCGAAAACTTGGCTTTAACATCTGATTCAAATTCCATAAAGAAGGAAAAACGAAACCTACTACAACCCCCAGATCCAACTTGAGCCCCCCTTTTCAGGGCGAGGATACTTGACTATTTTTCTCTGTTGCATTGATTTGAATCTTTGGACATTTTTCCAACGACCAATTAAAAGTTAAGTATTTAAAAGATTGTTCTTATTTAGCGTTTATCTTATTTTTCTTTATAAATCAAATTTTTAGTAATGAGAAGGTAATTAAAAGTATGCTATGTCCCTTACTTACTTACTTACTGACGGGCACTACAGCTCTTGAAGAACCTTGGCCTCCTCCACAATTTTCAGCCACTCCTGACGATCATTCGCCTTCATCCACCATCCTCTCACTCTCATTTTTCTTAGGTCCTCCTCAACATTTTTCAACCACGTCAATCTTGGCTTCCTCTTGGCCTTTGGCCACCAGGTTTGCCGTATAACATCCTCTTGGGGATTCTATACTCGGACATCCTCTCCACATGGCCAAGCCACCTTAACCTTGCCTTCTTGACGTATGTTGCTATGTCAACTTCCTGGAAGAGTGCTCTTAATTCTGTGTTTGGGCGGATTTTCCAAGTTCCTTGACGAAACACCGGGCCAAAAATCTTTCTTAGAACTTTTCTCTCCCATACCAGAAGAATTCTTTCCATGACCTTGGTGAGAGTCCATGTTTCACAGGCGTATGTCACAATTGGTCGGATTACTGTCTTATATACTATTATTTTTACCTTTCTAGACAGGTTCCGAAATTTTAGCAGCTTTTGTAACGAGAACATACATCTGCTTCCCACTGCCATTCTTGTTTTAATTTCAGCCATCATCTCATTAGTGTTGGTAACAGTGACACCCAGGTATTTGAAAGATTCCACCGTCTTAAATTAATTAAGTTAGGACCCTAGTTTATCTAAATTAATTATATTAGGATTAATTAAAAAGGTCCATAGATCTTAGTAATATAAAACAATTGGGACAAGCAAAAACACAGAATTACAAAATAAAATTACAATGCTGCTCGACCAATCGTTCTTTCGTATTTTGAAATTCATTTGCCAATAAATCAACTCTTTTATCTAAATCTTCAATAGTCAATGCCCTAGATACCATTTTATTAGATTGATCCGCCATTTTAGTTTTAATATATCTGATGCTACAATTATTCTATTAATTACTATAAATTCGCCCTAATAATTCTTGTACATTTTTAATTTATTTTAACTGCCCTAATGTTCTAATACACACGACGAAAAATTCACTACTATAATTCTTTGTTTCTATATAATTACTATATTTTTTGAAACCACCCTCTGCTACCAATTTGCGATATCCCTTGTTTATCTAAATTAATTATATTAGGGTTAATTAAAAAGGTCCGTGAATCTTAGTAATATCAAACAATTGGGACAAGAAAAAACACAGAATTACGCAGTGGAAGTAAATTATAATTGGTGAATAATATATACATATAATGAATATAACTAATAATAATAAAGAGGCCTGCTATAGAACAAAGAAATGGAGTGCCGGAGCAGACAAGACAGCAATATGTCTACATAGATTGAGATTCTCTTAGAGACTGGTCTCTGGTGCCTTTTGGAGTGGAGCGATAAGGAGGGCTTAGGGTACAAAGTTTGGCCCTATGTTATTACTTAGCATATTTATATAAACTCAATGATTTCTTTGGGCACCTAATTACAATAATATATAATCACTCTCATTAATTTCTACATACAGAATATTTATAGCCCTCATACAATATAATGTAATAATTAATTATGTGTGGGTCATCACAAGTAAAAAAAGGTTCTTAACGCTCAAGGTAAAGAATTCTGCTTGAAAAGAATGCTTTCTTTACATATTAAGACTTGATATTAACTATCACGTATATATGTCATCAAACAAAACTTGAACTTTTCGATTAATTAATTAAAGACACTAAACAACTAGTGCGCCACATGAAGGACCAGGGGGACATCAGTGTCAAGTCCAGCAGGCTCCATAGTTTGTCTAATAAGATCAATCTACAGTCAATATCGGTTATACGGTCAATATCAATATACGGTCAATATCGGTGCGACAACTGACGCACTAGTTGTCGAAAAAATCGCTCCTTTATTGCCTAGCGTATCTCTTCCTTAGGCTCTATTCCAAAAGCTATCTGAGTCCCGTCTAGCCGATACACCGTTTCACGTTCCCAGCCAGATAGATAGACATGTTAATAGGGATGGACTTATACCCTTTAATAATAAAAGGGGTTCCTCAACATTCAGGCATTGCTGAACTTTATCTTCAGCCAACAGCGTTTGGGCACGTCGTGTTAGGCAGGGCGAATATCGAGTCCTTTTCTCCACGCATAGCATTCTTTACAGAGTCTCAACTAAATATAGAAAAGCAACTCAAGGCATTCTGGGAATTGGAAGAACCCAAGTTAGCAGACATGAAGGACCCCGAGCTCTGTGAAGAGCACTTTCTTCGCACTCATGAGCGTACTCCCGAAGGGCAATATATCGTGAGATTCCCTCTCCGACCGGGCATCGAATCACTAGGGAGAAACAGAGAAGTAGCCACAAAAAGATTTATTAACCTGGAAGGCAAGTTTCGCTCTGACCCACAGTTTGAAACTAATTACAAGGTCTTCATCAGAGAATATGAGGAGCTTGACCATTTATCTCCGGCGTCTGCTGAGGTTCAATACCGCATCCCTTACCATGGCATATGGCAGCAACATCCATCCGATAAAAAACTTCGTGTGGTATTTGATGCCTCATGTACATCTAATTCACTTAAATCGCTTAATTCATTCCTTCTAACCAGCCCAAAACTGCAAGCTGACATATGTGACTTATTAACAAACTTTCGGTTGTTCCGCACACCGCTTTGCGCCGATCTCGTGAAGATGTTTAGACAGATAATGATTCATCCCGATGATCGTCATCTTCAGCACATCGTTTGGCGTGAAGAGCAATCTAAGGCCCTGAGAGAGCTTCAGCTCAATACCGTCACTTATGGCGTTAAATCTAGCGCCTACCACGCGCTCAAAGTTGTTCAGCAACTGATAATCGACGAAGGTGACAAGTTCCTTCTGGCTACGCAGATTGTTTCGACGTCAATGTAAGTGGATGACATCGTTGCTGGCGCAGATAGCCCCGATGAAGCAAAGGGGCTTCAACAACAACTCATTGCCCTATTCGCAAGGCACCAACCATCCCAGAACTTATCGCAGCTGATGAGAAGATGCAACCGGTTCAAATCACAGGAGATGATCAGGATTCTATCAAAATATTAGGCCCCATTTGGGATCCCATCAACAATTCATTCTCATACGCTGTCGTCTCTCCTCCTCAGGAAGGTGTCACTAAAAGAGTAATCTTGTCATCTATCGCCCGAATATACGATCCTCTGGGTATGTTAGCTCCTGTAATCTTCGGAGCAAAGGTTCTCCTGCAAGACATTTCGAAGCTAAAGTTGGGTTGGGATGAGCTCATCCCCCCCGATATCAACGAAACATGGTGCGCTCTCATAAACGACTGGCAAACAATATTACGTTTGTTCATCAAACGTCATGTAAACGATGCTCGAGCATCCGGTCGCATCATATGGTTTTGTGACGCATCCAAAAAGGGATACGCTGCCGCCATCTATTGTCGCAGGGAAGATCCACAAGGTAATGTACATGTATTTCTCCTGAAGGCGAAAATTAAGGTGGCACCCATTAAATACACTTCCATAGCTCGATTGAAACTTTGCGGGGCTCATTCTGTCACGCCTGAAACTTACCATGCATTAAAAAACTACCCAAAATTTACTTCACGGACTCCCGTGTTGTTTTATGCTGGTTGCGCACACCCAGCCACCAACTAACCGTTTTTGAAGCTAACAGAACTTCTGAGATCAGAGAGGTTATGCCCGCTGAATCTTGATTCCACGTTGCTTCTGAAGAGAATCCTTGCGACATCGCATCACGTGGATGGCTTCCCAGCCAGCTCCATAATCACAAATTGAGGTGGCATGGCCCGTCTTGGTTACTACAACCTTATTCAAAATGGGCTGAACCGCAGGATGGCTCTATATCTCTTCAAAAGCACCTATAATCTATACCCATGTGCTTAGCCTCCTTGGAAGAGCACAACCAAGTTGAGGTCATCATCAGGTTTTCAGATTTCCACAAACGTATCCGGGTAATCGCACGAATTATGAGATTTCTAGCTGTCATAAGGGCCCCTGTAGTTGGCCCCTCGAGAGTAGTTGGACCTGTCACTGCCGAGGAATTTCAAGATGCAAAAATGCGTTGTGTCCGGTTAGTTCAAAAAGGGTTATCCTTATAGGAAATGGGACAGCTTTCCCCGTTCTTCGATGAACAGGGCATCATTAGGGTGGGTGGGAGACTACTGAATGCTCCCATTCCCAGATCAACAAAGCATCCCATCTTGCTCCCTCGGCGTCATCACTTTTCAAACCTCATCGTGCGAAGCATAAATGAACGCCACTATCACGCCGGAGCTACGCTCACTCTAGCATTACTGAGAAGCGTATATTGGATTCCGGGAGCAATGAAACTCATTCGCAGTCTCATTAACAGCTGCATCCATTGCCGCATTCGGCGGGAAAAGCCCGTGAACCCAATCATGGCTCCACTCCCAAAGGATCGCGTGACCGGAATTCGAGAATTTTATGAAGTTGGCCTCGACTATGCTGAACCCTTCTCAATTAAATCATCTAACCACCGCAAGTCACCAATTGAGAAGGCGTATCTTTGTCTCTTTGTGTGTATGTCTACAAAGGCCGTCCACTTGGAGATAGTTTCGTCTCTGACTACAGCAAGTTTCCTGGCTGCCTTGGACAGATTCGTACCAAGACGAGGACTTCCCCAGACCATGTGGTCAGACCACGGCACCGACTTCGTGGGAGCTGCGCTATTCATCAAGGATGTATACAAGTTTATCCAGGAACATGAGGAAGAGCTCATGCATTGGCTAGCGCCTAGAAACATCCAATGGAAATTTATTCCACTCCGCGCGCCTCACTTCGGAGGGCTGTGGGAAGCAGGTGTTAAATCCGTCAAGGGCCTGCTTGCAGGTATGATTGGTTCCCAGCCTTACAACTTTGAGGAACTCTCGACTATCTTTGCAAGGATTGAATGCATCCCCAGCGAGGACGTTGAAAACTGTGAATACCTCACACCTGCACATTTCATCACGCCGGACATCTCTTCCTGAAACATGCGACGGCCCGAAGCCACGAAGCTCGTTAGCTCGTTGGGAAATAATTCAAGAGCACATCAGGTCCATTTGGGACAGATGGTGTCAGGAGTACTTACATACTCTGCAACAGAGGAGTAAATGGATGGTGAAAACATCAAATATAAACATCGATAGTCTAGTCATCATGATAGAACATCGCTCGCTTGTTGGTCATTGGCCTGTTGCCACAGTCATCGAGACACATCCCGGAAAGGTTGGAGTAGTGCGCTCAGTGACAATTCGCACCCCATCAAACAAGACGTTTGTCAGAGCTGTTGCGACCCTTGTTTTTCCTTGTAGTTCCTCAAAGCGCCGCTCTTTATACCAGAAGAAAATGTTTAATTTATTTTCCAAGGAAGGACCTTGTTTAATTTTCTTTTTTTATGAGATTTTTTTACATGAAGACAATTTATTATTTTTCAATATTATGATAAAACTTCAAAATATGTATTATTTAAAAGGACTTAAGTAGTCTGGTTTTACAACATCTTTTTTTACACTTTTCTTTTTATTATGAGACTTTTTTTCTTTTCAAAATTCATCATTTAGTTGTATATACCAACGAAGATTTGTTTTCATTTTCATTTTTTCATTTTCAATTTTTCATTTTCATTTTCTATTCTTTAAAGTTTGATCCAAACAAAAAACAAAGTAACAAAAATGAACTGGGATCTATCATAAATTGGCTCACCCGAGCTCCATTTAGGTGGGCGGTTTGTTTAGGAATGTCTCCTTTTTTAACAATTAATCATTCGAACATCAAGCGGACACGGCACTGTTCCAGAGGTGCTGCCACCTAGCGGCGGCAAGAGGAAGAAAAGTGGACAGGAGGTGACAAGGCGGGATTAAGAGCCTTTCAAAAAGGTACCTCATGTTCGGCCGAACCAAGTTGATTTTTTTATTCATAAGTTCATTCAAAATGTGTGAGTAATCACAACACTTCACTGGCCCAACTGAAGCCAGAAGAAGGAGAGCAATGGAGGAAGAAATAAGGGACTAAATGGAAGAAGAAGCACCATAAGATGAGTACAACAGTTTAATCAAATTCAACTTCACTTAGAATAGATCCATCAGTTCACATATTTACCAAAATGCAATAGTCTATCTCTAAATTTAATTAACATACTAACATCAAATGTATCCTGCATTTGGCAAAACCCCCCTAATTTTCTTCACATAGCATATTATATTCAGTTTTATCACAAATAGTTTTCATTCATTACAGTCCACTCCATAATACCATCCATAATCCAATGATGATTAATTTAATTAAATAAGTTTCAAATAGTAATCATCGCACTTCAGTAGACCTTCATTAGTTACGATATTGCCACAGCGCCAGGTTAATTTGATTAAATGTTCACATTTGTTAATGTTATTCTGCCCTAACCCAATCAAAAGTTGTACATACTCGTATGTATCTATAATTTTTCGATCAATACTTCCAAGTTTCGATAAGCTGTTGGAAATTCGTTATATAAATATGCTGTTTGTATATAGGTACAGATTGTGGTGACTGCATCAGACCTAACCTAATAGAGTAAGTAACGAATGAATTCCCCTCCAAAAATGTGGATAAAGCCGACATCGGATCTCGGTAACTCTCGGTAAACCCGAACTGAATCGTGGATATCGGGTAGGGGGTGATCGGAATACCTTGTTGTTTACTCACGCCGGCCGCCCTCTTGGAGTTGCTTATCTGAAGTAATACCAAAATAATTAATATAATAAATAAATATTACTAATATGATAAATGTATACATTGTATTTATAAACATCCACTTATGTTTAATTTAATCAAAACAATTGACAAAAATGTGTGTTCATTTGATCATTTGATATCTTAAATAACATACATCTAGATGTCTGAAAACTATATATATATATATATATATATATATATGTGTGTGTATTAGTGACCGACCGATGTTTCAGTTTCGGCTAGTTTCGGCCGAAAACCCTGGTTTCGGACATGGTTTCAGCTAAAAATCGGCCAAGCCGGAATTTTCATTCGTTTCTGATATCCCCGAGAAGAGAGCAAGCAGGACTAGACAATTTCAGCTTGTAAGCTCGATCTCGTTCTTTGCCTTTAGCTCCCTTCAATTTATTATTGTGTGGTATCTGTTATTTTAGTTAACTACACGTAAAATGCCATTTGATAACACATAGATTTCTCTAATACTTTTGGTCTCTTTAATTAATTAATCGAAAACTTCAAGTTTTGTTTGATAGTTACTATCAAGTTTTAATATGTAAAGAAAGCATTCTTTTCAAGCAGAATTCTTTACCTTGAGCGTTAAGAACCTTTTTTTTACTTTTAATTACCTTCTCATTAATAAAAATTTGATTTATAAAGAAAAATAAGATAAACGCTACATAAGAATAATCTTTTAAATACTTAACTTTTAATTGGTCGCTGGAAAAATGTTCAAAGATTCAAATCAATGCAACTAAGAAAAATAGTCAAGTATCCTCGCCCTGAAAAGGGGGGCTCAAGTTGGAAGGTTGCAGTAGGTTTCGTTTTTCCTTCTTTATGGAATTTGAATCAGATGTTAAAGCCAAGTTTTCGGCCTCGGTAGACCCTCCCTTGAACTCTGTCTAGCCTAGTTATTTGGAGACATCTTCTCCAATAGTCCATTTCAAGATCCTGAACCTTTGTATACAAGTGAGTTTTCATCGATCATGCCTTACATCCGTAAATTAATTTAGACTGGCCGAGAAGATTCGTTTTGTTTTCGCTCGAAATTGTGTTGTTCCAGAGAACAGGGTGTAACATCCTAGTAGCCTTCCTTACAAGTTCCACCTTGTTGCGGACATCAACATCAAATGCCCCCACATCTTCATGGAAGGATCCGAGATATTTAAAGGTATTAACTCTTTTGCACACCTGATCATCTATGCGCAGATAGTTTTCCTCATTTTCACCAACAGCCAAATACTCTGTCTTTCGGAAATTAATGCTGATACCTGCCGTTTCATAAAATTGTTTCAACTGGAGGACTACTATCTCCAGGAAAATTTTCCTCTGGGTCATCACCACCTGATCATCGGCGAACAACAGTGTCAGGAGCTCGTCGTTATCAAAATAAATTCCGTAATCCCGACATTGCTTCATCCATTGCTTTATTACGTGAGCCAAATATATTTTGAAGATACTTGGAGACAGGGAACACCCTTGCTTCACGCACTTTGTCGCAGAAAATGGCTGGGAGAGGCGGTTTCTAAATTTCACCTGTACATATCGCTTCCATACAAGTGTTGAATGGCTCGTAAAATGGGGTCATCAATACCAACTCTTCTCAAAGCTTGCCATATTCTGTCTTTTGGGACATTATCATAAGCCAGCTCAAGATCTATGAATGCTAGACGAATCTCTCTTTTCTTTGCGCTGCATTTCTCAATGATCTGCTGGAGTACAAAATTTTTTGTTGTTGTTCGGTACCTTTACCGTGTGGCATACGGGTGTTACAAAAATATTGTTCATGCAGGATCTTCCTGTAGTAAACCCTGCTTGCTCCAACGGTGTAACATAATTTTCTTCGAACTTCTCTCGGACCAGTCTCCCAATTATTCTGCTCACCCAGCTCTATACTCGAATGCCGCGATAATTTTGAAATTTTCTCCTATCCCCTTTTTTAAATACGGAGCAGATATATCCTGTTTGAAGATCCTCAGGTAGATCGTCCCCTCACAGGGCCATTCTAAGATACATTTATTCAAATTACGTATTCACTAGGCCGTCATTTTGTATTCTATCGGCTTTATGATGGCAGAGGTTTACTTTGCATATCAGGCCATGACCTATTTCCATTTTACATGCACGAAACTTTGTATGAAATGAGTCACTGTTTCTATACGGACTTTGAGACTTAGCTTTCGTCTAGTTGTTTTGTGGCCACCCCACTAATCTTTCCCCCTCCTCCGCTACTCTCCTACCATACGTTAAATTGAATAAATGTTTACTTTACTGACTTCTATCAGACAGTTTATTAGAGGATATTAAGAAAATTGCATGTGATAAAACATGAAAAGAACTTTTAGATTTCAATTTCATACTTTGAACTTTGAATAGCTATATCTCAGAAGCTGTTTGATCTACTGACCCAATTTTTTGTCTCAAATCTAAGCAAATTTAATCTAGTTAAAGTTTTTGTACAATAGTTTTTGTCAAAAAAACTTGCTTGTTCTATTTTCCATTATTTTTGATGAATCGCGTTGTTTTTTTTGTTTTTTTTTCAGCTAGAAGTTGTTTTTTTATTAACAATTTCTCACAGAGTTTTAATTTAAAAAAAAAGGATGGTTAGGTGGTTTTACCACTAAACTATACAGGCTGGCTATCTAGATTGAAAAATAAATTACATTAAGCTTAATGCACTACTGTTTTGAAAAGAAAAAAGAAAAACAGTCAATCTTTCATGTGGTTTAAACATTCAACTGCTTGAGTCAATAAAAATTTGTTATTACTGGAAAAACTGAAAAACATTAATAAACTTTTAGATTATATCTACCATCCAAACCATCTCTATGGATCCCTATTCACAATATAACCTCGAAACATTCTAAAACTTGACTATTCAGTGGCGTGCGTGCCTGGATCATTTTGGTCCGGGTCAGATTTATTTTATTAACGGTTTATATTATTTATTATTTAGTTATATTCTTTAAATATTTAATATTATCAGCCTGTTATTGCAATTATATGTCAAGCATCTACTATTTAAGGAGGTATGGTATAACTTCCCGTGGTGACCTGCCGCACTGGGAAGTAGGGGCCAGGATTCCATCCTTTAACCTTACACGTCTCTCACTATTATTCCATACTAAGCCCACGTATCGTATGCATAATTCAATTCAATTACTGTCATTCTATAAGCTTGTACTGATATTATTGATAACCTAGACGAATTACACACTTACATATACTATATATACACACATAGATAAGTTTCGGTTTAGGACTGAAACCAGGTCTGCGGCCGAAATTCGGTTTCGGCTAAAAAATTGGTTTCGGTCGGACACTAATATATATATATATATATATATATATATATATATATATATACATACATATACATTCATATATATATAAGTTTTTGATAAAAAGGCTTAATATGTGTTTAGCAGTAAATAGTTTTTTCTAAGCAGATTTAAGAGCAATTATGAAAACTGTGCTGTTCAAATGATTAAAAAAATGGTTGTATTTTCTTTCGTTTTAAATATTTTAAATTTATTTGTTTCTAGTTGGACCTGCAATTACAGGATGATACCGGTGGAGACATCAGCAGCTTCATAACTAATGGAGAATGGGATCTGCTGGGTAAGGCAACAATGAATGAGAGATTCATAGCAACATCTTAACTTGAAAGGTTTGGGTAGTTTCGCTAGGTAAACAAAGGAGTCATCGTTGTATGTCTCAAACATTCAAAAATTAATTTTTATTCACATATCCGAGATTCTGTATTCATGATTATTAAAATGGTTGTTAACAATAGGATCATTCATGCAGTGTGGGTGAACTCAGTTCTCACTCCTGCCATTATACTTGAATGAGACAGAATGTAATATAATAATAATATGATTAATTCATTTCATTTTATTCATTAATATTAATGAAAATAGTTGAAAAAAAAATACATAATCCACCATCCAAACATAGCTATAGCATAAAATTAATTAATATATTAGTCTAACTGTGTTATCACTTTATATTTGAAAATCCAACAGTAAAAAGTTACACTTATTCTGATAATTGTCTTGCATTACTTCAATTTTGTTTTAAAATTACCACTACTATTTTTTTGTTTAAGCTATGATCCCCTTGGTGTAAGAAAAAGCTAAGAGAACAGATAGTTATAAAACTTTTACATATAATTTGTTGTAAAATATTTTATATATTCAAAAAATTATATTATTGCATCAAAGATTTGAAATGAACATAAATATAGAGACGTAAACAGACATTAATGTTTTATGGGGGTATAGTACTACTATAAGGGTGTAGTAGATTTTGAACGATTATTAGTTTTTTTTGTAAATAGAACAAGTTTCACAGTCAAAGCACTACAAGTCAGAACAAGATTTAAACAAAGCTTATACAAGAGGCTACAAAAACCTTGCTAGTACGAGCAATTTCTAATTTTTTAGTAAGATTTTGAAATCGTTTTGGACAGTAAAAATAATGTTGTTTAATTTTATTATCCAATTAATGATAATGCTAAATGTTATTATAATTGTATTCTTAATACAATATAGTACTTTTTTAATCATTCCCAAATAATTATTTGAGGCGTCCTAATAATTACAGACAAAAAAATACCAGGAGTTATGCGTTGAAATTTCCTATAAAGGCGTGTACTATATACCTCTCAGTTGTTTCTACATTGAAAATTTCTTATATTCGTTAGATTGTAAATTTAAAGAGAAAAAAGACACCCCCATAATTAGGGATGCGACATCGATGTCGATGTTTCTGAAACATCGATGTTTTGGGCAAAACATCGATGTTTTTAACATCGATGTTACGTAGCCGATGTTTTCGGACCATCGATGTTTGTAGGCCGATGTTAACATCGATGTTTTTATTAATAAGCTTTTTTTTTTTTTTTTTTTTTTTTTTTTTTTTTTTTTTTTTTTTTTTTTTTTTTTAGCAATAACAGAGTTGTTTTTAACATCGATGTTTTTGACAAAAACTAATATGCTCTTAACATCGATGTTTTAACTATCAAGCTGTTTTTAACATTGGTATTTTTGTCTAAAACGTTGATGTTAATACAGATTTTTTTTTGCAGAAAACATCGATGTTTTTAACAAGATGTTATGACAAACAACAATAACCAAGTTCTTAATAACATCGCTGTTATATAAAAAAAAAAAAATATGCTCTTATCATCGATGTTTTTTTCTATAACAGAGTTGTTTTTAACATCGATGTTTTTGACAAAAACAAATATGCTCTAAACATCGATGTTTTAACCATCAAGCTGTTTTTAACATTGGTATTTTTGTCTAAAACGTTGATGTTAATACAGATTTTTTTTTGCAGAAAACATCGATGTTTTTAACAAGATGTTATGACAAACAACAATAACCAAGTTCTTAATAACATCGCTGTTATATAAAAAAAAAAAAATATGCTCTTATCATCGATGTTTTTTTCTATAACAGAGTTGTTTTTAACATCGATGTTTTTGACAAAAACAAATATGCTCTAAACATCGATGTTTTAACCATCAAGCTGTTTTTAACATTGGTATTTTTGTCTAAAACGTTGATGTTAATACAGATTTTTTTTTGCAGAAAACATCGATGTTTTTAACACGATGTTATGACAAAGAACAATAACCAAGTTCTTAATAACATCGCTATTATATAAAAAAAAAAAAATATGCTCTTATCATCGATGTTTTTAACTATAACAGAGTTGTTTTTAAGATCGATATTTTTGACAAAAACTAATATGCTCTTAACATCGATGTTTTAGAATAAAAACATCAATTTGTATGCTCTTAACATCGATCTTAAAAACATCGATGTATTAACAATAAAAAGTGGTTTTTAACATCAATGAAAAAAAAAAAATGTTTTAACAAAGAATTTTGTGACAAAAAACGCTAATATATATGCTCTTAACATCGATGTTTTAGACAACATCAAATATTTTTTAACATCGATGTTTTAACAATAACCAAGTTATTTTTAACATCGATGTTATATACCAAAACAAATATGCTCTTAACATCGATGTTTTAAGTATAACAAAGTTGTTTTTAACATAGATGGTTTTGTCCAAAACATCGATGTTAAATCATATTAGTTTTTGCAGAAAACATCGATGTTGTTTTAAAATTTTTTTTTTAACATCGATGTTTTCGACAAAAACAAATAGGTTTTAACATCGATGTTCAACTATAACAAAGTTGTTTTTAACATCGATGCTAAATCATATTTGTTTTTGCAGAAAACATCGATGTTGTTTTAAAAAACTTGTTTTTAACATTGATGTTTTTGACAAAAACCAAAATGTTTTAACATCGATGTTTTGGACAAAAAACATCAATTTATATGCTGTAAACATCGATGGTTTAGGCAACATCAAATATTTTTTAACATCGATGTTTTAACAATAACCAAGTTCTTTTTAACATCGATGTTTTCGACAAAAACAAATATGTTTTAACTTCGATGTTTTGGACAAAAAAAGATATATTTTAACAATATCCAAGTTGTTTTTAACATCGATGTTATATACAAAAAAAATATGCTCTTAACATCGAATTTTTAACTATAACAAAGTTGTTTTTAACATCGATGTTTTTGTCAAAAACATCAATGTTAATATATATTTGTTTTTGCCGAAAACATCGATGTTAAAACCTATTTGATTTTGTCCAAAACATCGACGTAAAAATAACTTTTTATTATTAAAACATGTTCTATGTTGTTTTAATTATTGATTTTTTCTGCAAAAACAAATGTGCACTTAACATCGATGTTTTAACCATAACAAAGTTGTTTTTAACATCGATGGTTTTGTCCAAAACATCGATGTCAAATCATATTAGATTTTACAGAAAACATCGATGTTGTTTTAAATTTTTTTTTTAACATTAATGTTATTGACAAAACCCAAAATGTTTTAACATCGATTTTTTGGACAAAAACATCAATTTATATGCTCTTAACATCGATCTTAAAAACATCGATGTTTTAATAATAAAAAGTGGTTTTTAACATCAATGACAAAAAAAAAAATATGTTTTAACATCGAATTTTGTAACAAAAAACAAATATGTGTTTAATATTTATGTTTTAGACAACATAAAATATTTTTTAACATCGATGTTAAAACATTTTCTTTTTAATCAAAAACATCGATGTTAAAAACAATTTTTTTAAAACATCGATGTTTTCTGCAAAAAAAAATATGATTTAATATAGATGTTTTGGGCAAAACCAAAACATCGATGTTAAAAACAACTTTTTTTAAAACATAGATATTTTCTACAAAAATAAATATGTTAAAATATATTTGATGTTGCCCAAAACATCGATGTTAAGAGCATATGTATTGATGTTTTTTGTCCAAAACATCGATGTTAAAACATATATATATATATATATGTCAAAAACATCGATGTTAAAAATATTTTTTTATTGTTAAAACATGTTTCAACATCAATGAGATTAAGAGAATATATATTGATGTTTTTTGTCCAAAACATCGATGTTAAAACATTTTTGTTTTTGTTAAAAATAACGTTTTTTAAAACATCGATGTTGTTTTAATTATTGATTTTTTCTGCAAAAACAAATATGTTTTAACAATAAAAATTTGTTTTTAACATCGATGTTTTAGCTATAATTAAGATGTTTAGGTCCTAGCAGTTGAATATTTAATAAGTGATTATGTAAAACCAATTATGTGATTATGATTATGTTAATGTTTAAAGAACGTATAAATTAAAAAACATCGATGTCGAAAAACATCGATGTTCTTGAACATCGATGTTTTGTGGTCGATGTTTAATCGACATCGATGTTTTGATTGTAAAAACATCGATGTTTTGAACATCGATGTTTTGCCGTCGATGTCGCATCTCTACCCCATAAATGGTGGTCGACCCTCCTTAATTTTCCTGATTATGAAGATCTCTTACTAGTAATTGCTGATGAAGTTAATTTACAATTTTTTTCATATATTTGGTTAGCTTTGGTATATTTTTCCCTGTAAGTGAGTTGTATGTACGTGCAAACCTTTTTTAAATCGTCAATTGTTATTTATAGGTATTTTATTTCGCTGTAAGGGGGGTTCTTTGTTGGATAGGGGTTGAATATTGTTAAGTCATCTTTTGATCTTTTTGCTATAGGAAACCCCTCTCATACTACACAGTCTCTGAAGGGTTTCAATCAAATTCCTGGTTTTTGGCTCATTAGTCACTATTTACTGGTCAGTTATTATCCTTAGTCCATTTTGAAAGCGGAAACCTTTAGGAGCTTAGAAATGAATGCTAGGTTTCACCTATGGATATTATGCCTCATCACACTGAATGTGACTCGTTTTCGAACAAAATTCTAGTCTGTATTCAACAAAATAATCCATCATATTTTTTTTTTTTTTCAAATGGAGAAGACTCCTTTTCGAAATGAACGGTTCATCCAATAAATTTTATTCTTGAAACCTTACTTGACCCCCGTGAAACGCTCAACAATTAGATAAAAAATCGATGTTTTCAGTTTTTTCCAGTAATTATAACAAATTTTGATTCAACAAATGAACATGTTATGATCCCTTGAAAATTTGGCTGCATTTTCCTTGCCAACTAAAAGTTTGTAGCGCCCAATAATATTAGACTCATATTATAGGTTTTTAGACAATTCAGATAGAGAGTCTTTATTAGAATTGAGTGATCTTAAATGATAAAAATAGAAATTTTCTATCCCTTTTTATTTAAACTGTTTTTTTAATTTAATGCTGTTTAAGGGCGCAAAAAAACATCATCGCCCTAGGATTTGAATTATTTGTATTTTTATCTGTTTTGAGGAAACCATAGACCCGAGTCTCTGAGGGCAAGAATGAGAGCGGGACCCAGGCCAATGAAGGCCATCCAGAAAAAAGGGGGCATCCCGGTCCCAGGTGTTTGGTGACATATTCTTAACACAAGGCTATATAGGACTATACAGAAGGATACTGGTAAAAACCATGTTCACCAGTTACTCTAATTATATTAATATAGTCCACTGCCGTTTACATGGAAAATACTACATCCTTGCTCGGAGCTGAGATATCCCCGATGCCCCAGAACAAGCACCTGGGAGTCCTGGCCACCCACTCCCCTCCCACCTTGGAGTCCTCTTAAGTTTTAGAAACATTCATTGAGGAGCATGAGACAAATATAATGTATATTAAAATAATTGTTCAAATTATATGCTGGGAATAAGCTTACTTTGTAAGAGAAATTGAAGTACCATATTTATCATGTTTTCATCGTCATAGCGCCCTTGATAGTTAGGTATCTTAGTTTTTTCTTGGTATACTAAACTAAACCGGCATTCCTTGAAGATGTGTTTGATAGTGAGGTTACATATTTGGCTTTGTGGAGGTGTTTCCTGGGTTATAAGGTGGATCGGTCAAGGATTGGATTTCAAGGATTATCATAAGAAAAAACCATCCCAAGGTCTAAAAATGCCTTAGGAGAGAGCAGCATGGTTTTATGCCAAATTTTTCTTGTATTGATTTAGTAAATACTATGAGGAGAGTTTTGGAGCAGTTTAGGGAATACTCCACATTTTAAATGCCTCGACCCTTTTGGGATCAGCTTGTTCCAAATTCGATGCAGCTGCTCCAAAAATACCAAAAAGGAATACTCCCAGAGCTGCTTACTAAGATTTAAATTTCATAAAACCTTCCATATCTTAACAAATGCTTTTCTAGATTATTTAATGTAATATCTTATTTTGTAGTATTGATCGTTTGTCGTTTAATAAGGCTGCCCTCCATGGTACTTAAATTTGAGACCCTTTCAACTGGCTTGTTTGAGACCCTAAGACTAGCACTGGTATTTGAAAAGTAGGCGTAGCCTAGGTTAAGTCAAATGAAATTTCATCATCGGTGAACAACCGTGAGCCAATGAATTTTGTGCTATTAAAATAAATTTCAACAAGTTTAAATGACCTTCCTGAGATCTTAACCTCAAACAAAACTAAACAAGAAGAAACTTATTTTCATTTTCTAAAGATTTGGCATTATTGCGATTCTATCAATACGATAATGCAATTCTTGGTTATTTGGACTCAGAGGACCCCAAAACGTGTATTTCCATTGAAAACCAGAAGTCAAAATTTTTCACAATCGCAATACTTTCCCTTACTATATATTTCATATACAGGTAAGTAAAAGTAAAAAACAATGGATAGAGCATTTCTCCAAGTTACTAAATGAAGATAGGAAGGAATTCATTTCAAAAGAAATGCAAAAGAATACCGAAGAAGCTAACATGACTTTAGTAGAAGTCTCAATGGATAAACTTGATTGTGCATTGAGAGACTTGAAAAATGGAAAATCTCCTGGACCAGGAAGCTTACCCATAGAGTTAATAAAATGTGGACCTCTTGACCTTAAAAAGAAACTGGTCGAAATCACAACTGGTTGACATGTTAGCAGTGTTGCCTAGATAATCTGAGAATACCCCTCTCGTGATTATGGAATTCTTATATTTCTAATACTCCCCCTATTCCATAATCATCATATTGAAACTTAAATCATCTCAATCTTTAAGCAAAAACACATTATACAAGTTGTTAATAATGGCAACTTAAGAAAAACAAAAACAAAAATTACACTTGAAGTGAATACAATACATAATACAAAATAAATTTATCTATTCAAAAATTATTTTAATTATTCAAAAAATATAAACATATATTATTCATTCAAAATTAAAGAACGAAACTTTTCAAACTTTTGTTTGGATAGAGGTTAGGTAAATATATCAGCCAACTGATTTTTAGTGGCAACATATGATATACTTATTTCTTTACTTTCATATTTTTCCCTAACAAAATTAAATCAAATATCAATATGCTTTGTGCGCTTGTGTAATACAGGGTTCTTAATTAATTTAATAGCTCTTTGATTATCAATCAACAAGGGAACACTTTCACTTTCACACACACACACTTTGAAACATAATAATGTCACACAAAAGTTGCTTGATAGCTTCTTTGACAGCTGCAGAAGCTGCCACATACTCAGCTTCAGTAGTAGATGTTGAAACTGTTGACTGCTGTCACTGGCCCATGAGACTGCACCACCAGCTATTATGAAGATGTAGAGTTGACTTTCAGCAGTCAATATCTCCAGCATAGTTAGGATCAGAAAATCCTGTAAGTTTAAAATCGTTTGGGTCAGATGAGTATGTGATACCTAGGTCTTGTATTTGCTTTAAGTATTTAAAAATTCTTTTGACTGAATCCCAATGTGATTGACCGGGATTCTCTTGAAATTCTCTCACTAGGCTGACTGCAAACATCCGGTCGAGTAGTGATGGCCAAAAATATAAGAGAACCAGTAACCTCTCGATAAGGTACTTTCTCATCTAATGACATAGATTGTTTACTTAAAACTGTGCTGGGAGCAGCTGGAATGAAGTTATGTTTGATGTTTTCAAAATTAAAACGCTTCAATAGTAGCTCTATATAGCCATATGAATGGATGCTGAGTGAGCCATCTTGTTTTAGTTTTATTTCCATCGCAATAAATTGATGAACATCACCAACAGTCGCCTCAAAGTGTGATTTTAAATTTTTAATTACTTCATGCAAAACAGTTTCATTGGAAGACATAATGATTCCATCATCCACATAATAAGCCAATATAACAAGATTTCACTTAATTGTTGCATGAAAAACACTTTGAAGAATTTTTTATTGATTGGATTAAGTAGTCTATAGTTGCTTGAATCTGAATCATAACCAACCAAAATCATGATATACCAGATATCCTTTAGATATCCGGTTTCAATAACTAACCTACGAAAATCATCTGTTTGCTTTTTGGATCAAGCTTCTTACGTAATTGATCAGGAATGTGCATGTAGGCTTCAGAACCAAACACTTTTAAATGTTGTAGAGTAGGCTTTTTATTTGTCCACAGTTCATATGGAGAGGAATCAGGTGTTTGGGTAGTGGGAGTCCTAATAAAAGCTGTGTTTACAGCTTCAGTCCATGATAAAGATAGATTTTTTGAATATATCATAGAGTGTGCACATTCTACAGTGGTTTGCATTTCTCGTTCTGCTCGAGAATTTGGTTCTGGTGTCTATGGAGCAGTAGTTTTCATTACAATACCATTTTCTGATAAGTGATTTCGAAAGTCATAGTTGGAGTATTCACTTCCATGTATGACTAAACTTTTGTTTAGATAAATCATCATAATCTTTAAAAAAATGTAAAGCGTCACTTTTATGCGTTAAGAACTTGACTTGTCTGTAATTGTCTTTAACCCTTTAACTGCTAGTGGCTAATAAATTAGCCAGCCACGCGATGGTCCCCAACTCATGCCACACTACCTCCGCAGTTAAAGGGTTAAATCAAATAAAGTATCTTGCACCTCCTATAGAAGGTTAAGGAAAAGGACCACAAATGTCACTGTATATTACTGTAGCAGGTAAGTTTTCTTTATTTTTTCTCTCATTAAATGAGAATATTTGTTGTTTACCATATTGTGACATCCTTCACAAAAGAAATTTCCTTCGCTTTCTTTGCTCCAATCAGGAATTAAATGCTTTTTATTTAGCTTTTTTATCGAATTGAGATTTATGTGGACTAGTCTTTCATGCCACAGCTTAAGAATATATTTAAAATTGTTTGCTTGATTTGCATCACGGAGGATAACTGTTGTCATCTTCATTTCATATAGATTTGTAGGTATTAACTTATACTAAAATAAGATCATAAGTGATAATTTTTTATTCATAACATATGGGTTACACAACTGTTATCTCCTAACATTAATTATGATCTAACATTAATTTATCTTGAGTCCCTACATTATACTCCTATACAGTGAAAACATTTACATTTAAGAAACTAGAACATAATTATCATTAATAGGAACTATATAATCTTTATACAAAAACAAAAAAAAAATTACATTTAAGAAACAAGAACATAATTATCATTAATAGGAACTATATAATCTTTAAAAAAAAAATTTTTTTTGTTAAAATATTGACCAAACAAATGAAAATTCAAGAAACAAAATTTAACAAACAAAGAAATTGACTAAATAAATAGTGACTTGATAAAGAATATCAGAAAAGCTACCATGAATAATAAGCTAAGTAGTACAAACAATAATAGGAAATATTAAAAAAAATTGGAAAATACAAATAGCAACAAAAATAATAGGGTATACAAAAAACAATAATATATATACATAAAAATTTTTTTTTTGTTAAAATATATACAAAAACACATGAAAATTCAAGAAACAAAATTTAACAAACAATGAAATTGACTAAATAAATAGAGTGACTTGATAAAGAATATCAGAAACACTACCATGAATAATAAGCAAAGTAGTACAAACAATAATAGGAAATATAAAAAAAAATTGGAAAATACAAATAGCAACAAAAATAATAGGGTATACAAAAAACAATAAATACATGCTAAACTATCACATAAAACAAGTATCTCTTCTAAATATTTCGTAGGAAACCGCACAATCCTACCATACTTAGTAGAGGTTAGTACAGTTTCCAGTCGTCTCTGTTCTTCTTGCTAGTACCAAAATAGGTTGGTTTTAGCTGGTTGATTGAAATAGCAATGTCCTTACCATGGATTTCTAATTGAAAATATTTTTCTAGACGGGTGCTTACACGGAGAGGTCCTTCATATGCTGGTTCAACCTAATTTGGCCGAAAGGTTTTTCAACACGAATTGATTTTTGACCACTTTGAATGAAAATTTGAAATTCTTCTACATTAATAGGCTCACCTTCCTCTAATATCAATATTTGTCCATTTCATGAGCTGGGCATTAGTGTTTTTCAATGTGCATAACCATGATCGATATGAATTACAAAAGTTTTCCCATCGAGGTATGGCTTGATATTATTGCACAGATATACAATGGCCAGTAGCTCCTTTTCAATCGTAGAGTAGTGCTGTTCAGTATCAGATAGGAGGCACGAGGCAAAAGCAATAGGATGGTCCCTCCCTTCTGAGATTTGGGATAACACTGAGCCAATCGCGACAGAGCTCTTGTCAATCGTCAAGATGAACGGGAGTTCCCAATCAGAGAATTGGAGTATAGGAGCATTGAGAAGACTTTGTTTCAGAAGATCAAAAGCATCTTGATAAGATGAAGTGCAGATAGATTTTTCTTCAACGTGAAGAGCTTGTGTTAACGGTTTAGCTAAGTGTGCATAATTATGTATAAATTTTTGATAATAGCCTGTCATGTCGAGGAATTCTTTTATTCTTTTGTGTTTTGTGGGCAAAGGGAATTTTTCTATTGCTTTGATTTTTGCCGGATTAGTTTTTAGACCATCTTTAGATACTACATGGCCTAGAAATGGGAGTTCCGTTTTTAAAAACTCAGTTTTATTTAGTCGAACAGTGAGTAAATGTTGAATCAGTTTTTCGAATACAGCTTCTCGATGTAACAGATGTTCTTCTATGGTTTTAAAAACAATTATAATGCCATCCATATAGACCAAACAATTCGGAGTATTATTTAGCATCATATTCATTCCTCTCTGAAAGGTAGGTGGTGCATTACAAAGACCGAACGACATTTGAAGGAATTCATAGTGACCAGACTCTGTAGAGAAAGCAGTTTTTTTCTATAAAATCTTCGTCCATTTCGATCTGATGGAAACCAGATGCTAAGTTGTGGATGGAAAAGATTTGAGCTTTATTTGATTGAGAAAGTAGGAATGGAACTTTACCTGGGATGGTTTTCTGATTTAATTCTCATTAATCAATTACCGTTCTAATTTTCCTTTTGCCACTCGTGTCTGTTTGTTTTGGTACCACCCAAATAGGTGAGTTATAGGGGATTTGCTTTCGCATATAATGTCAGATTTTAATCATTTTCCTATTTCTTGTAAAATATCCTCCTTAGATTAGTGAAGATATCTATAGTTTCTACTATAAATTGATTTGTCTATTTTTAGATTAATTGTGAGTTTTAATAATTTGGTTGATTCTAGCGGTTCATTTTCCTTTTTGATCATCTCTGGATATTTACTTAATAGTTTAATTAATTTAATTAAATCATTTTCCTGTAGTCTTTTAAGCTTTTTTTATTTCAATATCGTTACCATTAGTATTTATATTATTAATAGGATTACTAGTTATAATGTTATTATTTATAGAATCTAGATGTGTGTAATGGTAAACTGTTTTCATTACGAAGGATTATTAATTGTCAGGATTTTTAGACAAAACATTTTCTATTTAGAAAGCCAACATTGGGATCCAAATATGTGGATCTTCGTCAGTGTTTGTATTGTAATATAGTTTGTATTGTAGAGATACTTTGAGTCTCTGTATTACTTTGCATTCAGCAAGCCCTCACGAACATCCACATGTTTGGATCCAAACTTTGGATTTCCAAGTAAAAAATGTTTTGACTCAAAATCCTGACAATTAATCATCCTTTCCTTTTATTTATAGAGTCATTATTATTAGTAGTAGTAGCAATACTAGGACTTTTTTAAAAAGAATAATATTAAAGCTTTTTACTCTCCTCCTCGTTTTACCATCATGTTGGCTCTCCATTTTCAAGAAGACGTTTGTTTTTGGTCGCAATGATGAAGAGGGCCGAAACGCTGAAAAACAATTTAGTAATATTATTTTTAAAAATTAAAATTGTTTTAAATTCGTTTCAAGTTCTTTTGATATTTTGGTCCGACAAATAAGTACAAAAAATTAAGCCACTGACCAACATATAGGACCGGGAGGCCCCCTTTGCTACTGCTGACCCCCATCCAGTTGCGGATCCAGAAATTTTCTTTGGGGCAGTGCACTTTTTATTTTTTAAATTTTTATGTGTCATGAAGGACCTAATTTATGAATATTAGTGAATAGTTGTTTTGTAAATTTCTATTAAATACAGTCCATTTTTCATTTAAGGAGTTGAAAAAAATTACTAAAGATAGTCCTGTTTATACAGAAATAGTAATAGTTGATTGGTGTTCTCACCTCTTAGAAGGGGCGTGCTCCCCTCCCCTGGATCCGCCACTGCCTCCATCGGCTTGAGAGCCACTCTTGCCTGTGTCCTGCAGGGTTTGGGTCGGTGGTTTCCTCAAGACAGATTAACATAGAAATCAATGGGCGTTGATGACCGTGGTAGTTTTTTCGCCTCTAAACAAACAAAGAACAAGTAAGTCCTCATTTTTGTAAATTTTCTGATGCATAATGCATAATCCATAAAATATATCTCTATGTATGGAAGCCATGAAGATGCCTGCATATGGGAAAATTTGATTCTTTAAATGCAATTTAATAAATGAGAAGTTATATAAGAGAGTTGTGTGGCGGAAACCTTCAATAAGTGTTGACAGTGACTAACTGTTTATCTGTGATGCTGCTATAACCTCTATTGCAGGTGTGCCAGGGAAACGAAACGAAATCTACTACAATTGCTGCCCAGAACCTTACATAGATATCACATTTGTAATAATTATACGAAGAAGGACTCTCTACTACTTTTTTAATCTCATCGTACCCTGCGTTCTCATCGCTTCGATGGCTGTTCTAGGCTTCACTCTACCACCAGATTCAGGCGAAAAACTGTCACTAGGTAAATTCCAGTTATCTAATAAACGTACACAGTCCGCCATTCATTTCATATTAGCTATAAATATAATGTAATCTGTTATTACTGTTACATCCATTAATTATAAATCTATATATGTTTGCGAATTTTAGATATATTTTCATAACTATGTCCTATCTTAATGATCTCATGGGAAAATATTATGTTTAAAAACTGCTCAGAACTCTAGCTACATTAAAAACAGTATTACCAGATCTTATTCTATTTAATGGGTCAAATTTAAATTAGTATTGTGCATTGTCAATTACATTTTTAATAACATTTATAGATAATAAATATAAGCCAAATTGAAGTTGACTGCTTTAGGTTTATCAAATAAAGCTTTTTTTGAGTCGTACAACATATAAAATGTTTCGCAGCATGGATCCACTATAAAGGATTTTAGACGTTCCAATGAGCCGATACTTGCATAATCAAATAATAAGTTGGCATTCCCTTCTTTTCCCCTCCCCTTCCTCTTTTTTACTAATTGATACAATCTTCAAAAAAATTTTTGTATATCACAGGCAGTGAGAATGAAGATATTTTTTAACGCTATAGATTTTTGCTTTCTTCAAAAAGATAGCAAAATCTGTGGTTGCAGATCCTACAATTTTACATTTTCAGTATATTTTGAGCTCTTGAAATTCGTCCAAGCACATCATTGAGAAGAAGATTGAGCTAGTATAGTTTACATTCATTAAATCTTATGAAACAGGAAAAAATCACTAACTTTTTATGTTGTCTGTGGTTTCAAATATTTTTCCATTCAAAGCGTATCATCTATTCTGGAAAAAATGCGCTAGTATATTTCATTGGAACATCTATTAATCTTTTGACTGCTGAAGTGACAACTCATGTGGCCGATTAAATTTTGTGAAATTTGTACCTCATTGTACAAGAATCGTTTCCCAATTTTTACCTACATTAAAAAACTAACTTAATAAATTTGTATAAAATCCTTTGATTCTTTTTCACTGAATTTATCTGATTAAATAATTAATTTTCAAAGGGTTTGAAATTAACTCTTATTTTCTCGGAATGAGAATAAAAGTCAAATCTGGACTTTTAGAGTTCTAATAAATAAAGAAAAATCACATCATGACGTTTATATTTTGGGCCAGAAAATAAAAGTCCTAATATGATCTTTATCACAATGATACCTAATATAAGAGTCAAAGCTTGATTTTAATTATTTAAGGATGAATTTATTAGTTTTTTTTTTCGGATTTCTCCATATTGATGTATATTATTGGGTTAACCGTTTTTATGGAAATCTTATAGGCTATAATAAATTACCTTACATCGTTCTTAAGATCGGTTATTAGATTATCAAGGCTGCTGATAATGAAAAAAATATCGATATAAAACCTCAGGCTCGCTCAGGTATCGATTATAACTTATCTGATATTTACAATATTCTTATATTGATTATACAATAAATGATATCAATTTTTCGATTGCGCGTTCAGGTATCGATTTATTTCAACTTACACAATATAAACGATATTGGGGTCCTCTCTTAGGTTGCTGAATTTGGAAATGATGTCGATTTTTGGATTACGCATTCAGGTATCGATTTATTACAACTTTCATGATAAATCGAAAAAAATCGATATTATTTTCAAATTCAGCACCTCAATTAACCTAAGAGTGGACCCCAATATCGTTTATAACCCATAAGTTGATATAAATCAATACCTGAATGCATATTCGAAAAATCGATATCGTTTTCACAATCAGCGCCCTAATTAATAAATCAAGCTTTGAGTCTTATATTAGGTATCATTGTGATAAAGATCATATCAGGACTTTTATTTTCTGGCCCGAAATATAAAAGTCATGATGTGATTTTTATTTATTTATTAGAGCTCTAAAAGTCTGGATTTGACTTTTATTCTCTTTCCGAGAAAATAAGAGTTAATATCAATCCCTGAATTTTCAGGTTACATTCAGGTTCACATTAGGTTGTGCTATTTGATCAACAGTAGATTATTTAATTTTTTGTTATTTAATTTAGGAGCAAAAAAAATAGCCACTGCATCGCCTCCGAATAAAATTATTTTCTATTCTTCAAATTTGGATATTTATCTACAAAATGTTATCAGTTCAATGATGATGGTTTAATTGCGGCTAATCATTTTTATTTGTTACCAAATAAAAATGTTCTGTTCATTTACAATAAAAGTTGTTGAAATGAATATTTAAGAAAAAAAAATTTTTTTCTCTTCATTATATCATCTGTAATACCATTTTTAATATATGTCACAATATTTATGATTTTTATTATATGATAGTACAGAAATAATATGGAATATAAATATACACAAATATTAAAACCATATAAAGCAAAATAAACGCAAATATAAAAAAAGGAAAAATGAATTAAGAAAACACAAGTTTTGGTTAGAAAATCAATAACGAAAATATTCTAAGATGCAATGACATTACTCTGCCTTCACAAATGACTGAAGCCATAATAGGAATTTTATAAAACGATAAGTGGTATAAATATCAAAGAGTTTTATGCCCAATATCGATTTATCATTTGCGAATGCAGTTTTAATAATTTAATTTTTATATATTCTTAAGAAATTGTGAAACATTCTGAATCAATGAGGACTATAGTTGTAGCTGCCCTAGGGACGGGGTCTACCTAAGAGTTCTGGGCAGTTGGGTGGATAAACATGTTGACAGGTTAAAGGCTGACCCAGGAGAGAGTGGAGTTAAGAATCAAACCTGTCATTCTTCTTTCAAGAGGACTTTCTTCTATACGCTCAACGTTATGGTGCCCTACATTTCCATATCCTCAATGACTCTTCTAGGATTTACTCTACCTCATGAGTGTGGAGAAAAACTAATTCTAGGTACCTATTAAGGGTAACACTCTAACAATAGAGTCTCTCTGTATTTCACCTTGTGCTAGGTTTGATAGGTGTTGGGTGGGGTGTTGGATGGGGAGGGATGGGTATATGCCCGGAGCCCGATAGCCAGCTCACTGCCGGATATTGACAATGTTCTATGTTTAGGGGTCACTATTCTCTTGTCGCTGACTGTGTTTCTAAACATGGTAGCTGAGACGATGCCGGCTACGTCGGACGCAGTGCCCCTCTTAGGTAACTTGCCAACAGCTCCTCACTTGGAGGCAGAGCGGTGAGGCAAAATATCATCAATGTCACTACTACCTGAGCCTCCACAACTCCTTTTACCCGACCATCAATAAATATTTTATCGAAACGGGAGCCTTTGCATTGCATTGTCAATTGCTTGATTCATTCTTTAAAAATCACACTCTCTTGTGTTAATATTATAATTTTTAGTAAAAATAATATTATTTCAAGGTGATTTTTGATCTAAAAGATAAGTATTGAAGTCATTGACGGTATAGAGGAACAACACCATCGATGATTTAGAAAAAAAAAATAATACATAATAATAATGATGACTGTGATAATTATTAGGAAAAAAGCGAAATGTTGGAAACCTTAATGGAATAATTGTCCGCTCTTGTTTTTGTTTAGCTGATCACTGCTGCGCTAAGTAATGAGCTATCTCCTGCTTGTTATTTATTATTTGCTGCAAATGAAACGTCTTCTCCTCTATCCTTCTAAAATAAAATATTGACTGGAACTTAAATTACTGCCACAGCAAAATAAAAATGAAAAAAAATATCTCTTGATGAAATAACTAATATATAAAGTTGACAGTGTTTGGTGAAAAATACCGAAAAGCGAGGCTATTATATTTTATCCAAATTTATCATTACTAAAGAATGTATATATATTTTTTAAAATTAAATTTATTGACCGAAAAGAATAAAATATAATTATTACTAAGATTGTTGTGCGAGTACTTGTGCTGATTTTTCTTTTTCTTTTTTAATTTTGTTCGTAGATGTGACAGTTCTTCTGTCGTTAACATTTTTCCTTAACATGGTGGCTGAGACTATGCCTCCAACTTCGGAAAGACCTCTGATAGGTAAACACATTGAAAGTCAAGCTATGGAGGCAGAGCGGTAGAGGTCCAACTTCGCCACTACCTCCCCTTTGTTCTATTAACTTTACTCAAAGAGCAGCTCAAACTTGTCATCAATAAATTTCCAGTCATCTTATTAATAGTTGTCAACTATTATCAATTTTTATTTCTTTATTTAATCATATTCCTTTTTTTGTTTTGTAACTTGCCTACCAAGTTATTAACTTTCCATTATATTTCACTTGAACTAAGGCATAAAAATATTTGTTAAATAAAGTAAACAAAAACTATAACCAGAACCAATCCATCCTATTCACTTTGCTTCATCTTCCTTTTTTTATTTTTATTTTTTTTTTTATTTTACATTTTCAAATGCAGAGGAAAAACGTTTAGACATCCAATATTCATTTGCTTAAAACACTGCTTAATCATCCTACATAGTTTTTTCTTCTGTTAACTATTGTGATTTGCTGCCTATATTCTCAATTAAGGTTGTATGTATATATATATATATATATATATATATATATATATATATATATATATATATATATACATGTACATGTTATTTCCCATCAGTTTTTTTTTCCCTATATCTCCTCATATTTTCACTTTATGATGCATAATAATATGTGCAATTATTTTTAAATATCCTTCATTGCTCTCTTGACGTTATTCCCCTGCATAAGTGCCCAATAGAATCCCTTTTTTTCAATGACAACCTGTGAAATATACCTCTGAACCCTTTTCCACTAGTAGTAGTTTGGCTACAGACAGACCTCATATGGACAGCTAGTACACTTCCTCTAGTTTGCACATGTCCCTTCAATAACCATTGTCTGCATGTAAAAGCTTACATAAGCATATTTTTTTTATATTGTCATGTTATTAGTTAGTCATTGTTACATATTCTGAGAAGGGCTGAGCTTAGGATATGTTCTAGGGGTGACTGTTCTACTGTCGCTGACTGTCTTTCATAATCTCGTGGCGGAGACATTGCCACAAGTTTCGGACGCTATGCCAGTCTTAGGTTACACATTGAACATTTTAATAATTTGTTTATATAGTGCACAGCAATTGTTATTTATATAATATTGACATAAAACATATAGTAACACCTATTTCAAAAGAGCACTTCTCTATAAGATCTCACTTGTTTATGAAAAGTTTTCGAAACAGAACTTTTCAATTCGCCACATATCCTTCTTTGAATCTAATAGGCTGAAAATGTTTGGGATTATGTCTAATGTTTGCACTCTATTGCACAATCACATTTCTATAAGACATAGCTATTCGCGAGATGATTAGAATTTTGCATAATGTATTTGACTTTGTTTCTATTACTTTTCTTCTTTGATTACTTTTGTTTTAATGCGCACACATTTCTGCAGTGATCAATATAATAGAGGTGAGTAATTTTGCAAAAGATAGTTTCTTTGATGATGAAAGGGGAGGCATGTTGGAGCACAGGAACCCATCCACCACCGAGCACCCTAGAAACATATCACTTTCCATCCTTAACAACCTCCATAGGGTAACTTTTATCTCCGATCAGGGAAAATGAAAGAGCTTCTCCATTTAAATAAAGTAAGTGCCCAAGCAACGGAATGTTTTTGTTTTTTATTTTCCTCTATTTTTGGTCTGAAACGCTTTAAAAAGATTTTTTGAGTATGAAAAAGACAATTTTCACACAAGTGCTTCCACCGCTACAAGGAATCTCATTTGACATGTTTCTTTCAACTCAAACAACTTTGTCTATATTTTATTTGAAAATCCAAAGTGCCATAGTTATCATAGATTATTTGTAACCATCAATGAGTTGATTCTTTTCAATGAATATCAGTGTTCCACTTAAATTGACAACTCTCGAAACATGGATTATGGGTTTAGTTATAGTCCATTATGATAACATTAGAAAATCAGTCATCAATTTCGAAATACATCTTACATAGATTTCTCATTTTTTAAACAATTCAGACCCATAAACTAAAAATTAATAAGTCTATGATCTCTGATTTCTGACGTTAATGAGTCCTGATTCAAATTCACAAATATACCATACAAAAAAGGTAGCCAAAGTGTTGGACTAAGAAAAAATTTAAGAAATGGTAAGTCAAAGAAGATTATGTGGTAAAATAGATTATTTAAAATAGTTGATACATACAAAATTGAGAAGTGTGTTTCTTGTTTTTTTCTAATCAGACTATTATCGGAATCTGCGAAATGAACATGTAGGTGACGAATTTGAGATGAACGATATTATTGAATCCAATTTAACCGGTTATTTGATGATTTTGTTGTGAACTATAGCACAATCCATAATCAATGTTTATAAACACCAGTCCAATTTATTCCATTTTAATTTATGGATATAGCAAGAAAAAAAAAAAGAGCTTATCAAATAAGTTTAAATCCATTATATATTCTAACATTAATTTAATTTTAATATCGGCTAATTGAAAGAATTAGTGAAAAATTCTCCTAAGTGAAGAATATAGGTGGTTTTAGTTGTGATGCCGGTGTTTGAGGATTGATTTAAGGAAGACACTAGTGAAGTTTGCTCTGGTGTTTCAGGTGTTACAATACTTCTCTCTCTCTCTGTATTTTCACTCATGATAGCCGATGCCTTACCTCAGACTTCGGAAGCTATACCCTTACTAGGTCAGCACACAATGCACATAACCTAATTTCCAAGATAGAAATCTTTTTTTCATCAAAGTCCATCTACATGATTATTTCATTCACAACCCCTTAACATGTTAATATTTCCATTTGGTTAAATAAAATTATTGTTTAAACAAATAATATTAAATATCTAATAAAATATTTATTTCTAATTCTAATTTGTCTTCATTTTTAAATAATTTTTATTTAATTTTCTCTTATTCGTTCTTTATTTTATTTTGTTCTATTTATTTTATTTTATCTGCTTATAAATTTACATTATAATTAATGATAATAATAATAGATTTAAACATACATAAATAAAGAAAGATGTGTGAAATAATCATGTCTTGTAGTAGAATGCTTAGCGGACTCACTCTGTCCTTTGCGTGTGTGTCCTCTTCTCTTCTTTATTGAACATTTTTTAATTAAAGAAAACGTAAACAATACCAGCTGCGTTAAATACTACATGCTAAAAACAACAACTAAAAAAAAATTTAAACAATTAAAAGGTTGTGTATACTAATTTCACACTTTTTATACAATAAACGGCCAATGATATTAAATAATTTTGTAAATATTGATTTAAATATTTTCTCTAGTGTACATATATTGTGTGAATGCATGATGGTACTTATGTAGTAGGCTTGTCATGGGGAAAAGATATTCCTCTAACTAACACTGTGACTAATTCTTACAGATGTAAGCAGTGGAAAAACGAGCGGAAAATGTGTAAATGTCTCCTGGCTTACTGTAACCAGTTATCTAACTGGTTACAGTTTGCCCAGGGTTAAACTAAAACCTACCCCACCCACAAGATAAATTATATAATTTTAATCCAGCGCTAACCTCTCTGCCTCCACGTAACTCGACAATGTTTAAATAAAATGCATTTAAAACTAAAGCATGTTTTAACAAACATAAATTTATAAATGTTGTTATAATACTTTAAATATTAAAAGGGTATCACTATTAAATTTGTTTTCTAAATGTACTAAATTTAGTTTGAATGCAATTTTGTATTATAAATTTTTTGTTATTCAATCTTAAGTAAAATTTATTATATGAGAGTGAAAAATATCTTGAAAAGAAACGAAAAAAATAAATTAATTCATTAATTTATAAAATATATTAGGGATGAGGGATATCTTAAATTTTTTGGTTGAACATTTATTCAATTTTAAATAATAATTATAAAATAGATGTACCTTTATAAACATGACCCTATAAAACAAATTCCAGTATTTTACATAGGTAAATAACTGGATGAAAGGTAATGCAAGTTTTAATAAATGTACTCTTGCTGTAAAAGAGTATTACAAGTCAAAATTAATGAACGAAAGAAGGTGTTATCTGAAAAATGTTTCTCTTTGGAACCCCCTAAAAGTTTTTTAAGAACAATCTCGACTGATTTAGTAATGTTTATAGAGGTAACTCTGTGTTAGTTGAGTTTTAGAAATTTGGTATTCAAGTGCTCATTTTCTTTTGCATGTAAGAAAGAAAAGCACTTTCACATTAGTTATATTCTTTTATTTTTTTTTTTCTACTGCATTAAATTTTAAAAAGAGAAATGATTTTCTGTATAAAAAGTGACAAAATTACATTTTATGATTCATGGTTGCAATTATCGTTTAGCAAAGATACACTCAGTAATTAACAATACAGTTAAACATTAAATTGGATATTTAATTGTTTCCTTTTCTTTTTTTGTTCTCTTTATTTATTTTTCCACAGATATCACCCATCCCAAACATCGCCTATATATTTTTTTCAGAATACACACTTATTATGTAAATACAAAATTGTATTCACGAATTTATGTACTTCATTCATTGCATGTCTTCTTGATTAGTGTAATATAGCATGTTTTCTAAGGCTACCCATTAATTTTTTTTGTGTAATGCATCCGGCATGATTTTAATTGTATTTATTAATCATATATATATATATATATACACACACCATATAATCGTAACAATTAGATCATTGTATTTAGACTATAATGACCCAAAATAGATAATTTTCATGTGATCAGAGAACCATGGAAGCAAAAGTTGCTTTACTAAATTATCAACATTATCATCAAATTAATTGTAGAATGCATATATCAGTCTCTAAAATTCATATATTTTGTAATTTATTTGGTAATAAGTATTTAGAATTAAGTATAGCTTCTCATCTGTACTTGTGCCAATGAATGGTTTCACTTCATTAATCAATATGAAGTGTGGCCATATCGCTGATGGCATTTAAATGTTAATATTTTTTATTTTTTCTGTAGGTTTATTTGGTAAGTTATAATGTATGATAGATTTAGAAATTAATGAATGATTATTCATGAAATAGGTAAGTTATCTATCTATCTTAAAAAAGTATCAGTATCTAGCCATTTTCTATAAATGGCACAGCTATATGAATAATTTTCTTTTCTAAAAGCACACTCAACTGTTTTATCAATTCAAAATTTACAGATTATCTCAGATGATTTATTCAAAAATGTCAAACATCTGGTTTAAAGGTGGACTTATGTATTTCTTTTATCATCAAAATGGGGTTTATTCATCCAATTGTTTATTCGTTTTCTGGGGGGGGGGAACAAAAATCTACAATATGTTCAAATACTCCACTACTGGCACTGTATCTGTTATATACAAAAAAAATTGTTTTATTAACAGCTTGACAACAAATATCTAAAGAAAACACTACATTTGAACATGAATCTTTTTGTTAAAAAATGTCATGATCTCAATGTCAGAATCTCCTGATATATTTAGCCATAAGGAACTGAGTCAACCTGTATACTTTGACAAGGAGTGCCACACTAACAATTAGCCATGGCCTCACTAACATTTATTTTCAAGATACTTCTGATTATTTTTCCATTAATGTATTTATTAATAAAAATGAAAAAGAAGATATTTGTCCCAATGCACATGATTGGGTTTATTTTTAGCCTATGAATGCAGATTAATGAAAGTGTAGGGAGAAATACTTAGACATCTCTGAGTCAAGTCTGTTTTCTTGGCTACCTTTCTGGGTCAAGGCTAAATTTCTTTGGTGAATTTAGTCAGTAAATTTAATAGATTTTATTTCTTTCGATCTTTAGCTGTCAAATATAAAGGTCAGAGATGAACAGTTAATAATGTAAAATATTGTTAGATCTCATGTAAAAAAAATTAGGTTTTGGGAAGGTTAAATGGACCACTAAGGCTTGGTGAAATGTTTCATTAATTTAAATAAATGGAACAAGGTAGATGTTTTGTCTTTGAAAAATAGTTTTAATTTACAAAACTATCTTAGTGAGGAATAAGTGCTTGGAATACTTTTGCATTTTTATTTGCCATTAATTTGTCATATACATATTATTAACATTAACCTTTAGATCTCTTATATACCCCCAACCATTTCCTGTTCATTAGATCTACGGTCAACTATCTTCCACCATTAGTGGTTAACAAATTCACTTCATTTATTTGTGCTCCCTGGGACCGCGTTGGTCTACTGTAACTCTTAAAAATAAAAGTTAAACCAACAGGAATACAGTCAAGTACTGCTTTTGGAATATAGCAAGCTATTCTACAATTAAGTTAGTAGGTATTTCAATACCCTGACCGATGGCCATGAGTAGTCAATCAGATAGAAAAAAAGTTTTTTAAATAATTTATTTTTGAAGAGAAAAGATTTGGCTCCACCGGGAATCGAACCCGGGTCTTCCGCGTGACATGCGCGGTATGCTAACCATTGCATCACAGAGCTCGCTTCCAAACGGTGCCAAATCCTGGCATTGTGGGCAACCACAATAATGATTAAATTAATATAAAATAATTTAAAAATTGACGAAAGTCAAGAAATGCCCAAAAGTGGACAAAAATTGTCCACCTCCCGTAAATACTCGCAAAACTTGCGAGATCGTGGAGAGGTGTCAGTGAAGAGGAAGGATTTGGCACCGTTTGGAAGCGAGCTCTGTGGTGCAATGGTTAGCATACCGCGCAGGTCACGCGGAAGACCCAGGTTCGATTACCGGTGGAGCCAAATCTTCTCTCTTCAAAAATAAATTATTTAAAATAATTTAAAAACAAGGTGGTTACCCACAATAATGATTAAATTAATATAAGATAGAAAAAAAGGGTTTCCCGGGATCTTCTCCTAACTTCAATAGTTTAATGAGCCTCCTTTCCTCTCTAAATGAAATGAGTAAGTAGGTGGAAGCATAAATTGACATTAATTAACAAAATAATATACTATTTTGTATAAATAAAAAAGTTATTAAAACAACTGGATTTTTTTAGTTTTGCAGAATTATTGTCCTTTTTATCGACATAATAAGGTCCTTTACTATAGAAACAACAACTGCTCGGAAGTCCCTTGGGATAGAAGGTAAATGTGAAGAAGACAGTACATGGTCTCTGGGACTGTTTAACCTTAAGTTAAAGTTTAAAGTTAAGATATGCTAAGAACCTTAAGTGCGCTATGCGCTGTGTCCAGTGCACAGTAACCGGCGGGCACAGGAATCTCGTATAGGCTCAACGTGTCAACAAGGACCATGTGAATATCATTTCCGTTTCCTCCTCACACCATCTGCCTTCCTCTTACTCCAATACAGTTTTTATTTATTATTAAATATTTTAATTTTTCATAAATTTTAATACAACTTTGGCTAATTTGGGATAAATGTGGATGGAAAAATAATAAACAACAAAAAAATGGCAAGGAATGGTTTTAAAAACCAAGAAGAGTCTAATAAAAAAAAAAAAAAAAAAAAAAAAAAAAAAAAAAAAAAAAGAACCATCTGCACTAAAATATTGTCCATTAAATTGATTATCCATCTGTTTAAGAATAGCGCAAGGTTACCAAACATTAACAGGGTGAAAGTTGAGGTGTAGGTGAGCTTAGATATGTAGTGAGTTAAACATGAGTAGGATAGGATAACTAATATAGAATCGGGTCCGAATTCCAAAAGCAGCGATGGGACCTTCTATACAACTTGATCCCTCCACCCCAAATGAAAGCAAATTCCTACAGCCAAGAGCAAACTCCCCCTCCATTAAAATAAATAATTTCTATACATTGCTTTGCTCGTGTTATTTATAAGAAGTACTTTTAGTTTAAATAGTTGTAAAAATCAGAAAAACTCCATTTTATTTTTTTGTAATTTTATAATGTGCAGAATTTGATTCTTTATCAGCCTGTCCTTACTCCTCCATGCGACTTTGACCCTAATTTCAACTTCGTCCAATCTTTCAGGAAAAATTCTATACTGTGCAGAATTTGATTATCTATCAGCTTATCCTAAAAATAAAACACAAAAGATAAATCTAAAATCGCAATAAATTATTTTTGGTAATTTCTGTACTTAAAAACGTTAATGAAAATTCTTGTTTCTCTCGTCCCTGTGTCCTTATTTTTAGAGATATTGCTTTGAAATTTTTTATAAAGACACCAGACGTTGTCTCCACTCGTAACTAAGAAAAAAAATGGTTTTAATGTTGTTCCTTTCCTATTTTTTTGCAAAAGGAAAATAAAAAATGACATTTTCGATTTTTAAAAAGTAGCCTGCGAGTAATTTTTGCACTATAGCAGACTGAATTTTTGGCATATCCCTTATAAAAAGGACAATTTAAATTTAATTTTAAGCCATCTCCGACAATTGTGGGAAGCATACAGCTGGACTAATTAATTTTTAAATGTGAGCGGATGGTATACCTCTTAGGTGTACCACTGCAGGCGACTAAATAAAGATATCATACTTAAGATATATTCTTTCACACACGAGATGGGAGTTTTTCAATTGATTATTAGTACATAGAATGATTAAAAATGAATCACTACAGCTACAATTTTTCTTTATTTACTTTTTAATAAATAGGTAATGCCTGTGCGGAAATTCACAGGAATGTTTATCTCTTCTGATATTAGTTTTTAATACCAAGAAGCATGGGCGTACCCAGCGGAGGGCAGGGAAGGCTGGATGCAATAATAGAATAACTTTTTTCAAGCAAATAATTGTAATAACTTAGTTGATAAAGCACTGCTATAATTATACATAATTTTGGTTTCATTTACCTTTTCCGCGGTTAGATGTTACAATCACAACGACCATAGCTTGCCCCCCCCCTGGTTTTGATCCTGGGTACGCCCTTGCCAAGAAGCAAGATGGCTATATGTATTGGTAACATATTTCATCCAATAATTTTGTTCTTATTAGGTCCAGATGCTTTCCAGTTTTTCATTAGTTTGATAGCCTTTGCAACATAATTCACAGGAATACTCGTTGCTTCCATCATTTGAAGGTCTATTACACTACAGCGAATCTGTTCCAACCAGTATGTGTCACCGTTATGACTTTTTTTGCTTTCCCAAATACCTTTCGAGTATTCTAACATATCAGCTGGGTCTGAGTATATATCATTATTACCATTTTCTTTAGGTTTAATACAATAAAAATATTTTTTGCTTGTATTAAATATACTATTTTGTTTCCTTCTATTATAAGCTTCTGTATACCTCCTGATTCTATTTCTATCTGAAACGCTGCCGATTTCTGTTTGAGTGTATCCATGTAAATTCTAAGAGTTGGGTTTAACTCACTACTTGCTAAACATCTAATAATGAGCATTAAAATTTCATCAATTTTTATCCAATTTCTTTCAATCTTCTTCTATTTTGAAGAAGCGTTTTCTTGACTTCGAAGATCATTGGTGATAATACCGATTTTACTGCAAAGTTCTCAATCTTTATTCTTCGTTTCCAAGGAGGAACTCCAGGTTTATTCAATTCCTCTGATCTTTTATTGATCCTAGCTCCATCGCAACCGTTCGAGCTCCCTCATATATCCAATGACATATCTCCGCAAGTATTTTATTGACAGCTCTGATGTTTTTTTGTGGTAATGTTTTTTTTTTTTTTTTATTAAGGTACTTTGGGAACTATAGGCCTAGTATTTAAAGGTATTCCTTCATAGAGAGTATGCTCTTGTAACGATTTATTTTATATTTGTTCATTTACCATAATGTTCTGGGTATTCACCACTCTTCCTTTATTTGCATGGAGCACTGCACACTTATCAAGCCCAAATGACATACCTATATCGCTTGTATAGGATGACACAGTTTCAACCATATTTTGTAATTGTTGGTTATTCTTTGCATACAATTTGAGATCATCCATATACCAACTGTGACTGATTGTGCTTGCTTCTTCTTTAATATTGAGCAATAGCCCACCTTATTCCTATGAAGTATCCAGCTTAAAGGAAACAGCGCCATACAAAACCTTAAGGGCTAAGACAGTCACCCTGGTATAGACCTCTAAGGACATTAATTTAGTCTCTGATATTAGTTGCTCCAATTTTTTGACCAGCCTGCCATTAAACTTGAAAGTAGCCTGTTTACTTTAGGTTGAACCATATACACTTACTAACAAAAGTCTCTGCACACCCTCAAGCTTTTTTTTTATTTTACCCAAAGATACCTTATGAGCCAGATATGGGCAACGAAACTCACATATTTTTTACATAATTTAATCTATTTTAATGACCAACAATTATATTTAATATAATTTATTTAACTTATAAATTATGAGGAAAATTACATAAAATGTCAAAATATTGATGCGCCAAAAGTCTCTGCACGCAGTGGAATTAGCCAAGATACTGATATGTATAAAGTTTGCACATTATCCCATTCATCCTCCGGCTAATCCTAACTTGCCAGTGTTAATTTGGGCCCAAACAGTTAAGACTGTGATAAAAAATGGAGGTTCCAACACCGATTCTCGACCAAATTGTAAATTTGAGGAATCCCCTACAACTCATACAGGTAAATAGGACAAATCGTCAACAGGGGCTATAATACGGTAAGGTATGTCCTAAAACGGTATGAAAAACTGGGTACAATGGAAAGTAGATACCGCTCTGGCCGCCCCCCGTACTCCAAGCCCACCACAAGAGGGCTATCATAAGGACTTTGGCCGAAGAACCCCACACAAGTGCTCTAAATTTAGCAGGTATGGTGTAAGAAAATTACAAGATTGGGGTATCTGCAGAAACGATTAGAAGGACCCTAAAGAAAGCTGGCTACAATGTGCGTAAGCCTAGGTGTAAGCCATTCATTAGTAAACGACCCGGATATTGAAACTGCAGTTCGCAAAGAAACATGTAAACAAGCCCTTATAGTTCTGGGAACGTGTTTTATTTATTGACAAGAGTAAATTTAACATTCATGGATCAGATGGAAGGGGGAAAGTTTTGAGAAAACCTAACAAAGAGCCCCTGGAAAAAAACATAGTTGGTACTGTGAAACATGGTGGAGGGAGTGTTTTGGTTTGGGGGTGTATGTGTGCTGCTGGAGTTGGTAATTTGAAATTTATCGACGGAATAATGGACCAACACGTTTATATAAATATTTTGAGTAGTAATTTACCGGAAAGTTTAATGAAGTTTGATCTCCAGGAGGAATTCATTTTTCAACAAGATAACGACAGCGCGGAAAGTTCAAGAATAGTTGCTCTACAATGCTCCACAGCAACTTAAAACACCTCCCCAATCTCCTAATCTTAATCCAATACAACATCTGTGGGATCAACTAGGCCGTCAGAAAGTAAAAATTAAAATAAAGAACAAAGACCACTTAAAAAGAGTACTAAAGGAATTGTGGGGTAAAATTACTCCAGAAACTACCAAAAACTAGTTCACACCATGCCAAATAGATTATGAGAAGTGATAAGACATGAGGTAGGAACGACTACCTATTAAAGTTGATTTAGTATCAATAATTAAGCTTCAAGTTGAAGAAAAATGATGTGTGCAGGGACTTTTGGCGCATCAATATTCTGACATTTTATGTAATTTTCCTCATAAATTATAAGTTAAATAAATTTTACTAAATTCGATTATTGTTAATTAAAATAGATTAAATTATTTAAAAAATGTGTAAGTTTCATTGCCAATATCTGGCTCATAACCTATCTTTAGGTAAAATAAAAAAAAAGCTGGAGGGTGTGCAGAGACTTTTGTTGGTAAGTGTATATGTTCAATAGTTTGAGCAGCAAGCTGTCGAGCACTTAGAAAGCATATAAGTGATACCCTCAGAGAAACCAGCAGTGAGCGTTTGCATGTTATAAAGTATATCCTGGTAGCTATTGATTAGCAGTTCATGAAAACTTCTGAATCTTTTAATCCAGTAATTTTGAATTCCACCTGGACCAAGGGCTCTCCAATTTTTCAAGTTCTTGACAGCTACCATGGCATATCATGGTATCTTCTCTTTTAATTGTCACTTCAGGCATCTCAGTTGGCTTGTCCAAGATTTCTATAAAAATGGCGTTCATTCTCCTTAAACGCTTGATTCTGCTGCGTATGCAGAGCCGCCTCAGTATATTAATGCAATTGATTAGCTTAAAGTTCCAACTTTTGTCTCAGATTATGTAGATACATTGTTAGTCTATTGACTAGTTCATGTTACACAATTGTTCCTACATTTTGGACTATTGTTTCATCAATCTTCCTCTTGGTCTTGTTTCGTGCAGCTTGAGGATTACAATTATAGTTTGAAATGATGCCAATGTTTTTCCGCAATGTATTAAATACCTTTAGAGTAGTTTTTTCTACTGCAGCATCTTCTACTTTTGTCTCCTATTTTAATGCCAAGCTCAAATAAAACTGTCTTGGCAGCAATATACAACCAAAGAGGAAGGCCACCTATTAGGGTTAAATGCCCCTCAAGAACCTAGATCATTACATTGATTATTTTGACTATCGTCTTATTGTATGGAACTCTTGCTAGTTATGGTCGCTCCCAAAGTGGTATTCCCTCTATCAGGATATGCTCGGTCAGAAATGATTGATTTAATCTGTTTTCAAGGTCAGGGTCAGCCTCCTTTTGTTTTCCAGCTATTGATGGATTAGCGGTTTCCTCATTATTTATTGCTTCTGCATTTGTTTTTCTAGCTTTTGGCTTAACATAATTTTCAGTGGTCGTTAAGATGGGGCTTCCTCTTGAATTTGATGGAGGTCCCTGGAAGATAAAAAATTTCTTTCTAGAATTATTTTAACCTCATCACTAAGAATCTGTGTGCTTACATTAACATCTGGGAAATACTCACACCACTCTCTCTTTATACGGTTAAGATATCCTTTTTTTTCTCTTTCTAGATTGGTTGCCAAGTAGTATGCCTGGATGACAGCCTTATTCATATGTGGCAACCATTTCATCCTCATTGCACCTCTTGGTCTCTGTTGCCGGATGGAGAATGTCTCTCCTCCAAGCTTGAACTTGAGCTGTTGGCTGGTAGCAGCCTTGCGGGTCCTACGACAGGGTAGTGCCGCTCGCTCCACTATTCCCTGAAGGAAGCTGTCCAGTGTTCCCGCCTGATGCAACTTCAGTACTGGGCTTGTCCGAGGCTAATCTTCTGTTTTGTAGCTCCATATTTAATGGTTAGATGCATTTTATACCTTCTGTCAGGTGATATGATATCAGCCACCCCTGAAATGGGGTTATATGAGTTAAAACTCGTAATTTGCTGTAATTTGTTGACGTTTGTTAACAGTTTTTAGATCTTGCCCTAATCCTCAACTCAAATTGTTTAAAATCAAGCACTCGAGGATAGAATTTAAAGTGATTTTAATCATTTTGAATTTAGTTTATTACCGTATTCAGCTAGTTATCCACCCATTTTCAGAAAAATTAAGATCAATGGCATGATATTGAACTAATTATAAGCTTATCATAAAAAAATTAGTTTTAAGAGCGTAATTTCAACAACAAAAATAAAAATTATTAGTTTTTTATTTATTTTTTTGGTTGATGCACTATACCTTATGAATGATTACTTTAAACCATTCATAAGGTTTAGTGTTGCCTTATGAAAAATTATGATTTTCCTTTACTCAAATATTATCTCTGATTTATTATCTCCAATTCCTGATTAAGATATAATGGATTTGGCGATAAAGTTTAAAATTGTTTGATATGACTTAGAGAGGACACTAGCTTATTAAAATTTCAATGAAACTTGCAAATTTAAACTTTTATTTTTTCCTCCCGAAATCCAACTTTAGCGGAGGGTCGTCCCGCTGTGTGTTATCTTCGATTTTACTTCTGTTTTGAGCAAGGGTTCTTAAAAATTTTTATCCCACTTCCCCTAACACAATAACTGTATGGGCATATGAAAACAACAAACAAGTTTTACATTAAAAAATGTTTTTATTTTCTAATCGTGACGATTAATTAAAAAAGTTGCAACGTAAATTTAGTTTTAATAATTTGTATACTATAAGGAAGGATGGATTGATTACTAATTTGACCTAGAACTAGTATTTTAATGAATTTTTTATATCATAGTCATAATGTTTTGATTTATGCTGTTTCTTAAGATTTAACCTTTTCCTTATCAATATATTTTTTTAATTATGATTCCTCATTAAAGAGACCATTGAGCAGCTGTTGGACCCCTATGAAGCACCCACACTTCAGCTCAGTCTTAGAGTTTTAATTTTTTTTAATTGGTTTTTATGTAAAAATTTGCACTATTTTGTGACTTTTGGACAATTTGAGGACGCGAGTTCCATAAAATAATAGGCAATTGTTACATTTATTGGGAGGGCGATTAGACACCCTTTATAGTTGCAATTTTTATTGGCATAAAACCTTTCCTAAATACCCTTCCTTGCTATTATTACTATAGATTTACTCCTCTACATCGATAGAACTTCAATCCAGTTCCAAGGCCTATAAATAAGCTCGCAGTTACCTTTGATCAACTCTGGAAATCCCAAGTGACTCGAAAACCTATCACAGTTCTTAAACAACTTCTAAGATTCCTTGACTCTTTTCCCTGAAATAGCCTTCATATCCTAGTTTCCTCTATTACGGTTGTAGTATATCAAGGGCTATCTGGCCTTTTTATAAGATTTATTCTCCGTCTCTTTAGACTCTCTCTAATCTCTTCCCATAAAACCGGCATTCTTGAAAGACCTTTATTCTTTAAGCCACCAATCTTGGGAAATCCTTACCATCGAGCTTCGTCCTAGGCCTCATTTAACACCTTTTATTTCTAAACCTCCTATCTTATTATCTATTTCTTGTAAATGTTAAAATCACTAATTTTTTATTTATTTTTTTATTATTATTTTTTTTAGGAGTTTCCAACAAAGATGGGTTTCCTTAACCTATAGATTGTCTATAGCCTCCTTCCAGACTTTTCTATCAAAGGCCCATTCTTTTCGTAGACCATGCCCCATCAAGGATTCTTCTATTTCGTTATCCCAGGTCTTCCTTGGTCTACCTCGTCTTCTCCTTCAATTTATTTTTCAGGAATGAACAGCTTCCGGCAGTCTTTCTTCGGGCATCCTTTTCAGATGACCAAACCATTTCAGCCATTTTTTTTTTATTCTATTTCCTCCAGAATGCTTTTGTCAATTTTCATTTTTTCTCTATTTTTTTCAATTCTCACCTTTTCCATTCTGGATATTCCTGCCGCTAGGCGCCAGTAGTCCATTTCGGTGGCCAGAAGTTTCTTTATGGTGCAGGTTTCTGCTCCATATGTCTTGATACTAGGTACTATACTTTTATTAATATTTTTTTTGTTTTAGGTATGGTATTTTTGTTCCACAGTATTGAATTAAGCATCGATATGGTCCTTTTCCTATCCGAAATTCTCCTTTTGATCTCTTTATCACATTATAGACCCAAGGTATTTAAAATTTTTGAATCTTTTCAGAACCTGTCCTGGGTGCAGTTCAATCTCCTCACTACTGGATGACATGAATTCTGTCTTCTCAGCATTAATGGCTAGTCCCTATTTTTCGTATTCTTCATTTAGCTTTCTTAACATGTATCAGCATCTCCTGTATCCTGAGCAATGATGACTTGGGCGTCCACTAATGATAAATTATAGAGGGATACATCTTCTTTCAACTGGAGCTCCATTGGTTTACATTTCTCCCTCCACCCTTTCAGACATATTTCAAGAAAAATCTTGAATAGGGAGGGAAATGCACAACACCCCTGGAGTAACCCATTACTTATTAAGAAAGGCTCAGAAAGGTAAGGTCCTATTTTGACTTGGCAGGTGTTTTCTTTATACATTTCTTTTATTATGTCTATTAGATCTGAATTAATGCCTGCATTTTGGGAAGCTTGCCATAAAAATTTTCGTGGGACACTATCATACGCTTTATCTGTCATTAAATACTAATTTAATGTCACGAGAAATGGTTTGATGTTTCTCCAACAATTGCCTCAGGGTGAAAATATAGTCAATAGATGATCTTCCGGCTGTAAATCCGCATTGGTCATCCAATCCTTTGAATTTATCTTCTAATCGGTTCCTAATGATTTTCCCGAGTATTTTCATAAAGGGGTTTGTAAGACAGATTCCCCTGTAGTTTTTGCATTGTTTTCTGTCCTCTTTTTTATGTATTGGGCTAAGGTCTAAGGCTAAGCTTTGGTATTGGATCACCCTCTAGTATTCTATTATTCAATTTTTTTAGAAGTGTTGCTAGTTTTTCCTCCGTATTTTAATAGCTCAAAGTTGATTCCACCTGGACCTGGTGCTTTATTATTTTTCCCCAAGTTGAGTTCCTATTTGACTTCTTCCTGATCTACTGTGATTTCTGTCCCTTCGTATTGCCAATTATTATCTTCTCTGAATGGGTCTCTGTCTTCATTCATCAAATCTTTGAAGTAATTCTTCCATTCTGGTAAGTTGATGAGCTTGAGGTACGATTTATGTGTTACCTGAGTCTTCACACTCTATAGTGCAGCCCATGCAGCTGCTGAATTAGACAGTACTTGACTATTTATGTTTGCACAAAGTTTGTTTCATTCTTCATTTCGAGCAAGCCTCACTTCTTGAAATACTAGTTTTTTCATCCTTCTATAGGTGGCCAATGTTTTACTATCCTTCTTGTTTAACCAGGAGAGGTACGCTTCTTTCTTGTTTTTTATCAGTTCCAGAAGGTTATTGGTCATCCATTTATTATTTTTTCTACTTCTATCTTTTTTTGGTCCTACTCCCTACTCCTCCTCTGCACTAATATTTCTTAATGTTCTTTTTAAGTATTCTTATGTTTCCGCAGCATTCCACTCAAATGTTTCTTCCAAATTTTGATCTAATCTTCTTTGATACATTCCTCTTATACTTGTATCCTGTAGCAGCAAAATTTCTACTGGTTCATCCTCCAACCTTTCTTCTGGGTCACTTACCTTTAATGTATTTATCTTTTTCCAAGGAAAGCCTATTTTTGCTTTTAGAAAGTAGTGGGTCTGTGCCACATTCTATTCCTCTGTAAGTTCTAGTGTCATGCACCATCATTGAGGTTCTTTGCTTTGTTATGACATAATCTATGATTGAATAAAGGTTCCTGGTTGGTTAATGCCATGTATATTTATGAATATTGCGATGTTGGAAGAATGTATTATTTATTTTTATATAAAAATTGTCGCATATTTGGATTAGCCTTTCCCCATTATCATTGACTGCATCTTCTCCATATCTTCCAATAATTTTACTGTTATTTTTTTTTCCAACTCTGCTGTTTAGATCACCCATGAGTATTAATTCTTTTCTCTTAGGAATTTTCTCGATTGTATCCTCCAGTGTTTCCCAAAATACACTCGCGGCCAAAAAAACCGGCGCACCTTCATTTTTAGTAATAAATGTATCTTAACGTAGGTATAACTCGTCCTAGCATCGATTTTTTATTTCTTATCTAAAATAAACACATATCCCTTCAATATTATGTCAATAATCCTTCATAGTAAACAATCAACAGATTAGAATTCGAAACAATACTTCATCAGTACGTATATGCGACCTCAATGTTATACGTTTTCCTGCTTAAAGTGCTTTTCTTATCAATTTTCTTTCGTTTTTTTGTGTTTGTGGTTGTTACTTAATCTTTTTCTTTTAACAAAATGGTTTTAGAAGCTATGACAGTTGCGAGAATAATTGCGTTGGTGGAAGATAGTAGGAATCAACGTTAGGTGGCCAGGACGTTAGGCCAACCAGAAATAACGGTTCAAAGGGCGGTTCAGAAGTAGCAGGAGACGGGACTCTATACGAGGAGGCCAGGATCAGGGAGCCCCAGAACGACTGAGCCAGCAGATGACCGTTCCATCATGATGCAAACGTTAAGAAACCGCACACAGACTGCAGTAGAAACCGCTCGTCGGCTGAGAATTGCTCGACAGGTGAATGTGAGTGTACGAACAATAAGTAGAAGGCTCGCCGAAGTGAACTTGCACTCCAGGGCCCCAGTAACAGGTCCTCAGTTGACGGCAGCTCACCAAAATGCATGTCTTCAATTTTGCCGAGAAGATGCTAACTGGACTGAGCCTGACTGGGCCTCCGTTATGTTCAGCGACGAGTCACGGTTTAATCTGTATACTCAGGATGGCGGAGTAAGAGTATGGAGAAGAAGGGGAGAGAGGTATAGCCAGTGCAACATCACTGAAACGGTGAATTTCGAAGGTAGGTCTGTTATGGTGTGGGGATGCATCACATCACAAGCGAGGACAGACCTCCACGTGTTCAACAGACCCTCCCTCAATGCAACCTCGTATATCATGGTGGTTCTAGAAGAATATGTGATGCATTTTAAGTCTTTCTTTGGCAATAATGTTCGCCTAATGCAAGATAATGCCCGACCATACACAGCACATGTCGTGGAAGCGTACCTGGATGAGGTCGGCTTTCGTACTCTGCCATGGCTAGCTCGAAGCCCAGATCTGAACCCTATAGAACAGGTATAGGAGGTGTGTCCGACGGTGGCCAAACCCTCCCATTACTCTACAGGACCTCAGGACAGCGCTAGTGGAAGAGTGGGAGGCTGTACCCCAGGAATGGGTAGCTATCCTCATCCAAAGTATGCCGAGGAGAATTAAAGCAGTCATCAGAGCCAGAGGAGGGAATACCCGGTACTGAGGACGTTTTGTTTTTGTTTAATAAAGGTTAAAAATGTAAAGAAGTCAATTTTTATTTTAAGAGATATTTCGTTTTTTTATATTAAATTTTATTTCTTTTTTATATGTCGTTTTTTCTTCATTTTCCTTGTGCCTCTTAGAAGCATATAGTATACACTTTGCTAAGAAAAAAATTGGAAAGTTTATCTTGGTCCAACAAAAAGATATTTGAAAAAATCTAGATACGCCGGTTTTTTTGGCTGCGATTGTATATCCTTTTCATCGTCAGAGCTATTATCAGTTGGGGCATAAGCTCCTATAACACAAATTTCTCTCCCCTATACAGTAAGATCCAAGGTAAGGATGCGTCACTAACACAGTCCCAGTTATTAACATACTTTCTAAGTCTTTTTTTAATCAATGTACTAACATCTGCTCTAGCTCTTTTGCTTTTATATATGCCACTTCATATATGTATATGATCTCCGACATCTTCATCCCCAGTACCTTTTTTCTTCGTTTCTGTCAGAACCAACATATCCACATTACATTTTTGTAATTCATCCACTTTTATATATTTCTTATTGTTCATCCCCTGTACGTTCCAGCATCCAAAATTTAATATCCATTTCCGATTCCTTTGTCGTATCCCTTTATTCAGTCCGTTTTTCCGAGGCTGTTTAACAGGTTTTTAACAGTTTATATTTGTTCCCTGACTGGGGAGCTGGCCCAGTGCTGGGATCCCCAACTTGGGGAGTGGTACCTCACTTTGTCTGATCACTTGCTGGCCAAGCCCTCAGGGTCGTCATGATGCTCAAGCCTCCCCACCATGTCAAGGTGGAAGTACCTCAGGGATGTACTTCACTAAATATATGTGCATATATATTTATGCATTTTTTAAATTTTATTCATTTTTATTTTTCATTTCATTTTACTCTTTCTACTATTGATAATCTATCGATTATAAGTTTCTTGTTTAGTTCACTATTTCATTAAGTTTCTGTAATGTACCCAGACAAATGCGAGTTTCATTTACTGCCCATTCTGTTGTTCTCAAGGGACAAAAAATTCCAGGATAGAATTAAATTTTTCATTCCATTTCAAAGAATACCATTTGTACTGACAGTTAATGACACATGCTAGTAAAGCTAGAATTAAAAAAAAAAAAAAAATATATGAGATAATCTGTATTTTATTATGAATGCTTCTTAACTTTCAAAAACTTTTAGATGCATGAAAATCTAATCTATAACTTGGATAAGCGAGATTTTGGTTATGCTGTATCTAAAGTTAACCATTTCCTGATGATTCTTAAGCCTAATAATTATACAGGAAATATAAATCTACTATCAAAATATTCTCAATAATGATGCCTGATCACATATATAACTAATCGGCAATAATTTTAGCATGGCATGATTACTAACTCATCACTAACACTAGGAGTAATTTATTAAAACATGTTAAAAAAAATTACAGGTACATACTTCAACTGCATAATGTTTATGGTAGCCTCGTCAGTTGTATCAACTATCCTCATTCTGAACTATCACCATCGAAATGCGGATACACACGAAATGTCTCCCTGGGTAAGCTTTAATCAATTCTTAGTGTTACTTATATTACTTTTAATACCTGATCGCTTTACTTGAGATTCCAGTTTTGGGTGTGAGATTGGATACGGCAGAACATCATAACTGTACCAAGTTCATGTAATAGTAAAAATAATGATTGTGGATATTTATTGTTTATTTAACTATTTATTAATAGTTGAATGGCATATTTTAGTATTTAAGTAACTTTGAAATCTATGCCTGAGAAAAATCTCCAAGACAAATACAATAATTCTCCTATTTCCCTGAAATTAAATGCATACATTTTAGGGATGCAGGCGTAGATGTTTGTCCCTGATCCCCTGGTATTTACAGCTCATCCTCAAGTACTCCGTCTTGTACTGGCAGCGTCAGGGCTGGACCAAGGGACCGGACCTACTCTCACCGTCTGGCTTCGGGAGGAATCCCTGGCTTCTTCTGGTGATGGCACCTGTCAATAATCTTGCCACGTGGTTGTTAGTTTCTCCTCTTTTGTGTGTTTTTGTGATAGGTGAATAATGCAATTATCTAATAATAGACGTTTATATATAAGGAATTATAAAAAATCCTAAAAAATGTTATAAATGAACTACCTGAGTCTACTTAAGACATTCTAATATAAATAATCTTGCCAATATTCATTACTCTTACACTTCGAGAACAACAAGCAGATAAGCCTCTGGGGAAATTGTTTCTGTGTTCACAGGAGAACAACCCGGGGATGTTGTCCAAATTGGGGTAGCTTTCGATTCAGGAGCCAGCACCTCTGGAGGCAAAATGGGCTCTTTTTTTTCTGACCAGACTCTAAATGCATTTTTTCTTCTCATAACTACAGTGTGCCCCTTCCTTCGAGGAGAGTCCCAACATTTATTCACCCTTAAAGGTTTTTTTTTTTTTTTTGTGTGTTTTTGAATGAATGCCTGAATTCTAATGAAGTTTGTCAAAGTAAAACAGCTCTGCTGGACTTTTACCTGACCAAACTGGACATAACGAAACTTAAATAAGAAGTTGTCCATCCAGATTGACTTCTTTTCATCTTTCTCAATGATGAATGGATTCTTTCCAAGTTTCCATTATTTTTAAAGACTGTGTTTAGCAGTTATATAAGAAAGGCGACAAGTCCTGAAGCTCTAATAAAGGAAAGATTTTGCTGTAGAGCGAGTGAGCGGTCCACGAAAGACCAAATATTTGCAGTATGCTAGGTTTTGAAGATACAATGGAGTACGGCATCGACCTGAATCATATTATTTCAGAGTTAAAACAAGGAAACGGACCAGGCTAATCAGAATGACCTTGCAAAATACAAAAGGCAAGTGAATTTTCTGGGATTATTATCCGAAGAGTTCCAAAGAATGGAAAGAACATTGAAAGGATAAACAAAGGCAACTACTCTCTTCGGTGCGAGCTTGAACATGCTGTTCGTTCCATAAGGGGAAACCAGGTAGGAACAATCTTTAACCTATCATGCATAGGCAGGAGACGTGGAGATTGTGGCATAGACCCATTTAGCACTGGGAGGGGCACTTGAGGAATTTGAGGCGGAAGCGGCGAAGAGGAGACTGTAGGTAAACAAAAAGAAGACTTCTTACAAGAAGAGCAATAGACGACAGAACAACATGAAAGAAGGCTTGGATTTTGGGACAGAAAAATCCTGCACATGGACCTTTGTGAAAGAGGAGCATGGAGAGCCATGTTTAATGAGGACTAACCGCACTATTCAGAGAAGCTGGCCTTTCACCTCAATTATGGAGTCCCAGATAAGATCGCATGGCCATATGCAGAGAATGAGGGAGGGAAGGGACCAAGAAAAGTGATGTATGATCAACCTGGAGGTGGTAGAAGGAGATATTGAAGCGTACCTGAGACGACTTGATATGGTGTGGTGGAGATCTGCAGCAGTAGAAGAATAGTATAATTAGGCTGGGAATTTTTAATTGTCGAGCTGTCCTTTAAGTTAGAGTGCATACAGGTTAAGGTTAACTGAGCCTTGTTCCATTTTAAAACATTTACATCTGTAGCAAATTAGAGCAGTATCTAATATAATTTTAGGTTAAAAATCTCACGACTGACGTACTTTAACGAAGGCTTAATATAATTGCAAAATTTTCCAAAAGTTTTATTGTCCTAATAAAAGTTGTCAGTATACTTGTTTTACATTTAATAGTGTTCTTTTTCAGTCCATTGGTGACCCCCAATTAATGTTGAGTACCGGATTTTTTTATAATGGTTTATAATAAAAATAAAAGATATACAGACTCCTTACTACTTAGAAAAAGTTTCTATAGATCAACAATAAATTAATTATAAATCAATAATTGAACTGCTCTGAGAGAGAAAAATTATAGCTCCAGACTCTAATGTGAAATTTATAAAGGTTATTCTAATTCTGTCTGTTCAAAAAGGAAATAAATTTATTTTTGTACCTTTCGTTATCTAGACTCTCTATACGAAATTCCTCAAGTAGAGTCAGGCTTGTGCAGTCAACCGAGTAACATTAGCTCTGTATTAACAGTCCTTATTACAGTATTGTTGCAAAGTTTTGAACCAGGTTTGTTATAGTGCCGTAGTTTAAGACTAAGTGAATAAGTATCCGAAGTTTGATGCAATTTGAAGAAGAAGTGCACCAAATTTATGAAAAACGGTTCGTTTATTTCAAGATATTGTAAGCCTTATCTGATTGGTGATCATCAGATAGCCCCCACCACTTATCCGTCTCCCCTCTATTCTAACCAAGGTTAGTCATTAATATATTTAATTAACTTTGTGAGGCATATCGCAAAAGCAGTTTTATTAAAATGCCTAATGTAACTCTGGTGCAAATACTGGCTGAAATCAAAAGCAATAACGCTGAAGTGAAGAAAATGCAAAAAGATATTAGCAAAATCTCCATTGCTTTTGAGAAAAACTTAAAAGAAATGGGGGAATTAAAAACCAAATGTATAAATCTCGAATTGAAATCAGTCAAGCAAGAAAAAGAAATACAATACTTAAAAAGGTGTATTATAAAAAATAATATAATTGTTTATAATGTTCCGGAAAAGATGAAGATATTAATAACCCACAAGGGACTTTGGCCCTAGTAAACGAAACTTTTCAAGCGATAAATTGCACTTTATCAGAAAACCAAGTAAATTCATGTTACGGAATCGGTAAAGGAAAAACACCGCGCCCTATTCTAATTTCATTAGCAAGCAATTACGTAAAACAACAAATAATGAACAAAAAAGAAGAATTGAAATCAAAGAATATTCCAATCTCCAATGATAGGATAAAGGAAGACAGAGAGTATAAGAAGAAACTCTATAACTATCTCGCAGAAGCCAAATTAATAGATAATAATGCAAAAATATACAAGAATAGAATAAAACTTAGAGGTACACTTCTAAGCTTAGAAGAATTTAATTCTATATTAACAAGTTTGGAAGAAAAATCACCTGCTGCGCACTCTCAGTCAATTGAAGAACCTGCTCTAAAAAAAAAAAAAAATAAATAAGAAGTTCTAGAAACCTATTCTTTTTGTCAAAGAACAGAATCTGCATAAGAAAACAGAAACATAGCCTATTTCAAGTAATGAGCATACAAATTTTGATTGTAATATTAGTTTTAATATTTTGTATTGGAATGTAAATGGTTTTCAAAATTTATTTAGTGCGAACTTCGATAATTTTTCAATTACTAAGTTAAACGAAGTAGATATTTTTTGTTTTTGTGAAACGTGGAGCCTAGATTATAATTTGAAAATACCAAACTTCTTAAACGAATATGATTTTGTAAGTATTAGGGCAACAAAAAAGAAAAAGCATGGAAGACCTAGTTCAGGCATAGCACTCTTTTATAGAAAATGTTTTAAGAATCAAATTAAAATAATATATGAAACCGATTACTGGATATTTGTCAAATTAGAAATAAGTAAAATTGTTTATGTAATAGGTGTAGTATATTGGAATCAAAGTATTGATTTTGAACAAGTCATTAACTCATGGAATGATAAACTACAATACGTTAGTGAAATTTACAATAATAAAGCAATAATTGTTGTCGGGGGGGATTTCAACTGTAGAATATCCGACCTTGACTTAACGTAAAAATATATGTTTAACAATACAAACTTATTACACCCACGTCTTTCTTTTGACAAACAGATTAATAGGAAGGGCAGAATTTTATTAGATATTATGAAAAATCAAAATTTTACAATTTGTAATGGCCGTACTATCTCCGATAGACCAGCCCATTTTACTTACATTTTTAAATTTAGGAAAAAGTTTCATAGACCTTGTCTGGGTTCATAACTCTTCTATAGAACTTATAAAAGACTTTGAAGTAATTAATATTGCAGAGACATCAGATCATAAAGCTTGCCAACTACAAATAATAAATCAATCTAGGAATATAGCACAGGAATTTACCGCCCATAGTAGTAGCGATAATAAAACTTATAGAATACAATGGGATGTCAACAAAGCTGTTCAATTCTCTAATAATATTTCCTTATCACCAAATATTTATTTTAATGGCGCAAATGTTGAACTATATTGGAATCTAATTAATGCTTTTTTAGTTGCTGCCGAATCACTAGATATATTAAAGACTAATTCAGGTGGGAAAAACTTAAATTTTAAGAAAAGAAAAATTAACCCTTGGTTTAATCAAGACTAATTCAGGTGGGAAAAACTTAAATTTTAAGAAAAGAAAAATTAACCCTTGGTTTAATCAAGATTGCCTTGCCATGAAAAACATGTTAAAGAATTCCTACTAAAATCTTGGACACTCGCACTATTCTGATCAATCTTATAAAGATTATATAGCAACTAAGCGTAACTATTTTCATTTCATAAAAATAAGTAAAAAAAATTACTATAACAATATTACACAACAACTAACTCAAGTTAAAAACTCAAAACAATTTTGGAATACCGTAAAAACGCTCTCGCCGAAAACCAATTTAGTCCAATAGATAAAGAAAACTGGCTAAACTATTTTCGTACCTTCTATGTTTCAAACCCGAATATAGATATTTTATTCTTTAATATTGATTTAGATCCCATTCTGGATTATGATATAACCCTTTCAGAATTGCAGCAGTCTATATCATTGCTACATAAAAAAGGTCCAAGAGATAATCCCGACAATTATAGGGGAATTGCCTTGTTCAATTCAAGTTGTAAATTATTTACCTCAATATTAGTAAAAAGACTCACTTTATGGTGCGAAACTAATAATATACTATAATAATATAGTCAGGATTTAGAAAAGGCAGATCTTATGTGGATAATATTTTCATATTACTCTGTCTTATAATAATATTTACTCAAATAAGAAAGCAATATTTATTTTTAATATTTGTAGACTTTCAAAGAGCATTTGACACCTTAGATCACAGAATATTATGGTATAAACTTCAAACACTGGGCATTAGTAATAAAATAATTGAGGTTTTTGCTGAATTAATATCGGCATACCGTATACGGAGATTTCAAAAATATTATAATTTTTTTATTTTGACGAGAGGGTGGGTAGGGGGGGGGGCGCTCGCTTTACAAATAATTTAACATTTACGGATTTTATTGAAATAAGGGTGCATTATTATGTTTCCGGGTACGGAGATTTCAAAAATATTATATTTTTTTTATTTCGACAAGAGGGTGAGGGGGGGCGCTCGCTTTACAAATAATTTAACATTTACGGATTTTATTGAAATAAGGGTGCATTCTTATGTTTCCGGATACGAAGATTTCAAAAATATTATAATTTTTTTATTTTGACGAGAGGGTGGGTAGGGGGTGGGGCGCTTGCTTTACAAATAATTTAACATTTACGGATTTTATTGAAATAAGGGTGCATAATTATGTTTCCGGATATAGAGATTTCAAAAATATTGTATTTTTTTTATTTCGACGAGAGGGTGGGGGGCGTTCGCTTTACAAATAATTTAACATTTACAGATTTTATTGAAATAAGGGTGCATTACTATGTTTCCGGATACGAAGATTTCAAAAATATTATAATTTTTGATTATTATGTATCAATGAAAGGGCTCAATTAAACGATATATTTTATTTTATAATAGAAATATTAAAAGTACGTATATTTATAATGGAGTATTAAGATAAGTCCATACTGAGAAGTAACCGTTCAGAAGATAAATCAATCCGTTTACTGTAAATAACCATTGGTTAGTTAATTGATCTTATTTTCTAATTTAATTTGTTTTTATTCTTTATTTAGTTTTACTGTTCTTTTTTTTATTTTTCTAAATTACATAGATCATGTAACCTTATCAAGAGTTTAATTTTACTAACATATTGTAATTATATATATATATGATAAGCCTGACTCACTGTAAACTGTACAATGCATAAAATTATCTATTTTATCTCAAGTACTGTACGGACTGCAACATAGTAATAAACAAACTCATAGAACATAGATGCCTCTCCCCATATCTATTTATATTATTATTTTTAAATTTATTTTATTGAAATTTACAACTGTATTTACAATACAAAACGAAACTACCCACTGGTAGCCCTTAACTAATACAACTAACATAAAAGGTTAAAAACTTTGCAGAAATCAGTACTTTGGTTGTCTGAATTCAAATTTTTTTTTTTATAAACATTTTTTTTTTTTTTTTATAAAAAATGTTTTATTATAGGGGAAAGTGCCCTATTATGTGATATTTTTTTTTAATATTTAATTGGTTGGCTCTAAATTGCGCAGACGATTCAAAAAATGTTGTTATACATTTAGCAGTAGTGGTAGTCGACATCAAAATTGAAAAACATCCCATATCTCCTTTTTGAAATTTTTAATCATGGTTTATGTGAGAAAAGTAAAATTTGTACTTTTTGAAAATGGGCTCTTAATATGGGATAGGAGGGTATCCTAATATGGGATACATATCCCGTATTAGAGACCATGATATAAAATTTATTTATTTATTTATTTATTTATTTATTTATTTATTTATACATATAAAATTCCACCAACAGACAAATCGCCAATTACAGGTGGTAAACAATATTAAAGCATATTACAAATTTCCTTAGAACTAAAATAATAATAAAATAAAATAAAATAACAATAAAAATAATAATAATAATAATAATAAACAAAATAAAATAACACAAAGAACTAAAAATAAACAAAAAATAAAATGTCATTAGCTCTGATATTTTCTAGATGAACATATTTTTTTGGGTTTCAGCAAAAACAATTTACTCATGATGTGTTTCCTTCATCACAGATTATAATATTAATCATATATAATTGATCCCAAATTATACATTTAATACTTACTCGTAATAATACTTATTTACATCAGTCGATTGCAAATAAATGCATTTAACCTTTCTAATAAATTATAATTCCATATTTACTAAAAATAAGATAGAAGTTATTATACGTTCAAGATTAAAAAGTGTTTCCATAACTTGTTTTTAATCCTACCTAAGCTATAAGAGAAATCCAGGTCTAAATCCTTGTTTAAAGTGTCCCATGTTTAAAGTGTCCCAAAATGAAATATATGAGGGAAATTTTATTTATTATACAGACGATATTCACAAAAATATATGTTGTAAATGACCATGGCAATGTATGCTCGGAAACCCGAAGATAGCAAGTTCAAAACCCAGAGCCAGAGGATATTTAATAATATTACTCGGCATTAAACCCCACCCTTTCCTCTGGCCTGGGAAACCCCGGATAGCCTAAGGGGCAAGGAAGGGGAGGAACAAGAAAAAAAAATATATGTATAGATATATGTTGTAAATAAATCCATGTTTACTATGTTACAAAAAAAAAAAATTATAATAATATTCAAATAATCAAAATATGATAAGACCTTTATTTGACAGATTTGTTCAGGAATTACAAAGAAAATTTGTGGATTATGAGTTCAACACTGCTCTCATGGCAGGATACTCTACAGTAGGAACATTGTACTTTAGTTTGTTCATTTTCTAAATTTTTATCACAAAACACACACGTTTCTAAAAACTCAGTGTTTAAAGTAATATTTCATCAAAATCATCTTCATCTATTAATAACTATTTTTATTTCAGAGATAAAAAGGTGCCTCAATATGGGATATCCCATAATAGGAAGTAATGGGTATCCCATATTAGGGGATGTGGTTTCTTTTTGTTTACAGGTTATTGTTCTTCAATATGTAATAAAAAAAAAGAAAGCAGTTAGCAAATATTGTAATGAATTGTTCATCATTTAAGATAAAACAATGGTTAAGGGAATTCGACTTACCTTGAGGCCTGAAATATCAGGTCAAAATATTCACGAAAAATGTTTTTGAACCCTAAAACAACACTTCACTGAATATAATCCAACAGAATGAGAATTTAAAAAAATGTGACAAGGTTATGTGCCAATGCGACATTAATCTTTAATTTTATAGAATAAAAACGAGGTTGCATTACAAACTATATCCAGAAACCACATATCCCATATTAGGCAACCATCCCATAATGGGGCACTTTCCCCTATATAATTTTTTTTTTCTAAATGGTTTGTTAATAACAATTTTGGTGTCAATATTATGACCGTTATAATGCCAGCATTTGTTAACATACCACCTCTTCTAAACACCATAATTTTAATTATATCCACTCAACCTCTTCAACAAAAAATCAACAAGATGCTGAGAATCGCAGTAGATGCCCCATGGTTTATTAGAAATGAACTCCACCGAGAACTTCAGGTAGAACTCATAGAAGAATTTATCAAAAATTGATTCAGAAAGTTTCACTCCCAGCTGCCGACTGTCAAGAGAGCTGTTGCCTTAAACCTAGGGAAACCAAAAACGTTCCGTAGGCTAAAACCAAGACTTTTACAAGACATTCTTTCATAGCATGTGCACATTTACTTTATTATTATTTTTTTTTCTTTATAATTTAAATTTATTTCATAATTATAGTATGTTTAATTTTCAAATTTTACTTTTATTTTACATTTCTTATTGATCTATTGTAAATTTGCTCAGTTAAGGGTGTCTCCTGTGTGAGACCATTCCCTCACCTATTTAACTGCTAACCTTTGTATATATATTACTATATAGACCCATGTGTATGACTTTAAGAAGCCGAGCTGGAATAAATATAGATTAATAAAAAACAAAACAACAACAAATCATCAATATTTTCACTATGCAGTAAGAAAATTCTATTCCTCTATAGTTTTACTTGGCATTTCTAGCTCCTTTTTTGACTACAGGAAATTTTATAGATTTTGAAGCTTGAGATGGCTGGATACATTTTATATAATTTGATGCAATTTAAGACATGTAATTAAATAAATTTAATATTTTTTCTAGGGAATTATGGGGCTATTCTTTAAAAATTCATATGAGGCGAAATTTTCCTCTCACTTCCAGTAGATCATCTAATTTGAATTCTTTGTCTAGAGATAACACTTGTACCAATGAAACAATGAAAGTGAATACCAAAAAGATTCTGATCTACCTACCGATTTTAATAGACTATTTAAATAGTTGACCCAACTTTCCCCTTTAAAATAAATACCAATTAACTTTCTAATTGTATTCAAATATCTAATCTAAAAATCAATGACATCCTTTAGAATTATGGCCATCCTAAATTTTCTATTTACGAGGGTCATTCAATAAGTAAAGAGAAAAATGGCTATAGCTCAAAAACGATTTATTTCAATCTTTCAAAATTAAGGTTATTTTTCAACATAATCACCCCCCGCAGTTATGCACTTGTACCATCTTTCTTGCAGCTTCCTAATTCCCTTGGCGAAGAATTCTTTCGATTTACCCCGAAGCCACTTTTGCACCGCTTCCTTAACTTCCTCATTGTTAGCAAATCTTGATGCCTTGATTCTTTATGAGCGTCAGTAATCTGTCTGGGAACCCATCTGGCACACGTTTTTCTGTACTTTAAATTGTTGTGAATGACATTGTGAACAGTTCCAACACTTCCAGCTATCATTTCAACAGTAATTCTTCTGATATCACGAATGTCCGTCAATCCTCGATTCCAACGAGGGACCAGAAACTTCCTCTGGACGTCCACATTGGGGTTCATCACCTACACTTGTTCGGCCAATTTTAAACCGATCAACCCTCTTGTAAAAATTCGCACGGTTCATACAACTTTTACCGTACTGTATCAACATTCTAGAAAAAATTTCACTTGGTTTTACACCTCCTGCGACTAAAAATCTAATGACTGATTTCTGCTCTTCTAAGGTGCAATCTTCTAGTGGACTTGCCATGGTGAATTGAAAATTTTGAGGTTATATTGACATAAAATGATGAAACAGCTGATCACAGCATATCCCAAGGTTGCCAACTAACTAACACCCCTGAAAAGATTGTACACGAATGTTCAATGAATATTGAATAGTTTTAAAATTATAGAATTTATCTCTTTACTTATTGAATGACCCTAGTATATCAATAAAACATTCCCTTTTTGTTTTCTTACACAGCTCCTTACATTTCTCATTGCACGAGGTATACAGGCGTTGAAATATTTTGGAATTTGTTTTTCTAAATAAATTTATCAGAACAAAGGTCCTGACTTGTAACTGTTTACAAACTTTATTAAACCACTCATTATTATTTTATTCAATTTCCTATTAGATTTGACATATCCAAGATTTGATGATTGTTTAACGAACTTAAAAAACCTATTCATAGTGTTTTCTTCTAAACTTACTGGGATATTATCCAAATTATTGACAATTTTTTCTAATTTAATTTTGATTAAACATTTTACGCAAAATTTATGGCCCTATTCAAGAATAAGATCATTGGAGAATGATAAAAAATAAAGAAATTCTAGAACTATATAACTCTACAGATATTATTTCCACCATTAAGAAGGCAAGGATTAGATGGTTGCTTCATGTTAAAAAAATTATGAGAATAGAATTTCCAAGAGGATCGTGGAAGAGTACCCACGAATCAGAAGGACAGGAAGACCAAGATTGTGCTTGCAGAATAATTTGGTAGCAGATCTGAGGACGATTCGAGTTAGGAGATGGAACAGGATAGGATAGTATCAATTTATGGGGCCTTCAAGTAGGGCAGTTATAACACCCTAAATAACTTTCTTAAATAATAATATTTTAGAGGTTCCTTAAGTAACTTATCATACAACGTACTTATTCGTACGTATCTCAGTTCTAGTATTAACGACAAACTAGAAGAGGAAGAAGAGGTGAGACAGAGGTTAACAGCAGGAAATAGAGCGTATTTTGCCATCTCAAAGCTAATAAAAAGCAAGCTTGTTAGCCGAACCACCAAATTCATGCTATACGAGACGCTTATAAGGCCAATGGTCACGTATGGCGCTAAAACCCTCAACAAGAAGAACGAGAACCTGCTAGATAGGTTTGAGAGAGGAATTCTGAGGAGAGTTCTAGGTGCAGTACGCGATAATGGCTAGTGGTGACGAAGGAAAATTTGTGAACTGTTCCAGCTGTATAACGACCTAAATATCTCATCATAAATAAGGATACAAAGGCTAAAATGGCTTGGCCATGTACTAAGGATGAGTGATGAGCTAAGGATGTGGTCAGCAGGCTGTACAGAAATGTACCGGATGGTGTGCGCCGACAGGGAAGGGCAAAGGGCCGATGGAAGGATGCTGTAGAGCAGGATCTTTGTCAAATGAAGATTCTGGTCACGCTTGCGGGAGATAGAAACGGATGGTTGGCAGCTGTTGAGCAGGCTAAGGGCAGCTTCATGCGCCTGTTGAGCCGATAGAAGAAGAAGAAGAACCTAGCGTAGTTCCAAATCGAAAAGAACTGCAGCTAAACAGAAGAGAGGAAGTACTTCTCAGCCACATACGGATAGGGAACTCCAGGATCACCCACGAGTACCTCATGACAAAGAAATCCCTGCCTCAATGCATCACCTGCAGGGTGCCTCTGACGGTGTCGCATATCCTCACAGGGTGTTATGCTTACGAAATGGAGCCGAGAGAAGTGGGACTTGGAACAGACTTTGGCGAGATACTCAGTACAACCTTGAAAATGGCTGAAAAATTGTTCTTGTTTCTACAAAAAAATAATCTTTATGCCAAACTTTAATGTATTTTCATATTTCATTGTTCTTTTGTTTTTCACTTTAATTCATTTATAATATTATCCTTTATAGTATTTTCTCTTCCTACGTAACACCTAAATTCTTAATAGGGATAATACCTTCTTTATTGTTTTCAGTCACCCATAATTTTTATGTTACTATTGTATTATTTTATTTACTCTTTAATATTTCTCTTTATACTCTTCAATATTTCTCTTTATACTCTTTAATTTTTCTCTTTATACTCTTTAATATTTCTCTTCATACTTTTGCAAATGTTCTATGTATTTACCAAATCATATTGTCACTTGATGTATTTGCGAAATGTCTTCTTTTCCAAGGCTTAACACTCCACTGCTGGTGTTATGTCTTAGAAGTACAAGACAATATTTATCATTTAAAGCTTGGTGTACTATTTCGGTCCCCCCCCCCACTCCCGTTACCCTCATTTTTTGTGGTGCTTGGTTAGCTATATTTGGCATAGAGATAAAAGATTTAGATGCAAAGCCATATCTAATCTCAGTAATAAAGAGCGACTAAATTTTTATCTAAAAGTTATTTTTCTCTTTGGCATCTCGTTATTTCCTAATAGATTTGCTTCAAGTAATAAATACATTTTACATTTGCAAACGATTTGAATTTTTTTAAACGTTTATTATAGGTATAAAATTACCGAAGTGAAATGCTCTTCTAACGCAGGAAAAAAAATTAAATTCGATTAATAATTTATAATATTAGAGGATTCATGCCTAAAAAACTCAACATCTTTATATTTATGCAATGCTATAGATTGTACATTCAGTTTAACTCCTTTCAAGATACAATAATGCGTCAGAGTATATTATATTATCCTTTATATTATTTTCTCTTCCTACGCAACACCTAAATTCTTAATAGCGAATCTACCTCCTTTATTGTTTTCTGTCACCCATAATTTTCTTTGAGAGAGAAAATCTCTGCAAACATGCGGATTATGAGAAAAATGCCTCGGTGTCAAATATAATGTCAATAGACGTCAAAACAGTAAAGAAAGCAATTAAATCCACGTCATTGAACACATCACCGGGGCCTGATGGAGTCTTGATCCGCACGATAAAATATTTTGATGTATCCCATATTATTAAAACAACTGCGGAGATAATGCTGAAGGTGGCGCATGTACCGAAACCTCTTCTTCAAGGGCACAAAATATTGGTTTATACAGGGAAAGGGGATGTTAAAAACATCTCTTCTCTCAGGATGTTAAAAACATCTCTTATCTATGTTAAAAACACCTCTCCCTGGAAACCAATAACAATATAGTCTATTGTGCGCCAGATCATAGAGAAGGTTCTGGATCAGGAATTGAGAAAGCAAATCACCTTCAGCAAAAATCAGAGAGGCTTCATTAAAGGCTTACCTGGAGCACATGTTAGCGCGAGGATCATCAACACGATCATAAAAGATGCAAAACAAAGGAAAAATGATGATGGTGGTATTCCTTGATGTCGTCGGCGCTTTCGACAACATTGGCCATAATCACATAGTCAGCTCGCTGGAGGCCAGAGAGGTGTCACAAGACCTCAGAAATGTGATAGCAGCTCTCCTGTACAAAATTAAAATTAGTGTAGGAGCACACTTGACCAGCCAGATCAGTGTGCTCAGAGGAGTGCCTCAGGGCGGGCCCTTGTGGCCTTCGTTGTTCAACCTGGCCATAGATCACCTCTACCGCGACCTGTGTGACCGAGAATTTTCCGATAAGTTTGGTTATAAATTAAGTGACCAAGAAAGTGTCGTCCTCATGGGATTTGCGGACGACCAGGCTGTTTCAGTGCGCGACAAGGGTGCGGCAGAGAGAATTATCAACAGCACTAGATAAAGGAGAGCTGCTATCGTCGACGCTCTCCCTGGAGAACGGAGACTGCATCCAGAATGTAAAAATGGATGAAAGAATAAAATACTTGGGATACTCGTTCTCCGGGGAGCTGATCTTTAACGATGAGGCGGTGACAAAGATAACTGCGAACCGAGACAAATTGGTGAGCTCTAGTTTGCTCAAACCTGAGCAGAAGGTCAATGTTGTTAATCAGTATGTGTTCCTGGGTCTTACATATCCTCTCCAGGAAGCGCCCCTTACAAAGATACGCCCCGATATATTGGAAGGAATAGATACTAACATTTGGAGGAGTATCAAAGCCATTATCGGGCTACTAGCCAACACCTCTACAGCGATGCTCTATGTACCGAGAAGATATTGAGGACTGGGATTGATCCGTTGCCAATAGGAGGATCCTCTACAGCATTGGTCCATTGCTCAGCGGCTGTCAAATGTGCCGGATGCCCTGTTCCAGTCTATATTTAATTGCCAAAAAGAATTGGCGAAATGGGGGGTGTGGATCAGGGCGGCCGAAGCGTGAGAACTCTACGACGCCTGTGGTAAAATTCCTTTGAAGAATGGGCCAATAGCAGATGGCATGGGATTGAAGTTCGACATTTTAAAGAGACCCCGAAAGCGAAAAAATTCATTTATGATAAATAGGTCCGGTCGGGGTCAGAATGGTCGAATTCCTTGAAACTGAACATTAATTACGCCCCCATGCATGGAGTCCCAGGAGTCAGCGGACAATCGAGAGAAGTTGGGTCCCTCTGTCCTAAATGCGGCAGAGAGTCTGATTCACCAGCCCATGTGCTGGGAAAATGCCCCAACAACTCTCTCCTCATAACTCGCTGGCACCATAGGGTTAAGTATGAACTTACAAAACTCCTGAAAGAGAGGAACTTTGCCTGCTTTGATGAGGTCTACTGTATAGACACAGATGGATCCATGAGGTATGCAGACATTGTCGCATTCCCCAACACCGGGAAGAAAGCACTGATCCTGGATCCAACAGTTAGATTTGAGAACAATGACCTTGACCAGGCGGGTGAAGTGGAAAGGGAAAAGAGAGAGATCTGCGAAAAGTGCATCTGTTTCCTTAAAGAGAAGTTCCGCGAGACCTTCGGTGAGAGAGAGTTCTCCGTTAGGGACCTCTGGTTTGGATCTCGTGGAACGATCCCTAGTTTTAGAGAACAAGGAGTTTTCTAGAAGACCTAGGTGTCAAAATGAGAGAGATTTCGGTGTTGGCCGAAAATATAATCCTGGACTCCCTGGGAATTATCCACCACCATTTTTTTGGAAATTGATTATATGTAGTCATATTCCGTACAACTCAGTCTCCATTTTTATTTATTTATTTATATATTTATTTCTTTATCTATTTATTTGCATATTTATTTATTTATTTATTGTTTTTATTGGTATATCTCTTTTTTTCTTTAGCAGCTCTGTATGTGTGCCTATTTGTAATGTGAGCTTTAAGAGAGGGAAGAGAAAAGGAGTAAGATTATGAGAAATAAGAAAAATAAAATAAAATGGAATAAATGGAGAAAAAAAAAATAATAATAACAAAGGGGGGAAAAAAACAAAAGAGAATTGTAAAAGATTTAGAGGGAAAAAAAAATTATTATGATATTATAAATATAAAATAAAATGTAACAATGTATTTTAGATATAAGTATGCATGTATTTTAGTATTGATTGGTACGCTATGTAATATAGCAACCCTTTGTACATATTTGGGCAGCATTGCTTATTGATGAAATAAAGCATTTCTCTCTACTATTGTATTATTTTATTTACTCTTTAATATTTCTCTTCATACTTTTGCAAATGTTCTATAGGGGCTAAAATGACCCAAGTGGTTGAAGAGCCCATTTTTTTACAAAGAAATAAAATAAATAATGAAGTAATTTAAATAAAATATTAATTTTCACACAATGTTGCTACATCAGCTCCCCCCAATGACTTTGTCGCAGAAAGGCAGAGGAAGCCGTGCAAAGTGCTGGATATTCTTCTGCGTCGGAGTCATTGAAAATCTGCACTGAAGGGGTGTCAGTTGATGTCGGTTGTGATGATGCGTTGCTGGAACCTAAGTCCTGATCATCCTATAACAGGTACGCTGGTTTCAACCTGTCTATGGTCACCGTGCGTGGGCCAGAAGGCAGCTGTACTGAGAAGGTCTTCTGACTCCTGCTGAGAACTTGGTGTGGCCCGGTGTATGGGGGTGTTTAAGGCTTGTGCACGGTGTCATCCCTCAGGAAGAGATGGGAGCATGTCTGAAGGTCTGAGTGGACAAAGGTCTTCCCTGTGTACTTCCGATGACCTGCTGGGCGCAACTGGTCCATATGCTCTCTAATTTGCCGGACGAAAGATTTTGTGCTTTCGCGTTGCCTGGATTTTTCCAGCAGTTTACCAGGAAGTCGCAGGGATTAGCCGAAGGTCATTTCTGCAGCACTACAGACATTGTCATCGTAACTGGGAAACCCAAGTGTCGTCACGGAGTTGTCCTGTAAGCGCGTCTTGAGAGTCCTATGCAATCTCTTTACACATCCGTTGGCCTGTGGGTGGTATGAAGTGGTCCTGCAGCGCTGATACCCAAGGGTCTCGGAGAGCTGGTGGAATAAATCAGTCTCAAATTGGCGTCCCTGATCCAGTGGTGATCCTAGCCGGTACTCCATAGCGCGCGATTCATGATGAGAAAAGCGCCTTTGTACCAGTGGTCGCAGATATGTCTTCTATTGGCTGGGCTTCAGGCCACCTCGTATATCTGTACAACATGGTCAAACAATATTTCGTACCAGCTGAAGAAGGGAGAGGCCCTATAATGTCCATATGGATGTGCTCAAAACTGCCCGCTGGAATATACGTTCCAGGTGTAGCTATAGTGTGCCGTTGAACCTTAGACCATTGGCATACAATGCAGGCACGGACCCACTTCCCCATATCCACATTCTGGTTCTGCCAAAAATAACGCTGTGCGATCAACCTACGAGAACCTCGCATCCCAGGATGACTCAGTCGATGCAGTTATTCGAACACGGCGCGATGTACACTCTTAGGAAAGTACGGTCGTACTTTCGACGTTGACACTTTGCACAAGATCGACCTGGAGAGACTAGGAATTCTGGTACTAGTACTGAACAGTGGCTTCTGCGCCGGTCACTAAGGCACCCTTCAAAGTAAGGCCCGATCTCCACTGAAAAGGACCCTTTTGGGGGTTTATTTATCTCTGTAGAGCGAGCGCAGTGAGCGGAAGTCGAAAGCTGGAATCTATTAAAGCTAATCAAGGCACTTTATAGCTGAAAAAAACGCGATGGGAGTTCGACCAAATGTCGCCTTCTCACAAAACCTTCATCCCACTGTTGTAGAACAGCTCCCAAGGCAAGGTTAGAGGCGTCAAAGGCCAGCACCAACTCAGCATTGTACTTGGGGTGAGCCAGTACTGCGGCGTTGCGTATTGCCTCTTTGCAACCCTCGAAGGCCTTGTCGCGTGGGGGATGTACATCAACGGTAACCATCCCTAGGAATCGTCGGAGTTCGCTGACGTTCGACGGGCGCGGGTAATTTTCGATGGCTTCTTCATTAGCGGCCAGGACAGTTACAAGGAATACAATTTCCTCCTTGGCGAATACGCATTTGGCTAGTTTGATGGTCCAGTCTCTTGAAGACTTCTTCCAGGTGTACCTTATGTTCCTCTATGTCCTTAGATCCCATGCAGATAACATCGAGGTACGGGAAAACGAAGTCGAGTCCTCGTAAAACTTCATCCAGGGAGCGCTGGAACGTCTGCGCTTCGTGTAAACCAAAGCACATCCGCTGAAACTCAATTAGGCCGAAAGGAGTAATGACAGCTGTCTTATGAATGGCTTCGTCAGCTACGGGCCCTGTTCAGATCCAGCTTGCTAAATATCCGCTTTCCATCCGGACTTATTTTAAAATCAGTAATATTTGGAACAGCATACGGATCCGGAATCGTTTTTTCATTCAAGCGCCGATAGTCCCCACAGGGCCTAATCCCTCAATCTTTCTTTGGTACTATGTGCAGTGGGCTTACCCAAGGACTATTGGACGGTCGACAGATTCCCTCCTCCATCACTTATTGAGATTTGCAGCTGCGTAGCGTTCGAGAGGAAGCCTACACGCTTTCGCTGTGACCGGTGCGCCGCGCGTTTCAATGTGATGACAATGGAGTGGCTGGTTTTTTTCATATAATTCGTGGGAAGTGCAATGAAGCTGTATTTCTGCAGCAGGAAGTATTTAATTTTTTTTTCAGTGTGAGACGATTTTTGCTCTCTATGATATCAAGAGCTCGATTAAGAGGTTCCAATACGTTGTCTCACAGCTAGACCTTATGCGAAATCCCCCAGAAAACGAGCCCTACGAAGCCTTGAAGTCGAGGATAACGCTAAGATTCGAAGAGTCAGACAACACCAGGATTCGCAAGCTGTTGGAAGAGCAACGATTAGGAGACCGACGTCCTTCGCACCTTTTGAGGGATTTGCAGGAACTGGGCGGCACTGTGATATCTGATGACCTTTTAATATGATTAAAATGTTACATGCATTAATAATGAATTAATTTAAATAAAATATTAATTTTCACAAAATGTTACTTCACGTCGCGGAGATTATAAATTGCCGCCTATTCGTCACTGACCTGCAGTCATGCGTCCGATATCTGGTAGACACAGGAACTGCTGCATCGGTTTATCCTGCGAAGAAGCCCGAGTAGTCTTAGCGATGGCAATTTCTCACTCTACACAGCGAATGGGACCCCTTTACTGACCGATTCAATTTTTTTCAATTCAAAATAAGTTGAATTCAAAATAAGTTGAAAATAGACGTTAATATTAGAAATGGTAAGTATTCAAAATTAAAATATCCTACACAAGTTTGTATAATATAAGATAAACAATTTTATATTTCTTGTACATGATCAATACACAAGCAATTATCTTTTTGTACACATTATTCTATAAGATAAACAAAACTTGTAAGACATATTGAAATGTGTACTTTGAGAGGGTTCAGAAGGCTCCTGTTCTTGTTAGTTAACTCTCCCGCTTCAGATATATTCTTTTTGATACTAAAGTAGTAGAAACGCATAAAATATTTTTTCATGATAAAACCTATGTGCATATATTATACTCGTTTTTCCAAAAGATTCGACCGTATTTACTTGTTCTGGTAAATTTTCTCTAAGCGTCAAACAGAAATGAAACAGTCCACAGATGTAGTTCGTTGGGTTTTCGCCTGCTATTTTTTTCTTCTTTTGGAAAAATAACTTGTTTTTATAGTTGAATTCTAGGCTGAAAAAGTGCAAATTGGCATGTTCATTCTTCGTTACTAACATCATCATCATTGTTTTTCATGTAACTCTTGAGAGCGTTATACAAATTGACAATAAATATTTATCATATTAATATATATGATATGATATCTGTTTGATCATTCTGTTTTATAGTTTTATCAACCTTTAGGTTTTATAAGGTTTTTAGGTTTTATCAAACGAGGATGTGTTTGATTATTCTCTTCTCCTCCATATTTCTCCTCATTGCCTTGTTCAAAGCCGTGGTGGTGTATTTGCTAATAATAATTAAATTTTTATCAATAATGATCAAACATATATTTATGTTTAATCACTCAATCTGTAAATCATATAATGTTAAAATGATGGCATAATCATAATACTTGACTAATAATTGTTTTTCAGATTAAATCGCTGTTCCTTCATTGGCTTCCCTGCGTCTTAAGAATGAGGAGACCTGGCCATGGAGACAGTAGGGATTCTTCTGGGAAGTCGATGCAGCTGCACACTCTAGAACTAAAAGAGAGGTCATCCAAGAGTCTTCTCGCCAATGTTCTAGACATTGATGATGATTTTCGCCACGGCCCACTCCAGGCTTCCAGTCATACCTTCATTCGTGCACACGAAGAAGGTACGTCAACAGGTACATATTGTTTCGATATCAACTGTCTTGTTATCAGTGTTAAATGTTGCTTAGACTTCGGAAAGGATTAAATTTAGAAAATGCGAAAATGGCGTTTTTCTTATATCTACCATCTCAACACAAATCATCTCATCGGGATTCATCAGTGAGAAGTAAATACATCACAAAGGGATAGAATAAGTGCTCAGGATGTGATCGATATTTGTCTGACGTATCATTTCAAAATTTAACTGAGCCTAAACGCTATCCATAGCCAAAATAAATGAAGATACGAAGAGTCAAATTTGAAGATAACAGGACAGAATCGAAAAGAAAGAACAGTAAAGCTTCACCTATGTCACTTATGGGCGTGGCTTATTTCGGGAGTTTATGTTACCGTAATATAAGAGACATAAAATAAGATTCCCATCGCGTCCTTTCCACTTAAAAAGGGCCTTGATAAGATTAATTCCATTCGAGCTTTTGACGACTCCGCTCGTTATTCAGAGATAAATATTCTACCAAACGGGTCCATTTCAGTGAAGATCGGGGCCGAAATAAACTGCTCCTGGGTAACTAATACTGTTTGATTTATAACATCAACATTACTTGGTCTGTTATAAACCTTATTGAATATGGGCTGGTGTGGTTTAAAGTTGACTGTATAAAGGTAAAATAGAAGTTTGAATTGAAATAAAATAAGGAAAATAAATATATTCTTCTAAGAAAATAATCTCTTGGGGTGGGCCTGAAGGGTTTTCACATTATTGTTAGTGGTTAGTTTAAATTTAGAAAATATAGTGACATTATGATTCAAATAAAGATGAGATGATTGACGGTTGAAATTTGGCTGAATTTAAATAAAGATGAGATGATTGACGGGTTGAAATTGATGATGAATTTCTCTTTTCTCCTGATGATATTATTCTGTGAATAAATTACATTACTCACTGTTCGTCTGACGGCCAGCTCATGCTCCCTACTCTCCCTCTTCCCGGGTTCACTGATTGTATCTACTCCATGATTTGGAAATTATGGTGAATCATAAAAAGGTTTTGCCCGCATGCGGTCCTTGGCTAGCTTGAAAGTTCCTCACCTGCACATTCAAGTCGGCGTAGTTCCATTGAGGGCCGTAGGTGGCAGCAGCGGCGTACTTAGCGAGAGTAGGGACGAATTGAGTGTACTCAGAGTGAAATAGGTCATACTGTTTTAAAAATTGCATTTAGGTAAAGAAGACGCAAATATGTGTTGGTACATAGAATACGCCTCAGTTTACCTAAACAAACCGCCCACCAAAATCGGCTGCGCTGATTTTAAATAAAGAAAATAGACACTTGATATAACATAATATAATGAAATCATGCTTCATACTCAACTAGTTAATAATGAGAGAAAAATATATATATAAACTACTGCTATATCAAACATACATCTACAATTATATATAAAAAAAATAAAAATAGAAATAAAATATATACTTCAATCAATAAAGTTTTCCCTACTTTCTTCAGAAGGAAAAAGAGGAGCGAGAGAAGAGACAGCTCTAGTAAGGATACTGCCGGTAGGGGTTCGGACAGAGACAGTTCGGGTGACGCCATCTCTGCCGGGAAAGGTATCAACGACACGACCTACTGGCCAATGACCGAGGATACAGCGTTTTTCAAGGAGGATAACTAAATCACCGCTTGAAAGATTCTGGACACCTTTGTTCCATTTAGTTCTTTGCTGGAGCGTGTGGAGGTACTCTTTTCGCCATCTTTCCCAGACGGTGTTGATCTGTGCTTGAAGGAGACGCCATCTGGATAAGGCAGAAGTACGTGTAAATATTTCAGGTAGCGTGGCTGATGATGAACATCCAGTGAGTAGATGTCCCGGTGTAAGAAAATCGAAATCGAGAGGGTCTTCTTTGAGTGGACACAGAGGGCGAGAATTTAACAAAGACTCAATTTTGCAGAATGCGGTTGATAGCTCTTCGAACGTGTATGGCTGTGAACCCATGGTGCGCGCTAGGAGTCCCTTGGCTGACTTTACGCCGGCTTCCCACGATCCCCCGAAGTGAGGTGCTCGAGGTGGTATGAATTTCCATTCAACTCCCAGCGATGCTAAATGATGAACTAGTTCGGGTTCCATGCTTCGTTGGAGCTTGTAAATGTTCTTCAGGATGCGGGAGGCACCGACAAAGTTGGTTCCGTGATCGGAAAATATGGTTCTGGGAAGACCTCTGCGAGTGGTAAACCTTTCCAGTGCTGCTAGAAACGATGCTGTGGTGAGGGAGGAAACAACCTCAAGATAGAGTGCTTTCGATGCCAGGCAAACAAATAAACATAAATACGCTTTTCCGACCGCTGAATTCCGTCTTTTAGATTCTTTGATGAGGAAGGGGCCGGCGTAGTCGACACCAACTTCGACAAAGCACCTAAATTGGGAGATTCTTTCTCTTGGAAGGCTGGCCATAAGTGGTGTGTGCGGTTTGGCCATCAAAATGCGGCACCGAGTGCAACGGCGAATGGAGCTTCTAACAAGTTTCCCAGCTTTGGGAATCCAATATTTTCCTCTAACCAATGCGATGGTAAGAGTCGGTCCTGCATGAAAATATTGAGTGTGTATATGTAGAATGATGAGCCGCGCCAGAGGCGATTGCTGTGGAATGAGGGCTGGATGCTTAGCTGTGAATTTTAACTGCGAATAATGGAGTCTACCGCCCACCCTGACAATACCCACTTCATCGACGAATGGAGACAATTCCCTGTACGATTTGGGGGGAATACCTGATTTGGAAAGGAGTTCCTTGGGGAGGTAATGCCTCTGTATGGCCTTTATACATCGAACTTCAGCTTCCTGATACTCCTTCGCTGTGATGAAGTCCGATCAGCGAGAATTTCCATTTCGGGCCCTTCTTGCGAGTCTCAAAATTTGGGACACTGTTCTTATAAGGGATGGGAACAATGAAATCGGGATTTCATAAAGCCCGAATCTGATGAGTATCGAGCAAAAATCAGATTGAAGTTTCGGTCCTGAGAGAAGTAGATCGTTAAGGCTTACGGTGCTTGAGGTGCATGAGGCGTCGAATACCACGCGAAGCTTACGCCCTTGCTGTGACTCTTGCCACACCCCATGGTGCGGGATGAGGTAAGGTGATTTGACGTCAGTGGGAGTCATGTGACCGAGCTCTTGGTATTCCGCCATGAACGTGGAATAAGAACGAGCCAAAGTTGTATCCCTTTCGAATTTCTTCTCGCGAGAGCGGAATCTTCTTAGAGCTAAGTCTCTGTTGCAGCCAACCATAGGGAATTCATTTTTGAAAGGGAACCTGACAATGTATCTGCCTTCAGGTGTGCGCGAGTGAGTACGAAGAAAGTGCTCTTCGCAGAATACATCATCAGGGTCCATAACCGGTACGGCACTTGGCTCCTCTATCTCCCAAAATTCCTTGAGCTGCTTCTCTATACATGATTTGGACTCCAGGAAATAGAGCTGGGATGTGTTAGAAGTCTGATAAGATTTAGGACCGATGGTGGGTTGTCCAAAGACTGTTGGTATCAAATGAAGTTGTTGAATTCCTGAATGACGTGGAATTCCGACTACTAATTGAGGGTACAGGTCAGCGCCTATTAGAATGTCAATAGGTGCAGGAGTTGAAAAATCAGGGTCCGCCAAAGGAAGGTCTTGAAGTTGCTCACAAATAAACTCCGGAATTCTCTGATTCGGAAATGATGAGTTTATTTGGTGATCGACAACTATTGCATCAGTCTTGAATTCCAGTGGGTCTTGCAAAGGATGAATCGTGCATGAAGTGGTTCCTTTGATGAGTGATTTTGTGATTGCCATCTCCGCGATAGTGGCTATCCCATCATCAAAAGGGGTAATGTTTGCTCCAATCGCCTTCGCAAGTGAGCTGGTGATGTAAGTAAATTGACTGCACGAGTCGAGTAGAGCACGAGCAGGATGAAAACCACGCTTCGCACTCCACACACTCCGATGAGGAGTCGAGCCGTTGGCAACATAACAAAATGGCGAGCCTTTGAGAAAGGGGAGGCACCAAAGGCGACCACAGAGGGTTGAGAAGAGGTTTGATTTTCAGTTTGTGGCACCGTGCGGGTTTCCTGCCTTATCGTTGTGTCCAGCGTTCTGTCTTCCCTTCCTGATTTGTTGAAGTCTTGATTTAGCAAGGTGTGATGCATTCTCTTGCACGTGTGGCACTTGAATCGCGATTTGCAATCGAGAGACCGGTGACCTGGTCGAAGACAATAGAAACATATTTTCCACGATCGCACTAGACGAACTCTTTCATCGACGGGCAATGTTTTGAATGAGGCACAGTGGAAGAGATAATGATCTCCCTTGCATTTTGGACAGACTTTAACAGATTTGGAATCAGCTGAACTTGAAGAGGAAAAGTAGGTATAAACAGTTTTAGAAGAAGGAGATATATGTGATGATTAGTTAAAACGGGATTTGGAGGATTTAGATGCAATTTGAGAGCCATAAACCAAACCAGAGGACATCTTGATAGCAGTCTTCCTCTTTCGTACGAAATTGATGACATCGTCGGAGGTCGGGAACTCCTTGGTTGAATGTAGACTTAATTCGAATTGCCTCCTAGTCTCATTGAGTGCTAAGGTCGCAAGCAATAGCTCACATGGGTTGGGAATCTGTAGAGCTCGAAACTGGTCAATGCTATCCGCAACACCGGTGAGAAACGCCTTGTATCTTTGAAGTTCAGACTTATGATGTGTAACGTTACAATCCACAATTCGGTTAATGAGGATGCTTGATAATACTCTTGGATTATCATAAGTCTGAACGACCTTTTCCCGTGCTTGTTGATAAGAACTATCCTCGATTGGGAAACGAGAGAGCAAAGAGGCAGCTTCTCCTTTCAAAGCGCTGATTAGGTAATGCAGTTTCTCTACCCCAGAGAGTGTGGGTTCATTGTGTATCATTGAAGTAAAGGTGTCTCTAAAATGAGTCCATTTGGTTAGATCTCCTCGAAACTCAGGAATAGGAATTCGGGGTAATTGAGGTTTACTCATGGAAGTGTTTGTGTTCATTGCAGATGACTCCCGAACATCGGAATCGTGACCTCTCACCTCAGACAGTTTCTGCAAAATCAAGAGATTGCCCCTAGCAAGTACTATTTCATTCCTGAGTTTGTCGTTTGTCGATGCCCAAGATTCGCTGGGGAATTTGTCATCTTCGTCCGCTGTCTTTAACAGTTCGCTCACTTCGAACCGTTCGTCGAACACAGCTTGAAATTTGTCCCAGTCTTCCTGGGCGGCACGGACTTTAGCCTCATACAGAAGTACATCGTCACCCTTGACCTTGTCTTTGTCAATAGTAGACACCCCTAACACACTACGTTGAAGAAATCTCAATCTGCGTTCGAGGTTGGATGCTCGAGTTTGAAGTTCAATTTTGCTCATTATATATAAAATAAACAACTCAGCTACCCGGGAGCGAAGGGAAAAGAGAGGTAAAGAGAAGGCCAGACAAACAAACAATGAGGTAATAAACAACAAGAGAGAGATGGATATGAGAGTAACTAAGTGATAAAATCTAAATCAAATAAAGAAAGTAGCACAAAGAATAATGTCTAACCAACTTGAATTCACCAAAGGGCTGACTTGAATGCGAAAAATGAGATGAGACGCCTTGGATATAGATGAAAAATGAATGACGTCGCAACTTGAAATAACTATGCCAATAACTAGAGTAGTGTACCTCCTTGGTGAATCAGCTGAGCGGTAAGGCGCGGAGAAGGTTTCAATAACAGTAGCCGACAGCTGATGTCTTACTAAAGCCGGTGGAAAGAAAATTTGAAGAGAAATAAAATATACAGAATGAAGTGCTACCTGTAATTAGTTAGTAAATAAAGTAGAAATAAATAACTAGAAGTTTAGAATTACTCTCATCTGTTAGGTTTCCAAATATTTAAATTAATAAACAAAGTGATAGGAGTGCAGGTTAAATAAATGTTCATACAAGTGAGAATATCTTATAAATTTGGATTAATTAAGGTATATCTGATCTAAATTAAACTAAAAACTTATGTTAAGTATGAAGCTTACATATATTCTGAGTGTTACAGTGAGAAAATGAATTAATGATTTTAGAAAAAATATGCCAATGCAACAAGACTTTCTCTCATTGAATTATAACTTGAATAATTATTATTCAGATGCATAGGTATGATTTGAATTGAATAAACTATTTCTGTTGATTGAATTAACATAATAATTGTAGCTATGGGCTATATTGATCAACAATATAACAAAATTTAAAGTACTATTATGACCATATTGAAGTGTAATGATTGATGATTACTATCTTTGTAATTAAATAAATTATCCGGCCCGGAGGACCAAAATTATGTTTGATTTATAACATCAACATTACTTGGTCTGTTATAAACCTTATTGAATATGGGCTGGTGTGGTTTAAAGTGGACTGTATAAAGGTAAAATAGAAGTTTGAATTGAAATAAAATAAGGAAAATAAATATATTTTTCTAAGAAAATAATCTCTTGGGGTGGGCCTGAAGGGTTTTCACATTATTGTTAGTGGTTAGTTAAAATTTAGAAAATATAGTGACATTATGATTCCGTTATGAAATATTAACATATATATAATTACAGAGACAATATCTGGCCAAAAACTACATCAATAAAATAAGTGCTGACAATTAAAAAATATAAATAACAAAAATGCAAATCTTCAGAATGTATAAATGATAGTGGAGAGATATGAAAAGAAGAAACAAGGTTGAAATTTGGCTGAATTTAAATAAAGATGAGATGATTGACGGGTTGAAATTGATGATGAATTTCTCTTTTCTCCTGATGATATTATTCTGTGAATAAATTACATTACTCACTGTTTGTCTGACGGCCAGCTCATGCTCCCTACTCTCCCTCTTCCCGGGTTCACTGATTGTATCTACTCCATGATTTGGAAATTATGGTGAATCATAAAAAGGTTTTGCCCGCATGCGGTCCTTGGCTAGCTTGAAAGTTCCTCACCTGCACATTCAAGTCGGCGTAGTTCCATTGAGGGCCGTAGGTGGCAGCAGCGGCGTACTTAGCGAGAGTAGGGACGAATTGAGTGTACTCAGCGTGAAATAGGTCATACTGTTTTAAAAATTGCATTTAGGTAAAGAAGACGCAAATATGTGTTGTTACATAGAATACGCCTCAGTTTACCTGAACAAATACCATAGAATCAAACACAAGGCTCTACAACCCGGACTCAAAGATGCCTGGCCTCTTCCAACTGAAAAGAATACGCACTGATTAAATGACTTGAAAGAGAATAATTTATTTGAAGAAACATACATCATAAAAAAAGATTATATTTTTATTTTAGCCCATTACTCAGGATAAATACAAATACATTAAAAAAGAAGTAGAGGAATCAGGATGGAGATTTAGAGACAAAGATAGAATAAAACTTTATTCTGGGACAAGGTCCGTTATGAAATATTAACATATATATAATTACAGAGACAATATCTGGCCAAAAACTACATCAATAAAATAAGTGCTGACAATTAAAAAATATAAATAACAAAAATGCAAATCTTCAGAATGTATAAATGATAGTGGAGAGATATGAAAAGAAGAAACAATGAATTATAGAATTCATTATTATTATAGAAGAAACAATGAAAGTGTTGAACAAAAATTAAACATATTATTTCTCTTCCTTACAATGCATAGACTTAGCTTTCTTCAAAATTTTGCTCCACACATAAATTTTGCTCTCGCTTTAGTCTCCATAAAGTTTTCTTAGGTATAGGTAGTAGGTCCAACTCTTATTTTGCCAGTTATAGTATCATGCAAGAGCCTGCTATCAGGCATTCTTATTCCTGGTGATTGTAATCATCGTGATTTTATAAATTGAACTATACTAATATCTTTGTGTAAATAATATAGTTCAACTATAGCCGATGCCAACTATATCCATATTTTTGCTTTATGATCGAAAACTGGCTCATAAATGTTTCAAAATATCTTTCACTTAAATATTCTAAGCAGGTTTGTCAGTCCCCCAATGGGAGTACACATTTCTGCTCCTTAACACATTCGGTGCGGACCCTGTAGATCTACTGTACAGTACCGAATGTGTTAAGTGAGGATTAGCCTAATTAGTGTTTTGTATAGCCTTGTCCTGGTGCGTCATGATAAAAATTTGCATTTAAGTAATTTAATATTTGCATAATATGCCCGGTTAGCTGTCATAGTTCATATTTTTTTTTCCCCCCCTCATTTATACTTTTTTTTTTTTTTTAACATTGTGTCATTTGTGACATTATATAATTACATCTTATGTCTCTTTAGTTCCGTATTCTATTAACGTGTTATATTTCCATACTTTTATTTAATGTTACCTTTAATTCATTCTTACAACACATGAAAGTCTTATGTTAATTAAACCTTTCAATTCCAAAAAGTGACTTATTCAAATTTAATTAATATAAATTAAGACTGATAGAAAGTTTATCACTACTAGGTGCAAGTAAATAAACAATCGAAGAAAATTAATGCCCGAATTGGAGAACTTGTAGGCGATGATAAGAATATTCTATATACAATGGGTGGCCTAAAAGGCTATGTAATTATGTCCCAAAAGAAAGAAGCAAAAGATTCCCAGATATAAGAACCAGAAAGGATGTGGAAAAACAATGGCAGAAAGAGGCCTAGTAGATGGTGATGTGACCAGAAGAAATGGCCAACCATAAAAATTATGGATTCCTAGACTAGACTCGATATATAACCTATATTTTTTAACTCCTACGATGAATGGACCCTCTGGTCCATAGCATTTTTAAACTACGGAAGAAGACAAAACTCTTTAGAACAAGGTGAGACTCAATTTCCGATAATGTTTAAGTGGTACTGAAATCCGGTAAAACGAATGTGCTGAGGCCGTTTTTTTGTTTTTCTTGGTCAGGCGTGAGTGTATGCGAATGTATAAGAGATGGCTGAAGGGGTATTGAGACCAAAGGTTTTGAGCGTACCTGAAATTCCGCACCCGCCACAAGAGACCTTGGCCGCAGCACATGCCAGCAAACTGAAAGGGATGGAAATCAGGTTTACAACTCGTCAAGATTTGAGGAAAGCTATTTTGTTCGGATCTTGAGCGCTTCTCAGAGAAACTGGGGAGCTGAATCATTTTTTGAAGGGTGGAGATCGCCTCATGGAAAGAATCGACTCCAAGTTGGTCGACAATCTCATCACTTCTGGGGACGTGGAAGCATTGAAAGCAGCCGTAGTGTGTCGAGGGAAGAGAAAAATCCTTAACCACATGGTGAAAGAGAGGTTGAAAAAGGCATACGGTGTTAAGCATAAGGACCCCAGAAGAGGATATATTTCTAATTTTTTACGAGATAAAGTCACCATGGCAAACGATTGGACACTACGCTGGGACACTGTTAGCCAAGTATAACGAGACTGATGAAACAAATGAGAGAAACGATGAGTGCGGCGGAATTGGAGGGCTGGATGGCATTCTTATCAACCATCCTCAAGGTAAAACTGGCCAAAAAGACATTGAAAAGAGAAGGCCTACCGAGGGATTGTACATTTGTAGAATGTGTGCAAGATATGATCGACTACAGTGCGAGAACAGAACCGTTTAGAGGTGGAGGAAACTGGGTGGAGAAGGGTGACTTATACACCCCGAAACACGCCGACATCCTGGAAGAGGAGGGAACCAATTTATAAAAGTCTGGAGAGACCGTCAATTTCAGAGTGAAGAACAACGCAAAGCAGGCCGAGAGCCAAAGCAAAGAGAGAGGACAGACAATGTCATGGCTGCGGGAAGAGTGGGCACTCAGTTGCACAGTGCTCTCGCACCAGGTGTTTTGAGTACGGACTGAGGGGCATATTGCATGACAATGACCCTACATGTATTCTAGGAGAGAGCAAAATCGGTGCGAACCAATTGAAATAAAAGCCCAAAGGATGCAAAGGAGGAGCGACTCGGCAAGTAGTATCTGGAGAGTCAACAGAGGAGTCCGGGAGCTCGAAGGCAGAAGGGGAGTCAGAGGCAAGGGAAGGGTGTCTAGCAGAGACGGACAAGAGGGTGGACGGAGCAGCGGATGACGAGCAGAAGAGAGAATCTGAGGGGGGCAATTGGGAACGGGAACGCCTAGTAGCGTATGCCATTTGGCAACTCACAGACTCAGAAGCTATAGTGCCTTAGAGAGAGTACTGCTAGTGGTCGTTTGGGCTATCGATCATTTTAGGCCCTATGTTTTCCGTTAGGTAGTTTCGAGTCTGTACTGGCCGTAGACCGTTGCAGTGGGTAGGAAAACAGAATGAGTCTTCCGCATGAGTCACTCGCTGGAAAGAGTTTCTGACTCAATACAACATGAACATTGTTTACAAGCCAGGAAAGGAGAATGTGGTTGCTGAATGGCTTTCCAGAGCCATTAAAATCAATGCAGAGGAGAGCAGAGGAGAACCTGCCAGAGTTGTGTGACAATTCCTCAGGGAATGGACACCGGCAGGGGAAGGAGAACAAGGCTCGCAGGAGGAAAGTAGTAGGGTCGAGGAAAGGGGAACGGAAATGGACAGCTGACAGAAATGTCGACATAAATCATCAACGAAATATGCAGACAAATGATCTGGAAGACAAGGATATCAGGTTTGATAAAGATGGAATATGGGAAGTACGGAAACAGTACGATCACAACTATATGGTCTCAGTCTGGGGAAAAAGAAGACCAAATCTGTAGGGCACTAAAGGACGCATCCCAACCAAAAAAAACCTACCACCTGTACCTCGGGAACACCACAGTTTGGGAAAAAAATTAAAAGTATATGGAGCTCGGAGAAAATAGGGTAAGATAGGGTATTCATTCGGTGCAAACTAATCGTGGACACAATAAGAGACGAAAAGCATCAGAAAGAGCTGAAACGTGCCTATCATCAAGGGAAAACGAACCATCGTGGGGTACAGGAAACATTTACAAGCATAGCATCGAAGGTGTTTCTGATGGGGAATGAAGAAAGTTATTACAGAAACCATAGGGGCATGGGAAGTGTGTTTGAGTACGAAATATGATAGGCACTCCCCCCCCCCCCCTCCCCCCTGAAAGAACGACAAGAGGAAACGCCAACTGCGAATGCACCATTGTTTGACTTGCAGGTGGACACCTTTACATAGAGAGGTTATTAGTGGGTCATATGGCATATCATGTGCATGAGCCGTCATCGGCACTGGAGGTTGGTTCCAGTTTTCCAGAGTGCACGAAAGAATCTCGTCCGGTGGAGGCAGGGTATTCGACAATTCCAGAATTAGGCAAGAGATGAAGAACTTAGAAGTGATATGGTATATCAACACTCCGGGCCACCCTAAGAGCAGAGGTAGTATAGAAAGGCTACATAATACCTTCAGCACCACTTAAGAGTGTATCAGGCAGAAAAGGGCTTAAAACCAGACGTGGCTATGCGAAAAACGGTGGCTGCGTACAAATTTACCATACAAACGGTGATGGGGTTTTTACCATTCGAAGTCCTCTTTGGGTAAGTGGGAGCCAACACGATTATTCGAATACGGCAGTAGAGGAGGACACTGTAGTTAATATCCTTAATAATAGAACCAAACTGGGGAAAAACAAAGAAAAAGACCGGGTCAAAATTGAAATAGAAAAACACAAGCGAATGGCATGGGAAAACCTGAAAGTGAAAGAACTGACTGGCAACATAAAGATAGGAACTATCGTATATCGTAAGATAGGCTCTAATAGAAGTGAGGAATTTTGTGCTATGAGGCGCCATTCAGGGTAATAATAATTAGGGAACATAATACTGTTGCAATTGAGACTATAAAGGAACCCAGAAAGAGGACTGTTCACATTGAACAATTAAAGCTCCTAGCAGTAGAGAGCTAGTGACCTGGAGTATTCTCGCCTCTAGCCTTAAAGAGCCATGTATGTGTGTAGGTTAATAACAATTTGAGAATTTTCGCTTACTAATAGTGCTATTATTTTTGTACATATTTCTGTCAAAACAATCGTTTTTTATGTATATCTCTGTTTTTAGAATTCAGATTATTGTATAAAAGAGCTAATTTTTCCTTTCTTTTTCTTTAGTGTATTTTATTTTGTTTATTCTCTATTTTTTGAAGTTTCCAAAAGTATTTGTAAGTTGGTGGGGGGGGGGGGTAAAGGCTAGTACTGGAGCAGTATTCGCCTTAATCCCAACCGAGAGATTGTAAACATAACGATTAAGGATAAGTTATGGTTATATTATTTTGAAATTTCTCCAGTCAGTTTTCTCTGTGATCCATGTGATGCAAGAGAAAGTATTGTACACTGGGCTTAAATACAGTAGCAGATCCAGAAATTTTCTAAGGGGGGGGGTGCACTTTTTTATTTTTTTGCGTCATAAAGGACGTAATTTAAAATATTAGTGCACATTTAAGTAGTCAATTTCTATTCAGTGTTTAAATGCAATCCATTTTTCATTTAAGGAGCTTAAAAAATTATTAAAGATATTCCTTTTTATACAGAAATAGTAATAATTGATTGGTGTCCTCACTTCCAGGGGGGAGGGGCGCGGGGGTGCCCCTCCCCTGGATCCGCCACTGCTTAAATATGTGAGATCTGTATTTAGAATAATGGAGTCAGTAGAGTCAATTGTTCGCCTAATAATATTTCCCCCATGAAGAGCACTATGAGGATCCCCCGGAGGTGTGATAAGTACTTTTACAACTATAGCTTGAAAAGAAGTATTTATAATCGCTAACTCAGAAAATAGTTTTGTGTGGACAGCGATTAGAACATCACTAAAAGACCTAATATTATTTTGAAAATCGTTTCTTTAAACATTATACTCTTTCATATTAAAGTTTTTACTTGGAGGTAACTTAGTTTCTTGAATGCAGATGACTATCGGTTGATATTTATTAATTATTAGTTTTAGTTCCTCTTGTTTTCTAATTAAACCATTACAGTTCCACTGGATGATATTTGAAAAATTCATGTTATTATTAGTAAAATTTACGGGAAAAATATACAAATATAAAGTATCATAATTTTAATATTGTAATAACAATAAATTAATAATTGATAGAATTAATATATAATTAAAAACAAGTACAACAAATTAAACAACAATAATTGGTTAAAATATTTTTTCTAGTTCGTTCACATTTTTTCTTCACTAGAATTTCGACTCAATGCTTTGCCTCTAGATTTACTCCTTTATCTCCTGGCTTTAGTCCAATCGCCCTGAGGGTCATCTTGACAGCCATGGGGGTTGGATACCTCTTTAGGAGTATCATTTTCCTTCGGTTATTTTGGAAGTTCATTAGAAGATTACGTAATTTGGGCTGGTTTCCGACCCGAAGAATGAAGGAAAGTAGGTCAAGGGTTAACAGGAAGGGTTACGGAAGGTGGTAGGGAGGGAAGAATGGACAGGGAGCTGGGAGTTGATGTGGAGGGGGGTACTATATTCTATGACCCTTTCCTACAAGATTCAAATGAATCTTTAATTATATATTATTATTATTATATAAACTTATATATATTAAATTGATCTGCAAATGTTTTGCATTCTAGTATACATATTTTTTTTTTTTTTTTTTTTTTTTACTTCCTTTACCATTTACAGTTTCAATGGGTAAAGGCCCATATCATACATAATATTATAATAATTTTGATACTTCCTGTTATTTAAGTAATAATAATTAGGTAGGGTGGCATTTCATCCAAAACCTTTTTTATTACTTATTTGGGTCTAAAAAATAACTTGATCATTGTTAGATTATTCTAATACAATAAAATAAAAAGAAAATATATCAATTAAAGAATGAATCCAAAAGAAAAAAAAAAAAAAAAATTGAGATAAAATATCTGAAACGATTCATCTCTGCAGAAAGAGCTAGCTTGTTAATCCTCAAGAGAGTACACAACATGCGACCTCTCTTCTTACAATCTTATAGTTTCGTTAGTTTTTAAATTGCTTTTTTTGGTCCATGATTGATCTTTACTATAAGAATCAAATACCTACTTGATGATAAGAAAGCATGAATATAAGAAAGCAGTTGAAATTAGAATGAATAATTTTCTATATGATCTATAAGGATTTTAAAGCATGAGGAGGGAGTTCCATAGGAGAAGTGTCTGACACCGGTTTTGGTAAATAAAAACCTGGCAGTAGAACAACCAAACTCATATAGAATAAAAAAGAGCTGGGGCATGTAACTGAGTGAATATGTCATGTACTGCTTCTAAATGAAAATTAAATGAATTATTACCGTTTGATACCTCATCTTTTTTTTTTACACATATTAAAATTTGAGGATTTAATGGAACAAATTTTGGTTTCCTTGATCCAGAAAAGAAAACAAACAATTACAATTCCTGAACTATCTATCGCACCAAAATAAACTATTCGAAACTGTGCTTTTAATAGAATGTGAGATTCTTAAAATATTAATGAACAATAGAAGAATTGATATTGAGAAAATGAGAAGTGCGAAGAGGATTTCACTTTCACTACATTCACATCATAATGAAGATATTGGATATTTTTGTATAATGAGGTTTGTTGTAGTGTATGAATTTTCAGAGATTTTAGGTGCTCAGTTGCTTCTGTAGAATTGCATTGCTCATAGCGTAGATGTGACAGGGCTAAGGCATGTGTACTTTCTGTATGACTATCAGCTTCTTGCAACAATTACAGCTTGAAGGGCAATGGCGTTAAATGTTGGCGATGCGAAGTCCGTTGGTGTGTAGCTAACCGAGTGTGAAGTGAACCTGTTAAAGATTTCGGAAAGGTATCGAAATCGATTTCGGTGTTCACTTCACACACACATGTCTAGGTAACATTTTTAAAATTCAGAATATATGTTTTAATGTTACAGGAAGTGTTACGGGTAGTGTGATACATTCTCAAGGCATGGTGTCCTCATGTTTAGGGCCTCACAGGGAGCTGGGTCAGATCCTCAAGGAGTTGAGGATGATTACAGACAAGCTTCGGAAAGACGACGAAGCGGCAGAGATCACAAATGACTGGAAGTTCGCTGCGATGGTTGTTGACAGACTGTGCCTAATAATTTTTACCCTATTCACGGTAATAGCTACTATCGCAGTTCTGTTTTCAGCTCCCCATATCATTGTAACATAACTTACAACTGATTAGTCCTTGGAACGCCCTGGAAGTAGCCAAGATGGATAGCAGAGGAAACCAACCTCCTCATTTCGCTTATGTCTTCCACAACAGTGTGTTTGTTATCTCGTAAGATATATGGGATCGGTACTGCCTCTCACATAAATAGGTTTTCTTGTGATATTTATTTCTGAAAGGTGAACTGCTAACTTTTTAACATCAACTATTAGGATGAGGAAGCGACTTATTTTTTTATAAACACATTTGTATAATATACTTCTATATATGTAAAAAAAAATATTATATAGGCAACAGGTATTAACTGTTATAATGGATATTATTTACGAATGCTTTTACTCCTATTTTTTACAATATAGGGTTTTTACTTCAGTGACTGCCAGGTACCACACACACACACACACACACTTATGCGCATATATATATATATATATATATATATATATATATATATATATATACATTTGTGTGTGTGCATGTATGTACCCCTCAACATTTTTTTTACCAAGTTACTTCCAAGGCGTACAGGACAAAACAGTTGGTTATAACTACCTATAAATATATAAATATATATAAAGTAAATTATAAATATTGTTGACTTCACTGTATATAACGGGTATTTATAAGGGTGAATGTGTGCGTGATTGTGTACGCATGCTAGCGAGCCTGTATATGTAATTTGTGAACATTCCTTTTGTAATAAAAATTAATGGAGGAAATTAATTGGTTGTCAGTGTTGTCAGATTTATGATTTCCAATGCTGGTATGAAAGATTAGTATTTTAGGTTAAGTATACAACGGTAATGGCAGATATTTCTCCTCTCATTCTTAACGAATTTACGATGCATTATTGTGTCGGCAAGAAGGCATTTGTTTTTTAAAACAAAATGGTATGTTTTTTATGAAAACTTGTTGGTTGAATACTTTCAATATTCATATCTATACGTGCATACATTGCCTTGTTAAAATACCTAGAAGAGTTTTCCCATTTTTATACCAAGTATTGTAGCAGATTTCTAATATTTCACTATAATGTAAAATAAATTTGTGATGTTAACTAAGTAATTTGTGTGATAATTCAAAAATTATTTAACTTATGTTTCCTGAAGTAAGGGACAATTTAATTTTCTAGGTGGTTTTCGTGATTAATAATGAATAATAATATAAATGTTCATTAGGGAAAAGCCATCAATTTTTCGTAGAGGTTTTTCCAATTTTATCTAAACACATGTAAAAAAATAAAAAGACTAAAAAAAATATGGATTATGAATCCAAAATTTCATAAAAATACATTTTGTTTTAATGTAATATTTATTTAGATAAAATGTTTATAATTGTTGATTAGAATAAAGATTTGCATATTTTTCCTGTTATTAATATTTTGTCAAATTTAAATTATTGCTTTTGTTATTTATAAATTTTATTATATAAGCTCGTTGATATTTTTATTGATATTTAAGATTGTTGGTTATATTGAATAACAAACTTGTGATTATTTCATGGGAAAATTCTTTATAGGTCATTATAGCGTAGTTTATATTAGGGCCAGGTCTTTTGATAATGCTGTACTCATTTCGTATGCTACATTTAAAAGTAATAAAAATATGAAATTGGTTTATAACTTCTTTCAGAAAGAAGTATAGCTTTAATAATTACGTAATTTTAATACAAATTGGTTTCATCTTTAATAACTTAACCAATTACCTATTTAAAAAATTAAATACTGTGTTTGGTCATGATAATACGAACTTCACGTTTCATTTCTCTATCGTTAAAATGCTAGAGGCTTTGAAGAAAGGAAGAAATGCTTCAGAATCAAGGGGGGGGGGACCTGTTCAAGGGTTATAGACACTTCGGCACAAATTGGCAACAAAAATTGTTTAATGATATAATTATATATTTAGAGTAAATATTAGCATACATATTAGAGTTTGTAATATTCTCCTTACTGAAAAGTTTCTCACTGCCTGCAACAGTTTATATAACGTCCTCTCGTATATAAGACATTAGCTGTTTTATATATAAGTATATATTTATTATGGAAGTCTATAGTCTTGAGGAATTTTCTGTTTTGTCATATTTCATTCCATAAATAAAATTTGGTATTAAGATATTAAGAAATAGGTAACCAGTCGATATTATTCAGATGTTAATATACCTGTACTATTCCCATTACGTTCCCGGATAAATCAAGAATTAAATTTTATTCTTCATTAATCTGGACCTTCTGGCGGATTTTTATTGTATAAAAATTTTCGTGTAGTAAATTTGTTCCATTTGGGGTAGCATTTTTTCAGTTAACTAGTCTAATTTTTCTTTATTGGTTAACGATTCACTGGTGGAAACAATTTACTATAGTTGGTATTATTTAATATTATAATAAAAAATCGATAGGCAGAATAAGAATAGGGAAGTACAATATAAAAACTGTTGGCTGGCTTTTGAACTTCGTATCTTCATGATCACATTTCTCTCTCCAGAGTTACATTTTAAAAAGTAATTAATACTCGTGCCTACAAAATGTTAAAATCGCTCATCGAAGCGCTGTTAATCTGTGACACTCTGTCACTTCAACGGTAGATTCTTTAAGCAAATATAATTTAGTCCATCTAGTTCACAGCCAGTTTTTCCAATGATTTGAGTTTCGCTAATTGGTAACGATAAATTCAATGAAAGTCTTAAAAGACTTGGAATAAGTTATAAATCGTTACAGATTTATTTTTAAATAAGTGTATGCATATATTATGCTGTAAAATTAAAAAGACAATACGATTCGCTTAAGAATTTTAAAATATTAGGGGCATAGTTTAATCATAAGATAGTAGGGCAGTTGTTGGAATTACTGGCTGATTCAAATAATAAATTTTATTTAGAGCAGTAATACTGGTAGCCTTGTCATTTTAGCTCCTCTATCGAGAATGAAGAGTTAAAGTGACTGAGGCATGTTCTGAAAGAATTTTAGATAAAGCTAAATTAAAATGGTAAAAAATTTTTTTTTTTAAAAAAAGTGAATGATAAAAGCACTGTATTGCCTACAAAATCGTGATATATCCTCGTGTAAATTATTCCAAAATCTTCAGAAAACCCTTCTGCCCTACTTTATGGCGAAAAAAACAAGAAAAAAAACAGAACAGCCAACCTAGAACGAGTTTATTTCAAATATCTTACTTGGTCCATGTTGGATATTTCTTTTTGTTTTAATTAGTTTCCATTGAAAGGTCTATATTATTGAAACAAAGGATAATCACTAGAAGGAATGTTCTTTGGACCACAACTTCAGTATGGTTTAAGTCAGTCTTTGAACAGCACAAGAATTTACATCTTTGATTGAGTGCAAACTCTGACATCCTTTCCTTTCAAATAACTCATGTGTGTATATGTATATGTATATAAATATATATATATATATATATATATATATATACCCTCTCATTAGATATATTTTATTTTATTATGTGTATATATACATATATATACGAATGAATGTATGTATATATGTATTCTTCTTTTAAAAGAAGACAAATTCAAAATTATTGTGAAATATTTAATCACTTTGAAAAACTAATATTTATAATAAATTACAATTTTATGAATTTTAAAACGTTGTTAACATATCACGGCGTACTATTAAGTTGATTAGTAAACCTGGATTGCTCAACATTTATTACAAGGTAATTAGCTATTTGATAATGTAAATTGCTTTAGTGAGCGTTTATTGAACACAGAGCAAAGTTAAATTAAGTTTATTGTGTATTCACAAATGTATTATAAAATATTAAAAGTTGGAAACGTAGGCTAGGATTAGGTTTTAACTCATGTTGAGGTATTGCAAGAGATGACCACTATATACGCATATGTGATAAATTTTATCTTATGAATTCAGCACATAGTAGAAAAACTATTATCGAAATTCCATTTTGAAATTTCTCCATAAAAATATGAAATAGAATCAAAATATACTTGTTTTAATTTTCACCTCTTATCGAACATTTTTAAATGCTCTTCATATATGTGATATTCTTTTGCATTGCCGCATCAGTTGGGAAAAATAATTCTTTAATGAATTCAACTTGTAAATTTCTTTTTTCAAAATTTGTGTAAAAGTGGAAAAATAAAATTTTATAAATTTTAATATCAATAGTGGCAGGCAGCTATTTATTATTTTCAGGTATTTATAGCTCCTATTGCATTATATATAAATATAGAATAATTTTATTGGCTAAGTAAAGGAAATTAGATCTTTTAGATTGGCTGAAGAAAAGAAAAATTATTCATTCTTCAATTTGAAAGCAAACTGTTTATTTTTATTTTATTGGTTTTATGGATTAACCTACTTATTATTTACATCAGAAAACTAAAAACATCACGAAACTAACTTTTTATTTACATAAAAAACTATAAGCTACCCACAATCATCTATTTAAATAACAAAGTAATTAATCTTTCTTATCAGTATTAGTGCAGGTCTATTTATCAGTTCCTTTCAACACGCACTCACCTGTATATTAGAAATGGCAATTAACGGATCCAAATTGAATTTTTATCCAATTTGAAATTTTATTATCAACCATACTTATTGTATATGTTATATGTCCGACCTTAAAACAAATTACAATTCATTTCGACCATAGGCGGGTTTAAAAAAATTAAATAAACAAATACCGATATGTGCACCCTCCTATGACCATAAAAACTTTTTCATATGAATACGATAAAATGCCCTTGCGACTAACAATTTAAATACTGTAATTGTCAGAAACACCTAAACTCCACATACTTGCTCGTCCAATGGTTATACTAATCTTCATATTTTTTACCTAAGCATGCAAATTCACTGGTTCTTATATATCCAAATAAATAATTTAATTAAAACATTCACAAAGTCTACAACATTTATATAAATATCAAAAATTAATAAATTACAACATAACCATTTAAGTATTAATTCTACTCAAAACTTTGCATAATATTTTTTAAACCCCTTAGCCTTATTTTTGAAATTTACCGTTTTATCACATTTTCCGAAATTTTATTGCTTTAAAATAATTCTTCTATGGAACTTGATTCATTAGGCATTATCTCAATCCCACCCCCCCCCTTATTGTAAAGGTTTTTATGGTCAAAGGTGGGAATTCATATTGTTATAGGTGTAATTATTTTTTTTTAAATGTGTATTAAATGATGGATGGTAATTTATGTAATGGATGGTAATTTGTTTTTAGGCTTGAAAATAGCGGAAATGAAATGTTGGATATAAGTGAGGTTGATAATTAGGATAGACTACTACTACCCCGTGGCGCTACAGACCAATGTGGTCCTTGGCCTCCTCAATGAGCCTTCCCCAGGTGGCTCTATCTTGTGCAGTCGCTCGCCAGTTGCGGGTGTTCAATAGTTCTCGGGCGTCTCGGATGACGGCATCCTCCCATCTTAGGCGTGGTCTACCAATCCCTTTTGTCCTGTAAAGCTTCCCGTCGAGCAGCTTTCTTGGGATTTCCTCTTCTGGCATTCTGGCTATGTGGCCGGCCCAACGCAGCCTCCCAAGCTTGATGCACCTCATCACATCCGCCTCCCCATACAGGTCATATATCTCCCTCCTTCTCCAAATCTCACCGACTTTAACTCGTCCAAAGATCGGACGAAGGATCTTCCTTTCAAAGATTAGTATATCTTTTTCCTCGGTGCTTGACAGTGTCCATGTTTCTGAACTGTATGTGAGTACAGGCCTAATGAGCGTCTTATAGAGGAGACATTTCATACGCCGAGAGATGGCACAGCTTTTAAGGTGTTTACTAAGGCCAAAAAACACCTGTTTGCAATTATCATTCGCTGTTTAACTTCCAGAGATATTCTGTTTTCACAGCTTACTACAGCTCCCAGATATGTAAAATGGTCCACACTAAGAAAGGTAAATGGAAAAGGGCCCATGGCCACCGGCACTCGAAGTGCGTTCTCTGCTCCAGGTCCTGCACGCATATACATGGCTCTTTCCTGGTTTACATTCATTCCCATAGTCTCTGCAGCTTCAGCCAACTTTAAAAACGAATTTTTTTAGAGATTCAAAGGAGCGTACTACCAGGCCTATGTCGTCAGCAAACCCTAGTATTTGTGTCAGCCTGTTGAAGATAGTGTCGCTACTCTGGATTCCCGAGATACGTATCACCTTCTCCAAGGCCAGGTTAAACAATAGGCAGCAAGACCATCACCCTGCCTAATTCCACGCATGGTATCAAATTCAGGCGACAAGTCTGACTGTACTCGAACAGTGCACCTAGCATCATCCATGGTCATCTTAATCAGGCGGACAAGTTTCCGAGGAACTCCAAGGTCACACAGGGCTGCATACAGTTGAGGTCACTTGATGCTGTCGTATGCACTCCTGTAGTCTATGAACAGGTGGTGGGTGGTCATCCTTTACTCTTGAGACTTTTCCAATATTATCCGAAGGCTAAACATCTGATCAACTGTGGATCTTCCTCCTCTGAATCCTGCCTGACACTTACCAATCACCTTCTCAGCTATCGGGAGAAGTTTGTGGTAGATTATGTTCGAAAAGATCTTATAAGTACCCTAAAGGAGTGAGATACCAAGGGAATCGGAGCAATCCAGGATATTAACTTTCTTGTGCAGTGGATAAATGATGCGTTTCTTCCACTGATCTGCCATTTTCTCTTCAACCCAGATGGTGAGGATTATGTCGTAGAGGGCTCTCTGGAACTCCTCACCACCATGCTTAAGAAGCTCAGAAGGAATCCCAGCCTCTCTTGGGGCTTTATTATTGTTTAGCCTGTTGATGGCTTCAAGAACATCTTCACATATTGGGGGGTCCAGATCATGCTCAGCACTTGCGATCACAAAGTCATTCGGGGCTCCTGCACCCTCGTTTAGAAGCGCATCGAAGTGACGGGACCACCGAGCCAGGATCTCTTCTTTCTCTGTGATCATGGAGCCGTCTTCTTTTCGACATGATCGGACCCTTGGTTTGAATGACTTTCTACTTTCATTTACCATCCTGTAGAATGCTCTTTAGTCCTTCTGTCTCTTTCGCTCCTCCATCTCCTCTAGCTGCCGCCTTTCCCATTCTCTCTTCTTTCTTCTTTGTAGTCTGTTTTCCTCCTTTCTTCTGTTTATTTATTCTTTTGTGGCCCTTCTCGTGGATCTCTTCTGAATCATATTTCAGTAGGCCTTATTCTTTGCATCCGTGGCAACTGTACACTCAGCGTCAAACCACGGGGACCTAACAGCTCGTTCCTCTAGCCCTACAGCTTCCTCTGCTGTATCCTTAACAATTCGAGGGAGGGTGTTCCATTGTACTTCTACACAGCCCTCCGACCAATTTATGCCTGCCACTCTTTCATCCAACATTAGGCTGTAACGTGCACTGATTTCTGGATCTTTTAGCTTAGATGTAGCTATTCTTTCCACCTTCCTTCCCCTGGTTTTTCTGGCATTGGATATTTTGGCCCTCATCTTTGATATCACCAGATAGTGGTCCGTATCCATGTTTGCTCCTCTGTAGGATCTGCAACTTATGAGATTGGACCTATGCCTCCTGCTGATTAGAATGTGATCTATCTGATTCACAGTTTTTCCATCCGGAGAACGGATAATAGGGATACATTTAAAATCTTTCTTAATCAAGGATATTGGCAATAGTGAAGATGAAGCGCATTTACAATATAATAGTCGAGTGAAAATGTACACGAAAAATGGGGGTACCTTAAAAAAGGTTGGATAAAATAATGATTCTTTGTATGAAGTTTTAAACTTGCATATAAGCAGGAAAAAAATGAATTTTCCATTTCCGATTTTCAAAGATCGGTAATTTTTACTACTTTGCCTGGAAAATGAATTACTTTCCAATGCTTCCAACTTGAAAACGTTCACTCCAAATGAAAAAATATTACACATAAACATTGTAGAGCACCAAATTCTGCTAAATACAGTTGAAAATGTGAAGTATGTGTAGTACTTACTTTCTGCCAACAGTTTCTTTCTTAAAATTAAATAGTTTTTAACAACAAATAATCCACCTTTTTCCATTTGTTGTTGTTAACATCAATTTGGCTACGTACCTACCTACTTAATTGTTAGTTCCAGGTAATCTTTGTGGATAGGCCTTATAGCAATGAGAAAAAGTACATTAAAAATGCGATAACTTGCAAAAGGTCGGAAAAAAAGATTTTCTTTAATAACTTGTATATCAACAAGCCCCAAAAACTCAAGTTTTATAGAGCCAAATTTTCTGTGGCCTAAAACCAAAAAGTTTTAGACTTTTTTGTAGTTTTTATACTTATGACTTGAAAATTGTACATCAAATATTTTTTGTTAAGGGAGCTTATTTGATGCAGAAAAAAAAAGTTTCCAAAAGGAAATTTCTTTGGAAAATTTGGTTTTACCATGTAGGCCTAGTGAAATATGAGTTATTAAAAAAAAAGTATTCTACCCGACCTTTTGCAAGTTATTAAGTTTTTCAGTTACATTTCCTCTGTACTAAAAGGGTTATCAATAAATATTACCTAGAACTAACTGTATAGGTATATAGGAGGGAAATGGATTATTTGTTGTCAAAAGTAATGTTATTTCACTAAAAAAAAACAAAAACAAAAAAAACATTTAGCTGAAAGTAAAAGCTACTTCACATTTTAACTGTGTATCTATCTACAAGGATTGAGTTATGTATATAATTAGGAGCTCGTATTACACAACTTTATATGCTCTAAAACGTTGATGTGTAACAATTTTTCGTTGTTTGAGCGTAATTCATTTTCCCGGCTGTGGTAATAATTGCCGATCTTTAAATATCGATTCTGGCGGAAGGACTGAACCGATTTAAAAAATTAACATATAATTCGAAGAGAAACCTAATGCTATTTTAATTTAAAGAGGATAAACTTATTATTTGATGGATTGTTTTTTAGTTATTAGGTAAATAGCTTTAAAAATACTGAAAATTTCTTGATTTTTAGACCACAGAAACTTTTCGTGAAGGATATTTTGTTAGAAAACTTGAGCTTTTCCATGCTGAATTGGTTATATCAAAGTTAAGAAAAAAATCTTTTAACCGACCTTTAGGAAGGTAAAATGTACATTTTCCCTGGACTAAGTTACGATATTTTAACTATTTCTAATTAATTGCATGAAAACAGAAGATTCTAGAATTGACTTCATAAAGTTCTGTAAAAGAACCATAATCATTTACTATCGGCGCACACAGGGGTATTTGACCCGAAAAGCTGGCCAAAACTATTTTCTTCCATTATATTAATTCAAAAGTCCTCAAAATGGCTTCTATATTTGTAATAGACATTAAAAATGTTTTTTTAGCAGTTAAAAAAAATACTCTAAGGAGAAAATTTTCATAAAATTAATTTTTACATAAATCCACCGACTGTGAAATAGGCATCCATGGGTTTACAATTTATGTTCATATTATTTTCTCTTTATGCATTACACCCATGAAATATGCTTGTAACTAATTAAAGATTTATTATCATTTATCTATTACTATTATTTTAAAAAAATGAAAATAGTATAAAATAGGTGAATATAAAAAGTTATGGTGGTAAAGAAAAACAATGTGTTTCCTAATTCATTAAGAATTGTTTAATACCTCTTCGAAACACAACTTATATCCCAGGAAGAAACGCACCAACCTTTCTTAAAAATGCACATTAAATTTAATTATTCATTATTCACTTTCCTCGTCACTTAATGAACTTTCGGAATCACCACTATCGGTTAAGTTGGTTGGGGGAGACAACATTTCTAAAGTTTCCTTACAAAACCTGATACCTTTTTTCTTGAACTTCTCATACCTGTCATAACTGGATCTGATGTCAATATTAATCTATTAATTACATCCAGATTGCACTCTATCCGGTAAAATTTTCTGGTCTTATTTTCTCTATAAACCCGGAAATGGTTATTTCGAGTTTCTGCTGCTTCCTCAGATAAAAGACCAATATGAAGTAGAGGGCTTTTTATCACTTCAAAACCATCTCTTAAAATTTTGTGAACAGATGATGTCATAGCATAACATTGATAAATCCGTTGTAAATTTTAAAGTAACAAATGATTTTTCAGAGCGTCCACCAGATCTTGAGCTTTTTATTGATATCGTCCCACTTAGCCATTTCTTGTTGCTGTTTCAAAAACATTTCTTTTCCTTGAAGAAGCATTCCATCTTACTTAGAAATCATGCCTCAAAATTAATCATTTATGTTTTAGCTGTTTCACCTGCTCTAGGCTATTAGCTAGGCAATATTCCCCAATGAGAAAAGACTACGAAAATTCCTTATTTTTTTTTTAAAGCTAATGCTTTCGACTTTAAAAATATGTCAAATAATTCCCTTTTAGTTATTATTATTATTCCAGAAGATCCTAAAATATAAATAAATGAAAATATAACAAAATTGAATTTTTTTTATTATTTAATGAAATTGACATTTTAGTAATAAAAAATTATAAGTCTCCGAATCGCAGATATTCGCAGAATTTTTTTCAAGAAACATAATCAACGATAATTATACATTATCATAAAAAATATTTCGTTGCCCAGAAATGCCCAGAAGTATAACTTTTTAACCTTCAAATTTAATTTTTAGCTCTAAAATATACCTACCAAAAAAACAAAAAGATATTGGTACTAGTATTGAATACAAAAAAATTATAACTATCTGAATTACGAGTATAAACCTTGCCTCGAACTATCCATCATATGATAACGCCGATACTTCAGTAAGAACAAAGAAAATTAATATATTTTGTAGAACAATACTTATGAGCACAGACGAGTTAAAGGATAAGGTCAGATTTGAATTAGAATAGCCGCCGGATTAAGGGCCTGGAAGAGATAAGAATCATGTTGCATGATCCCACAGGTCCTCTACTTCACCTTCGAGTCATTATTTACCAGAAATTTCAAACTTCAAAAAATGGGTTTTGGCCAGCTTTTAGGGCCAAATACCCCTGTGTGCGGCGTAAAGAACTCTATACGAAGGTGTAATGAAATTTCTAAATATCCGGCTTTAAAAGTTAAATTTTAATTATATATGTATAATTTATGTAAGGAATTCAGAAAACTATAATGGGAAAAATATAAATTAAAAACGAACTTTGCTTTCGAGTCCCCTTAATTGCTATGATAATAGGTTAAAGCCAAAACATAAACATGTAAATGTCATAAACGTTTTCATGGAACATTTATTGTTGTTAAAAACGTTTGTGTTCAATATTCAGAGTTTTATTTAGAATATATTGTTAATATACATTTTATGTATTCTTTCCACTATTTCAGTAAACAAGCTTTCTAGTTTAATTAAAACAAGGCTAATAAATTGTATGCAATTCTTATTTCTTATTAAATTAAGTTATAGATAGACATAAACTTTTCGGGCTTTTTCGAATTCGGACTCTCAAATAATATGAGTCTACATTTAATTAAGGTAAGAGATAAATTTTACTGCCTATAATTTCTTATTTGTAACTAAATAGTACTCAGTAGTAGTCCGTCTTTTTTATTAAAATTTACAAACCCCTTAAATATTTATGTGGTAGGTTAATCCAGCCATGATAAAAGTTTTGTCAATTCCTTTCACTCTTCTCAGGTTTCTCACGTTAAAGCTACAAATAGGCATTTGAACTCGGATAGGCAATGCAGTGTTCTCAGAACACAAGAGCTCTTAATTTTTAGTGAGAGAATATTCTGCTTATCTATGGATGCTTTTATAGATGACTATGTATTCATTGTAAATAGTTGTTTAGGAATCCTCTCTGGTTACACTGATCTCAGAGTCCTTAGTACCTTAACTATTATTAAGTTACTTAAGTTTTTTCGTAAAATGGACTCCATTGGATCATATACTTCTATGAACTATATTATCATTATATACATTACTTTTTAATTTTTTTCGATACGATATTTTAGAAAATTAACTTTGATAATGTAACTATTTCTAGTATCCGCTTGTTTTTCTATAACTTCTTTCTTATAACTTTAACTAAATTGACACAATATCAATGTGCCATTTCATAAACAGTGTAATTGATTTTAATAAATAAATTGTTGTTTTGTTTTTGTTGAAAAAATGAAATGTTTTTTTCACACAGAAGTAAAATAAGAAGTCGTCATGTATGTAGAAGACCTTAATATAGTTGTAACGAGAGTATGTGAACATTTGTAAGTGTTTTAATATTTTTGCTTAAGCTAAGTTACTCTGTAATGATGTTCTTGTAAAAATTAAAACTCAATTAGTGGCTAAGAACAAAAAAAAAAAAAAGATTTAAAAGTATAAGATGGATTAAAGAAAGATATGTAATGATAAAAAAAAGTTTTAAATGAGTGATGCAGTTTAAAGAAAGTACTGAAAACAAATATATATATATACAAAAAAAAAAAAAAAAAACAAGCAAAAATAACAACCTAAATAATTGAATAGCATTCAACTTGCTATATAACTGAGTCTTTCAATTGGATTGTGGTACTGGATATCTTGATTGAGTCGGTGTTTAAATGTGTGAATACACGCCATAATATGACAATCTAAACTAAACGTTTTCACTCTTTTTCCCACAGATTTTTCTTAATACCTTTGTATTATACTCAAGTTAATTCATTACAAAAAGTTATTGTTCTTTGCCCAAAATCCTTATTTAATTTTTGTAACTTCATTTTTATTTGAAATCTTTTATTTTGTATATATATATGTATACATATATATATATATATATATATATATATATATATATATATATATATATATATATATATATATATATACATTATATTTATTTGATAAACAAATTGTTTTATCTAGTTTGCATGCATTGGTTCTGTTCGATATAGTTGAAAATATAATTAAATATTATTATGAAAAAGTCTTCCCACAGGCACCAATTAATATAGGCACAGGCATTTAATCTTTTCAAATGCATATGAATATTTTGATGCTATTATTTGTATTTCAAGTATTAAAATTACTTTACATTGACATAATCGATTTGAAATATCGAATCAACTATACATTTATATTTAGATAGATTCACAGAAAATTTAAAATATTTGTTCCTCTAATACTCAAGTAAACATCGCATGTGAGAAGTGCCTCTGTTACATTGAATATTGAGTATATCCATTGAATAGAAAAGACGGTCGAATAGTTGGCACTCTTTTCATGCCTGTCTCTATATGTTGGTGTCAAATTATGTTAAGTGGGTTCTCAATCCTAGTGTCGGAGTTGATAATCTCGTCTATTTACTAACTATATTATGACTGAGTTTGTGTCGACTGGTGGCATAATATTGTTGCTCATAGTACTAGATGTTATCTTGTATAATAATAATACGTTTTATGTGAATGATAATTTTAATAAATTACTGTTACAATAATTTCTTTTATTGCTTCCTTATATTTTTGTTATGTCTTTTAGCTAAAATTGAAATAATTTATTTTATCATCCAAAACATCCTAATTAGAATTCTTCTAAAACATATTTAAAAGCTAGTCCAATTAAACAAGAAAAGAAAAGGAAGGCAGTTTTGTATAAAAAAGACAGCATTTAATTGAACAGGTAAGAATCTCTATTACAAAAAAAAAAATATTAATTAAACAATCTCGCTCATATCTGCAAAGAGATTAGGTCACCTGAATCATCTGTCACTAGATATACGAATATACAGTGGAAAAATCACCATCGTGTCATTAAAATATATTAAGGTTAAGTTTTTAAAACTTTGGGAGCCCTTCCTTCTCTAAAATTTAAATCGTATAATTTTTTCAAAAACTTTTCTTCGATAACATAATATGACTCGCTCTAATCAAAGAAACAAAAAAAAAAAAAAAAAAAAAAAAAAAACTTTTTACATCCACTTAACCTACGTATGAAATAAATAGCAAGGGAAAGTATTGCTATCGTGAAAAATTTCGACTCGTTGAGTTCTTTAAAAGCTTTCAATAGAATATATCCGAACCACCCGATTATTCTGAAAATCCACTCATAGCTAAATATGCTTGAAAATTTGGGGAAACCGGTATATTTTATCTGGGTGCCAAGACATTTGGGAATTGTAGGCAATGAGCTCGCGAATGCGGCAGCCATATTTATCCTCTAAGGTTGAGGCGCTTCGATTTTGACGCCTCATGATACTACCCTTCCCCTCAAAAAAGAAATATATTTTGGTTACAATCCAGTGGAAAGCCTATCTAGCAAATTGAAAGATATCAAAAGATCAGTCAAGCCATGGTCCACCTCGAACCGTCATATTCGGAGAGAGGTAGTCGTCTTGACGAGACTAAGGCCGGGCGTAAGTTGGAACGCAAATCCGTGACGTGAGGTGAGTTTTTGTGTAGAGTTGAATAAAAAGAAGGAGCGAAGGTTGAACCGTGAGGTGAGGTGGCGCAGTTTTAGAGTCACCGTGGGCTGCGGAGGTTTGTCTTCCTCACGCAGTTTGTTACGGCCCCTGTGTCACCTCACCTCACCTCAACTTACCCAGCCAAAGGCTAGGCCAGACATACCATCCTCAATTCCCACCTCATCAGCAGAGATCCACCACCCGAATGTAATAACTGAGGTAAGATGCTCACAGTCAGACACATTTTTGAACAGAGCCCGTCTTATGTATCAATTTATTATAGTTCTGGATTAACAACACATATAATAGACATATTGGCTGATGACAATAATAAAATAAAATCTACATTGAGATTTTTGAAAGAAAGCAATTTATATAACAAAATCTAATGTTTAGTTTATTTATTTCCCTAATTATTTATAATAATATCTATTATAGTAAGGAAGCTTGAATGGCGAAGGAAACCTAAAAATGTGACAAAATTTATTACTCAATTTTGATGTAATCTTTTGTTGTCTCATACTGATTTCAGATTTGTAGGATTGTTGTGCTAACCTGTTCACACACTCAACCATTTCGCGGAACTTAGTTATTTGGACTAAAGGGATACCAAAACGTGCATTTTCGTTGAAAACCGGAAACTTTGAACATTTTTAAAGATCCCAATACTTACCCTTAATATACAACATAAATATTTAATGAAAGTAATAAACTTGAAATTAGATTTTTTATATAAACTGCTTTCTCCCAAAAATCTCAATGCAGTTTTAATTTATTTTCCTCATCAGCCAATATGCCTATTATATGTGTTGTTAATCCAGAATAATTAAAAATTGATACATGAGACGGCCTCTGTTCGAAAGTATGTCTGACTGTGAGTATCTTTCCACAGTTATTACATTCAGGTGGTGGCTCTTTGCTGATGAGATGGGAATTGAGGATGGTATGTTTGGCCTAGCCTTAGTCTCGTAAAGACGACTTCCTCTCTCCAAATATGACAGTTTGAGGTGGACCATGGCTTGACTGATCTTTTGATATCTTTCAATTTGCTAGATAGGCTTTCCACTGTATTGCCAACCAAGATCTATTTATTTTTTGAGGGGAAGGGTAGTGTCATGCGTCGTCAAAATGAAGCGCCTCTACCTAAGAGGATAAATATGGCTGCCGCATCCGCGAGCTCATGGCCTACAATTCCCAAATGTCTCGGTACCCAGATAAAATATACCGATTTCCCCAAATTTTTGAAGCATATTTAGATATGTGTGGATTTTCAGAATAATCGGGTGGTTCGGATATATACTATTAAAAACTTTTAAAGAACTCAACGAGTCGAAATTTTTCACGATCGCAATACTTTCCCTTGTTATATATTTCATACGTAGGTTGAGTGGATGTAAAAAGTTTTTTTTTTTTTTGTTTCTTTGACTAGAGCGGGTCATATTATGTTATAGTAGTCACATATGATTGCTATAATTTGTCAGACTATTATCATGGAGAAATGTAGGTATACCATTGTGTGAAGCTCAGCAGTGCATGGCTTATACAGTTTCATGTAATGGGTGGAATCACGAGTAATGGTGTGAATTTTTTGTATTTCGATCCGGCGGTATAAATAAAAAAGTTTCAGAATTTTTCCAAGGATGCGGGTGAATTCAGTTTTGTTTTTAAATAGCGATTTTTTTTTTTATCTTGGTTTTATTATCGAGATAGGTTTTTGGTGGATCGTTTTTCCATGGAGGGTCCAGAATATCAGGTTTAACTAAAGGTATTTTTTTTAGGAGCTGCAATTGCTGAATTAATTCATCCTGGAGGGTTAAATTTGTTCTTTATTTGAAAATTTTAGAGAATTTCGGTTTGAAAATATAATTATATGAAGGGCGATAGCTATTTGAGGGTCGCTTCTCTTTTCTGTATTTCAAAATTGGAATCACTAAAGAATAGCACCAATTAATAGGGAGGTATTCTATTTTAAAATCTATTTTGTTAGGGTCGGTTCTATTTCGGTCGGAGTTAAAGGTTTCAGTGAAAAAAAATCAGCGAATGTATTCAATAGAACTAATGGATTGTCAGATAATCGACCGTTGACGAAAATATTGTAGCGATAGGATGGAATTTTTTTTGTAATTTCATCGACTTCATTCCATATATCTATTGTTGTCGCAGGAGAATTCATGGAACTTACAATTTTTTTTCCATGACTCAGCATTACACCTCTTAAATAATGTTCTACAAATGGTTCTGTTTTATATTTTATGAAATTTTCAGTCGTCATAGATTTCTGAATTTTTTTTATAAAATTAACAGCGTAGTTTTTGTCTTCTTACAATCCTCATTAAACCAGGTGTACAGACAGCGGCCTTCTTGGTGAGCCTAAGGTCATTGCTATAGATGCTTTTGCTGCTTGCGTGACGGTGTTTTATGTCAATTTCGCTGCCTCTATTTTCAATATTCATTTCAGATGCCAAGGAGGAAAATTCTGTCGATATCTTCCTGGATAAATCTGGACCTCATCGGCATACAGATGGTATTGACAGTGATGGATGGAGGATGGAAGTTCATTGATATAGATAGAGATCAAGAGGAGCCCTGAGGCACGCCTTTAAACAATGGCAGAGGTTCGTTGGGGACTATAACATATTAGGAGCGACTGGTGAGGAAAGATTGGAACCACAGAAGGGCACTAGAAGACATGGGGAAGTTTTTAAGTTTGCTTAAGTTATTGTGGTCAACTGAGTCAAAGGCTTTGGCGAAGTCGAGGAGAATATGGATGGTGAGTTTCTTTCGGTCTATAGCTGTGTGGAGGTCTTGGGAAATTTTAATGAGGGCGGAGTGAGTGGAATAATCAGGCCTGAAACCAGACTGAAGATGGCTCAGAAGGTTATTTTTTTCACGATATTGGGATAGTTTTGACTGAACTAGACGTTCCAAAGGTGTCCAAATCCAAAGGTTGGATAACAGGGAGATGGAACGGAAATCATTGAGGGTTTCTGGATTGGAGGTTTTTTTCAATTGGCGTACAAGAGCAGTTTTCCAGGTAAAGTGGCACTTTGCAGCAAAAAGTTGTAGATATGGTAAAGAATAGGGAGACTGAAAGGAAGTGAAGCTTTAATCAGCTTAAATGGATTGTTATCTGGTCCGAAATCACTTGTTTGGAATTTCCGAATGGATTTGAGCATGTTGTCAGGGGTAATATGGGATAAAAATGTTGTTGGGATCAAAGTGGGAAAGAACAATAACCGGAGTTGGTGCTTGGAAAGGATGTGAGGTGTTGGAGACAAAGTGAGAGTTGAGTGCATCGGCTGAAAATAGAATTGATTGGTTTTGAGTGGGCTTACCTAAGGACAGTTTGCGGAGAATGGCCCATTTTGCTTTGGAGACCGGGGTACTGGATAAGATTTGCTGGAAGTAGTTGGATTTGGCGCGGCGTGTCAAGGATTGAGTGCTTTTTCGAAGGAGCCTAAATGTGGTTAAATGTTTTCTTTTTTATTATTATTATTATTATCTTTTTTTTATTTTTATTTATTTTTTAGATATGATATTACACAACTTTCACTTTATTTCTAAACAATTGAGTTCGTGTTTATACTCGGTGGAGTGAGGACGTGCGTTTAGAGCTCCTGAGGATTAAGGACACAAACAGTGATAAGTCACCTTTATTTAACCATTTCAAATTATTTTATTATAATTTTTTTTCTAGTTAGAAATTATTATTTTTTTGTTCTTCAGGGAAGGTTATTTAATTTATTTTTATATTTTATTTCATTGATAAAGTTTTTTTTTTTTTTTTTTTTTTTTGCTTTATAACTTTCATTAGATGAAATGGCGGAATCACCGCCTTTAAAAAGGAAAAAAGGGAAATTTAGAGCATTAAACTCAATTAGCGAAGGATGTACATCCAAAAAGATAGCAAAGTTTTCCATTATAAAACGAATTGAAACAGACGAGGAAGGTAATGCGTTAGACTTCAAAAAAGTTTCACCGTTTTTTATCAATTAAAGTCTAAAGAGTGTAATCGGCGAACCAAAAACAATAAAGAAATTAAGGGATGGAACTCTTTTAGTTGAAACACTAACTGAAATTCAATCGGAAAAGCTTTTAAAATGTAAAAACTTCCTAAATAACCTCCCCGTTATCGTTGAGCCACATGGCAAGTTGAACTCAAGCAAAGGGATAATATGGTGTCCAGACCTAAATAATTGTTCGATGGACGAAATAAAAGAAGAGTTGAAAATCCAAAATATCGCAGACGTGAAAAGAATGACCTATTTCAAAAATAACGAAAAACAAAACAACCATAATTATCTACTTACATTCAATAGTCCCACCATACCGAACGAAATTAAAATAGTTTTTTACAATATCAATGTGAGGCAATTTTTACCAAACTCTACCCGCTGCTATATACGAGTATGTTTAGAATTCGGACATACCAAAACTGTATGCAAAAAAGAACTTCTGTGTAGGTACTGTGGTAAAAATAAACATGAAGGATTAGAGTGTGCTAGCCCCGTAAAATGCGTCAATTGTGGCGAACAACACGATTCCTTCTCTAAAAAGTGTTCGGTATTTCAAAAGGAAAAAGAAATTAAAGGCATTCAGGAGGCCGAAAAAATAACATACTTTGCGGCGAAAAACAAATATGAATCGTTACACCCGTTATCAACACGGATGACATTTTCTTATGCAGTTATAAATACGAAAACAGTTAGTGTTCAAACAGACAACATAAATGAAAATATTAACATTTTTAAGACACCGTTAGTGCCAACTGCCACAAGTGCAACTTTATTTACCAATCCCTCGTATACCATTGACTCATCCCGGGCCCCCACTCCTTCCCATCCCCACTACCCCCCTCTTCCTCGCCCCTACCACCCCCCTCCTCCTCGCCCCCACCACCCCCCTCCTCCTCCTTCCTCTACCTCAGCTGGACTCCCCATTCAGCCTGCGGCAACGTCCGAGGCTGCACCTTCAGCTGATCCTAACCTCCCCTCTCTCCTTTCTCTACCTTCCCAACCGACTCCTTCCGTGGCTCGAGAACCGGCCAAAATTTCGGAAGCCGAGTCCATAACTCCCGAGCTTCCCACAGAACACGTAGTTTTATCATCGGATAAAACTATTTCCGATGAAATCACCTTATGTCGCGATAACCCAGGCGACTCACAAGGTGACTGGACAATAGTTCGAGAAAGAAGATCAAGCATCAGAACGCGAAACAAATCACAAACCCGAAAGCAAAGCAAAGAAAAAATGGAAACAAACTAAACAAAATAATTAATACTAATTATTTATTATATGTTTGGTTTAGGTTTATTTTCATAGTTTAAGCATTTAAACAAATTAATTTCATCTTTATGTTACTTTTAGTAATTTCAGTATTTATTTATTTTTTACTTTACTTGGTCATACATATTTATTTACATTTACTCAAAACATATGACTCCTACAACTAATATAATTCAATGGAATTGTAATGGTATAGCAGGAAAAATCGAAGAATTGAAATTAATAATAAATAAATACCAACCAATAGCCATATGCCTACAAGAAAGTAAGTTGCTCCCCAATAAAAAATTTAACCTTAAGGAATACAATATCTACCGACAGGATTTCGAAAACAGTAGTATAGCCTGTGGAGGTGTGCTAACCGCGGTACACAAAAACGTAGTATCAGAGCTGGTTTTAACGGAAACTTCTCTCCAGGCGGTAGTTGTTAAAGTTTTCCTCAAATTTCCCGTTTATCTCTGTAATTTATACCTACCTCCTCATAATATTTCGGAAAACAGTATAATTAATCTTTTGAACAACTTACCATCTCCATATATCTATGTAAGCAACGTCAACGCGCACCACTCTTCCTGGGGCTCCTCTCATTGTTCGACACGGGGAAATTTTATTAAACGAATAATCGATTCCACTGACTCAGTTGTCTTGAATTCAGGAGAACCAACCTACTTAAGCCCGGCTTACAACACCTTTTCTTCCATAGACTTATCATGGTGCTCGTCATGCATTTTTCCGCATCTGTGTTGGCAGGTTGCCCAGGACCAGTATTCCAGCGATCACTTCCCAATAGTCGTCTCCCTCCCTAACGGAAACCCCAGTAAATCAAAACATCCTAGGTGGATCATAGAAAAATCGGATTGGTCGGTCTTTCAAAATAACTTACATATAACAAACTCAGACATAATATCATCCAACAGTAGTGACGAGATAAACCATACAGCGATTCTTGAAGCAGCGAGTCTTTCAATTCCAAAAACCTCAAACAAAACGAGACCTCACAAATGCGTACCATGGTATGACGAAGAATGCAAAGCCGTAATAAAAAGAAGAAGAAAAGCTCTCAATACTTTTCAAAAGGAACCGTCTCTAAGCAACCTAATAGAGTACAAGAAGAGCCGTTCACTTTCCAGGAGAATAATAAAAAGCAAAAAGAGAGCATCCTGGGAAAAATTTTTAAATTCCATCTCAACAAACACTTCTCCAAACACTTTTTGGAAAAAGATACAAGGCATTTCAGGGACCCATAAAGAAAATCACGTAGCACTTTTAATAGGCGAAACAGTAGAACAAAAGGAAGAGTTGTTAGCAGAACACTTTGCTGAATTTTTTTCAGGACTATACTCCGCTCAATCCCACCATGAACTCGATAACTCCGATCTAAACTCAACCGAAAACCAAACCGAAAAAGAATATAACCACCCTTTCACTAAAACCGAATTACTAGCCTGCCTGAAGGAGCTGAAACCTACTTCACCAGGAATCGATAATATTCATAACGATATGTTAAAAAAATTACCACCGCAGCCCCTGAATGCCCTTTTGGCCCTATATAACCCCGTCTGGTGCACAGGGGATTTTCCAAGCATCTGGAGAAGATCCGTAATAATTCCAATCCCCAAACCTGGAAAAAACAAGCTCTATCCTCCAAGTTACCGGCCTATCTCTTTGATCAGTTGCATTTCTAAATTGCTGGAAAAAAATGGTGTACAAACGACTAGCGTGGATTTTGGAAGAAAAAAAGCTAATAGCGAAGGAATAAAGTGGCTTTAGAAAAGGACGCTCTACATTAGACCATCTTGCAACGATGGAATACGAAATAATGAACTGTTTTGCAAAAAAAAAGAGTGCATAGGCATTTTCTTCGACATCGAAAAAGCTTACGACAATCTAAACCCGATGCTTGTCCTGCAACAGTTAAAGGAATGGGGATTCGAAGGCCGCATTCTCACAATGATAGGAAACTTTCTTCGGCAACGCACGTTTAAGTGAGGATAGGAGACTACTTATCTTCGGTCAAACCAATGTCAAAAGGAATACCTCAAGGAAGTGTCCTAAGTTGTGCCCTTTTCGCAATCGCCATCAACAAAATTACTCAAATTATTCCCAAACCCATTAGGACCTTTTTATTCGTTGATGACCTGGCCCTACTACTTCCGTTCGAAAATCAAAACTACGCTGCCTAAAAATTACAAAATTGTTTATTGAAATTAGGATCATGGTCAATACAATCCGGACTATATTTTTCAGTTGAAAAAACTATATGCCTGCTCTTCTCTAGACGCAGAACACCAACACTGCCCCCCGAGTTAACCTATAGAGGCATTAAATTAAATTTCGAACCAAAAGCAAAGTTCTTGGGATTATTCCTTAACGGCAAATTAGACTGGAAGGATCATATCAGATGGCTAAAAGAAGAATCTGGAAGAAGGATAAATATACTGAAAGTTCTTGCAGGAAGCTCGTGGGGGGCTGACAGAAAAAGCATGCTAAAAGTGTACACTTCTTTAATCAGATCAAAATTAGACTATGGCAGTTTCATTTATGCCTCAGCCAGTCCAAAATTGCTCACGATATTAGATAGAGAGAGACTCAGTTCACCATGCAGGAATCCGTCTCGCGACTGGAGCCTTTAGAACTAGCCCAGTAACCAGTCTATGTGTTGAAGCCGGTATAGCTCCACTGACCGTCAGAAGACACCAACTTGCGTGCGGCTATATAGCAAAACTAAAATTTAACGAAGGAAATCCAGCGTGGAAACCAGTTTTTCAACCCAGCACCAGAGGATTTAGCGAAAACCAAAGGCTACCAACCCCACTCGGAATAAGAGCAGGAAGGCATATAGAAGAAATCAGACACCTTCAAACTTCAACCTATGAATATAACTACCCACCGTGGACTCTCAAATTACCTACAATAGACCTAACGCTTAGCAAGTTCAAAAAGAGTAACACCCCGGATTCTAAATACTTAACAGAATTTCAAAACATGAAAGACAAATACAGCAGTAGTTGTTATCTCTATACAGACGGCTCCAAAACAAACTCCAATAAAGGATGCGCTATTATCTCAGGCACAAACACAATTAAATATAAGCTTCCCTCCACCTCAAGCAACTTCACCGCGGAGTGCTATGCTAATAGTGCAGCACTTTACCACATCATGCAAAGTAATGAGAAAAATCATCTAATCTTCACTGACTCCCTTTCCGCAATTATGGAATTGAGCAATATATATACCGAAAATTCAATAATTAAAAAAGCGCAACGGTACTCAACGATGATTAAAAATTCTCAACAAAAATATAATAATCGCTTGGATACCGTCCCATGTAGGAATCAAAGGTAACGAGGCAGCAGATCTAGCAGCGAAGGAAGCAGCCATGTCAGCATTGGATGAAATAAGCATCTACACTCCATCGGATCTCAGCAACAACCTGAAAGGCCAAGCAAAGAAGACGTGGGACCAGCTTTGGGAAAGTATAGAAGATGCTAATAAACTAAAAGGCATTAAAAAGGAAACCTCAGCCTGGGAAACCTCCAACCGTGTTAACAGAAGGGAAGAAGTAGTACTAGCGCGACTAAGAATAGGCCACACACGCCTTACCCACGGACACCTCATAGAGAAAGAAGCTCCACCAAAATGCACAACCTGCAAAGTACAATTGACCGTCGTTCATATTCTGGAGGATTGCCCACGTTACGCTGGCTACTTTCAAAAATATAAAATTGAAAGAAAACTCCACAAGCTATTGGGAAATAATGTTTCTAGTGCAAATACTCTCATCGAATTTCTAAAAAAAATTAATCTCTACAACAAAATATAAAAATAAATCATTGAGCAAAAGGACACGAATGACCTCCGAAGTTGAGTGTCCGTAAACAACAAAACCTAACCTAACCTTTCTAAACAATTGGATAAGACGCAATATCAAAAGACTTGTCACTCTTTTTTATTATTTTTTTTTATTCATTAATTCTTTACTTGTGATCTACACCTTGCTAGGTTATCACTCGGTTTATTGATTAACATTAACACCCTTTCATTTTCCTGCATTTTTTTCCTACCATATACCTCACGTAATATCTTATTTCTACAGTGTCTTTCAAGGTTCACAAATTTTCTTCTTACTGTCGGTAATGGTTCACATGAAATGTTATTACTTCCACCACAAACGGTTAATCTTTAATTTTTTTATTTTTTTTTAAACTCTAGCAATGATTAGCAGTAGAATCAACATATCAAAAAATAACATTAAAATTCTCCAACACAACTGTCGTAGCATTAATAACAAATTATCAGAAATTGTAAACTACCTCTATATAAATAAAATCCATGTCGCTTTATTACAGGAAACGTGGTTTGATAATAAAAAAACATATAAAGCAAACAACTTCCATATTATAAAAAGAAATAGGCGGGATAAATACGGAGGAGTTGGTATCTTTGTACATAATTCTTTACTCTACGAAATAATAGTTATGCCTAATTTAGGTACAATCGAAGCAGTAGGGGTCAAAATTCTTAATACAGTACCTTCCATAATCTTACTATCGGTATACATCCCTCCTGATGGCAGGAGGCGACCGCCCCTTCGATATCTTCAAAACTTGTTCGATATCCATTCTAAGTTTCCAAATTGTAGTGTGATCCTGGGAGGGGATCTTAACGTGCACTCCTCATTTTTTGGTTCTGAAGAATATGATACACCTAGAGGAGATGATTTAATTCTCACTTGGCAAAATAGTCAATTACTCCTTTTAAATGAAATAGGAAAATTTACAAAACTAGGTACCCCCTCGTCAAAACCCTCAATACTCGATTTAACATTCGCATCAACTGACCTCTACCATAACATTGCCTGGACTGTTACACCAGAAACGTTAGGGAGCGACCATTTACTAATAACAATAGAAGTTAACAACTGCAAGATTCAGAAACCACATAAATATTAAGCTAAACGAAATTTCAAAAGGCTGAATGAAAAAAAAATCATTGAAACCCTACTAGAAATTGAAAGTACAAACCTAAATAACAACATATCAGACCTAACTAACATTATTAATGTCGGGGAGAATCATCTATTCCTCGGAAAAATTCGGTATATAAACTAAAATTTGTCCCAAAATGCTGGTGGAATGAAGATATTCGGAAGGCTTATGAAAAGAGAAAAGCAATAAAAGAATATTTAAAAAAACATTTTATAAAAAAATATTAAACCGACTTCGAAAACTAGGAACCAGTAAAAATAAATGCACTGAAAAGTATGAAATAATTACCTTCTGATTTTTATGAATACGCAGCAAAATTGAAAATCGTATGAAAAGCGGAAAAATGCATTAAACAGGATAATTATATTTTAATTAGTACGAATACATACTAACTATTAATAAAAATTATTAAATTAAAATATTAAATACCATGTTCAATACTTAACAATTTTTCCCGAGGCAGCGCAAAATAGAAAATCTATAGAGAATTTTAAGATTTTCCTAATTTTTAGTGCTAACAATTTTAAATTTTGCGCCGCCTCCGAAAAGATTGTTAAGTATTGAACATGGTATTTAATATTTTAATTTAATAATTTTTATTAATAGTTAGTATGTATTCGTTGGTTGTCCTATCCATTGTGGGAAGGACAAGATCTATTCCGTAGGTCCCTCGCGAAATAAAAGTCAGCCCACCCAGGTAGCGCTATACCACGTCAATTTTAATAAACTTTGTATTATAATAGTCACATTATCAATTTTATGGATATGCACAGAAAATTGAAAATCGTTTGCGGTAGGTGCAGTACACACCTTTCAACACCCTCTCTACCTTGATTTTTTGAAAAGACCAATGCTCCATCGGGAAGACACATAAAACCTTTTTTCCACTTGACAATCTTTTTCCTTTGCGGAATATTGTCTTCGGTACTTGTTTATTACCTACATGCATCTGTGTCCTGAGAGGAGGTGTTCAGTTTGCTCGGCTGTAACATGAATCCGGCAACTTCAAGATGTCGTAGGTATAGGAACAGTTGGGATTTTGGCCGTTTTTCGACCAGTTTTATTGGTAAATATAATAAACAACATATGCGTTTGTTATTTCGGTATCTGTGAATATGACTATTGCCTCGAAATGGAAACAATTCTTGACAAATAACTATCTTAAAGATTTTCGTCTCTAGACTCTCTTATCGAAGAAAATAATATTAAAATTTCTCAGCGGGACGTATTTATTTCATGACTGCAATAATAATAAGTCCATATTATGGTCATATCCATAATATTTTTCTTAATTTTCAAACCAAATTTAAGCTTAGTTAACACGTTAGCTGCGAAGCAAATAAACTGGGATTTTCGTTAACTGCGACGAGGGGTCGAATGACCCCATGCTACCACACCGCTAAACTGCGTCAAGGGGCTGATTGACCCCTTGTCCCTTAGACATTAAAATTAACGCTCTGTAAACATTGATGAATGTTTTAAAGTGAAATCCATTTTTTTTACAAACACCTGATGTACAAGAATTCGTAACAGAAGCAGGGTTGAATTCTGTTGCTTCTGAATATATTTTTTTATTACTTATTTTTTCCACAAAATCTGTGTTATACTAACAGTAACTTTTTTCTTTCCTTTTACGTTCAATCATAAAATGTTTACTATATGGTTTTAATTTACTTAATTGTCAGCATATACAATTCATGAAAGGAAGAATTCAGATATCAAAAATAAAACCAAACGTATGTTTTTATTATAAATAAATGAACATAGGTGTAACTTTTGTGTATTAAAAAAATAAACCTAAATATTACAAATTAAATTATTAAAAAAAATAACACGTGAAAACTACATTTTATAATGTTTATCATTGAAGCACTGCAAGCAAAGAGACGGTTGTCGGCACAGTCGTCATCGTATGTCCTTCTTCACCTTTTTTTGGGCTTCTGCACTGCTCTTAGCTGTTCTTAGCTTTTCATAACAGCCCGAACATTTCTTCCTCATATGAATCATAACTATCTTCAAAACTTGAACTAGTTCCTTCATCTTCGCTTGAAGTTGAATTCCGCTGTGAAAGGGCTAAATCGGCAAGTTTCTTACCACTTGAATACTTATCGAAATTATTTACTAAATCGAGACAAATAAACGAGAGCTCAGGTGTCAACAATACTAAGTAGAATCAGTCGAAGAACAAAAAGGAAGGTGAATCTGTGATTCACCCTTAGATAAATGTGATCACGGTAAATTACTGTCGCTTTCACCGCTTTCAAACATTTACGGAAATAGAAAAAATATTTTTTATTTACATATTCATTATTATTTGATATAATATGCTAAAACAATAGTAAGATGAAGTGTAATGAGCATTAAAAGACCAAGGGGTCATTTGACCCCTTGCCGCATTAAGGAAAACATTTAAACTATAATGCGACAAGGGGTCAAGTGACCCCTTACATTTTTTTTCGATATATAAGTATTATTAAGTAGTATAAAAAAAAAATAAAAAATCTCAAAAATATTAAAACAGGATGCGTGACAAGCATCGCAGTTAACGACAAATTCACGTTTAATGGCTCGCAGTAAAGGAAGCCACCGCAAGGGGTCAAATGACCCCTCGTCGCAGTTAACGTGTTAATAGTTATTCGTTATCTCAAAATCAATAATTTGGCACTTAAGCAATTTTCATCTAAACACCTCAATAGTTGCAGAAACATAATTAAAAACCGATAATAGTAATCTGGATAACAACAAAAGTGTCACTCCAGAGTGAAGAATCCGCACAAGATTTTATGATTACATTGAACGAGTATATTAATATACGACAGTGACTTAGTGTATCCGGAAGCAGAAAGAAGCGCATGAATCTTTGTTAAGGCCTGTAAATGAAAAAGAGCTTTTAATGTGCATAACGAGTGGAAGTCGGAAATCAAAATCCAATTTAAAACAATATTGGCTACGATTTTACGAATCTCTTTTAAAAAGGGTTATTAATGCTCGGCGTTTCTTTAAATTCTATGAGTTTTGTGGTTTCAAGATTATGCTGTCCATCCGTCGTTTAGACATTCATTTAGGATTTTTTTACTGTTATCGGTGTTTAATGTGCTTTAATCTTCTTAAATCTATTCAAAAAATCTTTTAAGCAACTCAAAAAAAATGTTCTTGAGTTTTATTTCTTGGCAAAATTTTCCAGGAACAGGGTCGAAACAACAATAACTTTGCCGGAACCATAAAGAAGTGTTTCATTTTTCAGAAAACGACAGCGATATTCCACTGATATTATATATCTTTATTAAAATCTATTGTTGAAAATTTATTTAAGGTTATGTATAAGGTTTGTTCCAACAAACACTTAAACCACGTCAATAACTAACACACTTCACATGTTCTCCCCCACTCTTTTAATTCTGAATTTGATTGGTTTGTTTTCCCAACCGAATTATCGACCATTAAAACATTATTGAGCATTGCTTGAAATCAACCAATCAAATTTAGAATAAAAAAGCGGGGATAGTACATGATCAGTTCGTTATTTATCAACGTGTTTTAATAGTTTGTTGGAGCATACCTTATGATATATAGGCCATATGTTTTTCAAATAAGTAAATATTTTGAGCGATAATTAAATAATTATTTTCATGTTTTTTCCCAATAACTTCTTTAATAAATTAAGAACCCATAAAAGGTTTTAATGGGACCACATTGGGAAAATACTCTACAAGATGCAAAATGTTTCGTTCCAATTGGTCCACCCATCTCGGAGTAATCGGTGGACATACATAGAAAAAAAAAAAAAAAAAAAAAGAAAAAAAAAGGCACATACGTATCGAATTGAGTAACCTCCTCTTTCGAAGTCGGTTAAAAAATATGAAAGAGGAAAATTATAAAGTCCTGAGATATAAAATAAAGGAACCTAAATCGCTTATTAAAAAGGCTAAAAATAAAACTTGGAAAAGCTACATTGAAACCATTAATCCAAAGCATACTGGCTCTAAGTGGAATAAAATTAGAGCTCTACGCGGAAAAAGGACTAACATGCAAAATATGGTGCTAGCTAGTCCAACATCAGCTATTGCCTTCTTAGAACAACTGTCCAACATTTTCGTCCACAGACAACCTTTGATTCAAGCTCCAATCGTACAGGCCACCGATGTATTAGACTCGCCCTTCCAAGTAACAGAACTAGAAGCTCCATTGAAAGGGAAAACTGGAACCGCTCCGGGTATAGATGAAATCAACTACCAAATGATCAAACTTCTACCGGTTAAGATGAAACAACGCTTAATCTTGGCCTTTAATGTGCTCTGGGAAGAAGCCAGTGTTCCCCCTGACTGGCGAAAAATTCTTATTTCCCCTCTACTAAAACCCGAGAAAGATCCGCCGCAATTCTTATTGTCCCATTGCTCTCATATCATGTCTGACCAAAATATTCAACAAAATAGTTAAAATGAGGTTAATATGGTTCATAGAATCAAAAAACATCTTTAGTCCCTTCTGTTTAGGATTCAGAAAAAATAGGTCTACCACGGATGCTGTCTGGCTGCTGACCAATGAAATTTACAGGACTTACAAAGAAAATAGAATCCTCGTCGCATTAGCAACAGATATTGACAAAGCATACGATCATGTAAAAACACAAACCCTCTTTTCCAAATTAAAAGATCTGAAAATCCTCTTAAAGCTAACTCAGTGGATTATAAACTACTTACCATACCGGACATATTTTTTGGATACCTGGGAAGGGTTGGCCGCTTTTGACACATACAATGGTCTCCCACAAGGAGATACCCTTAGTCCTATCATAACTAAACACATAACTAATCGTACAATAGAAAAATGTAAAATTATTCAATACCCCGATGACTTTTTAATTTACACATTAGTGAAATCCGCCGACGAAGCCAAAGAGATATTAGGTTCTGCACTGGACACCCTAACACAACTTTTTTCAAAAATAAATCTAAAAGTTAATTTAAATAAGTGCTGTATTACTCCTTTTACGAGAAAAAGAAAGTTTAACTTGAAAGATTATGAGCTGGTAAACGAAAAATACCACATAAATAGTCTAGAACAATTAAAGTTTTTAGGTGTCACATTAGACATAAAATTAAATTTCAAAAACCATCTTAAAAATACCCATATGCAATCATTAAAAAACTTAAACATAATAAAATCGATAGCCGGAGTATCTTGGGGATCAGGCTCTACAAAACAATAATCAGACCTATTCTCGACTACTGTTGCATTATTTACAGCCAAACTAAATCTCCTCTCTTCAATAAATTAAATACAGTACAGAACACTGCCATCAGACTATGCTTGGGTGCTTTCAAAACCTCCCCCTTGAATGCGCTTCAGGCATCTGCCGGAAAAATGCCACTAAATATAAGAAGGTCTTTGCTGACAAAAAAATTCTTTTTTAAAGCCTACTCCAACATACATTGGCAAAACTATTTCAAACGGAAAAGTTTTCTGTCCCCAATTAGTTACCATCATAAATGAACTACAACCTATTCTTAAATCGGTTTATATTTCTAAAGCTCCTCTGGAATTTACTATCCCCTCTCCTAAATCTTCAACAAAAATCAATTGTAGTTCTAATCTGATTGGAAAGACCGAGAAGAAGAGCTTCTACTCACCGCACTACTTAAAACAGCTAACACTTTTTGACCCCTACTGCTCGATTGTACCTAAATTAGGCATAACTATTATTTCGTAGAGTAAAGAATTATGTACAATAGACGAACTATAACCTATCAACCTCCAAATGTATTCCGATGCATCAAAAACAAATAACCGCACCTCTATACCCGTTTTTGACTCACAAAAAAAAAAAAAAAAAATAATAAAAATTTCTCCTTCTCACTACTAAACAAATTTAGCATTTTTAACGCCGAACTTAACGCCATATTTTATGCCATCATATACTCCGAGAGAACATATACCAGCCAAAAAATAGTAATTTTCACAGACTCAGCTGCTGCAGGCAAACATAATTTATTCATCTAAATAACACCAAAACATATATTTCCTTTAAAGTCATAACTCAGTTTAGTAAAGCAAAAAATAGTTACTCCATCCAGTGGGTTCCGGGACATGTGGGACTGTCGGGAAATGAGATGGCAGATAGTGCTGCCAATCAAAACCAGCGAGTGCGGATAAATGCCAAAATCCCATTATCAGACATAATAAGAGTAATAAAGTATAATGGAATCGAAGATTGGCAACATTTTTATCATGGGGAATCTACATCTAAAGGTAGGGACCAGTTCATAAGAAGGTGGACTTAATCCCGTGGTTTGAGACTCTAGGTTTTCACCTTGACCGTCCTAGTTTAGTAAAGCTGACAAGGATAAGAATTAATCATGGGTGCACTGCTAAATTCTTAAATATGATGGCTCTGGCTAGAGTCACGAACTGCCCAACATGTCAATGTCCCGAAGATCCCAGGCACATTGCGTTTCACTGTAGGAGGTTTAAGGTACAGAGACGTGAAATCTTGGGGATGACACGACGGGGTATTTAACATCAATTAATAAGGATAGAGCCCACGACTTGAGCAAATTTTTGAATGAAATAAAAGTTACAATATAGCCGGTGTGACCAGAGGACACTGAAATTCCATTTTAGATTATTTACCAATATTCTCAAATTTCCCTGCTTTTTTATTATTTATTCTAGTTTTTCAATAGATATTTTTATTTATAATAGTTTTTCATCGTTCCTATAAATTTCTCGTTTACTAACTTTGGCAAAATAGGATTTGCGTTGGCGAGTTTTAAAGCAAAAAAAACACATAAGGGTCAAGCAAAAAAATTGGAGTACTGGGTTTGATGTGCTGTTAAGGAGGGGGTCAAAGGGAGCTTTCGGAGGTAGATGACACTGAAGAGTAACTGATATGTAGAGGTGGATATTTCAGCAAACAGATATTCAATGTGTGGGGAAAGGGAAGTGGGGGAGAGAAGGAGAATTTTAGACTTAAGGCTATCGTGGACAAAGAGACCTACTCCACCACCAGTCCTATCCACTCTATCATGACGGAGCAGGGTGTAGCTAGGGAGGCTAACTTGGGTAGATAGGATGGCGGGTTTCAACCAAGTTTCGGAGATAGCAATTATATGGTAAAAGTTGTGGAGGAAAATGTCTTGGAATTCATCAATATGGGCCAGAAGGGACTAGGCGTGAACATGGCAGGTTGGAAGGACATTAGTCATTTGGAGTAGGATTAAATGGTGGAGTATTATTGGATTTATCTGAAACATACTGGGTTACTGAGATGGAATACAGCAGAACTGATAAAATAGCAATCAGAGTAAATAGCAATCTAAGTAGAGAGCAGAATAAATAGTAATAGTCGTTAAAAAATGAATAAAGTTGAAGTTGGGCAAGCCGAAATTACAGTTTACGCTTGAATTGTGGCAAGGAAAAATAATTAATAGATAAATACAAGTTAAGAGAAGAAAAAGAACTGAATAAAGCTGCCAGCGTGTGAAGGGCTGTGATCAGAGAACCGGTGCTGTGAAGTCATACGAAAAGTTTGGTAGGTGAGTTGATAAAGATATTGACGAACGAATCTCGCCAGCAGTGGGCTGGGTGTATCATTCTGCCTCGACCTAATTCTCTCTGTGTAATCCACGTCCTCCACCCTCAGGTTCAGCCCCAGGGCTGCACTTACATTCATTAGAAGGCCTATAAGTGCTTCTCATTATCTTACTGGTATTCCCCGTATCTCGGCGGTCCTGACTAAGTACTGCTGATCGGATGGATTCAAGCTCCGAAATACGGTCCCTTAGGGTTGCTTTTTCTTCGATCTTTGAGTTCTGGGCCCCTAGGAGCAACTCAATAGTTTTCAGGAGCTCTGGGTTCTGGAACGTTATTGAGGTCTGCGTTTCCAGTGTTAGTTTTAATTGATTCAGCTCCGCGGTATTAGCATCCACAGAGCTTTTCACGCCTTTGACCTCTGCGGTCAATAATTGCGGTGATCAGCATCTGCGATGAAGAATCCGCAATCAGTTGCGAGCCCGTGCTTCTTTCGCCGGGTGGGCTATTTATTTGTGGCTTTTCATATTTTTGACATCCTTAGCTTCCTTTCTTTTTTAAATGCTTCTTTCTCTTTGTCTCCATGTTCAGACATTTCCGTGGGAAATTGCTAGGTAGGTAGATGTGGAGCAAATCATAGCCTTTTGTCCTCCCTGAAGACCGCCTGCTTACATAATGGACAGTTATTATTAATTTTTATATTTGATGAGAGCGAACGTGACCCCAGTAGAGCTTAGGAGGCACTCAATATCAATTGATAGTAGGGTTAAATCCCTACTATCAATTGGGGCACTGAAAATCAACTGATAGTAGCGATTAAAGCTGATAAAACTCCGCACGCGTTCCCTTTTCCTACTAAACAGCTGATAATATCCACAAACCTCTTACTTGATTAAAATATCGGCAGCTATCCTTTCTTATTTTTCCAAAGTTGTAAATTGAGAACAATTTCAGCAACTCTGGTTTAGCTAGGAAGCTTTCAAGATTGCACTGGTGGATAATTTAATACGAAATAAGGACTGTAAATCACAATAATTTAACGTAAATAAGAGCTTATCACAGAGACACTTTCGGTACCGCGGTATAGACCACACTGATTGTTAGTGGGAAATGACCAATGTTGGATAGTTCGGGTAAGGCTGTAATCTAAAGTACTGGAGAGGGTAATGAGGAAACGTACTTCTGGGAAGTTTGATATTTGATTTTGAACTAGGCGTTCTAACAGTTTTGAGAAGTGGCATAGAAGATAAATTGTACGAAAATCATTCATTGAGGAAGGGTTTGAAGTTATGATTAAAGATCGGACTAGAACGGTTTCCCAGTAGAAAGTGAATGTCGACATTCGCGTCTCTCAGCTTCCCTTCTCTTTATCAAATCCTTCATTTCAGGAGTCATTCAAGATGAAGCAGGGCTACGTAAAGTTCGGGTTTTCAACGAAGCGTGGTTATCTAATATAAATATTAAATATCAAATTAACCTCAGGATGGAAACCATGGAATCGGTTGAATCATAGAAATGTATGATATCCCTGAAATGATAAAAGAGTAAAACCTGAATCTAGGTTTTATTCAACAAAATTTTACATAAGAAATGATAACACTGCATTTTCAAAAAACAAAATGTGAGTTTACAATTAAACAAACATGTGATTATAAAATTAAGTAAACATAGAGATAGAACATATCATTCACCCCCACCCAAATAATAGTCCCGTAGGTAGGCTGGAGGTTGACGGTTCCTGGAGCTGCGCCTAAGTACCGGAGGTGAAGGCTGCGGCTGTTGAACACGTGGGCTTCGTTCTTGAGGCTGTGGGTGTTGGGCAACTGGGCTCCCTTCTTCCACTTGCTGTGTGCCGGCCGTTGGGGATGACAGCCGAGCTTCAGCTCTCTGAGGCTGATCCGAGGGAGGTTCCATGTACTCAGCTTCGTCTTGAACCTGTTCACCTTCTTGATAGAGAGCTCCATCTTGGTGGTAGGGGATGGCACTTGGAGCTAGGTGCCTTGTTAACACGGTTGTCTCTCGCCCGTCTGGAAGCCTGACGTGGGCGTACTCCGGGTTCGCTTCTAGAAGGGTCACCTCGTCCACTAGAGGTTCATATTTAGACTGCCTGACATTCCGTCGGAGCAATACTGGGCCCGGGGTCAGAAGCCAGGATGGGGTGGAACAGCCATAGCTAGACTTCCTAGGGTGTTTGAACATGCGTTCATGGGGAGTCTCATTAGTGGAGGTGCACAGAAGCGAGCGGATAGCATGCAGAGCATCGTCTATAACGTCCTCCCACTGATGCATCCTGAGTTGTCTTGTTCGGATGGCAAGTTCGATGGTCTTCCAAATCGTTCCCACGTACCGCTCCGCTTGCCCATTCCCTTGGGGGTTTTATGGAGTGGTTCGGCTCGTAGCTATCCCATTACTGGTCAAGAATAACTTCAATTCACTTGACATAAACGATGACCCTCTGTCTGTGTGGATGTATGAGGGAAGTCCAAACAGCGAAAACAATATTTTTAATTTGCTGATAACTGTTGCACTAGTGAGATCCGAATAAGGGTATGCAAAAGGATATCTGGAATACTCATTCACCATGACAAGGAGGTAACGATTCTTTGTATTGGATGGTAGCGGGCCCTTGAAATCAATGTTGATCCTTTCGAGTGGCCGCGTTGCTTTTATGAGGTTCCCCTTTTGCTTCAGAAATTTCGGTTTTAATTCGGCGCAGACTTACAAGCCGACGTCACCTTTTTTATATCCTCTAGTGAGTATGGCAGGTTTTTCATCTTAACCCAGTGGTTCATACTGGTCGTTCCGGGGTGGCATAACACCTCGTGGAGTTCCTTTAGTTTGTCCAAACTACAACTTACAGACATACAATTACAAACATATCCTCGATAACGCATCAGCTGCTTCATTCTGTCGCCCAGGTCGATATATGATTTCGTAATTGAAGCATGACAGTTCTAATCGCCATCGCAAAATCTTGTCATTCTTCACTTTCCCATGTTGCTTCCCATCGAACATGAAGGTAGGGGCCCGGTGTGGCTATGCGGTAAAGCGCCGTACTCCCATGCCGGAGCTGCGGGTTCGAGGCCCGCCCTGGGTGGTGCTTTTCTTTCGTAGGAGAAGTATCACCCAGTGCCATGGGTAGTATGGGCAGTATAGGGCTTCAGTGGAAGCCTTGAAGTCCCAAAAAAAAAAAAAAAAAAAAAAAAAAAAACATGAAGGAAACAGACTTCTGATCTGTTACCAGCCTGAAGTGTCTTCCTAGGAGGTAGTGCCTCCATTTTCGAACCGCTTCCACAATTGCATAGGCCTCCTTTTCTACCGAAGAGTGTCGCCGTTCTGATAGGTTGAGGGTTCGGGAAAAGAATGGAACGGGTCTGCCATTCTGCGATAAAGTTGCTCCTATTGCATGTTCCGAAGCGTCAGTCTCCACGATGAAAGTGGCTTCCTCATCAATGGCTCCTACCAGAGCGTTTTCTACATCTGACTTAAGATTTTTAAAAGTTTGAGCTGCAAGATCGTTCAAAGGGTAGGAGCTTGACGTCAAATCTCTAATTTTCTTAGAGAACTGCGGAATGAAATTGGAAAAATGTGCAAACATTCCCATAGCTCTCTTGAGGGATGTTGGGTTATTCGGTAGAGGTAGCTCCTGCAGCGGTTGCAAGCGATCCAGATCTGGGCGTATCGTTTTATTGCTGATGACATAGCCAAGAAGTTTTATAGTCCGAACAGAAAATTCGCTCTTCTCCTCGTTCAGTGTCAGTCCATACTTTTCAACAGCCTTCAGGAATTTTGAAAGCTTAGTGTCATGCTCCGCTTGGTTTTTCCCACACACGGTGATGTCGTCTAAATATGCATATACGCCTCGCCGATAAGTCGACGCCATAGTGACGGTCAGATTTGTCGGGGAAATGGGTATTTTCAGTTGCTTAGCCTTCCTCTCTGAGATGAAACTAAGCAAGCTCCCAGTATCTATTAGTGCCCTAGCCTTCTGGCCATTTAGCTTGACAGGCACGATCGCCTTAGTGAGGCAGACTAACGATTGCTCCGAAATGGAGGCAGTGAGGACAGTTTGACACTTACAGGTCCTAATTGACTTAGTCGACTTCTTACTCGATGTGTTACCGCTCATACAAACTTTAGCAAAATGTCCGGTCTTATCACACTGCCTGCAGACAGCATCACGTGCTGAACAGGTGCTTCTAGGATGATAGGCACCTCCGCAGAAATAGCATTTCTTCTTCTTTCGCACAGCGGCTGCCACGGCTCCTTCACCCTCAATGGACGATGACGATGATGATGAGGTCGACCGTCGATTTGGTGTACCAGGGCATCTGACTGCATGGAGTGGGGTGACAGCGAACTCCCTATACTGGGCAGATTGTTCTATAGCGGATTCGAGGGCTTTAGCCTGGCTAGTCGCCTCATCCAGGCTTAGATTTTGACTCTCCAACAGTCTCTGACGTATGCTGGGCTCTCTGAGTCCGGAAATAAAAGCGTCCCGTTTACAATCATTTCGATTTGTTTCAGCAGTCACGGCTTTAACATTACAATCCTTGCCGAGCTTTTTCAATGCCTCAAGGTATTTACTAATATTTTCACTTGAATGTTGCCGTCTAGTGGCTAATTTATGTCGTGCAAAGACCTCATTAACCTCATTCGCTTATGAGTTCGTAAATAGGCGGCGAGACATGATTGACCAAGATACGTAATTTTTCAATGTCACTTACTTTATACGATAGAAGGAAGTTTTGAAAAGTCTTGAACCAATGATTCCACTCTTGAGAAGCAGTTGGAGAATCAGCTTCTATTGCAAGGCGATGGGGCCTTAGTAATTTTTCCATAATTTTGTTGAATAAATTGAAATGATAAACGAGTAAAACCTGAATCTAGGTTTTATTCAACAAAATTTTACATAAGAAATGATAACACTGCATTTTCAAAAAACAAAATGTGAGGTTACAATCAAACAAACATGTGATTATAAAATTAAGTAAACATAGAGATAGAACATATCAATCCCATTGGGCAGAGTCAAGTTCCGATTGAAGAGATTCATAAGAGAGGTCTAAATTGTAAAACGATATCGCCTTGGGAGTAAAACTTTTGCCAGGGAGGTCATGTAAAGAGAGAAAAAGGAATGGGACATGTCGTTGAAGAGATGATTTTAATGGGAGGATGGGAGATACAAAGATCCAGTCATGTATCGGAATAATATTATTATTTATCTCATCTATGTGGTTTTTATCAGTTGGCGTAGGGACTTGGCGACCCCATCGCCCAGCCATAAGGCTGCAATCAGCTACTGGCCCTCCAGGTTGGGGGAACAGTACACTAACACACATACAGTACACAAACACACCACACTCAACACAAGGTCACAGACATTACACACCCTAGGACCACCTTCCCTAGGAAGCCGCCCCGGAGGGGGTGCAGGTATGCAGGCACAAAGTTGGCAGCCCCACCAGCATACTAGGATACGCAGAGAGGGTTAGTGGCCCCGCTATCCGAAATTTAATCACTACGAAACCCTCCTAAACTAGCCTCGGATGTGACCAGTCAAAATAGGAAACAACACGGCAATCGTCTAAGGATTAACTTTGGTTTCTGGAATATTCTATCACTCCACCGACCAGGAGCACTTAATGTGCTCCTGGAACAGATTGATAAGTATAAACTGGATATCACTGCCATTCAGGAGATAAGAAGGACCGGAAAAGGGATTATAAAAAAGAAGCAGCACACGGTATACTATAGCTGTAATAAGAAGGAACAGACGTTCGGAACAGGATTTATTGTAAGAGGAGCTTCTCGTCGTCTGATCCTGGGTTTTGAACTCATCAGTCCACGAATCTGTGCACTACGTGTCAAAGGAAAGTTTTATAACTTCAGCATTCTAAGTGTCCATGCGCCTACGGAGGTATCGGAAGAAGATGAGAAAGATGAGTTTTATGAGACATTGGAGAGAGCTGTTGACTCATGCCCTAGTTATGATATGAAGATCATCGCAGGCGATTTGAACGCCAAGGTAGGACGAGAAGAAGCTTATTTCCCAATTATAGGTGGATACAGCCTCCATGAAAACTGTAATGATAATGGGCTGAGGTTGATTAATTTTGCTGCAGCCAAAGATCTCATTATAGGAACCACATTGTTTCCCCATAAACGCATTCACAAAGGAACATGGACCTCTCCTGACGGAAATACCGTGAATCAAATCGACCACATTGTGATCGATAAGAGACACATCAGCTCACTCACGGATGTTCGTGTATTTCGTGGTGCTAATGTGGATTCTGACCATTACTTAAGCATTGCTCATGTAACTGGGCGAATCAATATCTCAAAACCTATAATCCAAAAGAGGAAAAGATTCAATCGGGATAAACTATTTGACACAGTGGAAAGGATGAGATTCATAAATGCTATGGACCAAAATCTCTCAACATCCAACTATGAGGAGGATGAAGTTAATGATCAGTGGAGAAAAATCCATTCAGCTGTGACCGAGGTAGCGGAAAATATTTTAGGAGCTGAAAAAAGAATAGCTAAATCCCCCTGGTTTGACGAAGATTGCTCACTCGCAACAGAGGCCAAAAACGTAGCATACAGAGCCTTAATAGCAAGACGGACTAGGCGCACCGTTGAAGAATATAAAGAAAAAAGAAGGACAGAGAAGAGGCTTCATAAAAGAAAGAAACGATCAGGGTGAGGAAGAGGCAAATTGCAATCACCTAGTCCTACAAGAAGAAGATGTAGAACCACCAGACATCGAAGAGGTAACCGATGCCTTAGACAAGCTAAAACATCACAAGGCACCTGGAGCAGATGATATTCCCGCTGAATTATTAAAGTTTGGTGGAGAAAGACTGGAAAAAGCCCTTCACAATCTGATTATGGACATTTGGGAAAAGAAAGACATTATAGACATAGGCTATGAAATCGATTTTTCATAATATTTAGGGTTAACAATTTTAAATTTTGCGCCGCCTCCGAAAAGATTGTGATGTATTAAACATGGTATTTAATATTTCAACTTAATACTTTTTATTAAGAGTTAGTGTGTAATCGTACAAATCAAAATAATTTTTTTCGTTTTATTGCATTTTCCCACTTTTTATACCATTACCGATTTTGCCGTATATTCATAAAAATCAGAAGGTAATTATTTCATACTTTTTAGTGCATTTATTTTTACTGTTTCCTAGTTTTCGAAGTCGGTTTAATTTTTTTTTTTTTTATAAAATCTTTTTTATAATTGATTACGATTATATCTATATCGAACAAATAAAAAGAAAAAAAAAAAACGACACGTAAGTATGAACTCAGTAAAAACGATATACATTAAGAACAAAAAATACGAAGTAAATCAACTTAATTTCTACTAAACTTACGACTAACTAAACTAAAAAACACAAAAAAACTTCCATGAACAATAAACTATATTTAAATCCACAAATGATAAATTTATCAATCAAATTTAAATGTTTACCACAAATGATCGTCAAAATAATAATTATTAAACTTTATCTTATTAAATAAGGTGGCCGTACCTGTTAAGTGGTTATACTAATCTATAATCAATAACTGCATCACCAATTTCAAGTCTTGATACATACGTCTTGATACATGGATTTATGTACATGACAAAAATGGCGACTGGTGAAGGTTCCGCTACGTACTCCTTCCTTAAAACATGCTCCGGAAGATGTGTGGGTGAGGACGCAAGCGTTGAAAAAAAAAAAAAAAGTGGTGGGTGGTGCTTTCCAAGATTCAAAATAGAGCCTAACCGTCTTATTAAATATATGGTGAAAAACAAAAGACCCGCGGCTTAAAACTAAACAAGTTAATATTGTAACAATACAATGAACAAGTAAAAAATACACAAATTTTGATTGATTGATTGAATACAATGAAAGGGACCATCAATTGAGAAAAAATATTAATAAAAAAATACATTAATACAATTTAACAGCCCCTGATTAGCTTTATTTATCCCATCGCTCGCTAGGCTTGCTCTCCATTGATAACTTTCGGGCCTTGATTAAATAGCTGTTATGTTTATCCTTGATCCCCATAATAGCAAACATATAATATAAAATATCGGCTGTAAAGAGAAATTGATTTTCGAAATATTAGTAACTTCCGTAACTAATATTCATAATATTGTAGTATAATATCAATACTAGACGGCCCCGCTTCATAATAAAATAAATCTTGTATTTTTACATTCACTTACCTATATATGAAATATATAGTTAGTGAAAGTATTGCGATCGTGAAAATTTTCGACTTCCGGTTTTCAACGGAAATACACGTTTTGGGGTCCCCTTAGTCAAAATAAGTCCCGCGAAATGGTCTGTGTGTGTGTGTGTGTGAACAGACTTGCTCAAAAACTATAAATCATGCGAACCTGAAATTGGGTATTTAGTGTATGTATATGCCCGCGATGTGACAGCAAAAATTTCATCAAAATTGGTGAAAGAGAGGGGGTACTTTTTTCATAACTTTTTACGTTTTTTTCAATTTTCTCAAAAACGGCTTTAACGATTTTGATTCAACTGAGTATTTGATGTATTAATATGCCCTAGATATGACTGAAAAAATTTCATCAAAATTGATCAACCGGAGGTGGCACTTTGTTTAATAAATTTTGTCTTATTTTCACGTGTTTTTTTTTTATGTACTCAAAAAACTGCTTAAACGATTTTGATCAAACTGGGTATTTAATGTATTTATATGCCAAAGATATGACAGCAAACATTTCATCAAAATTGGTCAAACGGAGGGGGCACTTTATTTCATAATTTCTTTTCCATTTTTTACCTTTTTTTCGATTATCTCAAATACAGCTTTAATGATTTTGATCAAATGCGTCATGTTTCATGGAAATTAGGTGTTTTTTAATATCAGGTAAGCTTTATCATTATTAAAATGTTCTGAGGGGGCTTAAATGGGGAAGGGGCCTTTTTGTTTTCCTATAAAGTACCTTTGTTTTTGTTTATATGGAGAAATTAACTGTCTCTCGTAATAAGAATAAGATAACTGTCGTCTAAAAATAAGAAATTGCTAAATATGAAACATGAAAGAAATGGAGTAAACAAATAGAGGAGAGAAAAAAGAAAAATATTTCGTCAACTCATAAAACACGTTGTGCCCACGCATATAGTTAAAGCTGTTCTGTTCATTTAATGGAAATTATTTTTTTCATGGTAACTAAATGAAGTTTTTAACAACTACATAGATAATTATAAAATCAGACTACTTGGAGGATTATGCTTGCATTGCCGAAATATCACAAGTAAAAACTTTTATTTAATAATAAAAAAATAGTGTTTTTATAGAGCAAATAAAAACAAAAATAAGAAATGAATGTGGAAAAATGTTGACTTTGAGAAGTGGCAATTAACAAAACACATCAATCTCTAATCTAAGTAAGTTGGTTAGGGAAAGTTGTGTGTTGCAAGCACGCACCAGATTTTTACTTTTTTATTAAGGTATATATTTTATATTTTTTATTCATATATTCATAAGCGATTTTAGCCTTCATAAAGAATATCTAGAGTTGTTTTTAATCTTCGTCCTTTCTTGTTCCGAGGAGTGCATAGGCCTCTGGTTCAGCTAGCAAAAAAAGAAGGACTTGTCACTTTAATAATTGTAGGTAAATCATGTTTTGAACATTAAAAGAGAAACTATATTAATGATGGTTTATATTAAAATGTAAAGATAAGTCAGTGTTGTTTCCCACTAGTAAGAAAGTCAAATTTCCAATTTTACATCTACTCTTTTTTAAAGTTCTTTAATTAGGATAAAATTTAAATAATCATTTAAAAACTAGTAACATAGTAGTTACATAGAGCATTCATAGAGCATGTTTGTTTAACTTATGGATTGAAGTACTTCTTGGCATCAATTCAACAATTCAACAATTCAATTCTTGTGTCCCTTGACTTATATATTATTTATGTTTAACATCATACAACGCAGGTCTGTCCCTTACTAGTACAATTAATTTAATAACGTGATCATCCTTCCAAATGGACATTTTAAAACTTAAAAAAAAAAAATGTAAACAACCTTAACCAACAAATCAAATATAGGGATAATAGCGCCTTCAAACCTAGTTTTGGGTTAATAGTATGTTTTCTCAACGCTAGAAGCCCCTATAGACTTCGAACCAAAATTTCAAACACGTTCAAAACATTCGATCGTTTGAAGACCAATTTGATCGTTTGACTAAGGATGACAGATTAGCGTTAGATGTTATATGATAGTAACCACACATATTTCAGAAACAATTCTTATTTCAGGATTTCAGTTTCTTTTTTTCTTTTTTCATAATTAATCTTGTTAAAATGGAGATGTCGTAAATAATATATATAAGCATAAAATAATTATGTCCGAAATCTATATAACATATATATAGGTATTAACTTTACAAAAGTAAAATCACAAGTGATAATTTTTTTATTATAACCATATGGGTTACACATCTGTTATAAGATTAATTGATTGATATATCGAGTCCCTACATTACCCCCTATCCAGTGAAAACGTTAATATTTAAGAACAAGATCATAATTATCATTAATCAATAGGTATATATTATAAAGCAAAGTGTACAATGTGCGTGCCGATAAGGCTCAAAAACGACAAAAACTTACGTTTAAGAAAGTTATGTCAGCGTGTCGCTATATAACCCCTAACGGAGAAGAAGTTTTCCGTTTTTCTCTTAAAGGTGTAAAATTGAAGAAAAAAGGATTGGAATTTTAAGCCTCTCACACTATGTAATTAGCCTACCTGAGAATGACATAGGAGTTTATGAATGAAAAATTTAGTTCGAGCTGCAGGCTACCAGGAAGCGCTAGGGTGTGTTTCACTCAATGTTATTGTTCATTTACTCCGTTCTGTTTGTAAAGGTTACATATTTTTTCAGCTGTTCTTTTTAAATGACTAAAAATTCAAGCGAAAATAATTAGTTTCACCTTTTCTTTCGAAATAAAATAATGATTTTACATATCTGCAATCAATTAGAAAACCGACTGGATACCTTACAAAATTAATTTTCTCATAAAAAGGTTAATTGATTAACACATTACGTTTAATCAATATATAACACATACTTAAGTAAATTTAATGCAATATGAGTGAACATTTTTTAGTAGTACAGTGAGCGGATAAAAACAGACATAAAACAAAAAAGAAGAGCTGAATTGACTGATTATAAATCGAAAATAAAAAGTTTGAGGTGTTCTTATTGTATGTAATTATGAAAAATGGTTTTATTACTATGTATGATAAGCATTCCAGTTGACAAAATGACTAACTTCAATTACAGCATTTTTCAATAAGATTTTATCACCCCTCATAGTTCAGGATAAAAAGAAATATGATGAAAAAATTGTGCCCTCATGATATTTTGGTTTTCACTTTGTAATAGAAGGTGCAGAGTCCGGCCAAATTACGGGGGGGGGGGATATCTTAAGGGAGATTGAACTGGAAGAAAGGTCTTAAAAAAAGGTTCTATGAATCTTCGGTAGTTTCTTAACTTCTGGATATAATAGGACCATCACAGTAGTCGGCGCTTAAGTTGTACTCGAAATATAGTTTGTTTCACTAAGAGATTTACAACTATAATCTAATAACTTATTATCTGCTGACTGCTTGGAATGGGCTTATAGGATTCAGAATCACAGAAACCATCAAAAACGATGCATGACTGGACAAAGTTGCAGCAAAATTAATTGTTCATTAACCATTTTCAACCTCCTTTACAGTATATAGGGTTCCTTATTTGGGCGGACTCTGTAGATCTCGAATCTTAATATTGATACCATGTTAAAAGTTTCAAGAAAGTGCTAATTTTGTTCTATATTTCCTTTAATTTTAAAGTTTTTCTGTTATTAAAATTACCACACAACTACCGGAGCGAAGCCGGGCACCCTAGCTAGTAGGAACTGTATAATCTTTACACACACAAAAAAAATTTTTTTTTGTTTAAATATATATAAAACAAATATAAAATTCAAGAAACAAAATTTAACAAGCAAAGAAAATGACTAAATAAATAGTGACTCGATAAAGAATATCAGAAAAGCTATCACGAATAATGAACAAAGTAATACAAACTTTAATAGGAAACAAAAAAAAAAAAAAAAAAAAAAAAAAAATGGAAAATACAAATAGCAATAAAATAATAGGATGTACAAAAAAGAATAAAATAAATGCTAAACCATCACATAAAAAACCAATATTCAAACAAGTATCTCTTATAAATATTTCGCAGGAAACCGCACAGTCCTACCCACCTAGTAGTTCGCTTGTGATGTTCCTGCTGGTCTGTAGACTGCGTCTTCAATGCTGGAAAATCGTCCTGAGACTGGGCTACAGGGACAGTCGAAGTGTCTTGTGTGTTCATTTCTTCATCGGCAAGAAAGTAGGCTGGTTTTAGCCGATCGATTGAAATCGCAATGTCCTTTCCACGAATTTCTGACGCCTTTCCTCTTGAGGTCCTCCTACCCAATCTTGAGAATCTGAGAATGTTCTTGATGCATTAGTGAAAAATTCTCCAGGTAACGTGATAGTTTTCCCATAGAGCATTTGAGATAGGGAATAATTGAAATCAGAGTGAATTGCTGCTAGAAGGCCTAATAGTACCGTTGGCAAGGAGTCGTTCGATCTTGCCGTTGCATTGAGGATGATCAGGCGAAGAACGATAGAGCTTGACCCCAGATAGCGCACTTAAGTGCCTAATTACTCGTTATGCGTCTAGAAATACCAAATCGAGCTACCCAGTGACTATAAACTGCCTTTTTTTTTTTTCCTTTTTCCGGAGGTGGATGGCATTGGTTTTACCCATACAGCCAGGACTCGCATATGTTTATTATAATATATAAAGATAATTATTTTACCTAATCATACTATATAATGATACGAGTGCATACATCCTTTAATATTTTGTTTTTCTATAAATGCTATTTATCTGTTTACTGTTATAATTCTATTATCCTGTATTGAGATCTTATCTGTTATTCTACTCAGTTTAACTATTACACATATTTATTTATGGATTTTAAATATTGATGAATGGAAAGAATTTTACTATGTTCAGTTAACTTTAATAAGCTATCGTACGTCATATTATCTTTAATAGCTAACTCTTTGAACAATAATTCTTTTTGTTTTGAGTACCGCTGGCATACCGTTATAGTGTGTTCAAGAGTCTCGCTGTCTCCACATTTCTCGCAATGAGTATTATCTGATAAACCTATTTTGTGTTAATGATTATTGCGAATTCCATGGTTTGTTCTGAGTCTTATGTATGTTTCTATGATGTCTTTTCGGGTGTTTGCTTGTGAGAACCAGGATTTACGAAAGATTTGGGGAAATAAAGTTTATAAAATTGTCCCACGGGATTTTCTAGATATTGTTTTTGTCAATTTTCTATTACAACTAGTTTAATCATTTTGTAATAATCCATGTAATGTATTTTAGTGTCTACCGGTTGGCCATTCGTTATCGCTAGCTTAGCCATTTTATCTACTTTTTCGTTATCTGGGATACCTTCGTGGGCCTTAATCCATTTAAAGATTATACACTTATCATCTTTTATTGCAATTAGATGGTTTATTAATATCTCTATTTGAATATTGCTAATATTCTTATTTATGATATTATTTAATGATAGCAATGCGCTTTTACAATCTGTTGAAACAATAAAATTAATATATGCGGATTGGTTAATATATTTGATGGCTTCTAAAATGGCATATAATTCTGCATTGTACGATGAACATCCGTTAGGTAATTTATATTGAGCAGAATAATTGCATTTAGGCACATTTATCGCAGACCCTGTGCTATCGTTGATCTTTGAGCCAGCTGTATAAGTATATAAGGACAAGGTGAGGCCATTTTTCGATGATTGCGGCTATTGTATTAGTGGCTATTAATGAATGGGTCAATGTATTTTCTTTAATTTCTACATGTATATTAAGTTTTTGTAATAGCATTTCATATTGTATTTGAAATTGTGGGAGTCTTTCCGTTGTATATACATCCGTACTGTTTGATGATATTTTAAAAAACTATTATAAATTATTTCTTTTTCTGCGAGTATAATCTACTTAAAAGGAGGGTATTTATATTTACCATTTTATTGGAGCATTTTTACTTTCACTTACCTATATATGAAATATATAGTAAGTGGAAGTATTGCGATCGTGAAAATTTTCGACTTCCGGTTTTCAACGGAAATACACGTTTTGGGGTCCCCTGAGTCAAAATAACCAAGTCCCGCGAAATGGTCTGTGTGTGTGTGTGTGTGTGTGTGTGTGTGTGTGTGTGTGTGTGTGTGTGTGTGTGTGTGTGCAGAGTTGGGCGTATTCGTATTCGCGAATACGAATACGAATATTAGCAAAAGCACTCTTAACCTGCGAATACGAATACGAATATTCGTATTCGCATATAGGAATACGAATTTATTTGTATTCGCAAATTTAAATACGAATATTCGATTATTCGCAAATTTAAATACGAATATTCGATTATTCGCAGAGAAAATCTGCGAATATTCGATTATTCGCAGGGAAAATCTGCGAATAATCGCGCATTCGCAGGAAAAATCTGCGAATATTAATATTTTCGAAGCTGAAATACAGTAATACACTCGTATTCGCTACCGAAATAAACGAATTCACCTATCTTCGATGGAAAAAAATATGAATAAATCTATATTCTCAACTAAAAAGTTTTTAAATATTATAAGTGCTGGGAAAAATTCGCTAAGAATCAAATTAAATTTTTAAAAACACTAATTCATGCATTCCAGGACTCAACAATGTTGAAGCAGCCATAAAAATAATCATTGGGCAAGCCAAATCTTTAATATTAACAAAAGACCCAGTTTTTGTTGAACTGGTGAAAATCATGTTTGCCGAATTACTATAATTTACATTAAAAATATATTACTTTTAAGAATCACTTTTAAAATTAACATAAAAATTAATACAACAATATTAATGTTTAGTCATGGAATGCCTAATTAGTGTTATTAGTTGAGAATATACCTGTATTAGTATTTTTTCCTGGATTTTCGTGGAAGAGGATTTATTCATCAAATAATTAATCATACAGGTAATACTAATATAAATCATAAGGTCATAATAATGCATCAAATAATTCTTCAAGTGTGTAATCAAATTTTTTATTAAGTAGGAACTAATTCTAGATATAGGCAATTATCAATCAATTCATAAAAACAAAACAAAAGTATTAATCAATTCGAAGAAATTAATGTTTGCTTAATTGCAATAATCAATTAAAAAATATTAAAAATAATTCTCAAATGTGTAACCAAATATTTTATTAAGCAGGAACTAATTCTAGAAATAGGCAATTATCAATCAAATCATTAAAAAAAAAAAAAAAAAAAAAAAAAAAAAAAAAAAAAAAAAAAAAAAAAAAAAAAATGAGTAATCAAATATTTTATCAAATAGGAAATAATTCTAGAATATGCAATAATCAACCAATTCATAAAAACAAAATAAAAGTATTAATAAATTTAAAGAAATTAATGTTTGCTTAATTGCAATAATTAATTCAAAAATATTAAAAAGAATTAAAAATAATTATTCACATGTGTAATCAAATATTTTATTAAGTAGGAACTAATTCTAGAAATATGCAATAATCAACCAATTCATAAAAATAAAACAAAAGTATTAATAAATTTAAAGAAATTAATGTTTGCTTAATTGCAATAATCAATTAAAAAATATTAAAAAGAATCAAAAATAATTCTTCACATATATAATCAGGGAAATAATTCTAGAAATAGGCAACTTAATCAATTCATAAAAACAAAACAAAAATATTAACTAATTTAAAGAAATTAAAGTTTGCTTATAATTGCAATAATCAATTATGAAATATTCAATCTGAAAACAATGTCAAAATTTTGCATTTGCGTTGGCCCGCAGAAGAACACGCTGCACAAATATTTCGTCACTTAATCCGGAATTCACGAGAGGTTATACCAGTGATAAAATTATCATAGAGATAATTGGAATTTTCGGAGTTAAAATATATTCTTTCTGAGTTAAATAGGTAGTAGGCAAACTTTAATATGTTTTCCTGTTTCCATTTTATATGCATTTTGTGATAATTGTGAAAATTTCCTTTATTATCAATAGATTGAAGGCTTGAATATTGGATTTTGAGAATACAAGAAAGATGATCAGTGAATTCGGTAAGAGTTGATATTTTCATGTCCAAAAATAATGTAAGAAAGTTATTATTAATCCATATCAAATCAATTGTCGATTTTCCATTGCTAGAAATGTGGGTAATTTTACCTGGTCTATCAGACATTGACCGCCCATTACACAGGATAAATCCTAAGGACTCCATCGTTTCGACTAACATTCTACCTCTTTTATTTATATGTTCATGGGTAACTATTCGGGTGTCATAGAGATATGGAGAGTCAATTGTGTTAGGGTCTAGGTTGTTTAGGCCTCCCACATGACAATTGTATCCCCACAAAGGATTATTTTGCTATTCGGATAATTGATTGAAAATATTCGATAAGCTATAATTGAACATATCCAAGCAATCGTCAATATCAGAACTTGAAGGAAAGTAAGTGTTACATAAAATTATGTGGTTAGATTTAAAATTAAATCCCACTGTAATAGTAAACTGATTTTTTTCTAGTAAGCTAATGTCGGTAGATAAGTTTTATTTATAAAAGTAATTATTCCTCCTCTCCCCTACTAGTAGTTTTAGTCTTTACCGCATTTGCTGTAAATGGTAAAAAATCATTTAGCCAATAGGGATTTACTGGATAATCGTTTAACAGCCAGGTTTCAACCAAACACAGCGCCAGTGTATTATTAGAAATATCTGTTTCATTTGTGTTTATGTTATTATCAAAAATATTTGAGTAACCACTAATATTACAGAATATTACATTATAATCTAGGGTTATAGGATGAGGTAAAGAGAGATGACTTGCCGGTGGAGCAGGTGCTGGCGGGCGATGATAGCTCGGACTTAAAAGAAGTTGTTTATGTTCCATCGGTTGCTTTAGTAGTTTGTGAGAAGTAGTGAGAAGTGGATGATCAACATGTGTAAGACATCAGGAGTTACCGGGTTTTATAGCGAAAGAAGAATGGGCTCTGGGGCGGAAGTGAAAAGGTTCTAATTTCTCCGCAGTTTTCCTCTTCTTCGATGAAGAATCTAATATTTCTTGAAGATCCTTGCCGTCTTTATGAGTGCTTAGGATTTCCTCAACTTCATTTTTAATTTAACTGCAGGAGCATTGCTAGAAGGGTCTTTAGTTACATATAAATCTCGTTTTTGAACATCTGAAAATCTCGTTCATGTATTTTAGCAATTTTATTACCAATTTCAATGTTAAAATTGGGGAATTACGATTTTAAGATTATCGGAGTTTTGTTTTTTAATTTTTTTTATGAACATACATTACATTTTGAACTGATTTCTATTTATAAGATATATATAATATAGATTTGTAAGATGTATATAAGATAATTTAATGTAGACTGCTGTTTGCTCTAGAAACTGTAGCTTAAATAGTGAAGATCGCAGCATCCAAAAATGCGTTCGGTAATTTTCAAAGCTTATGTAGGCAACTTCAAGAGTGATTACAAAAATTAGCTCTCTTGAAATTATTCAAAACGAAAATCTGACAACGGTTCCCATGTCAGCAATTAATTAACCAACATTTTCGGATCTATGTCTAAACCATTTGTAACTGGGATCTATGGTTTCGGAACTAAATTGATTCAAATGCAAAAAGTCGCACTTTGTTTACTTTTTTAAAGGATTTTTGCTTTTAAACGACCACTTTCATTTTTTACGTTTTTTCGTAACCATAAGTTTTTCGTAAAACTTACCCCGGGTTATTTAGCAATAATTTCCTGTCATAAAGAAATAATTGGTTATTTTCACTTTGTTGTTCCAAAATATACCTTTTAATAACTAATCTTGAATTATAAGGGTTATCGTAGAAAATAAATTGTGTGGTAGTACATTTATTTATTTAAGAATTAACAGGAAAACCCAATTTACACATAGCAATTAAATATTTAGATAATCATCAAAAATATCAAAGTTCGTAATCAAAAATATCAAAGAACATATAATTTATTTTCATTTCTTCCTATGATATTGTTGAGATTTTGAGGATATAGCCGAATTCCCATTTTTGACCTGCGAATGCAAATTTCTTCGTTCTTTTTTTCCCCGGAATAGGAGTGTATTGGTATATTTTGGCAGTGAATACGAGTGTATTTATATTTTTCTCAAGTAAATACGAACGAATTTGTGTATTTCAGCTGTGAGAATACGATTATTCGCAGAATTTCCCTGCGAATAATCGAATATTCGCAGATTTCCCCTGCGAATAATCGAATATTCGCAGATTTTCCCTACGAATAATCGAATATTCGTATTTAAATTTGCGAATACAAATAAATTCGTATTCCTATATGCGAATACGAATATTCGTATTCGTATTCGCAGGTAAAGAGTGCTTTTGCTAATATTCGTATTCGTATTCGCGAATACGAATACGCCCAACTCTGTGTGTGTGTGTGTGTGTGTGTGAACAGACTAGCTCAAAAACTATAAACCGTGCGAACCTGAAATTGGGTATTTAGAGTATGTATATGCCCGCGATGTGACAGCAAAAATTTCATCAAATTTGCTCAAAGGGAGGGGGTACTTTATTTAATAACTTTTTAAGTTTTTTTCGATTTTCTCAAAAACGGCTCTAACGATTTTGATTAAACTGAGTATTTAATCTATTTACATGCCCGAGATATGACTGTAAAAATTTCATCAAAATTGATCAACCGGAGGGGGGACTTTACTTAATAAATTTTGTATCATTTTCACGTGTTTTTTTTATTTACTCAAAAACGGTTTTAACGATTTTGATCAAACTCGGTATTTAATGTATTTATATGCCCGAGATATGACTGTAAAAATTTCATCAAAATTGATATACAGGAGTGGGGACTTTATAAATAAATTTTGTATCATTTCCACGTGTTTTTTTTATTTACTCAAAAACGGTTTTAATTATTTTGATCAAACTTGGTATTTGATGTATGTATATGCCAAAGATATGATAGCCAACATTTCATCAAAATTGGTCAAACGGAGGGGGCACTTTATTTCATAATTTTTTTCCAATTTTAACCTTTTTGATCGATTATCTCAAAAACGGCTTTAACGATTTTTATCAAATTCGTTAGGTTTAATGAAAATTACTTGCTATTTAATATCAGGTAAGCTTTATTATTATTAAAATGTTCTGAGGGGGTTAAATGGGGAAGGGGCCTTTTTTGTTTTCCTATAAAGTACCTTTGTTTTAGTTTATATTGAGAAATTAACTGTCTCTCATCACGCCTAAAAATAAGAAACGCTAAATATGATATATGAAGAAAATCAAGTAAACATATACAGGAGAAAAAACCCCACACACACCTTGAGCTCACGCATGCGCCGTACGCCTTTAATGACAAACCAATGCGTTATAATTAAAGATGCTCTGTTCTTTTGAGAAGTGGCAATTAACAAAACGCATTAATTTCTAATCTAAGTAAGTTGGTAAGTGAAAGTTGTGTGTTGCGCGCACGCACCAGATTTTTTATTGTTATTGTTGTGTTTTAAAAAGGATTCTGACTGTTAATAATTGTCTCCTGAGCTTTGACGGTGTTTCATTGGCTTAGTTTAATAACGCATCTATAGGAGTGGAATTAATAGCACCTAAACACATTCTTATTCTCCTATTATGTATTACGTCTAACTTCTGCAAATGGGTAATGGGAGCTTCGCCATATATATTATAATATATTACGGCCCCGTAGTCGAATATCGATCTTATCGAACTTTTATAAAATAATAAAGAAATGCTCGGATCCGCTCCACATTTACTGTTATGAATAATCATTCTTAGGATACTTAATTTTAGAGCGATCAGTGATTTCTTGAATGTGTTGTTTCCAATTTAGTTTACAGTGAAAGTAAATTACCTACCTAGAAATCTCACGGTACGAACTGTTGGGAAGGAAATCCTAGCTAAGTGAACTTGTTCATTGAGCGGAAATGTACGTTCTCTAAGAAAATTATTGGAGGCCATACATATAATAAAAAAACAATAAATTTACAGTCAATTATAAAACGGATACGAAAAACTTAGGCACCCATTATATGGACATATTAAATAAAATAAAAAGATTTCAATCAACAATAGTCAAATAATAATTACAAAAAAACATAATTATCACAATCAGCTGGGGGACAAGGGATTTAGTATTAACAGGGTGAAAATAAAGAGGACAAAGTCCAGCAGCCTTTAGTCAATTAGAAATGGACAAGTATGAGCTGACATATAGAAAATTTATAACAGTGTATTTTAGCATATGACATTGTAATATTTATTAAAAGACTGTCCATCATACGATTGAGAAATTATTTATGTCTTCTTCTTCTTCTTCTTCTTCCTCCTCTGTGCCTCTCAGCGTGGAGGTGCCTCGATCCAGGTATTCCAACTGTCCCGGTCCCTTGCCAGTGCCTTCATGGAATCCAACTGCTTTCCTCTTTTCTGTCCTATTCGAGCCATACTATCCGACCACGACATCCTTGGCTTGCCTCTTGGTCTTTTGCCAGTTGGTCTAGCTTCAAAGAACTTGCGTGGTCCGCGTTCTTCATCCATTCGGCACACATGGCCGAACCACTTCAGCTGCCTCTTCTCCAGAATATCAGTTAGAGGTTTCACCCCTAGCTCATCTCTTATTCTCTCGTTTCTAATGTGCTCTCTCCGTGTTCGGCCAGCTACTCTTCTGAGGTATTTCATTTCTGAGGCGGTGATTCTGTTCCTCAATCTGTCGAGTAAGATCCAGCTCTCACTTCCGTAGAGTAGGGTGGGAAGGTAAATTGAATTAAATATATGCAATTTTACCTTTTTTTCGACTTCTCGCTTCCCAACAACAGTATTGCAGATTTGGTATAAATGCTATTCGCTTTTTTAATCCTATTTGATATTTCTTGTTGAATTTTACCATTTCTGCTGATAACTGTGCCTAGGTAATTATAGTCATCTACTGCCTCAAGAATTTCTCCTCCGCAAGCGATCTGTACATCTTCAGGTTCTCACCCTAATTGCATGACTTTACTTTTAGCCGCATTTATTTCCATGCCCTTCCTCTCCAGCTCGGCTTCCCATTCTATTATAGCTTGCTGAAGATTCTGGATAGAGTCTGTTATGAACACTATATCATCAGCATAGAGAAGCGTCTGAGCGAGAACTGTTCTCAAGTTCCACTTCCCAACTATTGTTCGTGCCGTCCTTCTTTTACATATTTTCAAGACTTCGTCCATCAGAACAATGAAGAGGAGAGGGCTAAGACTATCTCCTTGTTTAACACCTTTCTTCATATCGAAGCTCCCAGACTCCCTTCCATTAATCCTGACTTTGCCCTTTGAACCTTTATAGGAGGACTTAATGGCGTTTATAAGTTCTGCAGGGACTTTCTTCGCCTTCAATGCATTCCATATTTCAACTCTTGGCACTGAATCAAATGCGGCTTGTAGATCTAAAAATGCCAGATATAAATTTTTATCCCTTTCCCAAGCCTTTTCTATGATTGTCCTAAGTGAAAATATTTGGTCTTGGGTTTGTCTAAAAGGTCTGAATGCGGCTTGCTTTTCTTCGAGGTCTTTTTCTACTACGCCTCTGAGTATACAATTTGTGGACCACCTGTGACAAGCATATAGGCCTGTAGTTGTTGCAGTCGCTTTGGTTCCCTTTCTTGTGGATGGGGATAATGACATTATATCCCCAGTCTTTGGGAATGCTTTTCTCATTGTATATTTTCTGAAATAGGCCCTGCAACACTTTAATAACTTCGTTACCTCCATATTTAATTAGTTCCGGGAAAATACCATCTCCTCCGGCTGATCTTCCTATCTTAAGTTTCTCTATAGCCTGTATCACCTCTTCTTCCCATATGGTGCCGTCATAGTCCGTTATTTCACCTGTTTTGCTTTCTATCTTTTCATTTTCTTGACACTGAGGATCATCGAACATCTGTGCGTAGTGCTGTCTCCATCTGTCCATAATATCATTTTCCCTGGTCAGAACTTTCCCTGCACTATTTTTAACGTTCCGTATGGGTTTGCACTTCTTGCCTTTTAGGGATGGTTAGGGATGAATAATTAAGTAATTATTTATGTAAGTTATATTTAATTCATTTTATCTAAATTATTAAACTAGTGTTTGGATCATTAAATGTTAATAAATATAAATTAATGTACAGGTTTTGAGAATGGGGAAACAGCCCCGAAACGTCAAATTGTTATGATGTAAATAAATATTTGTGGTGAAAAAAGGAAGATACATTTATCATAATAGCTAATTTATCATAATTTATAATATAAATATCTTCCTACCAAATTTAGAAGAAAAGAAAAAATATATTAAAAGAATTTCATGCTGGGTTCCGCAAATCATATTCGACCATTGACAATATCTTCAACTTAATGAGCATACTAGCACTGTAGGCTTAGCATTCAAAGACAAAAGGTTTATGCATTATTCGTTGATCTATCAGCTTCATTTGATAGATATGCATCAATCTGTAAGCTCTATGAATTAGGAATTTCTTCCTAGTTAATTTGAATTATTCGTGCATTACACGAGAATACATATGCATATGTATGGAGCAACGAAAGATTGTCAAATGAATTTGAAAACAGGGTGTCGTATTATCTCCATTATTATTTTCACTATTTTTAAATGACGTAGAAGAATATCTACATAGAAGGAGGAATATTACTAAAAAATAGCAGGGTAAAGATATTACTACATTAGCATTTGCTGATCATTTGGTTTTACTATCCTCAGATCCAACAGGGCTGCAGTTGATGATTATTCATCTAGAAGGGTATCTTAAGCTCTGCAACATGAAAATAAATTTAATAAAATCTATTATAATAGTATTTAGAAGAGGGGGCAAATTAACTAAGCAAGAAAACTGGATATTTGTAGGGAAAAACATTAAAATTGTAAGAAGTTATAAATATCTCACCTTATCACCAAAACTTTCCCTGGAGTTTCATTTTGAGTTAAAACTTAATGCTGCAAAGGTAGGGATAAATTCAGTATAGTATAAAATTATAAATAGTAATCATATTCCTTTTGCGTCTAAGTTAAGCATTTTTAATATAGTATCTGGAAGCATATTATGTTATCGGCCACAGGTTTGGGGTGCTCAACAACAATACAATACAGTAGAGAAGCTACAAACTTTCTTTATAAAAAACTTTTTAAATTACCTCAAAACACACCAAATTAAGTATTATCCGTTGAAACTAAATTAAAGCTCATTTTTATCCATACCATACCAAAAACACAACTAAAGTGCATCGTGAAAGTTATAAATTCTAAAAACCGGGTTAAGAATACTCTGGCACTCAAAACAATCGAGAAAAATGTATTTTGGTTTAAAAACATAAATTATTTACTTGACTTCTACCACTTAGACACACAATAGTTATAAACACCATTAGTCATTCAGTGTGCCGTTAGAATTGGACCATGACGGTCGCTGAGAGCAGGCTTCGGAAGATTAGCAGATAAGAATTTCATTGATTTTTTCAATTTATAATTGCTTTAGTTTTTTGATGTAAAGTGTTTAATTTTTCAGAGATAAATTTTTTGTTTTAGTTATTAGTTTCAATCTTAAAAATTAATTTAATTTTTTTTTTTATTGGTTTTTTCCCCTCTTTTCTAAATTTCAAAGAATATATTTTTCTCCCTCTTATTACCATTATATTCAAAACTTGTTTAGCTTAAAATTTAAGTTTTTTATTTTATTTTTTCTTTGTTAAAACCTAAATTTATGATACTTCTGACCCTCCTAGCCCAACAACAAAAAACAGAAAATGGATCGGAGTAAAATAAAATTTCCTCCGGACAAAATCTTAGAACAAAGGACGGAAAATATAATAGAATCATATTTAATAATAAAGAGAACAGACCATGATGACTTTAAAAAAGTGTCCCCTTTTTCATCCAAAAGGTAATTACTAGCCTAGTTGGTAATGTTAAAACGGTTAAAAAATTAAGAGACGGAAGTCTATTTGTAGAAAAATTAAATGGGCAGCAAAAAGACAAGTTGTTATCTTCTAAAGACTTTTGAGGTTTATTTAACGTTGACGTAATACCCCATAATTCCCTCAACTATAGCGAAGGAGTTATCCGTTGTTATGACTTTCATTATATGAGCATTGAAGAAAAAAAAAAAAAAAATTAACTCCCGTAATTAAAGACATCGTAAGAATAAAATCAAGAGTAAACGGAAATGAACTCATAATTATATCGTCCCATTTCCTACACCTAAACCACCAGAATCTTTACAAATTGGATATGAAACAGTTAGAGTATAGCCATATATACCCAATCCTTTAAGCTGCTTCAATTGCCTGGGTTTTTCTCATTCCACTTCTCAATGTAAATCCAATGATCTGAATGGCCACAGCCGTCTATGGGATTTTCAAGACCTAAACGTGCGAGGCAAAACAATAGTGGAATTCATTGAACTCTCTGACCTACACTTGTTAAATAATAACCAGCCAACCTACCTTAGCTCAACTCACAGTTCATTTTCTGCACAAGATCTCTCCATCTGTAGCCCTTTACTTTATTACAATCTAGACTGGAATGTCCTCCCAGATCTTAACGGTAGTGATAATTTCCCGATCCAAATTAAATTATTAAATATAAATCCCATGTTGGATCTCTAAAGCACGATGCCTTCCATCTTAAGCTGCCTCACGTGACGAACGGTACTAAGTCTCTTGACCTGTAAGTCACTATCCAGGCCTGGTACATTTAGAATTTTCTCGTTACTGAAATGAATGTTATAAAAAAAGGAATAGATTGATAACAGCCCCTTGGGCTCCTGAGAGGAGGCAGTGGAGAAGAATTCCCAATTCGCAATTCGCTGTAAGTCTACCTAGTAAAAAATCACCAACAATTTCAGCATGCTGCTTCGTCACCGATCTAATTACTTTATTTTATATTATTCTACAATTTTATTTCCTCCATTATGTATTTTCATAATCACATCACTAACCAGAATTGTTCCTGTTTTATTTACATTTTATTCCCCCCCCCCTTTATTCATTTTAAGTAGGTTAATAGATATATATTATAATCTAAGATGTATCTTTATCAATTTTTCCATACAGTCCAATTAAAAATAACTTATTTTGAGGTTGTGTCACCTCACAATACAAAGTTAAGGCCTAGATGCCTAAATGGTTGCTAAAGAAAGCCGATTGGACCCAATTTAAAAACTTAGCAGTCCTACCATAAAGCTCACCACTCGAATTGAATTATAGATTTCGGAGAAATAATTCGCGAAGGAATTGAAAACGGTAATTGGATCATCGGAGAGTTGTCCGTTGATTAAAATTGTAAATCGTGGTTGAACGGATTTAGAATTAATTTTACGGATTTTATTCCGAACAATCGCGGAACTCGTAGAGGCATTTATGTCGCTTATAAATTTTTTCCACGATTCGGCTTTATAGTGGTTGGATACTTCTCTGCAGATAACTTTTTGTTTTTTGTATGCTATTAGGTTTTCGGTATTTATGCATTTTTTAAATTTTTTGTATGCCTTACGACAGTTTTTATTGCTTCTTTGCATTTTTCATTAAACCACGGAACGGATGTTTTTTTTTTTTTGGATTGCCAGTGGTCATCGGTATCGACATCTTGGACGCTTGGATGATTCCGCTGAAAATAGCTTCGCACCCTTCCTCAATATTCATCGAGGAAGAGCCTTATCGCCGATAAGGCCGGTCTACAATAGATCATTTGATAACTTTAGAGGCAGAAGCGCAATACGTATTCGTAAACGAGCAACAAACAAGAAACGAGAACAAATTATAGCTGTCTTCTTTGGCATGCTTAAAGCTTTCGACAATATCAATCACAAAATCAGATTAACTAAATTGAGGTACGCTGGGGATCGGGGACAATTGTTCGCATTTATCAAGCGATTTCTTCCCAACCAAAAATTTAGAGTTCGAATCGGATGTGAACATTCGCATGAGCGCAGGCAGATCAATGGGGTACCCCAGGATGTGTGCTTAGCCCCATCCTCTTTTCCTTAGCTATTAATGATCTGGGACTCGCGCAATTTATCACGGGGAGTTAAACCTCTTCTCTATTCTGATGATCCGCGATCTTCAGCCGGTCGGGAAATATACAGTAATGTAATACAGTTTAATATGTTATAACTTTCTTCTAGGTGTATAGTATACCGTGCTTTGTCCATGGAATTTACTATTTGGGATACATTTTGATTATTATTATTTAAAATTTTCAAATCATTTTTAAAGGTTTCAATTAATTTGTGATTTATACAGACTTCGTGTGCAATATTGTGTTCTAGATGGTACTAGTTTCGTTCTAGGGTGTCAATAATTTTATCATAGTGTTCTTTGTCATTTGAATCAAGGTTTTCCTTGATAGAACTTATCGTTTTCCCCAGCCCATTTAAAATGCCTCTTTCTGTATTTTTGGTGTTTTGTTATAAACTTAATTTTTAAGAAAATTCAATTGATTGCTTATTATATTATACATGTTGTCCATGAAGAATATTTTTAAATGTTTCAATTCTTTTCCTACTGTTACTATTTCTTCAATTAGTGATAATGCACAATAGTTTTATATTTATTAATAACTTTTGCGTCCGATAATTTAAAGGTTACTAGGCAGAAAGTGTGTTATACAATTGTCATTTTTAAGTGTTGAGTATCTTTCTGTATCAGAGTAATTGTTAATATCAATTTACATATGACCCTCATCTGAAACAAATAAATGTTTTTCTTAGTAGTTTTTAGTCTTTGTATGTGGTCAGTGAGAACTTTAATAGTTTTATTCCTTGAAATTTAGGAACGGTTTTATAAGGATTTTAATTTGTATTCCTAGTACTTACCTTTACATACGGATTATCTTCTATATCAGGGTTTTCTCGGTTGATATTTAATTCATTTGTCCTTTTTTTCTTTCACGATATTAGTTGTTTTTTTTCCTTATATTTTTATGTACTAATTCTAGGTCTTCATGAGATATATTCACTTACTTATTGTCCTTTAATTATACCTTCTTGCTCATTAGGATCTCTTTTTATCCAAATGTTATTTCGTTAGGTGTTAGCTTTAGATTTTGATTTAATGGTTATTAAAAGTTATAACTGCAAGTTTAAGTTAGTTTGTAATTTAGAATTTTGTGTTCCCTCTTTGACTGATCTCAAAATTTCTACCGTGGTTGAATGGGCTTTATTTATTAATCCTAATGAATTAGGATGATTGGGAGTCGAATAGTAAGGTTTGATTCCTGAACTTTCTAAGAAATTTTGGATTAAATTTTTTTTTTATACACTTTTCCACAACCATTTTAATTTGTAGGGACTAGAGATATCGATTAATTAATGTTAGATTATAATTAATATTATAACAGTTGTGTAACCCGTCGTTCGTTATGAGGGTGTCAATCATTAATTCCTCGAAAAGCCATATTGGAGTGGGTGTCATTTGTTATTGGGTTTTTACTGGTTTCCTTTCATTTTCATTTGGTTTTTCGGCGTACGGTATGCCTATCAGCATACATAATGAATTCGGTAATTTCTTTATTTTTTTAAAATAATAATTTCTCTTATTTTTTTCATATATTCCTAGAATACCTCTGTGAAACAATGTGGCTTTATCGTAATTTTCAATCAATTCGCGTTTTTCTCTACAATTATTACCTACTTGAATTTATCTCTTAATGTTTACAGTTGGAATTTTCGTTCTTTCGGTTTCTCTAAATAAAAGGAGATGTTTTTACGGTCTTGGATATTTTCAGAATAGATTATAATGTCAGCATATATGCTAAAGTATTAGGGAAATTAGCAAGCATAGCGTTCATTGCTCTTTGGAAGGTTGGGGGAGCATTGCACAGACCAAATGGCATACGAAGGAACTCTTAATGACCGGAATTTGTTGAAAATGCTTTTTTTTCGATAGAGTCTGGTTCCATCTCGATCTTATGGAAACCTGAAGCTAAGTCAGTGGTTGTAAACATTTTGGAATTGCGCATTTTTTTTTAACAAATCTTGAATGTTGGACAAAGGGAATTTATCTGGACATTTAATTTCCGATAATCTATGACCATCCGAATTTTCATACCACCTTTTTTGGAACTACCCAAATAGGGTTATTGAGGGAGAGTTTTTTTATCTTATAATTCCGTTTTTTAATAACCGTTCAATTTTTAAATTCACATCATCTTGAAAATGTTGTGGGAACCTGTAATTTCTTATATATGGTTTTTTTTAGTTTTTAAGCCGGTTCGAATGTCGGTACTTTGCAAATTTTCATCTTCGGTTTTGATCATTTCTGGAATTTCATCAAATTATCAAATAGTTTTTCTTTGGTTTTAATATCTATGTGATCATGCCTAATAAATTCATAAAGATCTTTCAGATTTTTAATTTGTGATTATCATCTCTAATTGTAACATTATGTATTTTTATTCTTAATTTAAAGTTCTATTTCTACCTCTTCTATACCTTATTCACTTTATAATAAATCAAATTTATCCCTAAAATGAAATATTTTAAACTTAACTAATAGTTGATGGTCTAGTCCTAAACGCGGGCGAGGTCCAACAGTACCTATCAAACAATTGCCAATTTTGCTGCCGGTCGGTGTAGTCGCAACTGTTCCGGATGAATTTCGATTCCTTTTGGTAAGGAATTTGTGTTGGATTGTTTATTTCAGATCCAGTGCCGATAAGCCAGTTGCTGTCTAATTTGTATATGAATGTTGTGAGCCCGTTTTTTGTTTGAGGAAATCTCGGGGCCAATTTCTGATTTGTCGGAGCATAAAAAAATTATGTAACGTTTTGTCTAGTTATGCGTACATTTGTTTTTACTTTTCGTTTTCATCCTCCATATGGTGGACATTATCACTACAAACCGTTCTGATTGAAACAGTTTTCTGAGAATTGGGGTCAAATGGTTTGGAAGGGAATGGTGTTTTAAACTCTTGCCAATTCGAATTTGCGGCTGGTTATGGCTTTCTTGATTCTGTTAGTCAGGTTAGTTAAAGTTATTGTGTTGCTTTTAATAGTGGTATCGCCTTTGTTCATAGTTATGATACCAATGTTGTTCGTCGTGAGATTGGCCTATCATCATGGTACCACCGTAATATTGATTTTTAAAATTAGGATATTATTATGGGACCAATATTATTTTTTTTTTATGGTGATTATTGTGGTGGTTATGTTTAGTATGATTTTTGTTTGCTAGTCCTTTTGGTTCCTATTTTTGTCCCTGAGGGTATAAATTGTCCATAATAATTCTACTCGGTTGTAGATACTATTTTTCATAACAAATCGCGTATGACGACATGATAGAGGGTATTTTCAAATCTGGGGGGGGGGGGGCAAATTTCTAAGAACGTGGTCTTACCGTTTGGCCTTTTTGGAGATTTTATCTCTCGTTCTTTTTTAGCAATGTCTTCTTCATTGTCAATCCTAATCCGATTTTCGATAAGAAGTCGGTATGGCTAAATTGTATTGTACTCGATAGGATGTTTGTTTCTGTACATTCTTACTTGAGAAACTCGTTGTAAATGTAATGTTGTTCGCGAATCCTTTAAATTACTGATTAAATGTCTATCGACTAGTTGAATAGTTGAAAAGTCTCCATACATACACAGTTGTTGGGCATCACTGGTATAAAGCTATTCGAATCAATTTATATTCGTTTTGAGCCCTGCAGCTTCGCTACAAACATTATTATAAATGATTCTCGGTGGTTATAAAAACGCGATTAGTTGGGTTGGATCGCTATTATAATATGGCAGATGGGCATAGTCATCTTCTGTCAGAATAATTGTGTGCCATATTGCTACTATCAATATCAGTAATATCTCTATTATCAAATAATACAATTTACTTTCTTTTAACTGGAAATTATTTGGCATTAATTATTGATTATGGTCGGGGGCCACTGAAATCATCTTCTTTAAAAAGATTTAAAAAAAGATTCTGTTTATATAAGATATAAAGATTTTTAAAAATATTTCATTTATTGGGACTTTCTGAGTAGTCATATATATTTTTTGCAATTTAAATATCTTATAGATCACTAAGATTCCTATTTTTTTAAGAGGTAAATACCAGGTAAATTCCCTCCACTCAAGTAAGAAACAAAAATATATATATATATAATTAATTAAAAAAAAAAAAGCAAGGATTTAACGAAATAAGTAAACTGCTTTAAGGACCTTCCGAGAAGAGCGAAGAGATACCTACTAGTTAGGTCACTAACCTCAACTTTAACGACGCCCCCCCCCCCCCCCGAAAGGGTGGTAGAAGGAATTTTGGCGCGGAAGAATGCTGAAGGGGATGGCGCCTGCGTTGGTCAATACGGGACGCGGGGGGTGACAGTGAGAGGGAGGCTATGAGCCACAGCGATGCGGAACCTTCTAGTCCTCCTCCCGCTACTCACATCAGGTATAAGTCCCCCCCCCCCCTCCTCCCTCACCTTACTTCAAATTTTTCTTTTTTTTTCTTAAATTTATTTTATTGTCCTGAAAATTCAAAAAGTAATTTCTAGTCCTTCTTTTTAAATTTATTTAAATAGTCCATACAATAGTTATATATAATCTTTTTCTAAAATGTAATTTTAGAACAACTCTTAATATTTTATTTACAGTTAGATAAATAGTATTTATCCATAGTATTTAATACTATTTTTATAGTATCTAACACTAATTTTTTAAGTATTTAAACATAAATATTAAATAGTATTTAGTGAAACTAATAGTCATAACCTTGAAACCTAGTAAACATACAGGTTTTTCTGTATATTAATTGCGTGATTAATCAATGGATTGAATTATAAAGTGAATGCAGATAAATTCTATTAAAAACACGACTTTTACATTTTTATTTCTTAAATCGGTTATTGAATTGAACTATTATTTTTCCCCATTTCATAGCGATTGTTCATTTTGAACCATGTAATTTAATTTTAATAGGTTAATTAAAAGAAAAAATTAAATAAATTTGGCAGTTTTCATCGTTGCCTATATATATATATACATATTTTTTTTTTTTTTATTTATTTTTTTTTTTTTTACAAATTCTTTAATCTGCCCAGGGGCTATTCCTTTCCATTTTGTTTTATACAGCTTTGCAGCATCTTATTGATTCTGTCTCTCCATTCATTGTCGTATAGAGGGTTCCTGATGTATTCGATCTAAATATCCGGCACACTTGAACTTTCTTCCCATCATCCCAAATCGCTGAGGTTATCGTCAGGAGGATGATTTGTCACCTATAACTATATATTTTTAGAATATTAAATATGTTCTGTTAATTAGGCGATTAAAAAGAAATACATTGTACGTACACGTTTTTTTAATAAGGTTCATACGTTTTTTTTAATGAATATTTGTGCTAAATCGTGAGGAAAGGGAAACGACACAAAATTTTAGTTGAAAAGAGGCAATTATTTAAATCGTTACGTTAGTATATTTTTTGTATAAATTTTGTCGAATTGATATGATTGTCTAGACTTTTTTTAGAGGTGGAAATGGTATACATGGTAGGCACACAGCTGACTCCAAGTGTCGGCCCAATGGATGGCCTAAAATATATGTAATGACATATGTAGACAATGTGTGAATGACTGGTTTATATTTATTTTTTACGATTTTTAAGCGACTTCCTGTCTATCTCCTACATAAATAAACATATTATCTTTTTGGTTTGCATTAACTGTTGATTCAACATAAGACCTTCTCCTGCCAGGTCAAGACTTCCAGCCCCGATGTGGTACCACTTCATACTTCGAGGAAACGACTTGTTGAAATATGAAAACTTGGTATAATTTTAAAGGACTATGGTAGCCGAGGATGTAAGCCCTGCCTTTCTCAAGCATTTCAGGTAGTGACCGACCGAAGTTTCGGTTTCGGCCAGTTTCGGCCGAAAAACCGGGTTTCGGCCGCGATTTCGGTTTCGGCCAAAAATAGGCCAAATCTTCGGCCGATACTAGCTCCTGTGTCTGATATCTCCAAGAAGGGAGTAGGACTACAGGATTTCAGTTTGTAAGCTCGATCTCTTTCATGGCATTTAACACCCTAGGATTTAATAGTGGGAGGTATCTGTTATTTTAGTTAATTACACTTGTATTGTATTTCGGTAGAACATAGATTTTTTTCATTCTTTTGATATCTTTAATAGATCGAAAACCTTAAGTTGGTTGAGGAGACAAAAAATTGATAGTGACAAACAGAAATGTCCTCATAAATCAAATCAAGTCTTAACATGCAATGAAAGCATGCTTTTCATACAGAATTCTTAACATTAAGTGTAAAGAATAAGAACCTTTTTGTGCTTTTAATCATCTCCTCATTGATAATGAAATTTGATTTCTAAAAAAAAAAGATTAACATAAATAAGAATATATATTCTAAATACTTAAACTTAAATTAGTCGACATGTCCACAGATTCAACTCAAAAGTGAAATAAATATTTTAGTCAGTAACCTTGTCATTAAAAGTTGCTTCAAATGGTGGTAGTAGGTTTTGGTCTTTGTTCTATCTTGGCAGTCCCCTTTCCACCGGCGGTTTACCAATAACATCCCTAAAACTTGTCTCAATTTTTACCATGAAGAAGCACGTTTTCGACCATAAACTATTCTATAAATTTTCAAACTAGATTAAATCCGCCAACATTTGAAACCAAAACTGACTCATTAGACTAAATAGATTCTGACATACAGCTTTACGTATTCAATAGGCCGTCATTTTGTATTCTATTGGCTTTATTATGGCAAAGTTTTACCATATTATTTATTATTTAGACATGATAATATGAATTTTTATTAATATCAGCCTGTTATTTCAAGATTATTTCAACTGTTAGGGCTGTACTAGTTGAAGGTGTATGGTCTAACATCCCACGGGGACCAGCCGTACTAGGAAGGAGGGGGCCGGGATTCGATCCTTTAACCTAACTAATACAGCTGTTTTACCACTCTTGTATACCAGCTCACTTATTAAATGAATAATTGAGTTAAATTTCTGTTATTCTATAAGCTTTCATTGATATGATTGCTAAACTAGACATATTACACACTTATATGTATTATATTTAGACACGTACACCAGTTTCGGTTTCGGTTTCGGCCCGAAACTAGGTCTATGGCCGAAATTCGGTTTCGGTTTCGGTTTCGGCTAAAATTTTGGTTTCGGTCGGACACTAAATTCAGGCCTAGAGGCTTTTTATTTAGAATTTTATCAGTATCCAATAATCTCCTGTTGAAATGGATCATCTCCAGACTGTTGTTCAATGATAAAATAAACAAAAAAAAAGTCAAGAATTAAAAGTACCAACATTATTATTATTATTATTATTATTATATTATCTTTATAATCATTAGTAAACGTTCGGACGATTGTCCATTATCAAGTACCTAAAAATTATTATCCAGTATAATTTAATATATAAATACATATAAAATATTATTTTCTATATATTTATACATCCATGAAACATCAAAAGTTAGTAAGAAAAGGAAAAAGAAGAATGTAATATTTTTAATTAAGATTTCGCCATTTATGGTAATGGAAGGGGGGGGGGGATACCTACAAATTTCAGGTAGTTAGAAACAACAGAGTTAAGTGCGAAACCGACCGTACGGCAGCGATAAAATTCTTTCTAATGCCTTAAAAATTATTTTGAATAATTAATTTTTTCACAAAAATTCAACCATAAAACATACGGCTGCAATATGGCTTAATAGTTAGGTTTTTATTCCTATAGAAAGGGAAAAATCGTCTGGCAGCGATAAAACTCTTACTAGTGCCTTCCAGACGCGCGCGAGAATCACAAAAACTCACCCATAAAACATACGATTCATTCTTGTGCCAATTGATTCAAAAAGGTGCCTAAACAGGAAATTCGGTCGTCTGGTTGGTTAAAAATACTTACTAATACCGGCTAGACGCGTTTGTAAGTCAAAAAATCGTTCCGATCCAGGTGATCATTTGCGTTATTTTCCCATTTATGAGCATTTCTAAATGTTCCTAGAAAGTATTTTTTGGGTCCTAACATTCATATTTAGCAAAAATAATTATTACTATCGATGCTAATCTCTCTATATATAAGAGGCTTTGTCCTGGCTGACAGAATCAACGCAGAGCAAAAACTACTAATGATAGAAACTTGAAGTTCGGAATTTAGATTTTAAACGCGATGTAGGTAACCACTAAGAAAGGAATTTCAAAAATGTAACCCCTCAGGGGCTTAAATGGCAAAATTGTCGTTTAACTATAACGGAAATCTATTGTTGAGATATTAAACCATATGTTTTTTATTTGAATCTCGATTTAACGTTACAATATTATTAAAATAGACATTCACATAAAATATGGCTACTGATTATTTAAATATTAGTGGTAATAAAATTATGCCCACTGTGATTCCCATGATTGGGGATGGTGCGTGTTTATTTCGATCTCTATCATATATTATCGAGAATTCTCATGAAAAATGTTGTCCTTTTCGGCAAATTGTAGTACAACATGTCATCCAAATGGGGACAAATTTTCTGCGTTTACTCAAAATGATTACGGTAACAATTATTTTGATTTCAGTAGTTATTACACTCGTATGTCTCAGCATTCAACCCATGCCGGATTTGTGGAACTAACGGCAGCTGGGGAATTGTTTCCTTACGTTTTTGAAGTATATCGCAATGATGAGCTTTATGCGGTATTTGGCAATAATTCTATTCCCACAAAAAGACTACGTTTTACTGGTACGCTATGTAATGGCCATTTTGACGTGTGTGAAGCTCTACTACTGCAACTTTCTTCTTTTGGAGAAGAAGCAAGTTAAAAGCCGGCATGTCAGGGACAGCAATGCAACACGGAAAGACCAATTAAAATCAGCTAAAAAAAGTTCGGAATTTAGATTTTAAACGTGATGTAGGTAACCACTAAGAAAGGAATTTCAAAAATGTGACCCCTAAGGGATTTAAATGGCGAAATTGTCGTTTAACTCTAACGGACACCTATTTTTGCGCTTCGAGAAAAAATATCTAATTTGTACTCATTTTAAAGATATTAAACGACAAGTTTAACTCGAAAGCTCTAAATGAAATGAAGCTTTCATGAGGAGTAAGCAATTTTTTGTTTCGGCTGTTTTAGTGAACTCTCCATTGCGCGCCTCCTTCTCTTCTACCGAGACGGCAGCTTTCCCCTCCAACATTCCACCTCCCGGAAGCTCCGATTCTACTAAATCTCCTTAACATCAGTTAACATATTATATTGAATTAATACCAAGAATGATCACAGAAGTGATTTTAAAGGCTCGCGGGCGAAGCCGCGACGGGGAATGCTAGTTATTTACATAGGAGTTTAAATGCACCAAATGCATAATACCTAGCATTATATCTTGGGACGTCGAGGAGTTATTGTCCAGTCGATGAATTTTTTTTTTTGCCCCAAAACAACTTCCTCTATTGATTAGTCAATGTGAATATATAAATGTAATGTTTTAAGCAAATTCTTTGTAGCATTTACGTCACTTTTTAAGAGTTTATTTTTTAATGATTCGCCATATTTTTCTTGAATTTATGTTTGAAGTGTTTAATTATAAGTTCTTCTTTGAGTAGATTTAATGTAAAAATTTTCATTCTGTCATAAAAAGAAGTATTGTTCTAAAAATATTAAAAAACAAAAACGAACTGTTTTATTATGAAAAATGAAAAACTGGAATCATTTACCTTATTATTATGCAAACCTTATTATAAAATACAAAGAACCGAAATAAAACAATAAATGTTGTAAGAAAATACAATATTTTTTTCCTTTTTTTTTATTTATGTATTTTTTCTTCTTTTTATTAAGGTTAATATTTTAATTTTTGTTTTATTAGTTTTACATTTTGTTCAATTGTTTATCATTTAGGTTTAATCACAAGTATTTTTATTTTATTGATCTTATCATTGTTTTTCTTTATTTTAAATATTTCTACTTCCTTTTCTTATAGTAAATATTACTCTTGTGTAAATATATTCTTATATGGCAATGATTACCATCATTATTATTTTATTTTTCTTATTATATTCTTTGATACTACTATTAATACTTTTATGGTTCAAATCAATATAAAATCGTGCCCACCTCCAAATAGACCCGGCAATACAGCGTAAGGTGATTTCAATCATAAATAATAAAAATTGAGCTTCGAACGCAACAAGTTGAAAAGTGAGGGGTCCAAATTTCAAAAGCGCCTAAGTCCTCAGTATTTTGTTGGGGGGGGGGGACGCCTTAATGGCGTTGCACCAAACTTATTCAATGTACATTTTTCATTAGATTTTGTTAAGAAAAACAAAATCAATTAGTATTAGTAGAGTATTGTTAGAGGTACACTGATATATCAACTCCTTTTTGTAACTTTAATGGTGTAAACACTCCTTTCAATTCATATCCTCTTTTTTATTTATAATAATTGTTAAATTGTAATAATTTTATGTTTTGTTTTAAAGTGTTTTTGTATAAATTGTAAGACAACACTGTTTTAAATCATAATGTTGGCTATACTGATGTAGCCTCCCCTGGACACTTGTAAGCTTGGGCTTGAGAGATGTGGCCACTGTTGCCAACAGTGGGGAAAAGAACATACTTGTGGGGATTTTCAACAAGGGTGACATGTCCGCATGCGTGGGCTCAACGTGTTCTATGAGTTGACGGAATATTTTTCTTTTTTTCTTCTGTATATGTTTACTAGATTTTTTTCATATTTCATATTCAGCCATGCCTTATTTTTAGAAGGACGAGAGCCAGTTTATTTCTCCATATAAACAAATACAAAGGTACTCTAAAGTAAAACAAAAAGGGCCCTTCTCCATTTAAGCCCCCTCAGAACATTTTAATAATGATAAAGCTTACCTTATATTAAAGAAGACTTGATTTTCATTAAACATGACGAGTTTGATCAAAATCCTTAAAGTCGTTTTTGAGTAAATTAAAAAAAACTTGAAAATGAGACAAAATTTATTAAGTAAAGTGCCCCTCCATTTGACCAATTTTGAGGAAATGTCGGCAGTCATATCTTTGGCATATGCATACATCAAATACCCAGTTTGATCAAAATCGTTAGAGCCATTTTTTAGTAAATAAAAAAAACACGTGAAAATGAGACAAAATTTACTAAGTAAAGTACCCCCTCTAATTGATCAATTTTGATGAAATTTTGACTGTTGCATCGCGGGTATATACATACATCAAATACTGAGTTTAATCAAAATCGTTAGAGCCGTTTTTTAGAAAATCGAAAATAACGTAAAAATTAGACAAAATTCATTAAATAAAGTACTTTTGTACTTTATAAATCAATACTTCATAAAAGTAAAGGGGGTACTTTTGACCACCAGAGGTAATACTATAAAGAAGAGTGGGACTCTAACTCCGAATTAAAAAAATGGATCAGGAAAAGCAATAAACAAGTTATCAGACTGACAACCGCCCATCTATCATTCCAGTGTCAACTGCTGTTCATTTCACATGATTATTGTTCAATAAAATTAACAAATGTTTGCTAAAATGATGTCACAAGTTGATTGAAAGTAAAATTTAATAAAGACTGGACTAAATGAAAAAAGTGGGGAAAATTATTGAAGAGTGAGGAAATTTTTGGCTGGGAAGTGGCGAAAAATGAACCACCATACTTGGCAACACTGGATGTGGCCATCTTGTAGTTAGTAGTTGCCTTTGTTAGTGCTTATGGTACACATTAAGGAGCCCATTTTTGTATTTTACTGTGATAAAATAGTGTTATTTTGTCCAACAGAATACTCTTGTTATTATTTAACGAACCTAGGGATCCTTTGTAACGGGTAATTATAATTTGACCCTATCAGAACAATAATCTTGTTTAATGAAAAGAGAAGCAGTTAACACCATAAGGGCAGATAACTGTTCTATACCTTTTCGATAAATTAAAGATAGAATACTCGTTGAACATGATGTGGGAAATTCCTTAGAGCTTTGAATTTTTAAATAACCAATTCCTGCCCAGTAAAATTGCGACCAGAGAAAGCATAAAATGCAAGTTTAGAAATTTGGTCCCCTACACTTTTCTCACAATGCATTTATGTCGATTACGATAGATGGCGAATATTTAATTTGATTTTCTTCTAATTTCATTTCTGAATCTATTGTTGTTAAGCCGAATTCCAGCCGTATGTTTTATCGGTGAATTTTTGTGAAAAAATTAATGATTAAAATTAATTTTTAGGCATTAGTAAGAATTTTATCGCAGACGGTCGGTTTCGCACTTAACTCTGTTGTTTCTAACTACTGATGTTACTGAAATTTGTAGGTGTATGTTCTATGGGTGAGATTTTTTGCATCTGGCTCCTGTACTATCTTTAAACTTTTGGATGGCAAATGTCATCCTGTTTTCTTCTCGCCCGTTTCTCATCGCAGATATTCGCGCATGTATCTTGGCAAGAATGAGGTAGTGTTATGAATCCACATTTGCACCTCGTTAGAACCGCAGATCCATCCGATTCGAGATGCATCCTCCACCGACGAAGACATGGTGGGTGAAAAGGTCACTGGCAATGACCAGGGCTTGGGAGGCTGCAAAATTAACAATTCTTATCCTATTTTAGGTGAAGGCAAGCTCCTTCCCTACTTATGCATTTATGTCACGGGGACATTCATAGTAAAGAATACAGTTAAGAACACGTCTTTCTGTACTTTATCAAAAGCCTTGCTTGGGGAGTGGACGATGATGTAGCTGTTATCGAAAATTTCCCCTTGCATGAATATACTACTCCACTGTTGACAATATTTTTAATTTGTTAAATATTATTAAAATACAAACATTTAAGAAACGTCACAAATTATATTGCGTGTTCGTCGATTTTAAGCTTTTTGACTCAGCGGACCGAAACTCTCTTTTTTACAAATCACATATTTGCGAGTATCTACTTAATTCATTAATGCCCTGTAGGCTTTGTACAAATGTAAAAAATCTTTTGTTTGTGTTTGTAGGTTTGAGACAGGGTTGTCTACTTTCACCCATTTTATTCTCACTGTTTATTAACTATTTTTCTGATTTTATTGGGGATGTTATTACAGTTGGAGGAGTAAATATAAGCTGCTTAAAGTACACAGATGATATAGTCTTGCTATGCACCGGAACCTAAAATGCTTCAAATGATGATGAATAGGATGGTGGAATATAATAGATTATGGACTTTATCAGCTTACCTTGAAAAAACGAAAATTATGGTATTTCGCAGCGGATGAAAATTAGGGGAGAATGAAAACTGGAAAATGGAGGGAAACAATTTAGAAATAGTAAACTATTTTAAATTTCTTGAAATAGGACTTAGCCCTCTCTGTAAACTGAAAAATCATTTATCGGATAAGTTAAATATCACAAACTTCGCCCTAAACACAATATACAATAGCTTTTTAAACAAAAATGAAGTATCTTTGTCAAAAAAATTAGATGTTTACAATTCTGCCGTTCGTTCAGTGATACAATATGCATGCCAAGTTTGGGAATACAGTAGTTATGAAGAAGTCGAAAAGCATAATACATTTTTTATAAAGAAGTTATTCTCCCTTCCAGTAAATTCATCCTATTATATTTTGTTTCTTGAATCTAATTTTAATTCGATTTTTTTTTTTTTTTTATGATGTAGATATACATCTACAGTATTTAAAAAAGCACTTCCTTTACCTGAATCAAGGCTACGGAAAATTTTTGGCCCAGAAAATAATTGAAAAAAGGAAATATTTTGGCATAAAGGAAACACCGAACTTTGTAATCAATTAAATATTCCATTAGAATACCAAAATAATCAAATAATTTTACGTATTCTGAATGAATTGATGATGGATATAGATGGCAGAAATGATAGATAAAATTCGATTGTCTAATTTTCACGGGCTTTACAAGTAGCACCAACAGAAGTGGTTGCTACTTGTCCAATGCCTCTTATGATTTTCCGCTTAGGCAATCGCCTACCCTTAAGACCCTGAGCGGAATGCTCAGTTATGAATGACACATGGGAGGCGGTGTGTAAGAGCGCCCGTACAACAATGTGGGACTAACTTGTAGTCTTACTAAGCAAGTGGCCATTAAAACGGTTGAACCCCTCCCATCGTGAGAATCAACAGGCTGGGCAGATAGGCATAAAGAAGTAGGTGGATCTGCAAGATAGGATATCCACTTCGTAGTTGACTCATTTCCTTGGTTAGACTGAACCTTGGGTAAGGTGGAAGAGAGACTAGGCGAATCCTCAGCCTTAAAATGCAACAGAGTATGATGACCCTTAGAATTACAGTTACTACAAGCTGCCTTATTTAGACAAGCACCTTTATGCCTAATCTGCAGGCATGATATGGACAATTTTTTAGTTTTGGCAATTAAGTCACATGCGCTACGATTCGCTACAGCGAAGGCTAAAGAGCTCAATTCTCGTCCCTTCTTAAAAGTTTGATCAGGAGAAAAACAACCCCTAGGTTTGCCCCGTGCAATAGCATGAGCCTTAATATGGTTAGAATCCTTATAAGATTATTAGAATCCTTATAAATTAGATAATTCAAGAAATACATTTTCCAAAGTGAAAACGATCCAGGAACAAAATTAATTTCTCCGAAGTAGGAAATTCAGTCTCAAAATAACTATTCTCAAATCGAGTCCTTAAATTGGCAGAAAACCTAGACAGTAAAATCTGTGAAAAAATCGTTATATAAACATTAGTCTTGGGTTCAATATTTTCCAAAGACTTCATGTGAGCATTAAAAGAATCTAAAAAGGTTCTGATAGACGTTATATCATCAGAAATATTTAGTAAATTGAGTACACTGTAAATTAAATGCAACAGCTCTACGAGGCTTAGAATATCTGCCCTTCAATAAATTAAGTGCTTCTAAATAATTATCTTCCTTAAACTGAAGATGAGATACTACTTGTAATGCAGATCCCTTTAGTTGACTCAACAGAAATTCAAACTTCTGTAGAGTTGTGAATGAGGAACTCTCATTAACAAGACTATTAAATCGAGTCCAGAAATCATCAAATTCACAATAATTCCCATCAAAGGTGGGCAATTTAAACTTAGGCATGCTAGTGGTATTAGACGCAAACATCACACATGACCCATTTACAGGAGTTGAAGACTGAGGGATTTGAAGGTTCAATAACACATCGCATTTAGCTTTACACCTTGAATAGAAGGATTGGATCTCACCTAAACCTGTATGCACCATATCCTCAGTTAAGTCCTCTGGATATTCAGGGGCCTCTAGATAAGGTGTCAGGAGCTTCAATGCAGCATCATAATCATAGTCCAGTGTTTGTGAAAGTTCCGCAACAACAATCCCTCCCTCTGATGTTTGGGGATCAACCTGGGACAGGCCGTCAAAGTTTGCCTGCAATGACCTCTTAGAAGTTCTAATCACGCTAACAAGCTAACTGAATGGCTTCAAAGTCATATTGACTAATATAAAATAAAAAAACACAATTTCAAAAGAAAATGCAAACAAAAGACAGATTAAAAGGTCGAATATATACTTTTTAAACAAATATATATACAACAAAAGGTATTACGCAGTTATTAAAACTTCGTTAATGATGAATAATTAACAATATTATAATGAATAAAAATATGAAAACTCATTAACCTTAATCTATAAGCCATTAATGAAAAAATATGAAATGTAAACAAAAGTAACAAAGGAAGGTTATATTGCCCACAGTGCACTGTTCATAAATTACTCATGAGACCGTTACCATAGAAACCGACAATGGACGACTCAACACTTCCGGAAGCTATATACGTAACTTTTTGAAACCAAACATCCAATCCACACAAGTCATAACAGGATAATAAACATAAAATTATTACAAGAATACATAAGAAAATTACATGTATATACAATATTACGTGTACAAACGAATAAACTGTGCATAGAATGATAAAAAATATTAATGATAGGAAAAACAACGAAATTTTATATCCTCCTGTAGGAATGTGAAGGCGTAAATTAACTCTTCACAGCAATTGTATATTAATAATTAAACATTTTATATTGACTAAAAATGAAGCTTACAATAAGAAAATTATCAAGGAATATGCGAATAAATCTGGTAGCACCCAGATATGAGAGAACTAATGTGGACTGTAATTGAACGGTACAAAAACACATGAAAATATGGCGTTACAAACAATATAAATACAAATGTAATTATGAATACAAGTTACGGAGTTCACTCTTCACTGCGTCCTGTACTCAAAGGAGAACCAGGGATAGGTGGACCAGAGTTACCTGTATTTGGAAACAGTCCTAACTTCGAAACCAGCGTACAAAGATATCCTTTACCAATGAAAGGAGTTTTAAGAGACATGTTGACTGCACAAGGGTGGTTCGAAAACATCCCTTACCAATGAAAGGAGTTCCAAGATACATGTAATGACACGGCAAAGAGCTGTTAACGACAGGATGCTCAGAACCAGAGAGAGAGCAAACCGGCGCATCCGGGCCAGATCATCCCCCCACCCCAGCCAAAGCCGGCTTGATTATATATATATAATTGAATAAATACCGCAAATATATATATGTATGAATGTTTGTGTGTATATGTATGTTTAGAGGCAACTTCTGGCAGACGGTATCATACCATGTCATTTTTAAGAAAGATATTCCTTTCTTTCTGAGGGATAATCAATATAAGTACTATTTTATAATTTATTTCTCAAAGTCAATAATAATTTAATTTAACAATTAATTATATTATTTCATCTCTTACAGGGCTATGCTCGGAAGACGAAGAAAGACTTGTGAGAGACTTGTTCAGAGGATACAACAAACTAATCAGACCTGTTCAAAACATGACAGAAAAAGTTGATGTAAGGTTTGGTTTAGCCTTCGTTCAACTTATAAATGTCGTAAGTAATCCTTTATTACTATTATTATTTTATATATGTTGCCAATGACCCTGCAAGGTAGAGACAAGACAAAAAATAAAGTAAATAAATAAAATAATTTATATTAAGATTTTCCAATAGCAGGAAGGAGACTAATCACTAATATAGAAAAAAACGGCCTCAAATAGTCTCAAAATTACATATATATATTTTCATATATATACAAGCCAAAGTAGTAATTGATTTATGCATGTAGTTAAATACGCGTTATGTCGCAAGATGGCGCGCGTAGAAATAAAATCACTCATTACAGGGTTACTGTAATGAGAAAGAACAAAAAAAAAAAAAAAAAAGCCAAATTTTCGCCCCTTCGGGCATCATCAGGGCTGTAAAATTATGTATAAAGGTACAATTATAATTATTCTAAATTTGTTTTAATAAGTATTAATAAAATAAAATAAATGTTGGGGGCTCACCATCAGATTGAATATATATATATATATATAATATTTCACATATAAATGAAAAGTTAAAATTCTTATAAAAACAACTATCCTGAACAATCTGTGTAAGAACACTTCATCAACTGGGGTTACTTTAGTCTAACATTTAGTATCAGTACTCCCAACATTACATAAATTAAGTACAAGGGTTACATGAATTTTACCAACCATAACAAAGAAATTAAAAAAAATTTTAAGACAATATCAGAACAACAAAACTATAAAAATTAGATATATAAATAAATAACTATTCAAAATACAAATATAAGTAAAATGTCATATCACATAAAAACCATTAAATTTACAAATTTTTTAACAAAATATTAAAAATAGTATTGTCCAAAAAAAAAAATATATAACCAGAATATCCATCTTAATTGTTTTGATAAGAATTTTAACTTTTCATTTATATGTGAAATATTTTATATGTATATATTCAATCTGATGGTGAGTCCCCCAACATTTATTTTATTTTATTAATACTTATTAAAACAAATTTAGAATAATTATAATTGTACCTTTATACATAATTTTACAGCCCTGATGATGCCCGAAGGGGCGAAAATTTGGCTTGTATATATATGAAAATATATATATGTAATTTTGAGACTATTTGAGGCCGTTTTTTTCTATAAAATAATTTATATACGTAGCGGATCTGGATAGACATAGTCAAAATAACTACCCAGTAAATCTACATCGAATTACCTACCACATGGTTTATTTAAATGCATGTTCTAATTCCCTCTTTTGTAATTTTTCAATTATAATTTGTTATTCTTGGTAATGAAAATATCTCATTAAGTTAAATTTTTTTTACATTTTTTTACTTTCACTTACCTATACATGAAATATATCGTAAGGGAAAGTATTGCGATAGTGAAAAATTCCGGTTGAATGAGACGGTTGATAAATGAAATCCGGTTTTCAACGGAAATACACGTTTTGGGGTCCACTGAGTCCAAATAACCAAGAAATTGGGTATTTAATGTATGTGTATGCCCGCGATGTTACAGCAAAACTTTCATCAAAATTGGTCAAACGCAGGGGGCACTTTATATTACATCTTTTTTTTCCAATTTTTACCTTTTTTTTCGATTATCTCAAAAACAGCTTTAATGATTTTGATCAAATTCATCATTTTTAATCAAAATTAGGTCTTCTTTAATATCAGGCAAGCTTTAACACTATTAAATGTTCTAAAGGGGGCTTAAATGGGCAAGGGGCCTTTTTTGTTTTCCAATAAAGTACCTTTTTTTTTTTTGGTTATATGAAGAAATTAACTGTCTCTCGTTACACCTAAAAATAAGAAATAGCTAAATATGAAATATGAAAAAAATCAAGTAAAAATATAGAGGAGAAAAAAAAAAAAATATTCCAAACAAGCTTTTAGGAAGAGACTATTTAATTATAGATATAGAATGCAAGGCCTCAAAGTCTCGTATAATTTCAATAATTCACTTAATCGTGCAGTTTACATGCCAAATTTTCGCCTATTCAGGCATCTTCAGGGCTACAACAGTTTCACATGCAAGCTAGAAACAGACTGACTGACTCAGTCTGTTTCTAATATGGTTATAAAAATAAAAAAAAGTACGAGAATCACTCTGTTGCTTTTAAGCGTGATAATCATTTAAAAAAAAGTGATCAAAAAAGTATTTACAGGTTAAATGTTTTAAAAAAAATTGTTATTAACATCGATGTTTTTGTCCAAAACATCAATGATAATACATATTTGTTTTTACAGAAAACATCGATGTTTTAAAAAAATTTGTTTTTAACATCGATGTTTTTGACAAAAACATCAATATATATGCTCTTATGTTCAAACATCGATGTTTTAAAAATAAAAGGTTGTTTTTAACATAGATGTTTTTGACAAATATAAATATGTTTTAACATCGATGTTTTGGACAAAAACCATCAATTTATATGCTCCTAACATCGATGTTTTGAACTACATCAAATACATTTTAACATTGATGTTTTTGTCCTAAACATCGATGTTAAAACATATTTGTTTTTTGGGAAAACATCGATGTTTTAAAAGAAGTTGTTTTTAATATCGAAGTTATGACAAAAACTAACGTGTTTATACATCGATGTTTTGGACATAAACATCAATTCATATGCTCTTAACATCAATGTTAAAAACATTGATTTTTTAACATTAAAAAGTGGTTCTTAACATTAATGACAAAAACAAATATGTTTTAACATCGAATTTTGGGACAAAAAACATCGATATATATGCTCTTAACATCGATGTTTTAGACAACATCAAATATTTTTTAACATCGATGTTTTACTAATAACCAAGTTCCTTTTAACATCGATGTTATATACAAAAGCAAATATGCTCTTAACATCGATGTTTTAACTATAACAAAGTTTTTTTTAACATCAATGGCAGAAAACATCGATGTTTACTAAAAATTTGTTTTTAACATCGATATTTTTGACAAAAAAATATATGTTGTAATATCTATGTTTGATTTTGACAAAAACGAAAATATTTTAACATCGATGTTTTGGAAAAAAACATGAACATATATGTTCTTATGTTCAAACATCGATGTTTTAACAATAAAACGTTTTTTTTAACATAGATGTTTTTGACAAATATAAATATGTTTTACAATCGATGTTTTGGACAAAAAACATAAATATATATGCTCCTAACATCGATGTTTTAAAAAAAGTTGTTTTTAACATCGAAGTTATGACAAAAACTAACATGTTTTTACATCGACGTTTTGGACAAAAATTATCAATTCATATGCTCTTAACATCAATGTTAAAAACATCGATTTTTCTTTCACTTACCTATATATGATATATATAATAAGTGGAAGTATTGCGATCGTGAAAAATTTCGATTTCCGGTTTTCAACGGAAATACACGTTTTGGGGTCCCCTGAGTCCAATTAACCAAGTCCCGCGAAATGGTCTGTGTGTGTGTGTGTGTGTGTGTGTGTGTGTGTGTGTGTGTGTGTGTGTGTGTGTGTGTGTGTGTGTGAACAGACTAGCTCAAAAACAATAAACCGTGCGAATCTGAAATTGGGTATTTAGTGTATGTATATGCCCGCGATGTGACAGCAAACATTTCATCAAAATTGCTCAAAGGGAGGGGGTACTTTATTTAATAACTTTTTATGTTTTTTTCGGTTTTCTCAAAAACGGCTCAATCGATTTTGATTAAACTGAGTATTTGATCCATTTATATGCCCGAGATATGACTGCAAAAGTTTCATCAAAATTGATCTACTGGAGGGGGGACTTTACTTAGTAAATTTTGTATCATTTTCACGTGTTTCTTTTTTTTATTTACTCAAAAACGGTTTTAACGATTTTGATCAAACTGCGTATTTGATGTATATATATGTCACAGATGCGATAGCCAACATTACAACAAAATTGATCAAACGGAGGGGGGACTTTACTTAATAAATTTTGTATCATTTTAACGTGTTTTTTTTATTTACTCAAAAAAGGCTTTAACGATTTTGATGAAACTGGGTATTTGATGTATATATGTGCCAAAGATGTGATAGCCAACATTTCATCAAAATTGGTCAAACGGAGCGGGCACTTTATTTCATATTTTTTTTTTCAATTTTTACCTTTTTTTTTCGATGATCTCAAAAACGGCTTTAATGATTTTTATCAAATTTGTCATGTTTAATGGAAATTAGGTTTTCTTTAATATCAGGTAAGCTTTATCATTATGATAATGGGGGCTTTTTTTTAGGGGGGGGGGGGGGGTTGGGGCGTTTTTTGTTTATTTGTTTCCTATAAAGTACCTTTGTTTTTGTTTATATGGAGAAATTAACTGTCTCTCGTTACGCCTAAAAAAAAAGAAATTGCTAAATATGAGATATGATAAAAATAAAGAAAACATAAAGAGGAGAAAAATATTCAGTCAACTCATAAAACTCGTTGAGCCCACGCATACGGAGTACGCCTTTAATGACAGACCATTGTTCATAATTAAAGCCGCTCTGTTCATTTGAGAAGTGGCAATTAACAAAACGTATTAATTTCTAATCTAAGTAAGTTGGTAAGTGAAAGTTGTGTGTTCCGCGCACGCACCAGATTTTTTAACATCAAAAAGTGGTTTTTAACATCAAAGTTATGACAAAAACAAATATGTTTTTACATCGATGTTTTGGACAAAAAATATCAATTTATATGCTCTTTTAACGATAAAAAGTGATTTTTAACATCAATGACAAAAACAAATATGTTTTAACATCGAAGTTTGGGACAAAAAACATCAATATATATACTCTTAACATCGATGTTTTAGACATCAAATATTTTTTAACATCAATGTTTTAAAAATATCCAAGTTTTTTTTTACATCCATGATATATACAAAAACAAATATGCTCTTAACATCGAATTTTTAACTATAATAAATTTGTTTTTAACATTGATCTTTTTGTCCAAAACATCAATGTTAATACATATTTGTTTTTACAGAAAACATCGATGTTTAAAAAAAATAAGTTATTAACATCGATTTTTTTACAAAAACAAATATGTTTTAATATGTATGTTTGCTTTTGACAACAAGGAAAATGTTTTAATTTAACATCGATGTTTTGGACAAAAAACATCAATATATATGCTCTTAACATCGATGTTTTTGACAAAAACAAAAATGTTTTAACATCGATGTTAAAATCATTAATGTTTCAATAGTAAAAATTTGTTTTTAAGATCGATGTTTTTAACATTTAAGAGCATATATATTGATTTTTTTTGTCCCAACCTTCGATGTTAAATTAGAACATTTTCCTTTTTGTCAAAATCAAACATATATATTAAAACATATTTGTTATTGTAAAAAAAATCGATGTTTTCTGTAAAAAAAAATAGGTATTAACATTAATGTTTTGGACAAAAACATCGAAGTTAAAATCAACTTTGTTATAGTTAAAAATTCGATGTTAAGCGCATATTTGTTTTTGCATATTACATCGATGTTAAAAATAACTTGGATATTGTTAAAACATCGATGTTAAAACATATTTGTTTTTTGTCCAAAACATCGAACTTAAAACATATTTGTTTTTGCCGAAAACATCGATGTTTAAAACAATTTGTGATTGTTTAAACATTAATAATTTTAACACCGATGTTAACAGCATATATATTGATGTTTATTGTCGAAAATATCGATGTTAAAAACAATTTTTTTAAATCATCGATCTTTTTTAAACAACTGTTTATTGTTAGAACATCGATGTTAAGAGCATTTATATTGATGTTTTTTGTTCAAAAAAGCGATGTTAAAAACAACTTTTTTTTTAACATCGATGTTTTTTTGTTTTCTGAAAAACAAATATATCGATGTTTAGGACAAAACCATTGATGTTAAAAAAAACTTTGTTATAGTTAAAACATCGATGTTAAGAGCATATTTGCTTTTGTATATAACATCGATGATAAAAAGAACTTGGTTATTGTTAAAAGGAACTTGGTTATTAGTAAAACATCGATGTTAAAAAATATTTGATGTCTAAAACATCGATGTTAAGAGCATATATATCGATGTTTTTTGTCCCAAAATTCGATGTTAAAACATATTTGTTTTTGTCATTAATGTTAAGAACCACTTTTTAATAATAAAAAATCGATGTTTTTAACATTGATGTTAAGAGCATATGAATTGATGTTTTTTGTCCAAAACATCGATGTAAAAACACGTTAGTTTTTGTCATAACTTCGATGTTAAAAACAACTTCTTTTAAAACATCGATGTTTTCTCCAAAAACAAATATGTTTTAACATCGATGTTTTGGACAAAAACATCAATGATAATATGTATGTAGTTGTTCAAAACATCGATGTTAGGAGCATATAAATTGATGGTTTTTGTCCAAAACATCGATGTTAAAACATATTTATATTTGTCAAAAACATCTATGTTAAAAACAACGTTTCATTTTTAAAACATCGATGTTTGAACATAAGAGCATATATATTGATGTTTTTGCCAAAAAGATCGATGTTAAAAACAAATTTTTTTAAAACATCGATGTTTTCTGTAAAAACAAATATGTATTATCATTGATGTTTTGGACAAAAACATCGATGTTAAAAACAAATTTTTTTAAAACATTTATGTTTTCTGTAAAAACAAATATGTATTAACATTGATGTTTTGGACAAAAACATCAATGATAAAATGTATGTAGTTGTTCAAAACATCGATGTTAGGAGCATATAAATTGATGGTTTTTGTCCAAAACATCGATGTTAAAACATATTTATATTTGTCAAAAACATCTATGTTAAAAACAACGTTTTATTTTTAAAACATCGATGTTTGAACATAAGAGCATATATATTGATGTTTTTGCCAAAAAGATCGATGTTAAAAACAAATTTTTTTAAAACATCGATGTTTTCTGTAAAAACAAATATGTATTATCATTGATGTTTTGGACAAAAACATCGATGTTAAAAACAAATTTTTTTAAAACATTTATGTTTTCTGTAAAAACAAATATGTATTAACATTGATGTTTTGGACAAAAACATCAATGATAATATGTATGTAGTTGTTCAAAACATCGATGTTAGGAGCATATAAATTGATGGTTTTTGTCCAAAACATCGATGTTAAAACATATTTATATTTGTCAAAAACATCTATGTTAAAAACAACGTTTTATTTGTAAAACATCGATGTTTGAACATAAGAGCATATATATTGATGTTTTTGTCAAAAAGATCGATGTTAAAAACAAATTTTTTTAAAACATCGATGTTTTCTGTAAAAACAAATATGTATTATCATTGATGTTTTGGACAAAAACATCGATGTTAAAAACAATTTTTTTTTTAAAACATTTATGTTTTCTGTAAAAACAAATATGTATTAACATTGATGTTTTGGACAAAAACATCGATGTTTTTTTGTTTTCTGAAAACAAATATAACGATGTTTAGGACAAAACCATTGATGTTAAAAAAAACTTTGTTATAGTTAAAACATCGATGTTAAGAGCATATTTGCTTTTGTATATAACATCGATGTTAAAAGGAACTTGGTTATTAGTAAAACATCGATGTTAAAAAATATTTGATGTTGTCTAAAACATCGATGTTAAGAGCATATATATCGATGTTTTTGTCCCAAAATTCGATGTTAAAACATATTTGTTTTTGTCATTAATGTTAAGAACCACTTTTTAATGTTAAAAAATCAATGTTTTTAACATTGATGTTAAGAGCATATGAATTGATGTTTATGTCCAAAACATCGATGTATAAACACGTTAGTTTTTGTCATAACTTCGATATTAAAAACAACTTCTTTTAAAACATCGATGTTTTCTCAAAAAACAAATATGTTTTAACATCGATGTTTAGGAAAAAAACATCAATGTTAAAATGTATTTGATGTAGTTCAAAACATCGATGTTAGGAGCATATAAATTGATGGTTTTTGTCCAAAACATCGAGGTTAAAAACAACTTTTTTTAAAACATGGATGTTGTTTTAATCATTTATGTTTTCTGCAAAAATAAATATGTTTTAACAATAAAAAGTTGTTTTTAACATTGATGTTTTAGCTATAATTAAGATGTTTAGGTCCTAACAGTTGAATATTTAATAAATCATTATGTAAAACCAACTATGTAGAAAACATCGATGTTTTTATATATTAATAATGAAAAATAAACATGCTTTACACTTAAACACTGATTTAAATACGTTTGGGCACTAATATGTTAATGTTTAAAGAACATATAAATTAAAAAACATCGATGTCGAAAAACATCGATGTTTTGTGGCCGATGTTTAATCGACATCGATGTTTTGATTGTAAAAAGATCGATGTTTTGCCTTCGATGTCGCATCTCTAGGTTGCAGTCATTCTATCAGCCCAGACAGGAGCGGCATACGTGGCGATAGGCAAGAATAAAGCTTTGTAAAGGACCTCTCTGTTTTTTGTAGAGACACCCCACGTGTTCCTCGGAACGGAAAGTGTTGTCAGGGTGGTCTGATCTGTAAGTGATGTAGTCCCGGATGTAAAAATGTTGTGTGAAGTTTCAGTTATGAGGGCAATGTGTTGCCCTATTTCGGGAACTTAAAACAAATACCCTGCTCAGCAGGAGTGGTTGGTATAAAAAAAAAAAAAGAAACCCCCCCCCAAAAAATGTTAATAATAATGATAAAAAGAGAGGGCGAGATATATCGATAGAGATGAATCATATAAAAATAAATAAATAGATAAAATGAATAAACAGCGTAAAAAGGGGAGGTAAAAAAAATTATGAGCGCTACGCCGTTTTTTACTAATGACAGGAAAAACGTCGAAAACCAAATATTCCTATTTTTTGTAAAGAATGGGAGTAAATTATACATGAGAATATGATTTTCAATAGAAAAAAAAAAAAATTTGTTAAAGTACAAATAAAAAAATAAATTAACTCCTTACCTCTGAAACAAAATTAAACATGGAAAAGTCTGCTGTCTTTTGTTTAAAATAATAATTTCTTAAATAGAAATAGAAATAAAAAAAATTAAGTCCTTCGAATTGAGCGATCTATTACACAACAAATTATTTTGAGAAAGAAAATTAAATTTGTATTATTATCTCAATTATCGATTATATTATCACGCAGTCGTATTGTCACGAATTAAAAAAAAAACCAATTTTGGTTCCCTTTTGTTTTTTTGTTTTTTACCAAAAAAACTTGTTTAGACCGTAAGAAATGACAGTGTGATTGTCATCGAGGAAAATGTCTATTTCGTTGCGGTGGTTATGTTAGCATTCCACTGAACGAAACATAGTGGCTTAGAGCTCGTCATGAAGGATTTATGGGTATTTCTGAAAGGAGTCTGGTCAAAAGGGTAATTAGTGGTTTGATGATATTTTTTAGATCTAACAGGGATGATGAAAGAATGGAGTTAATGTCGTTTGGATTCAGGTTTTGAAATGGATTATGGATAAGTTTTGTGACTATGATTGGTGGCTCGGTTGGGCACGTCGTTGGTAACATGGAGGTGGATTTAGAGGTCTCTCTGATGAGATATTGCTTTGGATGATAGGAGAGGAAGGTACATAGGGAGGATGTGCTGGCGGTAATTTAACCCTTAGGGATAAATGATGAAGTGGGATTCGCTTACGCGTTAGTTAAGATTTAGGATTGGATGTCTGAGACTTAGGGTGGAAGGTCTGAGATGCGTGACAAAGAGGCTGTTGTTTCTTGATGACGATTTTTGTCACGGTGTTATGATGTCCTGATGAGGGGGGTCGGTAGCAGTAGAGGTAGAAGGTTGCTGAGGGACAGCAGCAACTCTGGAAAATCTATAAAATTTTCGATTTTCTGCAAAATAGGATGGAATTTTATTTCGTTTTTCGAGTATTGTTTGTAGATATTGTTGTAGTCGGAATCTGCATTTTATTTTATTTTTTATTTTTGTGAGGATAGGACCTAGCCTTATTATTAAAAAGTATAATGGAAGATGGGTGGTAATTATATATGCATAAGAATAAAAAAAAAATTATGTAATTATTGTAAAAACATATAGTTTTGTCGAATACTTTCATGGAAGCTAAACTAAACTGAGATTGTATATCGAACAATGAATTTTAGCACAATCTCAATGCTCACATTTTAATTAGAAATATTTTTATGAAAATACTTCTTAAATATGAAGAAACAAAAATTAAAAATTAGCTGATGCTACACGCCTTAAGAATGTTTGTATCAAAATTAATAAAAAATCAATCACAGTAAACGTAGTTAATAATATATATTCTTGACGATATTGGTTAAGAAACTGGAGCTATATTTCCTAAGGCTACCTTATTCATATAAAATATCAATATATACCATAAAAATCTTTTCATTTGAGACACTGTCAAGTAGATATTTAAAATTTGTAGTACTATTTGACAATACTTTTTGTGATATTTCCACACTCATTTTAAGTATATATAGAAGTAATGTATTCGAGATTAAAATGTTAGGTAATTTATTCATAAGTAATAATTCAAATAAAAATAAAAATTAATAAGTTTAATATAAAAATAATAAAAATAATAATATAAAAATAAACATTACTGCTTCCTAAAAGCTAAACTGTCATTATGTTTTATTAATAATGAGTAAGTAATAGTTAATTGTCAACCTTGGAGCGGGGGCGCTAGTGTACTCAATGTCCCTGTATTTAGTGCATTCAATAGTCCCCCTCTGATTAGAGCTCTCACTCTGACCTGCCCTTACACCTCCAACAGCATCCCAAAAACTGTTCGGCTAATCTAAATAAGACACAAACTCGAAAAGGTACTTTATCTGTTCGCCTAGTGTCGCTTTTGAGTTAGTTAACAACTTCTAAACCTTATTTTAACATTTTCTGACGTTATTAACATCCATAATATGTTGAAGCAAAAGTCATAACAGCTACTAGTTCTAAGTCAGCCGTCATTGTGATGAAAATTGTTGAATTAAGGTGCATAGGTGCGGTCAGACATTTCAGTGTAAATAGCTGTTCGTAATGCGCCGGTGTGGTAAGGGGGATTATCTTTGCAAGGGTGAGGTTCGCAGAGTGTAAAGGCACCTTAAGAACCTACCTTGTATTGTGCCACATCGCTTGACGCAATATGCCGCGAGCGCGATCGTGTAATAGCTTTATAGTTTTTCATTATTTATTGTTTATTGTATTTATTCTTTATTTATTGTATTAGTTTTTCTTTATTTATTATTAAAATTGAATTCTTAATTAGCTAGCAGCCATTTTTTATTCTATAACATGAATATGTTCATTTTAAGTATATTTTAGCAACCAGGATCATCATGGTGTTAGATGATTATTTTGTCTGAATATTTTAATCTTCCAAAATGGAAGAAAACTCCACTGAAAGTAGGAGGCAATACAAAATAATAAAACAAAATCGAGGCGTCAGCTAGTTCTACCAACTATTAATAAAGTGTTTTTGACGAAAGAGAATCATTGAGGAAACTATTTAAAATATATAAGATCGATTTGATAATATCTGAAACAAACTGTCCTCAGTTATACTGCACAAACACACACACACACACCGCCAAATGTTTTCAGTCACTGTAGAACCGTCAGCATAGCAACGTTGGTGCTGCGGCGGGAGGCAGCATACAACCCGTTTCATTTTCCCGCCCGTAGGTACTTAGAAGGTAATTGTATTGAAACTTTTTCATTGTTTTCTTCTTTTAGAGCACGTTTCTGACGGTCTATCGTTTTTTCACAAACACAACTGTATTTATGTAGTGATGCAGAAAAAAATAGATAGTGATACAATACAATATCGGGTATCATTTTTTCCGCCCGCATTTACTCGGAGAGTAATTGTACATAAATGTTTTCGTTGCTTCCTATTTTTAGAGCTGGTCGATACGTTTCGAACGGTCTATCATTTTCTCAAAAAGCTGCTATATTTAACTAGTAAACGGGAAAAAACTAGATAGCCTTTCAAACTCTGATATCATGATTCCGCTTCTACGGATTTGGAAAGTAATTGTATCTAAAATGTTTTGCTGTTTTTTACTTATAGAACCAACGGTCTATCGTTTTTTCGAAAAGTAGCAGTATTAAGTAGTTAACGAGAAAAAACTGGATGGTCATAAATATCAGGAGTCATTGTCCCGTCTCTCTCTACCCGAAAACTAATCACATCTTTATTTTCTTGTTGCTTTATACATATAGAGGTCGTTGATACCTTTCCGATGATCTATCATTTATTTCAAAAGCATCTGTATTTAAGTAGTAAACGAGAAAAAACTGGATGGTCATAGAGTTTAGTGTAATGGCTGTTAGATGGCTTAGGAATTTAATTTAAAAAACTTTAATTAAAAAAAAACACAAGAACAAAATATATTTAAACGAACACGCAGCACATTTCTTTTCCCGCCATCCTAGTTTTTTTTTTTTTTTTTTTTTTATAAATAATAAATGCACCCTCGTCTTGTATAATCTTGCACTGGAGTTCAATCAGTGCTATGTAAAGAGCATCCCTAAATATTTTCTGGACGTTAATTCGACATTTTCAATTTCAAGAATTCCAAGTTCAGATTCGCCCTTTCTTGGAAAATGACCCATAGATATACAATAACCTTATGATATCTACTCTAATTTTTAATTACACATCTTTTTAAAAGTTAATACTTACTTTTTAAGTAATAATACTTAATTCAAAGTTATACAATAAATAACAAATTGTTCAGTAATGGTGATACAAAACTTATTATGAATACATCTAGTATTTATTATATGCGAAGAATTCGGTACATAAAGGACAGTTCAATAAAGTCTTCTCATTTCCTTCAGGACGAAATTTTTAAGTTTCCCATTCGTGGTGATTTTTCCTAATGAAGCCGACGAAGTTAAGTTTATTCCAGTTGTTCACTGACATTTCATAACAGATAAAATGTTTATCTTCCTTGCCAGTTTTATGTTTTCAGTAAATACTATTTCAAATGAAACATTTTATTGATTACAAATTCAATATTATTGCGCTCCAATGAAGAGGAGGCAACGTCCACATGAACAAGCTGGATAGTGGAGTGAGATGTTGGAAATCCAAGCTGGTAGTCTGGGATTACATGATTCGGGTCTAGGATAGGATAAAGACGTTTGAGAATAAGTTTTTTCCAAAATTTTGCCTATAATATGTAATAAGTAGAGAGATAGGGGGATAGGAGAGTGCTTGTTTTGCTGGTTTTTGGGATCATTTTAACTATTGATAATTTCCAAAGATCAGGAAAGCATGTGGTACAAAGCGCAGCATTGTAAATGTAAGTGAGGATTTATTTTGCTTTCTGAGTAAGCCGTTTTAAGATATGGGATATAATTAGGTCGTGTCCAGGAGCTTTGCGGGAAGTTAATCTTTGTATGATATAGCATATTTCGGACTTATTTCTTTAGCAGTTGCTTTCATTTATTTGTATTTCAGACAGATTCAATCTTTTTGTTTTTAATAAAGTTATTGTTATTTTAGAGTTATATATCTAAGTTATACATCTAATATATATATATATATCTAAATGAGCCTGTAGGATCCTAACAGACCATCTAATGTCGACCGTTCTCAAAGATTAAAGGACAATGCTATCTTATAACTTTTAATCATAAAGCTTTACCAAAACCTTTATCAGGAAATGGGGAAGAATGGACAGATTTTAGGTAAAGGAACATTCTCATAGAACTGATATTAACTATATCAATACTTAAATATCCTTTTGAAGTACTCCGCCGAATTCCTCCCACCCCTTAACCCTTCCTTGGTATATTAACCCACAAGATCCTCTGGACAAATCACTCTTGCAGTCACATTCCCGTTGTCAACCTCTTACTAGAAGACCTAGTAGTCATACATTTTGGGAGACCTGGAATAGAATCTTGTAGTCAAACCTTAATCATGTGAATTGTTATTAACATTATAAATAAAAGTTTATGTCTGCAATGTCTCCACTAAAACCTGTGATACCGTAAATGTAGCACCTATTGGTCTTAAATCCACGATGTTTTGGCCTTAGTTCTGTGAATATTTCATCATATCTGTAAAAATAATTTAAGATTTGTTCTATGTATATTTAATGTTCTATGTAGTTATATCTGTATGGCATTGGCCAAAACTGTTTCTTTTTGTATTGTGTTATGGCGGAATACATGCGCTTGGGTTGATGATGTCTATGTATTATTTACTTAAACCCTTAATATTTCTACAATATCCCCTTAGACTTCACCAAAAGACCTCGCCAACTACTGACCACATAAAACGCCTTTCTCTTTTTTAATAAAAGGTATACTACTACAAATAGATTGCCTATTTTAATGTTAAATTAGACAAAAACATCAATGATCTGTAATTTTTACCGATTATTTTCGGTAATTTTTCCGGCCTTTTTTCGGTTTCTTGCATATAACTCCCCTATTACACATCAATATGTTTGCTTTCTATTTTTTTTTTTTTTTTTTGTTAAAAAAAGGGTATACTATTACAATATAGAATGAAATATTTGAATTTTAGTAATTTAGTCAAATTTTTGGTGTTCAAATTTTAATTTCAATTAATTAAGTTCAAATTTAGCATAACACCATCTCCTTCATTTTAAAATTAGCTTATTCCTGAGTAGAGATACAAATAAAAACGTGAGAGTATTCGTAGTGCTTACTTCCTGTTAAAACATTTTTGTGAAATAGTGCAAATAATCCACCTTCTTCTTTTTGTTTTTTTTAAAGATCGATTTCGCAAACCACCTACACACCATATAGGTGTAGTTCTGTGAATATTTCATCATATCCCCTTAGACTTCAAAAAAAGAAGGAAGTAAGCGTGACGAATACTTTCTCGTTTTCATTTGTATCTCTACTCAGGAATAAGCTAATCTTAAAATGAAGGAGCTTGTTCTATGCTAAATTAAATGTTCGAAAACATTTATCTGAAACATTTTCCGTTTCAAATAAATTCAGAAACATTCTTTGATGTTTAAATTATTCACGGAACCGATTTTACTTTTATTAGTATGCGGTCTGAAGTTGGCAAGGTTTTTTTGTGAAGTCTATCCATAATAAATAATATCCACAGAACTAAGCCCAAAAGAGCAAGAATTTAAGACCAATAGGTGCTACGAATACTTTTATTTTTTATTTAGTTTCCCTCCAAAGGAGTTGGTTGATTTTAAAATGAATCACACACGCATATTCATATATCTTAAGCAAATAATTGATTTAAATATTATAAGTCCCCCTCACATATTTGATCACAAAGCAATATTCCTAACTACAGGAACAATTGACAGTGAATACTCCTCTCAAATTGCTGTTTAATATAGGCCGTCAGCTTACCTGGTTTGACCAACACTACTTGGTAGGTGAATTAGACAACAGGTTTCAATACCTTGAAATATGCCACCATTTAATGCCACTTGAACATTGTATGAAGATGCGGTTGACTCGGATAATTTGAAGTTGTTGAACTATTAAAGTTAAGCTCTTACTTGTGAGTCTTCATTATTTTCCAGAGAGAATGGCCATAGTTGCTTCCACCCTTTGCCGCCTGATCGCTCTACTCAATCATCTTGAAGAACAAATAATGCACACAAAAAATTGTCCTTTTTTTTTGTCGAGTCACAATGTGCACTTCCTTACACACACAGGTCCAGTGCAGGATTACCTGAAAATGATCTGTGTACTCTTTTGGTAAACTTGGCAGTTAGTTCCCCAGTTTCTCCACAGATGGCGCAGGGAGCACCTTGACAGCTGACAAAAATCGGCGACTTCCGGCGATGTTCCGCGAATAATTGCAATAATGATGATGTTTCTCATAGAATTAAGTGGGATAAATCGCAGAAGTTTATTTCATTGATCTCAAACTCTGATTAAATTCACTAGTTCCTATAAATTAAAAAATAACTCTTGGTTTAATGATGATTGTAAAATGAAAACGAACACTTTAAAGAGTTGTTCAAACGATTAAGACGATCTAAATATAACAATGTTATATATGAGGCAATATAACAATGTTATATTGCCTTGCGAGAAGAAATTATCATGCTTATATTAGGAGTATGAAAAAAAGAATATTTAATACTTTAATATCTAATCTGAACGATGTTAGAAACACAAAAGATTTTCGGTTTTCCGTAAAAAAATTAAATCCATCCATAGGAATATAAAATCCTAACGGAAAATGCCGAAATCAATGATTTATTTCATTATACTATTGCTGCATTAAAAATAAGAGCACTCATTATTAATGAATAATTGTGGTATTTTTTATATTTTAATAGAATACTATCTTTGTTTCTTTTGTTTCCTGAGAAATTAAATATTAAATTTAGTTGTGATGGGTATAGTTATTCAATATAATATTTAGTTAATTAATATAAATTGCAATTATAATAGCAAATATTGCTGTGTATCCCCACAAGGATGCCATAATTTGTGCTGTGTATCCCCGCAAGGATGAGAAAGAAAAAAGAATCTTTTAATCAAGAACATTTATTAAATAAGAATAACAGAAAATTTTTAAATATTAAACTGAGTATAAGAAAAAGGAATATAAAATCAATTCGAAACCCATTAAACATTAAGACTACTATTGGAAATTATACTCAATAAGACAATTAATCTAATTTTTAATGAATATCTGATAACCTGTTAATGTAAGTTTATTGGAATATATAAAACTAAGATTATATTGATTAAATAAACATGAAATGAACATATTGAAAATGGTTTAGGAAAATATATTATAAACTAAATGTATATTGAATCTACAAAACTACTAAATTTATTTAAAAAACTATTGACCTCGTTATATATGCTCTCTACAATAAATTTGAAAGATAAAGAAAAAAAAAACATGATACGAAAAGAAATATTGTACAGGGTACTTATCAACTGGTGGTCTTCTAATTGGTTATCTCCCAGTCGTTGGCTGTGGTAGTGTTTCCTCATTACTCTCATAGGTAATGCATCTTATGTCTGGATCTCAGGTAGTTAGCGCCGCTTACTCGTTGGTACATCGGCATAGCTGTACTGTACTTATGCACTGGCTTAAAACTCACTCATTAAATATAATAATAATAATAAAAAAAAAAAAAAAAAAAAAAAAAAAAAAAAACTAAGTGTCTAAAGCATACTTCAGTACAAGACTTATCTCCGCACTCGTCAAGTACTCGCCCTCGAATACCTGTCTTCTCTTGTCTGGTCCAGAGATACCAAGGTGGGGGAAAATATTCATCCACGATGAAAAATCTTTAAATAGGGTATCTGAGAAAACTAAATTGATAGGATTGTAGGGCTTAATTAGGTTATGCCACCTGAAAACTTGTCCTGGCTTCAAATTTATTATTAACCTCGTAATTAACAAAACCAAGATAGCGTGGGGACTATATTTCCTCTAACGGTTGCTTCAGAAAAAGACACTTTGAGTTAGTCACTGGGAATTTATTGAATTTCTTTCGATCTATCTCCTCTACCGGATGTTTGTTTGTTTGTTTGTTTAACCTCACTTTATGCCACTAAGGCTAATCAGATGATGCTACAGTGGGAGTCCTAAATTTGGCTATCCGGGTATAATTAGGATAGGGATCTTTAACGAGTATCTGAAATCGTACAGGCTCGGGACCTCCATTTTGCGTCCTATCCGAGGGACGGCATGGCTAAGGATTTTTTACAACAACAAATTTATAAATAGAAATATGAAACACAATTTTACACAAACGAATGTTCACAAGTTTTATAAAATTGAGTCATTAATCCTAAAAAGAAACAAAAGAAGGTACATTCAATACAATATGTGTCAAGTCTGCGCTTGTAATAAGAGTGAGAGTAGAGATAGAACTCTAAATTTCACCAATGTCACTTTTTTCACAATACACTTAAAAATCTCGGGCTATACTATAGCAAGTGTCTCTATCACTTTGCACAGATTCCTGGTTTATATTTGTATTCCTGGTTTACCACATATTACACAAATAAAAATAGATTGAAATAAATTCTTGTGGATAATCACAAATTTGTATATTTCAACTAGTCTGTCTTCTTTTAAGATTTCATCATCTTTTCTTGGAGATGATCTGAAAGAAGTGTGTCTTTTAAACTTGAGACACGGCGGTGGACGTTTAAATCCCTGCGCCTTCAACCTGTCTTTCGCAGAAACGCTGGTCCTTCCTTTTCCTCTTGTGGTGCTTTGAATGTACTAAAAGGATGATGTGCACTCTCCTTCCTGGTTCAGTACCCTTTACCTATATGAATTATATAATTTTAAAAATAAAAATTATTGTAGAGGTATACTGAAGTTGGCTATGATATTTCAAGTTTCAAGTTTTATGATAGTTAATGGTAGGTAGTTAATGATTATGATCATTACCTCAATCTTAGTTTTATATTTTATTCCTATCTTTCTAGGAGAATTATCCATAAAAATAAAAGAAAATTATAACCTGTCAATTAATAAACAAAGTCTTAATTATATATTGTAAATCTAGGTAGTTATACTATGAGAATACTAGAACATTTTTCACCGGTACTTTATGCCAATACTTTTTTTTTTTCATTCAAAAAATGGTTTTAGAATACTATCAACTAGGATACTAACTTATCAATGTCTTCGTTAACCTCGTCAGAGGATTCCAACGCCTCAAACCTATTTTTGACTTCCAGTTCGAATTGTTTTCTAATCGTCGGTATTTTTAACTTCTCCACATTAAAATTATCATAATTAAAACCAGCCTCATTTTTCCTTTGTATTATAAGTCTCTGGCGAATTTTCGCGATTACTAGTTCATGATCCGACCCGCATTCGGCCCCACGATATGATCGAATATTAATTACGCTATTATGCCACCTACGTTGAACCAAGACGTGATCAATTTGATTACGGGTTTGCGAATCCGGTGACGTCCAAGTATAATTATGTATATCTTTATGTTTAAGCGTAGTAATTTTGATTATTAGGTTTTTCGAGGTGGCAAAATTTATTAGTCGTATTCCGTTATCATTACTATATTCATGTAAACTTTCTCTACCGATCGTAGGATAATATACTTGTTCCCTCCCTACCTTTGCATTTGCGTCGCCCAGAATAATTTTTATGTAGCTTCGCGGTAGTTTGTCATAAATCGACTCTAGCTTTTCATATAATTCGCATTTAACTTCATCGTCACTATCTTTAGTAGGTGCGTGTATATTGATCAACGCGATTTTAAACCACCGACCCTGAAATATAGCTACCGATAACCTATCTCCGTAAAATCGAATGTCCTTCAACGCGGAAAGTAACCTATTTCTAATCAGAAATCCGGTGCCTAAACAATAGTTTCCGCTCCCACCGTACCACAAAGTGTACTTCCCTTCCCTTAACGAGCCCTCCCCTGGCCAACGGACCTCTTGCAGCGCCACGATATCTAATCTATATCCTATTACCTCATTCGCGACCGATTTTAACCCACCCGCTGTATTTATACTTCTTACGTTCCACGTCCCTATGCTTAGATCTATATTTTTCAACTTGCGGCATGAATCCCCTAAAGCAGTCCCCACCCGGAGACCCGAACGGGGGACTAGTTTATCTCCGGATAATGAGCGTTTTACTTTAGGGAGATCCATGACTTTTTTGTGGTGTCCTCGCGCGGGTCTCATTACCGCGTATGGGGAGCGTCCCACGGGTGGCGGATGTGGGGATGGTCGGTGGAAATTCCTAGGAAGTTCCTCCCGGCTAAGTCCGTAGGACTCGCTGACCAACAATGAGAGCGGCCCCCCAGGCTTGCTGGAGGGTGTGACGTAGGTTTGAACGCCCTACTCATTGGTATAAAAAATTATTATTCAATATTCAACCCTCATTACGCAAAACACGTAGGACGATTATCAAATCTGTTAAAAAAGAGCCAGAAGTGGTCATGGGGTCCAGAAGAAGAACAGGCATGACTAGATTTTGAAAAATCTATAATTCCTAAGTTCATATCATTTACCAGCAAGGTCCTTAGAAGACCAGAGAAATCGTACAGTATCACTGAGAAGGAATTATTAGCAGTCATATGGTCCATTAAGATATTTATTACCTACCTGGCGGACCGGAAGTTCTACATCTACACAGATAATCATGCATTAACTTATGTCAAAACCTGCAGAAACACCACCAACAGATTATTGAGATGGAATATGTTCCTCCAACAATTCGATTTTGAGATTGAATATATCAAAGGAAAAGAGAATATCATAGCTGACTTTCTGAGTCGAAACATTGGAGAAAGTCAGCTATGATATTCTCTTTTCCTTTGATATATTCAATCTCAAAATCGAATTGTTGGTCGTGTTGGTGGAAAATCGGTCGCGAATGAGGTAATAGGATATAGATTAGATATCGTGGCGCTGCAAGAGGTCCGTTGGCCAGGGGAGTGCTCGTTAAGGGAAGGGAAGTACACTTTGTGGTACGGTGGGAGCGGAAACTATTGTTTAGGCACCGGATTTCTGATTAGAAATAGGTTACTTTCCGCGTAGAAGGACATTCGATTTTACGGAGATAGGTTATCGGTAGCTATATTTCAGGGTCGGTGGTTTAAAATCGCGTTGATCAATATACACGCACCTACTGAAGATACTGACGATGAAGTTAAATGCGAATTTTATGAAAAGCTAGAGTCGATTTATGACAAACTACCGCGAAGCTACATAAAAATTATTCTGGGCGACGCAAATGCAAAGGTAGGGAGGGAACAAGTATATTATCCTACGATCGGTAGAGAAAGTTTACATGAATATAGTAATGATAACGGAATACGACTAATAAATTTTGCCAACTCGAAAAACCTAATAATCAAAAGTACTACGCTTAAACATAAAGATATACATAATTATACTTGGACGTCACCGGATTCGCAAACCCGTAATCAAATTGATCACGTCTTGGTTCAACTTAGGTGCCATAATAGCGTAATTAATATTCGATCATATCGTGGGGCCGAATGCGGGTCGGATCATGAACTAGTAATCGCGAAAATTCGCCAGAGACTTATAATACAAAGAAAAATGAGGCTGGTTTTAATTATGATAATTTTAATGTTTGTTTGTTTGTTTGATGTTGTTTAGGGGCTAAAAACAGCTATGGTCATCAACGCCCGTTGGTTTATATCATTATCTGTTTTGGGGAGACCACCGACCCGAATCCCTCAGAGCCCCGATGAGAGCCGCACTCAGGCCGATGGGGGCCAGCCGGAGGAAGGGGGGCGTCCCGGTCACATATGTCAGTGGTGGCTTCTTCTATTCGACACGAGGCTTGAACAGAGGATGTGGATGATAATTTTAATGTGGAGAAGTTAAAAATACCGACGATTAGAAAACAATTCGAACTGGAAGTCAAAAATAGGTTCGAGGTGTTGGAATCCTCTGACGAGGATAACGAAGACATAGATAAGTTGTGGGAAGGTATCAGGGGTAGTATTAAAGAGGTCGGCAACTCGTGTCTTGGAAAAAGGGAAAATAAAAATAAACCTTGGTTCGATGAAGAATGTATTAACATGTGCGACAAAAGAAAAGCTGCTAAATTAGAAGCGTTAAATATTCCTAACGAAATCAATCTTGCTAACTTTCGAGCATTAAGAAAAGAAACTACTAAACTTCTCAAATTTAAAAAGCGAGAATATCTCAAAAATAAAATAATAGCGATCGAAAGAAACAAAATCGAGAATAACGTTAAAGCCATGTACGAAGGCATAAACAGAATTCGTAAACGGTCGGGCCCGGTTACAACTGGAATTAGGGATTAAAACAACCATATCCTGGCCGATCCGGTAGACGTCTTAAGACGGTTCAAGGATTATTTCGATAGTATTTTAAATACGGAAAATAATAGTCTATCTTCCTCTTCGGAATACCAGAGTGCTGAACCGTTAATAGTAGAACCGAGTAAAGAGGGGGTTGAAATAGCCATTGGAAAATTAAAATCTCATAAAGCAGCAGGAACAGACAATATCCCTAGCGAACTAGTCAAGGCATGCGGAGAAGCTGGGATTTCAAAAATATTTCTTTTGGTAAAAAAGATCTGGGAACAAGAAAAGATACCCGAAGAGTGGAAAGAATCTATTCTCATTCCGATTCACAAAAAGGGATCAAAAACGGATTGCAATAACTATCGCGGAATCTCACTCCTTCCGGTTTGCTATAAAATATTTACGTTAATCCTAACTAGTCGAATCACTGAATACGCCGAGGAAATTATCGGAGAATATCAATGTGGTTTCAGGCAGAACCGATCAACCGTAGACCAAATATTCTCTCTTCGCCAAATATTAGAGAAAAGATTAGAATATAACGGAATCGTACATCAGCTTTTTAACGATTTCAAAAAGGCATATGACTCTATTAACCGCCAAAAGTTGTATAACATTCTGGTCGAGCAGGAAATACCAAAAAAATTAGTAAACTTAGTAAAAATGTGTACGCCTGAAACGTTCAATAAAGTTAGAATCGGTAATTATTTTTCTGAGAGGTTCGAGGTCCGCTCTGGTTTGAAACAAGGAGATTCTCTCTCACCTGATTTATTTAATTTAGCGCTGGAATATGCCATTAGGGAGGTGACACGTACCGGAAAGGGTTTGAATTTGGGAGGGAATATACCCGTGCTCGGAAATGCCGATGATTTGGTATTGCTTGGGGAGGACGTGGAAACCATAGAAATGAACACAAAAACGTTGATGAAAGCCAGAAAAGAACTTGGACTAGAAATAAATACGGATAAGACAAAATATATGGTTAGTCGTAGAAGTGGTGAGGATTTCGCTGATATCAATGTAGGGGGGGGGGGGGGATACGTTTAAACACGTAGAGAAATTTAGATATTTAGGGGCGATGGTAACTAGAAAAAACGAAATCGATGAGGAAATTAAGGCTAGATTAAAAGCCGGCAATGCTTGCTACTTTTCAGTCGCGAAATTGCTTAGCTCACGCCTTCTGTCCCGAAACTTAAAATTTAGGATTTACAAAACTATTATTCTTCCAACGGTCCTTTACGGATGCGAAACTTGGCCGCTGGCATTGAGGGATGAGCAACGGCTTAGAGTTTTTGAAAATAAAGTATTGCGCAGAATATTCGGGCCGAAGAGGGATGAACTAACCGGAGAATTTAGACGCTTACATAACGCCGAACTGAGCGAGCTTTACCCAATAAATATAATTGACGTGATTGCAGCAAGACGAATAAAATGGGCGTGTAAAATTGCGAAACTTGGCTGTGAACGAATCCCGAAAAGATTAATAAGCGCGGTGCCAAATGGGAAACGTCCGAGAGGGAGGCCGAGACGGAGGTGGGAGGATTGTGTTAGGGCGGATCTGTCGAGGTTGGGTCTGGAAGACGGTCGATGGATCGAGGTGTGTAGGGAGCGAGTGGTGGTGTCGGCATCGAACCTTCGGGTTCGTTAAGCCTTTATTATTATTATTATTATACCAATGAGACCCTGGAGGTCTTTAACGCATCTAGGTGGAGGGATATTTTTAATTGCATCAATTTTAGAATCCTAAAACTTTAACCCTGTTGTGGTCAAGACGAATCCAACATACTCCACGACTTCTCTAAAAAATTGGGACTTGTTTAAATTCTCTTAAAATGGTAATGCCTTCTCTTAAAAAAGGTAATGCATCCACGACGCAATATTTCAAATAACCTTTTTAACACATTTATGTGCTCCTAGAGAGTCTCACTCATAACCAAAAGGTCATCCACATACGTTCTGACCCGTGACTGTAATTCCCCCAGTCCTCTTGAAAGTCCTCTACTCAGGCCTGCCAGGAAAACCTAATCCATACGGTATCCTTGTATACTCCCACATCTTTCCTTCAAATGAGAACGCAGTGTATTTGCAGCTTTTCTCGCTTAATTTTACCTGGTGGAAACTCTTTGTGAGGTCTAGGGTTGAAAAATCCTTTTCCTACTGCAGTATCGTAAAATATCATCAAATGCTTCAGAGTGTTCGTGATCAACGTATAGTTTTTGATTCAATCGCCTAGCGTCCAGACATATTCAGATTTTCCCATTGTTTTTCGTCACTATCACTTTGGGGTTCAAATGTTGGCTTTGGCTTTCTCTAATTACCCCTTCTGCTGCCATTCTTCTAATTTCCTCTCTAACTTCATCTCTTCTATGGAATGGTATAGGGTATGGTCGGACTCTAATCGGCTCTTCATCTATCAGCTGTAGTTTATATTTTATAAAATTTCTTAACATCCCAGGCGATTCTGAGAACGTCTTTCGATTCTCTTCTAAGACCTCACTTAATTTTTCACTGATTTCTCCAGGTACATGTGTTCTCTGACCTCTTGTTTCAATTATTTTATCCTCAATCGTACAACTGTCCTGATGGGTCTCTCCTGTTTTCTAAATGATAATATTCACCTGTTGGCTTGGTTTGAGAATGAATTTCTGGTCTGGGTCATAAAATGAAGCATTCCGGATGCCGCCGTACTCCGCTTTAAAATATATTAAATTATTCTCAATGTCAATATCTTTGACATAGCTCTTCATGAAATCATACCCCAGTATGCATGATTGGCTCAAATTAGGTACTACTAAAAAGCATACTTTAAAAATAGTATGTTGCCACTCCATATTACTGATTTTTTTTCTCCTAATTTTGGTTGATTTCCTCTTCACGGAGTTAGCTATTTTTATGCTGTATACGGGCAGGGCCTCATGTCTGAAATTGCTCTTCTGGCTCTCATAAAACGCTTCGTCCTGACAAGTTACATGACTACCATTGTCAACTAAAGCAACTACAGGGACGCTTCCAAAAAATATCTTTAACATTGGACAGTTTACGTTTTCGAATTGCTTTTTGAAATCATTTGGTTCTAATATCAGCAGGTCAATGTGTCTCTCACACAACTGCCTCACTATAACATTCTTTAATTAATTACTAATCGATCACCTGTGTAATTTGTTATCAAATTGGCCAATCTGTATTTATTATATTTCTATCTAATATATCCCACACGGCCATTTTGCACATCATTAGTCCTCGAATGATTCATTCCATATCTTCATGAAATCAAATCGGCGCTGGTTGACACTCTATTAGGACCGTTGCCTTCTCCTATTCTTTCTACTTCGTAGCGTCGAAATAAGGCTCAATTGAAGAATTTTGCTGTATAAATGCATTCATTTCTCTTGGTACATGTTTCCTCTACTCTTTGTGATGTGGCTCTTAACTGGTTTAATTATTACATTATGTTTTCTCTATGTTAATGTAATCATTATTGTGGATAACCACCTTGTTTTTTAAATTATTTTAAATAATTTATTTTTGAAGAGAAAAGATTTGGCTCCACCACTTCACTGAAACAGATTCGAGAAGCAAGCAGAATTAGCAGGTAAGCTTGCTATTTCATTAAACAGCCTGCCGACAAGCTGTTCATTAACCGAAACAGATACGACAAGCAGTTGAAACAGTGGCCTTGAAAAAGAAACAGCTTGCTTCTCGAATTTGTTTAATTGAAACTGTTTATTTAACAGCTTGTGCACCGTACTATATCAGTTTAATGCATGCGTAAATCTGCTACTCTGTCTAATGTGGCTCTTAAATGGTTTAATTATTAAATTATGTTTTCTCTATATTGATTATTCAATTTAACCCTTTTTACTCGGCACCGTCACCGTTTCGGACGTTACCTACCAGCAACTCGACGCACCTTTTACGCGATATCGTACACCCTGAAAACGTAATACAGTGAAACCTCTAAAGAGGGGACAGCCATGGTGACTCAATTATTGTCCGTTAATGAGAGGTGTCCTTAAAGTAGAGGTTTATTAAATTTTGTTCATGTAAACATATACATAAAACAGTAAGCACCTACATATTCGTGAATATAGATGTTATAGTGTTATGTACATAGGTTCAAATGCTTTTATTGAAAAATGGTTTTATTGCAAACAATAACTGAATTTACATACTGCAAAAACTTACAAAAGAAATTTAACTCACAAAAGTTGATAGATTTGATTTGAAGATTATTGCAATGTAGTTTTACCATAACAAAATTGGGTCTCAATAAAACAATTACATAATAAGAGAGCAAACTGAAGAAATGTCTAAGGACCTGCGGGTTTAAAAAATCTTTCCAAAGTCAATTGCCTTGCATTTTTTTGATGATTAGACTCTAAAAGGATCTGTGCATTTGCTACCAATTTGAAACCTTCAGGGATATCCCGATCTAGGAAGTATTGTTTAATTTTTTGCATAGAAGTCACAGACAGCTTCAGCAAATGTTACTTTTTCTTGACCCTGCAAGCTTCAGGGTCTAGCTCTTCAGGATGTTCGCTTTCCCTTACATCATTAATTATTGAATCTAGGTCAATGTATTGATTATCAGTAGACACATTTTCATCTATGGAGATGTAGGCACAATTATTGCAGTCACCTAGCACTTGAAGTTGGTCACTAATTCCTTCTGTTTCTTCATTTTCTTGAGTGTCATTTACATTTGGCATTTTCAATCCTGCTTTGATAAAACAGTTGCGAACTGTGCTCGGCTTAATATCTTTTATGGATGAACTGATCCAAAAAATTCCAGCAAGGACTGAAATCGATTTTTCAACAGCTAAATGATCTTTATGCGAATCTATTTTTGAAATTAAATGATTCAAAACTTATTTCCTGTAATGAACTTTAAAAATTTTTATAATGCCTCGATCCAGTGGTTGGCATCTTAAAGTTGTTTGAGGCGGCAAGAACACCACATTCAATTTTTTGGCTAATTCCCTTACACTTGGCAGGCCACTTTTTTCGTACTCATTAATTATTTCCTTTAATGAAAACCTTTTACGTGTTGGAGACATGTTGTTAGTTCAAAGATTTTCAATAAACTGGTTCAAAATTAAAATAAATGTTCACCCTAAGCAATGTTCTGTAGAAAAGGTGAGAAAAGGGGGAAGGACAGGAAGTGACTCTGTTTACTGTTAATTCATCTAATAATCAGTTTAAAGACTGAGTATTAGATGAATTGGACTAAAGACTAAAGCATTCTCGGAAAATGTTTGAAACAAATTTTACACTGTCCTTTAACTAGAGGTCTTAAAACCCATTTTCAGGCAATTTTCTCTGTCCGTGTCCTCTATCTAGTGTCCCTTAAAAAGAGGTTTCAAAAGCATTGTTATCGTATATCCAGCGCCAGTGCAATTGAAAGTTGTCCCATAAACAGAGGTGTCCTTTAAAGGGAGTGGTCCTTAACGAGAGGTTTCACTGTATTATACAGTAAAATTTTAGAACCAAGTAAGGAATTGTAATGAAATTTAGGTTATAGGTATGTATTTGGTTTATAAGTTTATATGTATGGTTTATAAGTTATATGTATTATGGTTATATGTAGACAACTTACAAAAAAATCAATTTTTATTTTTTTTCTAGAGCATGGTAAAGTCTGGAGCAATTTCCAAATATCTAATTCTGCTTTAATATTTATTTTGATAAATCTGTCTGTATTAATGTCTATCCACTAATTCTACCTATTGCTCACGAATTCCGACGTGAACGCACTTCGCACGCTCTTTTTCGAAGTTTAAAACGGTTGATTTATTTATTATGCATCTTTGATTTGTTTTTTTGTGCCATTTTCATAATAAACTACAGAAAAACACGCGTTTCTTCAAAAATTGCGATGGAACAAGTTAATTCTCCTTAATTGCCTATTAAGTATATATTATATTGTTAAACTTTGTTTAAAAAAAATTCACTTACTCATTCTTTACTTTTGAATGAAATGGGTAATTATTCATATATTTGATAGTGCGAAGGGTTTAATATAATCACGGACTATGAACATTGATTTCCAAGAGTGGGATCCTAATTGACAGACTGTAATTGATGATTGTTTATTTATATGTGTATTTATAAAATTTAATGGTCTATGGTAATTATGAAATCATTCTATCTGAGCAGAAAAGATTGGCCATGGCCGGGATTCGAACCTGGGTCTCCGCAACACAGTTGCAGAGCGTTAGCCAGCTAAGCTACCATGGTTTTAAAATAGTTTTAAAATTATTTAAAAATTTCAATGGCGAATGTTAAATAGTAATGGCGCCTCTCGGGCCATTCAGTAATGAATAGGATGGCGCCTGAGAGTCGCCATTCGAGTGCAAAGGGTTAACCATATTTTTATAAACAAAAATATAAATAAAATCCTATTATTGTAAAATTTGATTTATTAGTAATAAGTTTTGTCCAGTTTAATTATTTTACTTTAAACTTAATTTTTATATTAATTTGTTTATGAGAAATTGTCTTTCGAACTTGTTGTGAGATATTTCAATAATCTGAACAGCTGCAGCAATCCTCATAGGCACTTGTATATTTACTTTCTAACATTTCTTTTGCAAAATATACCATATGTTGTTTGGGTTTGTTGGGTTTTAAAAATTGGATGCAATACGTTTTCATTTGAATTAAATCATTCATTGGGATTTTGAAAGAAAAATGTTAAACAGTTTTTATTAAAGATTTTTTGAAAATTCGGTTCTCTATTACCTATCTCGAGAAATATTTGATTTTGTTCGACATTTATAATTTTCTTTTATTCATCACAAATTACAACCTGGTCATTTGAACATTCTTGTGAATGCACTGTCATGATTCTATCGTTATCGTTAAAGGGTATTTGGTGACATAATTTCGAATAAACTCATCGAGAATTTATTATTTATCGCAATAGAGCATGAAATTGCGAATTGATTTCATCTTCTATTGCGTTGCACAACTGAATTCGGGAGAGAGAATCCGCAACATTAGTTTTACCGGATACATATTTTATGTCAAATTCGAAATCGGATAAAAGACACCTCAATCTTGATAAGCTAAAATGATATTAATTGCCCTTTGGAATGTTAGGGGGTGATCTTTCAGGCCGAATGGCATTCTCAAAAACTCATAATGGCCATCTTCAGTACTAAAAGCCGTTTTTGGCACTGAATCCGGGTCCATCTCGATTTTATGAAACCCCGAGGCCAGATCTATAGTAGAGAAGTATGTTGTTCTACCTATTTTTCCAAACAAGCCCTCTATATTAGGTAATGGGAACTTGTCTTCAATAGTTTTTCATTGAGTTTTCGATAGTCTACAACCATTCGAATTTTTCTTTGCCTGAGGCACCGTAAAATCACCCCATTGTGACTAAGATGGTGACTTTGTGACAGGCCTATTTTTCTACAGTTTTTGAATTTCCCTCCTTAAAAAGAACCAAGTTAGGCCATTCAGTGTACTTGTCAGTTGGTCAGTAATGTGCTGCAACCTACTGGCCACATATGGACCTCTATAACTTCTTTCATTCCATTTACCTTGGTACTTTATTTCAAGGTTTCAACTAAATGAAAACAATCAAACATAAATGAAATAAAGCACCATAGTAAATGGAATGAAAGAAGTTATAGACGTCCATATGTGGCCAGCAGGTTGCAGCACATTTCTGACCAACTGACAAATACACTGAATTGCCTAACCTGATTCTTTTTAAGGAGGGAAATTCAAAAACTGTAGAAAAATAGGCTCAGAAAGTCACCCCATTAGTCACAATGTCACCCTATTTTACGGCATCCATTTTTTTAGGAACCACCAAATCGGGGACTTATAGGGAGAATTGCTTGGACGGATAATTTTATTTTGTAATAGTTTATCGATCTCGATCTGGACATCTTTTCTAAAACATTCCGGATAACGATAATTTCTAGTATACAATGGCAATTCATCTTTGGTATTTATTTTGTGTTTCAATAAATTTGTACTACTTAACATGCCTTGATTTCATTTAATTATTTCCGGGTACTGAGAAACTAAATTTATTATTTTATTTTTTTCTTCAAAGTTCATAATAAATTGGGAATTTCTATCATTATTTCGGCCGGATACGTGGGACAATTGGTCACAGGATTCGCTGAATAAATAGATTCTACTTCATCTATGTCCATAGGTTGAAGACAAACGGTCATCAACTCTGTGGCATAGGCTAAGCATTTAGCTTTGTTATTTTCTATTTTTACTAGACTTTCCTCTATAAATATTTTTTTATCAATGTTTACCGGTTTTATTATTCCTGATCCACTATTGGGGATTGACCTAATAGGGACAGTTATAATATTATAGCCTGGTTTCAAAGTAGTCTTATTATTTTCATCGTTATTATTTATAGTGCATTTCAATTTTTAAAACTCATTATTTCAATCATATTCTAATTTATTTTTATCAAAATTTACCTTGGCTTTGATTGAACTCATTTTTTCGTTACCAAGTTATATATCATATCGTCCTGAAAAATATAAGAATATACATTTTTTATAAATTATGTTTTTGGGAAAATTTCACCAGAATGGAACATAATATATTCGGAACTTTTAGTTTCACCAACTGGGGTTTTAACGCAAAAATTCTCCTTATATCGGGGCCAATCGGATGGTATTATTTCGGGGTTGATGTAATTTTTTAAAGAGCCCGTGTCTATAAGCCATTTTCTATTTCTTTTGTCTCGAAAGTAAGGGAGTGATCTATCAATAGTTTTTAATTCGAATTGATTTCTGGGGGCTCGTGAGGACTCTAAAAAATGATCTTTATAATGATAAAAAATTGATTTGATCTTGCAATTTTTGGAAGTCATGAGTTGGGGGCTGTTCCTTGTGTGAGTTTGAGTCTGAATAGGTTACTTCATAGGGAGAAATAAAAGGTCTTGTTCGTCTTATTTTCATCGATGCCGTATTTTGGAATTCCATTTTGTAAAGTGTTGTCGATAGTTGGATTGACGTGGGAGCTGTATACTTTTCATTGAAACAGTATTTTAGGAATTATGTTGAAATTGAGGCCGTTGGTTAAATTGCGGAAATTGCGGTCTATATTGGTTAAATTTATTAAAATTTTGAAACGGCTTAGGCTGTTCTTGAAAAAAAGATTGTTGGAATTTCAGCGGTTGTGGTTGTATAAGCTCGGCTTAAAATTTGGAATTTGAAAATTTGTTCTGAATTTAGGAATCTCATTTTATTCATTGTTTCAATTGTGCTACCGTGTTCCTATTGTGATAATACGATTATAATACTACAATAATTTATTAATTTTGACCGTGCGTCATTTAAATCTTTAATTTGTAAAACTTGTAAGTGGGATCCTAACACCGGATGCACACCGTGTATAAAAGTTCGTTCAAGTGTCGCGTCTAATTGCTTAATTAATTGTGTTAAAAGCTCTCCGCTTACATCGTTTAATTTATACTTGGTAACTATTACAGTTCTTTTTTCATCTAATTTACTTAAAAATTCTATTAGATGTTCACGATTTTTGAATTTCATTATAGCTACTTCCGCGATTAAATCCGAAACCGATCTGTTATCCGCGAAAAAACAATAGTAAACATTTTTATTCTGGCAACGTTTCGGCTTCTAGAGCCATTTTCAAGCAATGCATCATACTTTGGGATTGTTCTTATGGTGATTTAGAATAAAAATATTTTTAAGGGTGTAAATAAAAAACTTGTTGCTGGAGGCGTCATTTTAAGATCCATCTGTCATACATTGTTATAACTGCCACCACTAACTCCGAGCAACTGAAATAAGAGATAGATTAGATAGATAGAGTTGCTCGGAGTTAGTGGTGGCAGTTATAACAATGTATGACAGATGGATCTTAAAATGACGCCTCCAGCAACAATTTTTTTATTTACACCCTTAAAAATATTTTTATTCTAAATCACCAAAAAAAAATTTTTTTGTTGGAAAAAAAATTTTTACTATTGTTTTTTGGTGAATATTGGCCTTTTTATAATTTATCTAAATGTAATAATCACCAAACCTTGATAAAATATGATAAGAGAATTATTATTATACACTACCTCTTTGGCTGGTCCTTCCAAATGACTAATAGCAGCTCTAAAAATGAGCCAGTGGTTACGTATTCTTTCTCTTATATCTTCGGTTCTCTAAGTAGTAACTAGTTCACTCATTTTAATAAATTTAGGCAACTTATAACGGTTACCGTCATGGTTAGGAGTATATCTCAATATTTCATGCGGGATTGGTTTTGAAATTGCCATTTTAGTTACAAATTGGAAAGGTTTTAAAGAAAAATTGGTATTAGAAACACAGACATTCCTCACAGCAAATTGATCTTGTGATTCCTCCGGGTTCTCGTCTGATAAAGATGCTTCTGATGATGAAGAATCCCTCCTCGTCCTGTATTCCGTTCTTGAATCCAGTTTAGAAATTTTCAGGTCCCAACAGTTAAGGATAAAATCCAAAGTTCTTCAGATGTTACAAATTGATCGCACGTAGGAAAGTCAAATGGACTTACTCTTGGAGAACTCCTGAAGTCCCCTGTATTTGGGCGCCAGTTAGATAGTCTGGTGGAATAAAGTCTTTTTAAAAAGAAGATTTATTGAAAAATATTACAATACACTGAATAACAGAACTAAATCTAACAGATTGAGAACAATCGGCTCTAGTTGCAGGGGTTTATGTACTGTAGGAATGCGGAGTCAGTTTTGAGCCTGCAGGAGGCATATTCCTTGGGTATAACTTTTGACGACCTTTCGTTGCTTCTGGAGGAAGACGGTATAGATGATGTCTCATGTGTGGATGACTTGTGCACACTCATTAATGGGAATACCTTAAACCAAGTGGAACAAATGCTCCCGAGAAAGGTGGAGAGGATCAGGAGTTTCAGCTCAACTAAGGTAAAACTGAGGCGTTGTTGCTAAGGGGAAGATTGGACCAGGAAACTATTATAATTGATGATGAAGGGAGCGTGAATCTTAAGAACACTATCAAATACTTAGGCGACTACGTTAGTAGAGGAATGAAAGAAATTTGGCAGACTTGCAGCACACTTAAGGGACACTGCAACCAACCGTTTGCACGAAAACGTGGGGTGTCTCAACAAAAAAAAGTGAGGTCCTTTACAAAGCTTTATTCTTGCTAATCCTTACGTATGCTGCTCCTCCTAGGCTAATAGAATGACTGCAACCATGAGGAAAACACTTATACAAGCACAAAGGAAATCACTTCTCGTGGCTCATCATACCACCTCTACGGAAGCGCTACAAGTAATCGCAGGAGTGCCGCCGATCGACCTGAAATTGGAAAGAAGAGTGACCGAATACCATGCCAGGAGAGGACTGCCATACTAAATTGGAATGGCGGTATACACTATCGGTCAACAAAGCCTGAGAGACACTTTCAGGCACATTTCTCAGCTCTGCATTAAAAAATGGAAGTCGATGTGGGATTATTCAACCAATGGCAGTTTTACTTATAGGTTTTTTCCCCAAATATAGCCCGATAATTGAATTACGTATGGGTTCAACCCGATTTATTTTTTAACCCGAACATTGAGTGACCATGGAGACTTCGGCTAAAAACTCAACTGTATTAAAGTGCGGGATTTCCCAATGTTTTGCTGTGGAGAACTGGAAACCGCGAAGCACGTCATCTTGGACTGCGTGAGGTACGCGGGTAAACGGACCAGACTCATCTAGGAATTTTCATAGGTGGAATGAACTCCAGCATCAGGAATTCGAGGAATTCGTGAAGTGCCAGGAAAGGTTCAATGCCTTCAGAAATATTTGCAGGGACATAAGAACTACTCAATGGAATCACACAATACGCTTTTATTATTTTTTAGAACTTTATTGATAAGCTTAATTATGTACTTATCTTGTCAAATTATTATTGATATTTATGGAAAAATAGAGGGTCATATTTATATTTTATTATGCCCTTAAAAATTTTAATATTATTTTGGACAGGTGGATCGTTAAGTTGGAATAGGCTATGCAGTCATCCTTTTGACAGGGCAAGAAGGTGCTAGCTGCAGGTACCCTAACTAGGTTAATTTTATTAACTTCACCCACTAACTGCTGTCTTAACAGAGCTTCGCTTAGCTTCGGTAAGTTCAGCGAAGTCGGCCCTTTGATACTCAAAATAAGCTCTATTAAATTTATTAACTTAATGGAGACCACAGATATGGGGTGACCCAAAGGCACAGCGGGGGCAGACGTTGCTCATCATTACTGGAGGAGATTACAATGATAAACACCAACGATAATGTTTTCGAACTTCCACCTCACATTGGTAGATAATATCGTTTCTCAAGTCACATCATCCAATAGTTTAGAAGGCCTAGGTGTCGAGAAGAGAGATATTTCGGCGTTGGCTGAAAATATAATCTTAGACTCCCTGGGAATTACCCACTATCACCTATATGGCCACTAATTATGTGCGGATGTTTTGGCTATCAAAGTATTAACTTTTTATTTATTTATTTATTAATTAGTTATCTATTTATATCTATTTACTTATTTATTTAAATATTTATATATTTGTCTAGTTATTTATCTATTAGCTATTTTTTTTATGATACAGTCTCTGTATGCTTGTCATAATAGGATAAGGAGGGAAATGAGAGAGAAGGAGGACACAGATTTGCTCAAGAGTGATATAAACCATAGCAAAAAAAAAAGAAAGAAAAAAAGGGTTAAAGGAAGGAAAAAAGAAACAAAAAAAATAAATAAAATGAATAGTAATTAAAAAAAAAAATTGTAAGATAACAAAAATGTACGTATATGCCTGCAAATTAAAATGTAATGTTGGTTTAATTAATGTATAAAAGTTGTATTGATAAGTATGCTGTGTGTTATAGCAACCCAATGTATTTGGGCAGCATTGTTTTGTTTTTGTTTTAAAAAATAAAGAATTTCTCTCTCTCTCTTTCGCCCACGAATCCTACCTATTGGCCTAACTCGCACAGAAAATTTCCCAATATTCTGAATATTTTTTACCCGCAGATTTCCTCTCCCTTACCATCGTCAAATCCCTAGATGACCTTCATCAAATCATAGTCCGGTTCTGCTTTTATTGCATTAATGAAATGTTTCCAATACCTCGCTCCCTATATCGGTAGCAGTACAGTTAGAAGGTTCCTAAGGGGCAGCGGCGCAGGCAACTCGGGGAATTAATCAAAATTTTCGATTTCAGGTACATATGCGGAGTTTTTGTGATCATGACCATACACCCCTGTTAATTTCCTCCAATACCCATTTTACACGTTTGAAAAAAAAAATTTCCGAAAGTTTACCCCCACAGCTTGTCAATGATATTGGTCTTAAGCTTGAAAGAAATAGTTTATTTTTACCCGGTTTACAGGTTACCGCTTTTCTCCAGTTACTTGGAAAATATGTACACCAAACGTGATTATAAAGAGCAAGAGGCCCACCCAAAGCTTGGTTTGGTAGATTTTTCAACATTTCGTTGAAGGATGACGTTCGAAGAGAAGGGAACGAATAATAAAAAAAAACGAAACGCAATTAACTTCATTTTTTGTAACTTTTTCCAAAAAAAACCATGATACTAATTATAACAACCTTATAACAGTGTTACATATTATTTTAACCTAACAACTAATGCATGGACGTTACATAGATTTTTGTCTCTCTTTAAAAGTTTGGAAAAACCAATTAATTGTTTTCTCATTCAATTATCTTTTAAATTTAAATTCTAACTTTTTTTTTCAGAACGAGAAGAACCAGATTATGAAATCCAATGTTTGGCTGAGACTAGTAAGTAAATTTATAATATATGCAAGAATGTATTTAACACTTAACTTAGGCAATTTACCCCCCCCCCCCCGCTAAACCAGAAGAAAATTGATGTAGATGTTTAAATGGTGAAAAATACTCGCTCATCTACCGCTTCAATAATTTTCCAGCATTACAAAATGAAAAAAAAATTTAATTAAATTTTGTTTTTAATATCTTAGCCCTTTCTAATATCTTTTTAACAATAAAATTAAGCTGTTCTTCAGTATCAGCACTAGCGTAGATATCATCAAAATATACTGCAACCCCTAGAATATCCCCAAAGTACCTGTAAAGTACTTTTTGGACTCAAATTAGCCCAAAAGTTGATCTCATAAATCTACAAATCCCAAAAATATTTAAACAGTGTAATATTTACTTGACTCGGCATCCATGATACTATACCAATCCATGATACTATACCAATCTAGCCAATATCTTTATATCTAAAATACCATAACAATTTTTCCGCGCCAGATTCGGAGCTAGATCCTCCAAAGTAGGGATAGTAACCCTTTCCCGAATGATAAATTTATTTAAATGTCGAGGATCAATGCGAATGTAGAGTGATCCGTTCGGTTTCTTCAAAATTAAAACTTTACACATCCATTCCTGTGCCTGTCATCCCACTCTATATTAGTTGTCTCTAGTTTATAAAACATGTATGTATGAATTGTAAATGTATGAGAGAAATAGGATAGCTTTGGGAGGAAGTTGTCGAAGAATTTGTGGAGTGAGGAGATCATGTCCGGAAGAGTTGCGAGGAGTAAGCCTTTTAAGGACCTTTTTAGTAACATTCCTAGGGAATTATCTTGAGGGGATAGGTATGTAAGGTAAGAGTTGAAGAAAAGGGATCTGAATGAAGCAAATTCCTTCTTTAGCTGTTTACAATCACTATTGTGGGAGCCGCTGTCAGAAGGATGTCGGGACTGTTGCCATAATGATCGGACACGGCGCTTGATTTGGATTAGGTCAAGGAGGTATTGCAGTAAACTATTAGTTAGGAGTTCGAGAGAAGTGATTAGGGGAGGAAGCAGTCCAGAACGCTTGTTGAACTGTGATGGTAAAGGAATGTACAGCATTATCAATGTCTTCTGGGGTTTTTAAGGAAAATCTGAAGTCAATATTGTCGGAAAGAATTTGATGAAAGAGTTTCCAGTTGACAGGGCCTCTGATGAAAGAAGGGGGAGAGAGTTTAGGGATAGGGGTTAGAGATATTTACAATGCGATTGTGACCGGAAAGGAAAACGTTTTGATTACTATTGCTGTGGATTCTAAGAAGTCGTGGTTAGGCAACGAAAGAAGGTGATGAGAAAGGGATTGTTGAACAACGACTGCAGAACCGGCATGTTCCCTACCGTCAGCGTGGACAGTGCGGTATGTATGGTACATTAGGGATAGGGGTTAGAGATACTTGGAAAATTAAGGGACTTTGATCGGATGAAAGTTCGTCCAGATGTGTGATGGAACAATTGAGAGGACCCAAGCCGCTGAGGATGAAGAAATCCAGGATATTGGAAAACCAGGTTGCGGTTAGGATCTGTAGACGAGTCGGAAGAAGAGTTGGGTGAAAGAAGTGTATACCGATGGGAGTTGAGTGCAGACGGCAATGTTCGCCCACGAGAATTCGTGGTTCTAGAACCCCATTGTTGATGCTTGGCATTTAGGTCTGCACTCGGGATGAAGTGATACCCCGAGGAATCAAAGAGGGAAGTGAACTGGATATTGGAAATGGATTTTTTTGGTGGGAAATATCCTGATGCTATTGTGACCGGAAAGGAAAACGTTTTGACTACTATTGCTGTGGATTCTAAGAAGTCGTGGGTAGGCAACGAAAGAAGGTGATGAGAAAGGGATTGTTGAACAACGACTGCAGAACCGGCATGTTCCCTACCGTTAGCGTGGTCAGTGCGGTATGTATGGTACATTAGGGATAGGGGTTAGAGATACTTGGAAAATTAAGGGACTATGATCGGATGAAAGTTCGTCCAGATGTGTGATGGAACAATTGAGAGGACACAAGCCGCTGTGGATGAAGAAATCCATGATTTTGGAAAACCAGGTTGCGGTTAGGATCTGTAGACCAGTAGGTGGAAGAGTTGAGTGAAAGAAGTGTTTACCGATTTAAACGTTAACTAGTTTAACTTAGCTTACAAGAAAATAAGACTCCAGAATAATAAATAAGAAAAACCCCACTGCTACTACTCTTCGTGGACTTAGAGCAGTCACCTGGGGTCGAAAAAATATATGAGGTTAACAGGATCTACTACACACTGGTGTAACATCTGGCGCAAGTAAACGAAGCAAAGTGCAAGCATTTAACATTTACCCTTCGACGCAGATGCTGCCCACCAGTTTATTTCAACTTCCCTTCTCAGAAACGGTACCGTATTTAGGCTTCAGGTTAGACAGAAGACTGACCCAAATACTAGAATAAAACGACAAGAGCTTAACCGAAGATTTGGCCAACTTTATAGACTGCTGAACAGGAAATTACAACTTTCAATCGACAACAAACTACTTATCTACAAAACTGCCATTTGTATATGATTTCGAAGTTTTATTTTGTAGTTCCCCTTGTCCACACTTTCCGTGTATTTTGAAGGTAAACAGTGAAATTATTTCTGACGAAGTAGTATGGTTGTACGACATTCCGAATATCTAAATAATCGGAGAAGTACATGGAATATGGATGCTGCCGTAACTTTTCAGCACTTCTTAAATAACTACGACTTTCTTTATTTCAACTGCAATATCGCTCAAGAACTTAATATAAATATGCTCTCTGCAATACGATATGCGGTCTCCCATTCGGGAGTGATAGTTAGGAAGGAAAAATTCAAACGCATTCATCCCCAAACATCCCTGGTACATCGCGGAATGCCGTTTAAAAAGGAAACAGGCGAAATCGCTTTATAGATTCTGGAGAAACAACTGCTCTAATTAAATATTGCTAACAGCCTACCTTCGCTGAAAAAAGGATTACATCAATTTTATTAAAAAAACAACAATAGATTATTTTAAAAATTCCCTTGACATCTTGGCAAATACAAGGAACTCTAAAGAATTCTGTTGTGAGATCAGGAAAAAAAATCCAATGACCAAGCTTAAGAATAAAATTTCTAATAAGAAATGGTGTGAAATTTATTCCACACTATACCCTCCGCGAGAAAGTTATTTTTACTTCCCCACTACAATAGTGAACCCAATTTTAGATACCTACCTTTGGATACATCTAGAAAAGCGGCCGGAGTGGATGGGATTAGGTAAGAATTCTATAAGTATATGACCCCAGCCTGGACTCATTATTTATTAAATATGTTTAACTTGATTTTTCAAAAGGAGAAGATGCCCATGTCATTGACAACTTTGATTATAAAATTGATCCATAAGAAGGGAAGCAAGAAGGAAGTACTGAACTATAGGGGAATAGCACTGTTAAACACAATAACAAAAATTTTTACCACGATCCTGCTTAACATGATAGAACCGTGGATAGAAGAGAGAAGACTACTTCCAGAAGAACAGTCAGGTTTTAGGAAAGGGAGAAGTACCCTGGACAACCTGTTTGTCCTAAACTCTGTTGTTTCCTCGTGTATAAAAGGAAAAGGAAAGAAGGCTTACGGATTATTTGTGGACTTTCGTCGAGCTTTTGACTCCATAAACACGAATAAGCTGTGGCAAAAGTTACATAAAGTTGGATTGAGCACAAAAATGTTAAACGTTATTAAATCACTATATGATAACGCCAAAATGAAAATCAATGTGGAAAGCACGCTTAGCGAGGAAATTCAGATAATGGAATGATTCTTACAGGAAGAATCCCCTAGCCCGCTGATAATTAACCTATATACAGCTGATATGCTGAGGTACTTTGAGAATGATGCAGTCCTAGGACTAAGAGTAGACAGCAAACCACACCTCACAGGGCTTCTTTGTGCGGACGATACCGTTCATTTTGCAGATTCAGTAAGCGAACTCAGGAAAGTTCTCCGATCTTTAGATAACTACTATTCTGAAAATAACCTCACTGTCAATCCAAATAAAACTAAAATAGTAATTTTTAGTAAATCACCTAAAGTCAAAAGTAGTCTTGAATGTGTGCAGACCTACAACTATCTAGGTATCAGGATTTCGACTACCTGCAGGTTTTTGCAAACTTAGAAGCATATTATAAATAAAGCTTGGTATGCTACATCTAGGGTAATCGGCATGTTATGTCGGTTCAAAAGCGACTCATTGGAAAAAAAGAAGAAGCTTTTTGAAGCGATCGCTCGCTCAACCCTGATGTATGGAGCGAAACTATGGGCGCCATTGTACGCAAACGTAACACCCCGGATCACTTTGTTCGTTTGAAGGTAGGTGTTGATCGAATCCAAGTTCTGCTGTTTCAGATAATGCTTAGGTGGTGGGAAAAACTGCTTTCGATGCCAGATGAAAGGCTACCTAGGAAATGCTTAATTGAAATGTTAGCGTCGGCAAGTTTAGACCCACTTCATTTCAACTGGGCAGCACAACTGCGACAATATCTTCTATTGATTGGTGCGGACGAAGTATGGTTGGCTCAGAGTCTTTATACTCTGAATAAATCGGTGAATGATCTGCTGGAGAAGTTTACTAATCATTGTTTAAGCAAGGGCATCGAGCAAACAATGAACTCATGCTATAATCACAACTATACAGTAATATGCCCCTTAGGTCAGGCTCAACCATACATTTCTTGGCGCATCAATATATTAACACTGAGATTAGTAAGTCAGTAAAGAGTTATTAATGTGAATATTCACCGCCTTAGAGTAAACAGAAAAATTCAGACAATAGATAGTAGAGTAGTATACCCCATCTGCAACAGAAATGAGTTGGAAACTATAGATCATCTTTTCATCACCTGCTCCGTGTAAAATACCTTTAGAAACAAGTACCTTTCCAAATATTTACCTATAAAAAATTCAATTTATGAGTTGCTGGAAATAGAATCAATTTCCAAAATTAATGATATATTTAACTTCCTTCTATATTCGCTTACCCAAAGGAATTTTATTTTGATTGAATAACCGATAATAATCTATACTGTACTTTTGTACATTTAGCTGACATAATCTTATTATCAAAGCAATTAGTTACTTAAAAATTATTGAGTATGAACCGATAATTATCTGAAAATGTAAATATGGTATCTATTTTCATTATATTATGTTTTATTTTGATTTGATTTGTATTAGGACTACATTTATGTTTATATTTATAATGTCATGCAAAAATATGTGCTAGCCAAAATCTATTTGGACGGGGGAGTGTCCCCAAATACAAATAAAGATTTCATTTCATTCCATTCATTTTATTTGATTTCGTTTCATTTCATTCATTTCGTTTCATTTCATTTAAACCATTTTGAGCCCTATCTGGACCTACGGCACACAGTGGTTCAAAATCGACTATTTTCGGAAAAAATCTTGTCAAACCTGATCTGTAAGCCGCAAAATAATAAAGTTGATATTATCATAACCACGATTAAATTTCCTATAAAATGTATAGGTTGGAGCCCCGCTTAACAGGCTATTAGGATTAACCGGCGCACAGTGGTTCAAAAGCCACAATAAGCGGCAAAAATCTATTTGCCTCAAATCTCCTTTAAAAAAATGCTATGCAATACTTACAATATATGTTGGCAATTTGTTAAAATTGTTTTATGGTAATAGAATTGCTAGAATAAAACAAAGAAATGAACATTAATACGTTTCAAAACCGCAATTTCTTAAGAAAAAGTGATTTAACATAACGGAAATTCGGAAAAAAATTGATTTTATTGAATTCGCTTAGAAAGTTGAGAATTTTATCAAGTTTATTTGCTCTTACAAACCAATATTTTATTTCTGGATAGAGTAAGACAAAAAAAAAAGTTCAACGAAAAATCACTCAATTTTTATAAATCATATTTCGGATTTTGACACAATTAATGTAGTACACAGTTAATGAAATAATGATTAAGGAAATTTATATTTGCTAGGATTGAAGATATTTATTTAATTTATTAACTTCAACGATATTCAGAAAATAATAAACACGTTTTGTCTATCCATAATATATTTTAAAAAACAGCAACATTACTTATGTTATTATGAATAAAAAAGAGATAAAAATTATTAAAAAGAAACGTTTACATATTTTCACAACACAAAGATTTTACTTCTTCGTTTAGGTCGTAATCAGATTTTTTTGGTAGTGTTCGAACACTGCTTAAGTAAGGATCAGATGTCGCCAACAGCATGTGCATAACGTCTTCATTAGTTAGAGTACGTGAACATTTCCTGGAGTGTTTTTGTCTGAATATACGATAGCCCTTATTACGTGCCTCTTGCGCTTCTTCTCAGCAGAGCAATGGGCAACAAAGCAGCTGTTATATAATCTTTTCTCCATGTATCAAAACTTTATGAACAGTATTCGGCATGTAATACCATCCATACAGTTGTATGTAAAGCTCTGCAGTCCTCCAACAATACCTTCCAAACTCAGGATCGATATGAACACCAGAATTTATTGCTTGCAGAATGACTGAAAACCGATTTATCAGCTCTTCGTTTACCCCAGTAATATCAGAAGTTAGTTTTGGGTTAGCAAAAAATCTTCGTGAGGTATTTCCGTCACTAGTTGTACCCATTCCCTGTTTAACTACATCTAATTTTAAACCAATTATTCGAAAAAATTCATCTTGAATCTTCTTTTTTGTTTCTTCTTTTTGTTTTTTCGTGTCAGCATTTGTTCTGCATTGTTGAAATGAACTGTTGTACGCAATATGGAGAATGTACTCCATAAATTTAATTCGAGCATGCAAAGGTGACATTCCCAGATTAAGAAGATGGACATTTTCAGGTTTAGATCTAATAGTGTTTAAGTTGTTCATCTCGGACGGTTTCGCTTGGCAAATGCAACAAACTGCCATTGATGGTGTCAAACAGTATGAGCAATTTTTCCATCAATCATTGTAAATATAAGTTTATGATCTACCTTGAGAGTTTCCGTAAGGTTTTGTATTTCCGTTTCCATTCGTGAAATTTCATTTCTCGTCACTTCAGCTGTCTCCTTCAAGAATTGGAATCTAACAGGTCTGCAGTATCTGGTTGAAGATGTTCTGGTGTTCTTCCAATGCACTTGTGACATGTTTCCTTTTTCATGTAAATGAAGAGGAACTAACGATGTCAAAAATATATTCGCGTCCGAAATATCATCTTCCTCAAACGTTTGCTTATATTCACTATGCCCCGATGATCCGTCATATCCCCAATTAGAACACAATGTTAATTCTGGAGCCATTGATGACAATTGCTCTTCGCTTTTTGTTTCAAAAATTCTCGTAGTGGTGTGATCTAACAATTTCTGTAGATTCACACTTGCCCCACATTCATTAATTTTAAATAATTTATTTTCGAAGAGAAAAGATTTGGCTCCGCCGGGAATCGAACCCGGGTCTTCCGCGTGACATGCGCGGGATGCTTATCCATTACACCACGGAGTCGCTTCCAAACGGTGCCAAATCCTTCCTCTTCACTGACACCTCTCCCACGATCTCGCAAGTTTTGCGAGTATTTACGGGAGGTGGACAATTTTTGTCCAACTTTTCGGCATCTGTTGACTTTCGTCAATTTTTAAATTATTTTATATTAATTTAATCATTATCGTGGATGACCACTCTTGTTTTTAAATTATTTTAAATAATTTAAAAACAAGAGTGGTCATCCACGATAAAGATTAAATTAATATTCATTAATTTTAATATCCGAAGGATAACATTCATTCTTTGCTTATAATATTTTGCGGTACGATGGAAAAATGTCATACCCGAGCTCCAAAGTGGCTTTTCTAATAACTTGGTACTGATTTTTAGATAATGATGCATCTAACATTAACCTTAAAGCTTTGTCTGGTGTAAATCTTTCAGGTTTTAAACAATTCTGATTTTTTCTAGCCGCCGAACAAATCAACTCTTCTGAAAAAGTTTCACGCATTTTTTGTATTTTCATACGTTTTGACCTATCACAGCACTGGTCGAAAGGTTTTTCTTTGCGCCCAGCTTGGGATGAAGGTCCTGGTGCGATGTCCATCGGCGTCACTCGTGACTGCCGTTCGACTGAAAACGTTCCTTTTAGCCAGATGTTATTCTGTTTAAAAAATCTTTCGTTATTACGGCAAGCCGATTGCCATTATTTAGTAAAACTAGGCAAGAAAGTTTGACTCAATTCGCTCTATCAAATCATCAGACATCCCGGGATATTTGTTAATAATAATTTCAACACACTTTGAAGTTTCCCGATTGTTTGAAATTAGTATTTCAACTAATTCGATATATGAAATCACAAATTTTTCCATTTTAATTTAATATTATTACACAATCTTTAAAACACACGATAGTATAAAGATTACCTGGAAATCTAAACTGAGCTCGTCCTGTCCCAAATAACAACTGAAATGAATAATGCTTACAATCTTGGTGTTTGTAAATAGCGAATATAAAATAAAAACATCTGCCACTACAACAGTCGTAGGTGGTCGCAGCTAAAATGCTTTTGTTTATTTACAAGAAGGATTAAAATATTTTTCTACACAATTTTCAGCCCACCGGATGCCGCCGATAAAAGTAAATTCATCAATATTTTCCATTATATTTTTTCGTAATTATTCTTTTTTTTTCATTTCAGATAGTTCTTAGTTTTGGTGAATTTTTAATTTTTAATTCCAGTGAAATATGTATGCTAGAGGTGTGGAAACCCCATCGGATATTACTTTTAATAAATTTAAGTTCCCATTATTGAACGTATGAATTAAAACTAAATTTTTAAGAGCACCTCTAAAAAATGTAAAAACATAGTTGTATAACGTTCTTGGCCTATTTTTGTTCATAAGCGATTTTTTTTTCAAATATTTCTTATGGAGCACGTTACTATATCTCAAGGGATAAGTAATTACTCATGAAATATTTCATATGTTCAAACATTATAATGGCTATTTTTTCCACCCTTGAACCACTGTGCGGCATCGAACTGTGAGGAACAGCTAAACCCTCTAACACCAAACGCATCTAATCCTTCCAGTCCAAAATCCTACGAACAATGGTCACTGCTCCTTTCTATGTATCCAGCAACCCTAAACCATGACCTTAATATCCCGTTCGTTCAAGAACTAATCCCGAAGAAATTCTCTTAATTTCACAGTAACCTTACCCATCATCCTAATCCTGCTCAATCACTATCTAGCTCCACTTATCCCTACAACCCTCCTCGAAAGTTAAAGCGGCAGGGGCCCTTGACCTTTTGTGAATATGTATATACCGGAGTTCTGGAAATTGCCAGATTGCTAGCTCAAGTAAGGTGTGCTTGTGGCCATTGCGCCCTCGCTCAGCCTCCACTGGCTTTAATACCAGTGATGTGGCTAAGAAAGTAGCGCGGGAACCTCTTGAGACTTGCTTTTCCCTCCTCCGTGCTGGGAAAAGCCTGCGTCCGGGTTCTCCAGCTTGGTTGTAAGTAGTGTATGAATGTGATTAAGATGATTTTTTTTCTTTATTCTTTAATTTAGTTGAGTTGATTTTTTTTATTATTATTATTTTATGTATTTTATTTATTTGTATTTTTTGAAAATAAAGTATGAATGTGCTCAATTAGCAATATTACCAATGTCTCGAAATGAGACAGAATGTAGTAATATCAATAAAGAGTTTTATTATTATTGTAATGATTTAACCTTTTTGGTTGGAAAGTAAGGTTTTATTGCATTCATAATTACACTAAATATGAATTATATAACATGGCATAAAACGTAATTGAAACAAATGATTACTAGATTGATAAAAATACTCCATCCATACATAGATACTTTCACCACATTCTCCCCCACTTCATTTACAGACACCCTCTTGAAGATATCTTGGAGCTCGAGTCGTTCTAGATGATCTCCAAAAAGGAGGTGGTGATTTAGGCTTAGATTTGGCCGGCGATGTAATAATTTCACTCCCTGGAGTTGTTACCGATTGCTTTGGAAGAACAGGTAGTGGACTTGGTTGAGAGCCGGAAGGGGCTGGGGACCTTTACTCCGTCCCAATTTAATTATTTTTACGCCAAAGAAATGTGCAAGCCAGGGTGCTAAATAACAATCAACAAAACTGTTTCATAAAAATATTAAAAAAAATATTTTTTAAAAATATTTATTAAAAAAACTTAAAACAACAAAATAAATCAGAAATGAACAATTACAGTTTTGTTTTTAAAAATAGAACGAAATAAATAAAAAAATCGATTATGAACATTTAACTAAAGTAAATTATTAATCACTGTGTATATAAAAATAAGAGAAATTATCTACTAGAATATATTCAAAGACAACAAAAAAAAAAAAAAAAAAAAATTCCTTGTAAGTTTCTTATTAAACTAAATTATTACATGTTTAGAAAAGGTAAAAGAAAAAAATATTATATTCTTGTTATGACTGCTAATATTATTAAAATTAAACTATTAATGTGTATGTTTGAATTAAAGAACAATATTGAAATAAAAATTCGTTCCTTGGCTTAGGAATTATGTTAGTTAAATTGTCTATAAAGCTATTTATAGTTAAATTGTCTATAATTAAATACGCACTATAAGTTATTACAGTCCATCCACTATGGGAAACTGGTTTTTCGGAAATTGTAGAAGCGGTGGGGCTGATCCTTGACCCCGAGATGAGCCAATGTGGTCTAGGCAAAATATATTTTGATGGCTTGAATAATAGTATAAAAAAGACTTCTCATCATGGTAAGAGCTCCTACCCTCTTCAAAAAGTCCGTTTTCGCAGCTAATGGTGAGAAATAAGATCCTGATGAGGACAAGCTTGGGTGACATTACGTATTTTCCGAAAATCAGGTTTCCAGCTCGACGAAGAGTAAGTCCCTCTTGTGGCTGCTTGAGGCTTACTAAAGCACGGCCCACTGTACGGGAGTGGGGACAGATAATACCATAATGGGGTGTTTACGTGCGTACATAAACAGTTATAGTATGTACAATTTAAATAAAAATTACATTAAATTAATTTCCTATTCTAATTTAACAAAAAATTAAATAGTTTACATCAAATTATATTAATCGAGAATTTATGTTCTATCTGGCTCGAAGTATCAACCGAACTTCTAGAATACGAATGTCGAGTTGTGTCAAGTTTCTCGATATCTGGCATTTCTTGAATAGGAATAAAATTTTGTGATGATATAGGAGTTTCTGTTTTTCCTTCTTCGATTTTATTGCCAGCTGGTGCTAGATGCCTTAAATTTACAGTGGTTTCTCTTCCGTCAGGTAGTTCCGTTAGGATTCGCATGCAGTAGTGTAACTTCTTGAACTAGAGGGTCATATTTGTTTTGATGTACCATGAGGGAAGCGCCACCATTGGTTGGGACCCATTTCGAGTAATGCGCAAACATTCCGAGGGCCCGCTCCAGTGAAACTCTATTTCTCAGAGTAGGGAAATCGATTAAAGGTTTGATTCTATCGGGATTAGGTTTCAAAGTGTTGTTTTCTATGAGTTATCCCAGGATTTTAAATTAAATTAAGCCGGGATTTTTGATTGTTTATTGTCAATTATATTTTTGACAAACACTTAGAAAATTTTCTTGGTTTAAGTCATGTTCAACTTTGTCCTTGTCACTGATTTTTATGTCGTCCAAATAAATGTTGACTCCAAGAGAAGGCTTGAAATTCTCTTGTCCTAACCTCGTCCATCTTCCTCTAGAATGCCTCCACACCGTTAGTCACACCCATGCCTCTCAACGGATAGGTATCTGATAATATGCACTTTTTAGATCTATATTGATATGAATACTGCTAATGAATAATGCTTGGCGACATTGGAAGTTATTTTTTCAATAGAGTGGACGGGATATGCATCCAACATAGTATTAATTATTTGTGAATAGTCGACAATAATGCGTTGTTTGTGGGTTACGCTCACTACCAACACTTGTGCTCTCCATGGTGAGTTACTTTCCTCCATTATACCATCGGAAAGTAGCTTTTTAATGTGTGATGCGATAAATTCTTTGTCTTCTGTCGAATAACGCCGGGATTTGATGGCGATCGTCAGACATTTGGGGGCTAAATGCTCGAATAGTGAAGCAGGACTAACATTGGTACATGCTAGGCTACTGCTGGTCTGTAAAACAGGTTTTTTTACCACCGAATTGTATGGATAATAGAGAATGTTGTTGTAAGATATGTCCCAGTATGATATTATACTGGGCAGTATTATGTTGAGCAGATATTTGCTCAACAATCTTTCAGAACGCTTAGCTTTGTGTTAGCATATTGATTGTTTTATATTTGTAAATTGACTAAACAATAAGCTTTAATTGACATGGCCAAGGAGGATGAAGCCATGGCAACTTCTGAAGAGGTTCGGTACTGTTAAATATTGTGTTGGGAAGCGAACGCATCGCTGATATAGCTTTCAGAGCTTCCGGTATCTATTAGCCCCTCTGCTGAGAAATAATTTATTTTAATCTTAATAATAGATTTGGAAGGGGCCGGGATGGCCGTGTGGACAAGGGCGCTTGCAATAGATAATCAAAGTTAAGCAACGTCCATCGTGGTCAGTACTTGGATGGGTGACCGCTCCATTTGGGTGACCGCCCACCAATAAAAGCCACGCAGTCCAAGTCTACCCCCACCCCCGGGTATGTGAGGCCCGTCAGCCTACTGGAGGCGACTCACAACGACCGGGCGTAGGAGTGATGAACCTTCCCCGTGTATCTCATCGAGAATCGTGGTGTGGTTTTCCAGGATGTAAGTAACCGCCCGGAGGTTTGGTTCAGGGACGGTATGCTTCAGGGAAAGAAATATAGGTCCTCGGGGCCTGCTGACTCTGGGCTACCATAATCCTTGGACCTAGACCAGTTTGTCACTGTCCTTGAACCCGAGAGAGCTGACGCCATCGGTGGGAAGGACACTGCCAAATTGGCCCCAATGGGATTGGTTGTAGAGCTATGGGCAGTCTGCCGCTGTACCATGGTGACCATGGCTTTCAGCAACGTGAGGTTTGGGCTACCCCCTCCAGGCTGTCTGTACTCCCGCAAGCAAAGCAAATGTCTGTAAGAAGACCACACTGCGCGGCCAAAGGTCTCATTAGGCCTAATGCGCCAACCGAAAAAAAAAAAAAAAAAAAAAAAAAAAAAAAAAAAAAAAAAATAGATTTGAAAAGACTGGGAGGGGAAGCAGCTTAAATCCCTGAAAACCGAGTTACCTGGGATGTAGACGTTTTACCTGGGAGTTCCAAAGCTGTCAGTATCTTGCTGCTCTGGCGAATCGGGACGGGAAGATGCAGTCCAGTTTTGAATTTTGGAAGACCTGCAAACTTTAGCATAATGACCTGTTTTACTACAGAGCTTACATATAGCTTATGAGCAGGGCAAAATAAAAGTTGGTGTCGACTAAAACCACAAAAGAAACATTTAGAATTAACAGCTGCAGTTATTGTAGGAGTTGAAGGCGTCCTTAGAGAAGTATCAGTTTTTGCAACTTGCGAATTATTGCTTAAATATGTCTCAGTGAATATTTGTGCTGATTCTAACGAGCAGCTTTCAATAAAGCATCGCCTAGAGTTAAAGAGAAATTCTCAAGTAGCCTTTGTCGAAAGCTATGGGAGAAAAGACCGCTTATAAATGCATCGCGAATGTATTCGTCTCTGTAAACTTCAACCTGGACCGTTTTGAAGCCACAATCGACACTAAGTTGACGTAAGGATTGCAAAAATTGATCAACAGTTTCCCTTGGCTGTTGTTGTCGAGTCATTAATTAGGGCCTAGAGCATATCTCATTTTTAGGTTTAATGTAAAGTCCATCTAACCTAGTAATAGCCGCCTCATAGGACATACATTCACTAATAAGCTCATAAGTAGGGTGAGTAATATGATTATAAAGTAGTAATAACTTATCTGCTTCAGAGGCTTTGATTGATGCTGTGAAGATTTCGAGTGTTCTCTTCCAATTATTCCATTGAGAAGTGCTTGATGCAGATGTGTGTTCAGCTTCAAATCTTCGGGCTTAAAATATTTGGCCATCTTTGATACTAAATGTTATAAAATAACTATTATTGAAATGAATGCAATCAATTGTAATGATTTAACTTTTTTAGTTGGAAAGTAAGGCTTTATTGCATTCATCATTTCACTAAGTATGAATTATATAACATTAGATATAACAGTGCATAAACGGTAATTGAAACATATTATAACTGATAGATAAAAATACTACATCTATTTTAACTTGTAGGTATAAAAACTTATTTACTCGCATAGCGCACTTAAGAAAAACGTGCAAAAAAAGGAATTTTTAGTGGTCTCAGGAAGGCAATAAAGTGGATTGTCGGTAACCTCGATTCCGATGAACGACAGAAGTACAGAGGAATATGTCGGAGGAATAAGAGTAATTATAATTACGTTTAGCCTCCGAACTAAGTAAGGACATAACCATATTAAATCATTATAAATCCCAAATAACTTCTAATAACGTAAGGTATAATTTGTCTTTAGAAAACTTAAACACCACGATTTACTCGATATTTTGACCTTGCTGATTGAAAAAATAAGAGGTACGGAAGATTCCATAGAACATTGCATTAAAGGAGAACTCCATCCTCGTACTATTAAATCTGATTAACTTGCAAAGTTTATAATAATAAAACTAACTTGCTAAAAAAAGACACTAAATTGAATTGGCAGAACTACTGACTTTGTCATTTATTATTTCATAACATTACCATTAAATACAACTTGAATTATGTCATATCTTGCCACGCCTTATCCCTCTGTAAGCAGTAATTATATATATATATATATATATATATATATATATATATATATATAGAGAGAGAGAGAGAGAGAGAGAGAGAGAATACAAATAGAGAAAACTATTATCATTAAAAATAAGAGTGATTTATATAAACCTGTCAATTACGATATTTAATCAGTTATATAATTACGAATATACTGTATGAACATATAAGTAATAAACAACAAATTTATTAAAGAATCAATACATAATAAACCCCTTAATGATTGTAAATTATTAGATGCATAATCAAATCCTATGATTATGTATATTTCTGAAACGAAACAATATGTATCCCATTTAATTAAACCTATTGAAAAAGATTTAGTTCATAATAACAATTTATATTATTAATAAATTCTACTTCATTAATAAATTAATAAAGAAAATAAGGAAATATTTGTGAATAATACTAACCTACTTATTGTTTATAATGACATTGTACACCTACCTTTTATCCCAGAACATCTTCCTCAACAACGAGTTGATATTAAATTAGATCCTTTAGAAATAAACCGATTAGAATATGATAATTATTCTATAAACAATGACGACATTTGAAAATATGTATTGAATTTTGTATCATTTCATTTATTGCTTGTATATGTGTATACATATGTAATAATAATTCCGAATGTTTGTAAAACCCAACATAATATTGTAAGCCAAACCCCTCCGCAACCTTTCCAATCATCAAATCTTATGGAATACCCCTGGAATTTGATGGCAGGGCTAAAGCATGGCATTCAAATAATCATAATAGCCAAAATTAATTTGTTCAAGGGACATAACACATAAGTGAAGGAGAAGTTACGAGCCATAAACATTCAATGACTTAAACGTTATCCCTTAGTCAGTTCCTTATCCAGTAGCATACTCAGAAACCTCCTCCTCTCTCCCTTTCAAACTTGAGGTTATCCCTGTCGAACTTTACACTTCTGTATGTAGCAGCTGGCAGTAAGGTACTCTTGTACATAGCTTGTATATTTGAATTATAATTTTTTTTTAAGTTCTCTATTTCAGCAGCACGTTAACTAAAAAAATATTTTTAAAAAATTATTTTTGCAGTTATTACATTTTAATATTGCATGATTTTTCTTTTGTAATGTTTTATCTGGTTTTAGTAAACATTATTTTCCAATATGTTTATTTGTTATTTCCAAAATTTATTGCGTTTAGGTTGTATTCTTTGAACTTTCTTTTCTTTGTTTTTTTGGTCAATCCGTTTACATAAGTTACAGAAAGAAAGCTTTGGAAAATTGTCACGGGTTATTATCATTATTCATATTCATAAAACATCTTGTGCGTTGCGAGCAACACACAACATTCATTGACCAACGTACTTAGATTATAATTCGACGTGTTTTGATAAATATTGGAGCTTATATATTTATCTATTCAGCAATTTCACACATTTATTTACTTATTTTTGTTTGTCCCCATAAGTTATAGAGTATTATAATTTGTATTACAACACTTGAAATTTCTTAGTAATTTTCGATTTACAATTGTTTATTTCTTTTTTTGAGGGGCCTAAAAAATCCTCATTTCATCGACAGTTCAGTTTTTTTACTACTTGCTTGTTTTTTACTGCGAGTTGCTGTTTGTAAATATATCGTGAAGGTGAATCGATAGGTGTATTTACGGCTCATAGTAGGTAAATACTTAATTTTCAAATGTTAGTCTCTTATGCCTTTCCGGAAACGGAAAACTGTTCCTCTAAAACTACTTTGTATTGCATTCATAAATCTATAATAGAACTAAAGTTATAATTAAGTTATAAACTGAAATATAATTCATTGAAGATTATCTTGTACCATATTTTATTTTTCACACCCTAAACTGCTTTAAATTATTTGAGCATCACATGTTTACTATCTAAAATACGCGTCTGATTTTACTATTCTCCATTTAGTTGTTGAAATCTTCATTTAGTTACCATGGAAACCAATAAGTTTCATTATGTTTCAAGACACGTTCACAACTCTTTCGCATGAGCCGATAGCCATTACTTATAAAGAATGATCTTTCATTAAAGGCGTATTGCGCATGCATTGGTTCAACGTGTTTTATGAGTTTTCGGAATATTTTTTTTTTTTTTTTTTTCCTTTATATGTTTATTAGATTTTTTTTTCCATATTTATCCGTTTCTAATTATTTTTTTTTTTTAGAATTTAAGCCCCCTCAAAACATTTCTGTTGAGAGAATCATGATAAAACCTACCTTTATATTTTATGGAAAAATTGATTCTCATTAAACATGACAAGTTTAATCAAAATTGAGAGAGCTGTTTTTTAAAAAATTGAAATAAAAAAAATAGACAAAATTTATGAAATGAAGTGCCTCCTCCATATTGCCGGCACATATGTACTTCAAATACCCAAAGCAAGTTCGTACGGCTTATCGTTTTTGAACTAATCTATTCACATTCACACACACACACACACACAAAAAAAAAAAAAAAAAAAAAAACACACACCTTTTCGCGGGACTTGGTTATTTGGACTCAGCTGACCCCAAAACATTATTTCCGTTGAAAACCGGAAGTCAAATTTGATCACGATTGCAATAATTTCCCTTAGTATATATTTCAAATATGGTGAACAGATAGGTGCGGCATTGGTCCCCAGGGACCGATGTCTTACATTCCCCTCTTAACAGCCGATTTTCACATGAAAATGTCTGAATGTTAGAACACTTCAAACACTGGAGTAAGATGTGTAAGTTTCGATGCTGCTAAGAATCTAGTAGTCAATAGCACCTAGTTCCCACATCAGGAAATTTATAAGTATACATGGGCAAGCCATGGGGCAAGGTGGAGAAACCAGATCGACAATGTGCTGATCAACAAGCGACACCAAAGATGTGAGGAGCTTTAGGGGAACTGACTGCGGTTCAGACCATGCCTTGTTGTTTGTCAGGTTTATCTAAAGGCTAAGGCGAATCCAGAAAAGATATAGCGACCTGAAACGATTAAGATATGAAATCCAAAAACTACAAGATCCGGAGACCCAATCAGGATTCCAAATAAATTCGAACTTCTTGAAGGAGACAGCGAACGAGGTGATAGGGGTTCAGGCTATACGTCAACTAAACAAATGGTACACATGGGAATGCCGTAAGGCTGTGAAGAATAGAAGGGAAAATGGGAAATGAAGATCCTCAGCCTAGGCAAAAAAGACAAAGAATCCTGAGATAGAAACGGAGCTGCTCAGAAAGCAGTAAACAAGACATTGAGAAAGGCAAAGATGGAATTCTTGTCTCAAAAGCTCAAGGAGATAGAAGATAACTGGCAGGGCGGTACAATATGTGAATTCTATGCTGACATCAGGAAAGAAAGAACCGGTGACACGGGTAGGGGCAATCAAATGAAAAGCAAACAATGCAAACTGACAGCAGTCAAAGACGAATTGCTCGGAATTTGGAAGGATTACTTTGAGCAGCTGCTGAACAGAGAAGATCCCTCAGAGAATGAGGACATGGACCGCGCTGAGGACCATCTCCGCGATGCGGTAGAGGAACCGGTTCTACTGCATGTACAGTTGCCTATTGAAAAGGTAAAGAGGCGAAAAACCCCTGGATTAGATAGCTTACTTGGTGAGCTTTTCAAGGAAGGGGGTGAGTCACTGACGAGCCATCTACACCAGCTCATCCTGAAAATATGGAGAGAGGAAAAGATCCCGGACGTTTGGAACACAGGTCTCATATGCCCAATTCTGAAAAAGGGAATCATGCAACATTGCGAAAACTATAGGGGAATAGCATTACTCCTTGTCGCATACAAAATCCTGATCAGATTCTCATGCTAAAACAGATACTAGAGAAAGGTTGGGAAGTAAATTCAGATGTGCGTCTTATTCATTGACTTCAAAGCAGCCTTCGACTCGGTCGATAGAAGCTATCTTTTGAATATACTGACGGAACTGGGTTTCCCAGGGAATTTGGTATGATTGACCTGGGCGTGTATTAATGGATCCCGATGTCGAGTCCTGGTACAAGGAGAAATAACCGAAAGCTGTGAAGTGAAGACAAGGTGACTGTCTATTCCCGATGATGTTCAACCTGGCCTTGGATAAGTCATCCAAGAATGTACCAAGGCAAGGGGGGGAGTGCTCGTAGAAAACTGCGAAAGTCCTCGACAAAATGCATCGAAGTTCCGCGCGGTAATGCATACGTTATGGGGATGATGTGCCTCTGCTAGGAAATAAGAAAGAATATATTCAGTCTCTCGCCGGTGCCCTGATCACTTCGGTGAGCGACATCGGCTCACAAGTCAATCAAAATACATGATAGTAAGTAAGGATAGTAAGCCGGAAACTACTCGTAATCGATAATGTAAGTGTAGGAAGCTATACCTTCCCCAAAGTAGATAGAATTAAAATACCTCAGATCCACAGTAACCCTAAAAAACGACCAACTAACTGAGGTCGACCAACGAATAGCCAGTGCCAATCGTGCGCTCTTCTTGGTGACTTCAGATCTAATAAAATCTGCTGGCCACTGAAAATTAGGGTCCACAACACTATAATCAAACCTGTGCTAATGTATTGGTGGGGTATGGACCAGCACCCTACAAGCAAGAATCGAAAGATTCGAACGGAAGGTGCTAAGGACAAGTGTAGGCCCGTAGTGGGATAATGAGCTAGGACTCAGGAGAAGAAAGACTAAATAAAAAATTATAAGGGAAAACCAACTATCGATAGCGCACAATATGAAAGCTAAGATGTTAAAATGGGCGTGGCAAGGAGCAACCCATCAGGCTCCCTCGACATGACGATGAATGCAGCAGTGGTCGGTACCCAAGCGCGAGGGAGACCAAGACAGAGATGGGCTGACATAATCAAAAAGGAAGCCACCGAACATCGAGTGGTGAATTGGAAAACCATCGCCCAAGATAGACAGAGGAGGAAAATGCTAGTTGATGCGGCTAAAGATCTCCAAGGTCTGTGAGCCTACCGAAAAATAAAATAAATATTATTGTTATGCATATTACGCTATTGTGCTTATTTTTAACAATAACGAAGATGAATGAAAGAAAACATAAATATGGAATAAAATATAATAAAAAAGTATGGAATAAAGTAATCATAAAAAATAAATTAAAAACAAAATGAAATAAAAAAAATGAAAAAATATAAGAAAGATGAAACTAAATTATTAAAAAAGAAAAAAGCGAAAAAACGTGAAGGGGAAGAAAAAATATATTTATCTAAGACGTATTTACTATTGTATTATTTAAGATAGCTTTTAAGGGCGTAATTACATTACTACTCCCAAAATCTGCAAAAACAAAATTATACCGTTGCAATTCGTCAACATTGATGATGTCTCGGTGAAACTGTCTTTCATTTGCTACACATTCATGAGAATCGATACCTCGTGGGAGCCGGAAAAGGGATCTCTGTACTGTTCCAAGTGCAATGACATTTCTAGAAAACTTTTTATTTGCTAGGTTTTTGTTTTTATTATAATTTATAGATTGTTTTTCATTGAATCATTATTCATAGGTTTGGACAGATTACCAGCTTCAGTGGGACGAAGCTGACTACGGAGGGATCAGTGTACTAAGGCTACCACCTGACAAAGTTTGGAAACCAGATATCGTCTTATTTAACAAGTGAGTATTACTTTGAGAGCTCAAAAAAGTAGAATAAAGAAAAATACTAAACTCCCAAATCACCCGAACCCTCTTGTTTCCAACCTCGCTTCCTCCTCTATTCCAGACAATCCTCCTCGGCGTCTGAAAAGAAGATGGCCGCGGGACCTTAATGCTAAGTGTATTTTGAGTGCTACCAATGGGTAGCTTCTCTTCATGCTTATTCCTGCCATTTTCCTTTTTTATTGTGATCTCATTTACTGGATGTATTATATGTAAATACAGTTGTAAATTACAATAAAAAAAAAATATATATATAGGAAATCTGTAAATGAAGACTGATTCTTCCTGAGTACTCAGTTAGGTGAAAGTAAAATGAGGTAATTTCTTCAATTTCTATTATTTGTTAATAGGTTAGATTTTCTCATTTTATGGGGGGGGGGGGGCTAATTTTATATACAAACTGATCACGTGAGTTTTTTTTTTTAAAGCTAAATCAATCAATCAATTAATTAAATTGAAAGAAGTTGAAATTGAAAAAAAAAATCCAACGTTTAATCTAAAAAATTAATACCATCTCTAGTATAAAAACCCATTAGATTGAAATCTAACTTGTTTAACTTATTTATTAATTAAAAAAATATAATTTTAGAAATTTACCTACCAACAGACTCGAAATTAATCACCAATGCTGATATAATCCGTATAGTAGTAATGTAAAAATCAAATGATTAATTTTACTGGACGAAACTAACTGATTAAAACATAATACAATAAAATAAATATACATTGTTCCTAAACAGAATGGAACTTCACATCACATAAAGTTAATAAGGGAACGACTTTGTAGTGAAAACTAAAACTCTGATTTTTAAAAATCCTGTATGACAGGAGATTAATCTGGAACAAATATGTTAAAAACTATCACCATTTCTCCAAGGACAACTAATTGCTTGAAGATAAATTCATAGGCACCATTGATCTTTTAGATACCAATCTAGCACCAAGCGAAAGAGTGAAAATTGAATCTTCATATTTCCAAGGGTCGGAATCCTCTGTATGGTCCATGCCTTTACCCCCCCCCACCCCCCATGGTTCTTCTTGGTTGAAAAGCTTCTGAAAATACACTTTTCAAATGATTCGCATCTTTTCTTTTCTTTTGGCCCCAGAAAGAAAATATGTCATCTTTTCCTCGTTTTTACGTATCCTCGATTTATATCCAACTCTTTCCTTCTTTACGCTGTTTCAGTAGATTTCGCTTTACGCTGATGTTTCAGTAGATTTCGCTTTCTTTTCTTTTGGCCCCAGAAAGAAAAGATGTCATCTTTTCCTCGTATTTACGTATCCTCGATTTATATCCAACTCTTTCCTTCTTTACGCTGATGTTTCAGTAGATTTCGCTCATATTGCCAGATGTCCAAAATTGTAACTTTTCTTTAGAAATTCTTTTTTTGCCGTTATTGCACTTCTTTTTCTATTTTTCTTGACAAATGTGTAATTTTCCGGAGTAACTGTATCAGTTTTCACTGACAGATTAATTTTATTTTCCTCCCTTCTTCTTTGTTTTTCGACACACTTCCGATAACCATTTCTTTCGAAATTTGTAATTCCTGAATGTTTATTGCTTCCTTAGATATTTCATTGCTCTGTCGGCCTCCCAGTATTCATCTACAATAAGGCCATCTGAGTTCGAGTGTTCATATTTATTATTCAGCTCAAATTGAATTCGGCCTTTACTATATTAATAATAATAATAAATTCTTCATTTATTTGAGCCGGGAACTAGTGGATTAGAAACGAAATTATACAAAAACATATCGTAGACTTTAAAGCCTTAGAGTAATGTAACAAAAACAAAGAAAATTTAAATGAATGAAAAATAAAATGAGAAAGTAGCTATAAATAATAAAGTAAACTTCTTGCTTATTACGAATAAAATAAAAAGAATTTAAATTTTAAAAAATAAATAATTAATATAAGCCTCTATTGGTTAAACATTAAAATTGAGAATTGGTACAGACTATTAGAATTGTTCGGAAAACTGGATGTGATTAAACATGCGGGATTTAAAGGTAAGGAGAGTGTTGGAGTGACAGATAAAAGGGGGAATAAAGTTCCAAAGGGATGAGGAACGGATAATAAAGGTGACGTTAATACGAAAGGTTGGGTGGGCTTAAGGAGTATATAGATCTGAAGACCTAGAACGAGTATTGCGGGAATGGAAAGAGGATTTGAACTGAAAACTGCACCAATGAGGAGATCATGCAGGAAATAAAGAGAATGAACAAAGAAAGTAATAAAATTTGGAAGAAAACTGAGGAAATAATGGACATGTTAATAGTCGCAAAACGGAAACTACCGAAACTAAATGTGAAGAATTAGAAAAGAAAGTAATAAAATAAGAAAAAGAGAATTTTTATGAAAAGGCAAATAAATAATTCCAAACTTTACGCTCATCTACGAAGTGACCATTGAAGTTTTTATAACTGTGGTACTGTTCTAAACATCTCAAGATTATAATGTGAGGTGGTATGCGATATTTTTAAAAATGATAGAATGGTATATAGAGGAGGGAAAAGGCTTGTCCCTGGTGTTAGGGTTTTTCCACCGCTTACGTAGAATTTACGTATTTTGGCAGTTTTGACCATTAGAGATGACTGCGGCTTCTGGCTAAAAGTAGGATTACATCTCGGGTAACAGCTCTTTTTGTCGCCAAATGTTTTCAGTCAATGTAGAACCGTCAGGATAACAATGTTGGTGCTGCGGCGGGAGGCGGAATACAACCCGTGTCATTTTCCCGCCCGTAGCTACTTAGAAAATAATTGTATCGACATTTTATCATTGCTTTCTTCTTTTAGAGCACGTTGAGGCGTTTCTGACGGTCTATCGTTTTTTCCAAAAAGGATTGTATTTATGTAATGAAGCAGAAAAAAATGGATGGTCATACAATACAATATCGGGTGTTTTTCTCCCGCCCGCATTTACTCGGAAAGTAATTGTATCTTAATGTTTTCGTAACTTTCTACTTTTAAAGCTCGTTGAGACATTTCGAACAGTCTATCATTTTGTCAAAAAGCTGCTATATTCAACTAGTAAACGAGAAAGAACTAGATAGCCTCTTAAACGCTGATGTCATGATTCCGCCTCTACGTACTTGGAAAGTAATTGTATCTAAAATGTTTTGCTGCTTTTTTACTTATAGAACTCGTTGAGGCGCTTCCAACGGTCTATCGTTTAGTCGAAAAGCAGCAGTATTAAGTAGCAAACGAGAAAAAACTGGATGGTCATAAATATCTGGAGTCATTGTCCCGTCTGTCTCTACCCGAAAACTCATTGCATCTATATTTTATCGTTCCTTTATACATATAGAGGTCGTTGAGACGTTTCCGATGGTCTATCATTTATTTCAAAAGCATCTGTATTTAAGTAGCAAACGAGAAAAAACTGAATGGTCATAAATTTTAATGTAATGGCTGTTAGATAGCTCAGGATTTTTGTCAGCTATCTTTAAAAAAAAAAAAAAAAAATCACTAGAAAAAAAAATACAAGAAAAAATATATTTAAACGAACACGCAGTACATTTCTTTACCCGTCTTCGGAGTATTTTTTTTTTTTCAATAATTCTAAATGCACCCTGCTCTTGTATAACCTTGCATTGGAGTTCAATCAGTGCTATGTAAAGAGCACCCCTAAATATTTTCCAGAGGTTAATTCCACAATTTCAATTTCAAGAATTCCACGTTCAGATTTCCCATTTCTGGGAAAATGACCCATATAATACAGACATGCATAAGTGAGTCATGGCTTCCTGGATTAGCCTACACCTGACGTCTCGGTCTTAGGCAGCCACTTTCCAGTTCGGAGTCCTTAGCAGACATCTTGCCTCGCGGATTGCACCATCCTTCCATCTCAGCCACGGTCGTCTTTGCCGTCTGGTAACATGAAGTTGTCCATTCATGACTCTCCGTTTCAGCCATAGTGACCATATGCACCGCCCATCGCAATCGCCAAAAACAACATCTGGTTCCTTTGTTAAGTCATATACCAGGTATATAAATATGAAACCGGAATTCACCAATAATAGGAGGTAGCAGTCAATATAATCTTCCAACTAATCCGTCAGTGGTGTTATCTGTTTTTTTTACGTGTGATAAAGAGTTCCAATTGATACCAATATCAGTTTCATTCTACAACCTTGTGTTTAGTGACGTTAAACATGTCGACTTTTGGGTACAAGCACTGAAGTGCGGCTTAAGCGCCGTTCACTGATGCGCCCTTCAAATTAAGACCTGATCTCCACTGACAAGGCCCTTTTGGGGGTTTATTTATCTCTGAAGAGCGAGCGCGATGAGCGAGAGTCGAAAGCTAGAAACTATTAAAGCAAATCAAGGCCCTTTTTAACTAAAAAAAAGGCGACGAGAGTTCGATAACATCACGGTCACATAACCTTTCAAAAAGGCCACGCCCATCAGCCGCTCTTCAGTACCTTTACCGACTTTTGTGCCAGTATATTACGATTTGTGGACAGCATTGATTTTCTCTATCTATCTGAAAAAAAAACTGGCGCAGAATCACATGGGATGTTGAGGTTTTTGAAGCTTACGGGGAGCATGCCCTAAGCAAATCTCAATGTTTCGATTGGTTCAGAAAATTTAAAGATGGCGATTTCGATGTCAGAAACAAAGATCGTGGAAAACCACAAAAAAAGTTTGAAGACACTGATTTGGAAGCTTTGTTCGACGAGGATGACTCTCAAAAGCAGCAAAAACTTGCTTGATCAATTACATGTGACATAGGAAAGATCCAGAATGCCGGAAAATGGGTACCTCACCTACTGAATGACAGGCAGCAGGAAGCTCAAAAGCTGCTCGCCAGATACAGAAAAGAGTCGTTTCTTCATCAAATTTTGACTGGTGATGAAAAGTGGATTTACTTTGAGAATCATTAGCGTAAAAAATCCTGGGTAACTCCAGGTTAACCATCGGCATCAACTGCAAGGCCAAATCGCTTCGGAAGGAAGACAATGCTCTGTATTTGGAGGGATCAGATGGGTGTTATCTACTATGAGCTGCTGAAACATGGGGAAAATGTTAATATGAAACCCTACGTACAACAGATGATCAATTTGAATCAAGCTTTGCGCAAAAAACGTCCCAAATATCAAGAAATGACACACAAATTGATCATGCTCCATGGCCATGCACCGTCACATTCGGCTAAACGGACCAAGGAAACGATTCAAGCGTTTGGTTGTGAAATTCTTCTGCATGTGGCTTATTGACCGATTACTAACTATTTGCATAGAAGGGACACGCACTAGCTGAACTTCTTATGAAGATGTACGAAGTTGGCTACGTTATTGGTTTGACCCAAAAGAGGAAGGATTCTTTTGGCGGGAAATCCACAAATTGCCTGAGAGATGGAAAAATGCATAGATACTTCGAACAAAATAGTATTGGGTTGGTGGAAACATAATGCAGGTTTTGAATATTCATTTTGTTTAGGCAAGTGTTTGCCTAGTAAACAAAGATAATACAAAGTCTAGTTAATGGATGATAAACAATGGTTATTAATGTTGTTTTCCTCAAAGATTAGTTTACTTTGTGTTACATTCTCTATGAGTAAGGACATCTGAAATTCATTATGTCAAAACAAAATTTTCGTCAAATTTATTTTTACGATACATTTACGAAAAATTTCGTGTTGGAGATTTTGATCTCGAAGATAAGGAAGGTCGCGGTAGGCCTTCGGTTGTTGATCACGGCCAGCTGAGGGATTTCGTAGAATAAAACCCTCGGCCAATGGCTGGACAATGATGAAGCACCAAAACATTTCGCGAAACCCAGCCTGAACTCGAAAAAAGTATTGGTGACAGTGTGGTAGTCTAGTGCAGGTGTAATTCATTACAGCTTCCTAATGCAGGCGAAACAATCACGGCTGAAATATATTGCCAAGAAATTGAAAAAATCATAGGAAATTGCAAAATCTTTGTCCAGCATTGGTGAATCGAAAGGGATCAATTCTTCTTCACGATAATGCCAGGCCACATGTCGCAATGCCAACTCTCAGGAAACTCAAGGACTTGAAATATGAAACACTGCCGCACCCTCCATACTTCCCCAATCTCTCGCCCACGGACATTCACTTATTTAGACATTTGGACAACTTCTTAAGGGGAAAAATTTTTAGAGACCGAAGTAAAACCGAAAATGCCTTCCGCGACTTTATTGAGAGTTTAGATAAAGTTTTTTTTTAAACTGGAATAAAAATGCTTTCGACACGTTGGCAACGATGTGTTGATAATGATGGAAAATATTTTGAATAAATAATCTTAGTTTTATAAAAATTATAATACAATTTTTTTTTCATATAAAAACATTATTTTTGCACCAACCCAATATGTATCATTTTTACACACTAAACTGTTATTTGCTGTTCGGTTTCATATTTTCACACCTCGTAGCTCTTGGTCAGTACGCCTTCGCCATTAAATTCCAACTCTGTTTCCATATATACAGCGGAGGATTCTCCTTTTCATTACTTTAAGTGAACGCATATTAGCCTCCGTCATCGCCCAAGCCTCGGAACCATACGTGAGCAATATGTAACCAAGTAACCATTTGTAATTAAAAGAATTGCAATACATAATTAGTAAATCCAAGCTAAATAAAGCACCCGGACTAGATCGAATACCGTATCAGTTAATTCAATTTTAATAAGAAAATTATAAAAAAAAAAAAAAATTATCTGATTCACTTCGCTAGTTAGATATTCTTCCAAGTTCATATCGGTGAACAAATCTTAAAATGTTTCTGTCAGATTATTCATAGTTCCTTCAAAGATTAAATATTGTTCAATTTTAACATCATTGTGTTTTGATTTTCTCTCTAATATATTTCTTTTAATGGATATTTGCGGGTCAGATGTTAGTAAAAGATGAGTCATTAAGTCGCGATTAGTGTTGGTTCTCGACGATTTTCTTGTATGATCGAACATTGCTTTTATTTATGGCTTGATTCTAGAGCCTCTTCAGAAAGTATACCTATTGGTAAGTTGAAATAATTGATTACATCACAACCGTGAATTAATATTGTATGTACTGAACACGGCATGTAATAGCAGCTATAAAAAGATAAGTAAAGGGATCTGGTTTCGTTTAATAATAATGCAAAGTTGTCTGTATTTATTGGCTGACTGCTGGACAAGACCCTGAAAATTATTACACGGTGGGCCAGACCCCCCTACCGTGCACCCCCCCCCCCACATCCCTATAAATTGCATATCGTTGTGTTCTTTGTGATGAAAGATTAAGAAAAAGCCAATGTTCCCAGAAAAAAAAGTGGCCGCACTAACCGAAAATGGCGTTCAAACATGGCGGAATGACGACTTTGATTTTAGGTAGTTTTTTTATTACTGACATTCACTATTATGCTTAATTTCGCCATAACTGGTATTTTATTAAAGCTAGATAGATCTAGATTCAGAATAAATAAACAAACGTTCTAAAATAATTAGTCTTGACAACATAAAATACAATCTGTGATTAAACAGCCATCGTTAACGAAAAACACCCTGAAATAAAACATCTAATTTATTTACCACTAATTCCTAGTTTAAATAATGTATACCACAGTTTACAGTGCGAAACAGAATCAAACGCTCTTCGAAAGTCGACAAACACACAATACATGGTTTTTTTATTTTTCATTAAATTGAAACGAGACAGAGCATTTAAAACAAAAATATAATCCAAACATCCCCGCTGGTATCGAAATCCAGCTTGTGACTCCGGCAAACTATCATTATCATCGCACCAGATCACTAATCTTTCGTATAATATATTTGTAAAGATTTTAAGAAGGCAATTAGTTAAAGCAATGCATCTATAATTAAACGGGTCATTTAAACTACCTTTTTTGTGAATCATAACGCCCACAATATCAGTCCATGCCTTAGGAAGCTTTTCTGCCTCAAGAATTTTGTTAAACAAAGTCTCTAAGTTTATTAGCCAGTTACTAGGCAAATTTTTAAAAAATTCATTACAAATTTTATCAGAGCCGGGACACTTACCAGATTTACATTTTTTTAATGATAGTTGTATTTCTTCAGTTGAAATATTTGCGTCTAATAAGGGATGACGAACATCAATAAAAACCATTTCACTATTAACTCGTTTGGGGTATATGTTATTCAAATATAATTCCCAGGTTTCAGAATTTATTGGTGGGAGATTAGTGATTTTTTTTCTAAACTTGTTTATTATGGACCAGAAAGAAGAATTTCGAATATTTGGCAGAGAGGATTTAAGTTGAAATTGGTAGCAATGCTTTTTTATTTTCACTGCGTTATTATATTTCTTTTTCGCTGCAATGTATTTCATTCTGTCACTTTTTGTGAAACCAAACTTCTTACATATTTTTAAGTTTTTTCTTATTAACTTTTTCAATGACAACAGCTCATGAGCATACCAAGGTTTTTATAAATGTTTGGTGTAAAGTTTCTGCACTGATATTTTATTAAACCTAATGATTTTGCTGCACTTAATATGTTTTTAATAATGACCTCATATAGTTCGTTAATGTTCAAACCATAAGAAGAAGATGGAATGAGGGACATAAAACGGTAATAGTCATCGGTTTTGTTTTTATCCCATTTGAGACTGAAATTATTACCTGTGTGCGTGTTTTTCATTAGTTTTTTTTTTTTTTTTATTTATTTATTTTTTTTTTTTTTCTGAATGACATTATATTAAGTAATACTTGAATTGGGAAATGATCTGAACCTGTTTCAATTTGTAATACTTTAAAGTCGTAAATCAAACCGACACCCTTAATATTTACGCATGCAACATCAACACACGACGAACCTAAAGGTCCGCAATAAGTAACATTACCCTCGTTATCACTAGGTGATCTACCGTTGATTAAAATAAAAGAATTTAATTCTAAAAACTCAATAAAAGCTTTACCTTTACCGTTACAAGTTTTGTCCTTACTATTTCTATTATGACTTAAGAATTTTGTGTTGATACTTGGTTGAGTGCGGACGTTTAGTGTAGTGAGCTCCTAAGGATTAAGTATCTACCAGACAACAACCGATAAGTCACATTTTCCTTTCGTTTAATTTATTCTTTTATTACTATTTCTATTATTATTATTATTTTTCTTTTAGTTTACTTTTCTCATTGTTAAATTTATTTTTCTATAAAATTAAGAAATAACCATGGCGGAATCTGCGCCTGTAAAACGGAAAAAAGCCAAATTTAAAGGAACAATCCCGGTTACCATTGAATATAAACCTAAAAATTGCGTTAGATTCTTAATTATAAGAAGAATAGGTAGCGATTATGACGGAAATCCCCTCGATTTTAAAAAGGTCTCTCCCTTCTTTATATACAAAAGTATAAATAGTTTGATAGGTGAGGTCAAAGTCGTTAAAAAACTTAGAGACGGGACACTGCTAGTAGAATTAAATTCAGTAAATCAATGTGAGAAGCTTCTAAAATGTGAAAATTTTCTCAATAACCTCCCCGTTAAGGTAGAACCGCATGGTAGGCTGAATAAAAGCAAAGGAATTATCTGGTGCCCTGATCTAAATTTCTGCTCTATTGAGGAAATAAAAAATGAATTGAAATCACAAAATGTAGAAGACGTGAAGAGATTAACATATTTCAAAAATAACGAAAAACAAAACAGTAACAATTACCTCATAACCTTCAACAATCCCACTATTCCCACCGAAATAAAAATAGGTTTTAATAATATTTCAGTTAAACAATTTATCTCAAACCCAATACGCTGTTATGTATGTCTTAAATTCGGTCATACTAAAACAATTTGTAATAAAGAACCACTATGTAGATTTTGTTGTAAAAATAAACATGAAGGAGTGGAATGTAATAGTCCCGTAAAGTGTGTTACCATAATTGCCAGGGCCAGCATGACTCATTTTCTAAAAATTGCCCAGTTTTCTTAAAGGAAAAAGAAATCAAAGCTATTCAAGACGGAGAAAAAATTACATATTTAGCCGCAAAGAAAAAATACGAATCACTCCACCCGATACCGATGCAAATGAGTTTCTCAAATATTTTGAAAAATAAAAAATCAGTTAGTTTTCAAACAGACGATTTAAGCAATGATAATTTTATTTTTAAAAAAACCGTTAGTGCCAGTACCTAATCATACACCTTTACCTATCGGACATCCCGATAGTAATAACTTTCGGGAGCTCCCCACCCCGCTCCCTCCCACCACCCTTCCCCCCACCCTACTCTTCCCTTCCACTTCCTCGCAGCTCCCGCCAGCCACTTCTCTCCGAGCTGCCACCTCGGCAGCTTCCTCAATCCCATCCCGGGTTCTCACCCCATCTCCCTCTTCAACCCTTTCTAAACCTTCCGGTCAGAACTCTGCCAAAAACCCTGAAGTACCCACGGAACCGAAGACCCTACCTTCGGAAAAAGTGTTATAACTGCTAATGAAATTAACTCCCCCACGGTCACCAAGCTGACCCACAGGGTGAGTGGACATTAGTAAAAGAAAGACGCTCTAGAAGTAAATCTCGAACTAGAGCATCCAATCGAAATTCGAGCAAAGAAATAATGGAGACAAATTAAAATAAAAATTAATATCTTATAAATAATACATTATTAAAAATTATATTTATCAATCTTTACTAAATTATTAATATTAAGTACATACTACTATTTTAAAATTCCAATATTTTATATACCTTTTATAAATATTTATATTAATCTATTCGTCTTTATTAATTTTACTTCTCTTATTAATTTATCCTTTTAAATCCTACTCTCACCTCATAATATGACCTTCTTAAATAACATTATCCAATGGAACTGTAATGGTCTAATTAACAAACAAGAAGAATTGAAACTAATAATTAACAAATATAAGCCAATAGTCTGCATCCAAGAAAGTGAGTTACTCCCAAACAAAAGTTTTAACATGAAGCAATACAATATTTATAGAAATGATTTTGAAAATAGTAATAGGGCTTCTGGAGGTGTCCTAATTGCTGTTCATAAGAGCCTAGTATCAGAGTTGGTAATAACAAATACTTCATTGCAAGCAATTGTAGTAAAAGTTTTTCTTAAGTTTCCCATTTTTCTCTGCAATATATATATTCCACCGGAAAATTTTGCAGAAAGAGATTGCCTTAATCTTTTGAACATTGTTCCCTCTCCCTATTTATGTATGGGTGGTATCAATGGCCACCATACCTCCTGGGGGTCCTCATACTGTTCTTCGCGGGGGAACATTATCCGAAGAATAACTGACGCGATTATTTTAAACACGGGAGATCCAACATATTTAAGTCCGGCCTACAATACTTTTTCCTGTATTGACCTCAGATGGTGTTCGCCTGGTATTTTCACCCATTTAAGTTGGCAAGTCTCCAAAGATCAATACTCTCGTGACCATTTTCCAATAATTATCAATTTCCCTCAGAGCAATACACAAAAAACAAAACACCCTAGATGGATAAAAGAAAAAGCAGACTGGAGCGTGTTTAGAAGTTACCTTAATATAAATGATTCGCCCATATCTCCATCAGATACAAGCACTCAAATAAACCATCAAATCACTTCAGCAATTTTGGAAGCCGCCGATATATCCATCCCTAAAAGTTCTACTAAAATTAATGCAAATAAAAATGTTCCCTGGTACGACATCGAATGTAAAATAGCTATTAGGAAAAGAAGAAAAGCTCTTAAAATGTTTCAAAAACAACCTACCCTCTCCAATCTAATAGAGTACAAAAAAAGTCGGTCAATTTCACGAAAAATAATAAAACAAAAAAAGAAGCAATCTTGGGAACATTTCCTAAATTCGGTCTCAACTGATACCTCGCCTAGGATGTTCTGGAAAAAGATCCAGAGTATAACAGGGAACTATGAAGACTACCAACCAACGCTTCTAATAAACGAATATGTAGAAACCGATCAGAAACTGTTAGCGGAACATTTCGCAGAATTCTATTCTAATATTTACACCCCGCTAACACACTTGACGCAAAAAAACACCGAATTTGATACCATCGATGCTTAATCAGATCTAGCTTACAACCTTCCTTTCACTAAAACCGAACTTCTAACCTGCATAAAGGAACTAAAATCTTCCGCCCCAGGACTAGACGAGATCCACAATGACATGTTAAAAAATCTACCAAGTCAAGCTTTGGGGGCCATTCTTGCTCTTTACAATCACATTTGGTGTACAGGAGATTTCCCAAGCATCTGGAGGAAAGCGATTATTATCCCTATTCTGAAACCGGGTAAAAATAATTTCCCTATTTCCCTCTAGCTACCGACCGATATCACTCACAAGTCGCATGTGTAAACTTTTGGAAAAAATGGTTTTTAAACTGTTATCAAGGGTATTAGAGGAGAATAACCTAATATCACAAGCCCAGAGTGGATTCAGAAGAGGGCGCTCTACCTTAGATCATCTGGTAACGCTGGAGAATGAAATACTGGACTGTTTTTCGAAAAAAAAAAGAGTGCATAGGCATTTTCTTTGACATAGAGAAAGCATACGATAACTTAAATCCAACTCTCGTGCTACAACAACTAAATGCATGGGGATTTAGGGGGCGCCTTCCTATATTTATTGAAAACTTTTTACGAGAACGCACCTTCCAAGTTAGAGTAGGCAATCTTCTATCCTCCGTAAAAGCCATGACCAACGGAATACCTCAGGGAAGCGTCTTGAGCTGTGTCCTTTTTTCAATCGCTATCGATAACATCACGTTAAAAATCCCCAAACCTATCAGATCATTTCTATTTGTAGACGATTTAGCCCTGCTTCTCCCATTCAGAAATGAAAATTGGATGAAAAAAATGCTACAAAACTGCCTTTCAAATTTTCAATTCTGGTCTAAAATATACAATAATATTTTAAATATATATAAAATAGGTAGAAACCGGATTAAAATAGAGACCCGGCTAGGGGAACAAGCAAACGCTTTAGTAAAATCGGAAAAGATAAAAGAAAAACAAATTAAAGATTATATTCCGAGTTTCACATTAGAAAAGAAAGGAGTTATTCGGGATGTAGATTTAGAATTATCAGATTCAGAAATCTTAGAAAATATAAAAACACCGTATGCTGACACTCAAAAAGTTGTTAATGTGAGACGCTTTAATAAAAAAATTATTAATAAAGAAACTAACTCTGTTGTATATAATCCTACGAGATCGGTATTAGTAACGTTCAGAGGTCAACTCCTGCCTAGATATATTACGATTCATCACGTTAGATGCGAAGTCCATCCGTATATTCAATCAGTAATTCAATGCTTCAATTGTTTACGGTATGGGCATAGTACTACCCAGTGTAAAAGTACAATAACACGCTGCAGAAAATGTTCGGAAAAACATCAAACCGAGGAATGTCCACCTAATACGTTATTGAAATGCATAAATTGTAAGGGAAACCATTCTCCATTGGCTAAAGAAATTTGTCAGGAATATATCAAACAGGTCAATATTAAGGAACAAATGAGCAATTTTAACCTGACTTATATTGAGGCAAGGGCCAAAATCGAAGGTAAATCGTACAGTTGGGTAGCGTTAAGAAATACTCCGGATGCCTTTCCAACTCTAGAACAATCAAAGCACAATTCGACTAATAACGCGAAAAATTACGTTAGAAATAAAATTACCGTGGTCAAAAGACAAAGAATCTCGAGCCCAAATAAAGAAAATAACAATTCGGATCAAAGAGGAAATATCATTAAAGATTTTTCCGTTCCCTTATTTCCGTCTCAACCTATCAAAGAAAACCCATATAAAGAAAAATCGTACAAGGATAAAGAAATTACCTTAAGAAAAGAAGATAAATTAAATATGTTAACGGATGCACTTCTCGCAGTGGTAAATACCGTTTTAGTAAGCAAAAATGAAAATGTTACCGAAGACGAAATTAAAAATATGATAAAAGACAGAACTAAACATTTATCCGTAACGATATAATAATAAAAATAATAATAATAGACAATATTATATACATCAGTAAAGAATTCTATAATACAATATAAAACAAAAATAAATATGATTAATTCATTAAAATTATTACAGTGGAATGCCAGATCGGCAATTTCTAACAAAAATAGTTTAGACTACTTTTTATTTACAGAAAAAATTGATATTGCTCTAATTTCAGAGACCTGGTTCAAACCAGGTAAATATGTAAATTTTCCTGGTTATAATATTGTAAGAACGGATCGAAATGACGGTTATGGAGGTGTCGCAATATTAATAAAATCGAAATATCATTTTGAAGAAATATCTGATTATCATAAAATTAAAGATATAGATACAGTTGCTGCAAGAATAACTATAAACAAAAAATATAAATTAAATATTGTGTCGTTCTATGCAAAGCCGGGTAACAAAGCCACAAAAAATAATTGGGAAAATCTTTTAATGAGTTTTCAACAACCCGTAATAATCGGAGGAGATGCAAACGCCCATCATTACCAATGGGGGTGTGATTCATGCGATAAGAAAGGGGAAAATTTAGTTTCAGCAATTGAAAAAACTAATCTCGTACTTTTAAATGATGGCACCCCAACCTTAATAAACAATATCCGCCAGAAAAGAAATACCGCAGTAGACATTACATTAACGTCCACCAACACTTGCTCGTGGAAAGTACACGATAATCCTCTGGGTTCTAATCACCTTCCCATAATTATAGAAATTCGATACAAAAAGGATGAAGCTACAAATTACAATTAGTCTACCAGAAAATGGCAAATTAAATCAGCTAATTGGTCCGATTTCGAAAAAACTACCCTAGAACATTCTTCATTACTTCCGGATAACCCCACATATGACGAATTTTTTAAATTTCTAAATAATGCATGCGAGAGCAGCATTCCCTCATATAAGGCGTATTTCAATAAAAAATTCAGTAAAAGCTGGTGGGACAACGAATGCGGGCGACTCCTTAGTCAAAGGAAACTGGCCTTTAGGATTTATAAAAATAATCCTACAACTAACAATTTAATAAAATATCAAAGGTCGGACGCTGAGTTTAAAAGGGTCACGAGAACTAAACAGAAGGAATCATGGAGAACGTTTACTTCGAGTTTAAATAAAAGCAACCCGATCAAAGAGGTATGGGAAAAATTATCAATTTTGAAAAATCGAAAACTTTCTAATAGACTATCCCCCTCATAGGAGATTAGTGCGAGGAGTTTTTAGACATTTTAGCCCCTCCCTTAGCTGCGCCTCAAATCACACTTAAAAGTGAAAACGACAAGGGTAATGAGGAACATCAAAAGCGACTTTCAGATAATTTTATCTTGGCAGAACTCCTAAAATCAATCAAAACTAATGCCAACAGCGCTCCTGGTAAAGATAATATACATTATATAATGCTAGACAAACTGCCTAAACATCTAAAGATAGTATTATTAAAAATATTTAATAATATATGGAAAACAAATTTAATACCTGACTCATGGCGGGAATATTGTGTAGTACCTATTCTAAAACCAGGAAAGGATCCGAGAGCAGCTACATCATACAGACCCATTTCATTAAGCTCTTGTATACTTAAAACGTTCGAAAGAATGATTAAATATAGACTCGAATGGTGGCTGGAATCTCAAAATAAATTACCCGATTATCAGTTTGGTTTTAGGAAAAGGAAGTCAAGCATAGATAGTTTATTAATACTACATTCTAGCATAAATATCGGTTTTACGAAAGGTAAAAAAACAGTAGGATTATTTTTGGACATTGAAAAAGCATACGATTTAATACCTTTACATATACGAGGGGTGATCAAAAAGTTCCAGGACTGTTGAGATTGCGCGGCAATGGAGTGTCATAGAGCAGTGCGGTTGGCAGCATTGTTTAGCGTGACTCTTCCTGAGCTCAGCTGTTTATTCAGTTTGTTGATAACCTTCTTCATTGCAAAGTTACTGCTGTTTTCGTAAAAAAAAGTTTTTTGTGTTCGGCGATTCTTTCCCTTCATGGGTCTCTTAAGTTTTGGAAACAAGAAAAAGTCTGCAGGGGCAAGGTCAGGTGAATATGGAGGCTGGGGAATGACCGTCATTCCATTTTTGGTGCAGTAGTCGCGAATGAGCAGTGCGGAATGAACAGGCGCATTGTCATGATGCAGCACCCACTCACCGCTCCGCCACAACTCTGGTCTCTTCCTCCTTATTGCCTCGCGCAAATTTCTCAGGGTTTGAAGATAACGAAAGCGGTTAATGGTCTCATAACATTTTACCCAACTTCACACAAAACTTTACGCAAACGCGTTGCTCTTCCTTTACATTCATTTCACAAAATCGCCGAACACAAAAAACTTTTTTTTACGAAAACAGCAGTAACTTTGCAATGAAAAAGGTTATCAACAAACTGAATAAACAGCTGAGCTCAGGAAGAGTCACTCTAAACAATGCTGCCAACCGCACTGCTCTATGACACTCCATTGCCGCGCAATCTCAACAGTCCTGGAACTTTTTGATCACCCCTCGTACTTTCACAAAAAATGGAAGCCATTGACGTTCCCCGAAAAATTATTGAATTCATACTAAACCTAATTAGTAACAGGAAATTATTTTTAAAGGTCAAAAATAACATAATTGGGACGAGAATGGCACAGAATGGGATACCGCAAGGTGGAATTCTTAGTGGACTACTTTTCGCTATAATCGCGGCCGATCTAAGAAAATACATACCAGAAGAGGTAGCTATACTACAATTCGCTGATGACACCTGTCTATATGTCACACATAAAAACATCAATCGTTGCCTCGAGTTATTAGAAGAAGCAGTAAGAGGTCTAAAAAAATGGCAGCTTGATACAGGTTTGAGCATATCAGTTTCTAAGTCGGTGGTCTGCCCCTTTAGTAGAGAACGAACTTTTCCCCTTGGAGATCAAGTTGAGCTGGCAGGGATTAACTTCCCGTGTGTTACTTCCGTTCGATTTCTAGGTCTCCGTTTCGAAAGAAAATTAAATTGGAACCAGCACTTAACAGAAATTCAAAAAAAAGCTGAAAAATTAATGGTACCACTAAAAATGATTTGTACGAACAATAAGTGGGGGGCCGATCCCAATATGTCGTTGTTATTTTATAGGAGTACGATTAGGGCAATGTTCGATTATGGGGCTATAATTTATGGCGAAGCATGTGATAGTACATTAAAGAAATTAGATATCATACAAAATAGATGCTTAAGAATGTGTTTAGGATTGCTAAATTCTACTCCAATAGACGTGCTTTATAATGAGGCGGGGGAAACCTATTTAAAATTAAGAAGACAACAATTAGCGGATAGATTATTCTTTAAAATCAAATGTAGGAATAGAAAATGCTATAGCAAGATTGTGTCACTAAGCATCATTATTTTAACCTCGTCTTATTGGAAAAAGAAAACAATATGTCCCTCTTATCTACAATAGTTTCATAAAATATCAATCCGTAGCCGAAAATGTATTTAGCAGTAATATGCTACCAGTATATTCACTTGAATATGATATGCTATTTCAAACATATAATATAATAATTAATAATAAACTATATTCGTCACACCCTGTCACCATTAATGCAGACTTAAAAGCCTTTCTAACAAATAACTGGCCTGAACACATCAATATTTACACAGACGGGTCCAAAACAAGCGATAATACCGGCTCTGCAATATACGTCCCTAAGTATAAATATACCGCACAGTACAAACTACCTAGCAATGTATCTGTTTACAACGCCGAATTATATGCAGTACTGCAATCGCTGAAATTTGTAAATAAATCAGATGACAATAAATTTGTAATATTAACAGATAGTATGAGCGCGTTATTGGCAATAAAAAATAATAGTAATATTGATAAAAATAATATTTTAGTTGACATAATTAAGGAACATTTTTATGCAGTAAATCAAAACAAGGAAATAATATTTATATGGATTAAGGCGCACGTAGGAATTCCAGAAAATGAGAAGGTTGATCTCCTCGCTAAAAATTCAGTTGATCTTCCACAAATAACTGACATAAAATTACCTTACTCAGATTGGTATTTAATGATTAGAAAAGATACGATAAACGAATGGTCAAAATATTATCAGGAATCGAACACTGGCAGATTTTATAAAAATCATGTACCACAAATTTTAAATAAACCGTGTTTTTTTAAATGAACTTAACAAAGGACATGGTAAAAAAATTTTCTCGGTTGAGAACAAATCACGCGTTATGTAAAGCTTACCTGCAACGGATAGGGGTTGAAAATACTTCTGAATGCGATAAATGCAAGCAAAAAGAAAGCCTTCGACATATAATTTTGGAATGCCCAGCATACAAAAACCAGAGGAAAAAATATCTTAATTTGTCAAATACGGATAATTACGATATGCAATATAAAAAATTACTAACTACAAACAAAAGAGAGGAAATCATTAATATATCAAAATACCTTCGCTCAATAAATAAATATATTTAATATTCGTCTATTAAAATATAGAAGCATATATTTTATATATAGTGTATATATATATGAGTATGTATATAATACATACTCATATTTAATACATATGAGTAAATATTAATACAAACATACGGGTGGCTGTATGGAAAATTGTCCAATGCCAAAAAAAAAAAAAAAAAAAAAAAAAAAAAAACAATCTATGTGTAGAAGCAGGAATAGCTCCACTAGCTGTCAGGAGACATCAACTTGCATGCGGTTATATCGGAAGACTAAAATTCAATGATAAAAACCCAGCATGGAAACATGTATTTCAACCCAATATTAGAAAATGTACTGAAAATCAAAGACTGCAGGCCCCACTCGGAATAAGAGCAAGAAGGTATATCGAAGAAATCAAGAATTTCCAAATAGGCAACGATGAATATCATTACCCACCATGGACTGTAAAAATACCACCAATAGACTTATCGCTAAATAAATATAAGAAAAATGTTACCCCGGAATATATTTATGTTTCAGAATACCAAAAAATTTTAGATAAATATCGAAACAGTGAACACCTTCATACAGACGGGTCAAAAATAAATAGTAACGTTGGGTGTTCTTAACACTAATTTTTAACACTAAAACTATCCAATACAGGCTTCCGTACACAACTAGTAATTTTACCGCGGAATGTTATGCAATCAGTGCAGTCCTGTATCATGTAATCCTAAGTCACGGGCAAAACTTTACTATATTCACAGATTCGCTATCCGCAATAATGGCTCTAACCAAAATGTATTCTAGCGACCAGATAATTAAAGGAGCCCTTGCCTATTTCTCGACAATAAATGACCTGAACAAAAATGTAGTGCTAGTTTGGGTACCATCGCATGTGGGAATAAAAGGAAATGAAGAGGCGGACCAAGCAGCCAAGGAAGCGGCAGTATCATCATCGTTAGAAGTACGGAATATTTACACTCCAACCGACATATCGAATTATCTCAAACGCCAAGCTCAGATGACATGGGTCCAGCTATGGGATAGAACGGATCAACAAAATAAATTGAAAAAAAATCAAATCCGAAATAAAACCCTGGAGGAGCTCTTACCGCAGCATCAGAAAAGAGGAGGTGGTAGTAGCAAGACTGAGAATTGGACACACGCGCCTTACTCATGGACACCTAATCGAAAGAGACGCCCCCCAAAATGTGCAACGTGCGGAGTACAGCTGACAATCAGCCAATCATAGAAGACTGTCCTCGTTATGCAACAGATTTGCAATGGTTAGGAACAGAACGTAAGCTCCAAAAGATCCTGGGTGATAATATTACAAATATGGACAAATTAATTAAATTTCTGAAAGATAAAAATTTATTTATTTATAAAATTAAAACATAATTATAAAATGAATATTTGACTAAACGAAAGAGGACACTAATAACCCAAGCTGTTGTGTGTCCGTAAACAATAAAACCTACCTATTATGACTTAAAAAACTCTTTGCAAAAGCCATCTGGTTAAATTGGTTTAAATTAGAAAATCTACAGTTAACATCGCCAATTAGGATAAAAGGACATTCTGTGTAAGATGCAGTTAACTTATTTATAGAATTCTCTAGAGATTCTAAAATAAAGGGTAAATCTATGGAAGGTTTAAAATATATAAAACCCAATATAAACTCGTAACTGTTAACATTAACCAGTATAATAATCCATTTATGGCATTTATCAATAATTTTAACTTTAAATGTTGATTTATCATAAATTATGGCTAGGCCACCACTGGCTCTACCACGACTCTTTTCTTTAATTGCAGACGACTCGATTAGATCACAATGAGATAATATGAGTGGAATGTCATCTCTGGATATATTTCTGGCCAAATGTGTTTCAGATAGACAGATTATGTTATTGCAGTTATAAAATTTGACAATATCTTGAATATTTTTAAAGCCATTCATATTCCGTCGAATAATGCTTACATACTGATCTAAATGGTCCGCTAATCCTTGAGTTTGATTTTCTTTATGTTGATATTGATGTTCCTTAGACAGTCCAGGTTCGGCCCACGGTTTGTTATGACAGCTCACCGATTGCTATGTCCCATCGCTCATCTGAGGCACACTAATATTTGACTCCGAAGACGATTTGAAACGAAATTGTTTTAATTTCTGGGCTATGACAGTCCTCTCTTCTTCTTCCCGACTTCTTTTAACATTATTTTCTAAATCAATGGCTCTCACCAAGTTTACTATATCTTCAAGCGAATAACGCTTGTTCTCAAGTATTACATTACCATCTTTGATTTTTGGCTTTTTTCCATAATTTTTTAATATTAATATGTAAGGTCGAAAGTCCTTATAAAATTTTCTCTCCTCCTTAGTGCGGTCGGGAGCTACTTTATAGCCGATTTTCGAAAGTTCGGGTCCAGCTTCAAAAATTCTTTGTTTCATAATAATAGATGTTAGTTTAATGAGGATTGGCCTCTTCTCACTTCTTCGCCCTAATCTGAAGCAATCATCAATATTTGTTATGTCTAAGTCTATTTCTCAAATATATCCACAATTTTTTTTACTAAAAAAAAATTTATTAGATTCGTCTGTTTCAGGAACATTATAAAGAATTATATTTCTTTGCCTGCTATCGAGGTTTAATTTACGAATTTCAAAGTCTTGCGCTTGTAATTTAGAGTTAATTACCTCATCATTTTTTTAAACCGTTTTCAGTTCTATAACACAGGTTTCAAGGGTATTTACTGTAGTACAAAGTGAAGTATTAATAGCTGTTATTTGAGTTCTATTATTAAGTATTTCTTGACATTTATTGTCATTGTATAAAGACTATTTATTGACATTTGGATATTTTTCAAAGCCTCTTCTATTTTTTCCATAATGATTATTTATTATTGAATTTTATGTTTATATAAATATTGTTTTTTAAAAAGAAAATATATCAACAATTGGTGATGTCTGTGATAGTCAGCTGATATGTATATTAAGGAAGACTTATGACTCACAACTACGTATAGGATACGTCACATAACGTGTATTAGCAGGCGTTCATTATCTCTACTGCTCCTTACTCCAAATTATAATTTTAATAGTGAAGATTTCTTACTTAGAGTTACAGTTTCTCGATACAAATTACACAGTTTTTAGTAGCACAGTTTACACAATCACTTTACACACTTTATTACAAGTTATACAAACTTTATACCAGATATTTGAATAAATTCACAGAGCTACACTTAAGCGTGGTGTACGGTACAATGGCTGAAGGCCAACTCCCAATTGTCTGTAATAAAAGCTTTTATTTCCTGATTTATTGCGAAATGAGGTAGGGAGTTTATTTTCTTTTTTATTATTATGTTGAATTTTTGTAACAGCATTTCGCGGTCGAAAGAGAATTGAGGTAGTATGTAAGATGAATGAACTTGGTTTAATCTTTTTTGATATTTTATAAAATTATTGTAAATAAGTGGTGGGTATTTCTTATTTTGCCAATAATCCTTGCTTAATATAAGAACGCATAAATTTACTATTTTAGTGTAACATGAGGGATTTCTAGCTTTTATCTTAAAAATAATTTCTAATACATCTATTTTGGATGACCTCTAATTTTTTTAATGATGTATCAGCGGCTTCACCGTATATGACTGCTCCTTAGTCGAAAAATGCACTTATAGTACAGGAACCAGATGCAAAAAATCTCACCCATAGAACATAGACCTATAAATTGCACCATAGTTAGAAAAAACAGAGTTAAGTGCAAAACCGACAGTCTGGCAGCGATAAAATTCTTACTAATGCCTTAAAAATAAATTTGAATAATTAATTTTTTCACGAAAATTCACCCATAAAACATACGCCTGGAATATGGCTTGATCGTTAGGTTTTTATTTCTGTAGAAAGGGAAAAATCGTCTGGCAGCGATAAAGCTCTTACTAGTGTCTGCCAGACGCGCGCGAGAATCACAAAAACTCACCCATAAAACACACGATTCATTCTTGAGCTAATCGACTCAAAAAGGTTGGCTGGTTAAAAATTCTTACTAATACTCGCCAGACGCGTTTATAAGTAAAAAATCGTTCCGATCCAGGTGAACATTTGCCTTATTTTTCCATTTAATTTTCTTTTTCCGCATTTCTAAATGTTCTTAGAAATTATTTCTAGGGTCGTAACATTCATATTTAGCAAAAATAATTATTACTATCGATGCTAATTATTTATATCGGAGTTTAAAAGCAGCAAATGCATACTACCAAGCATTATTTCTTGGGACGACGAGGAGTTATTTTCCAGTCGATGTATTTTTTTTGCCCCAAAATAACTGCCTAAAAGATCATTGATTACTCAATGTGAATATATAAATATAATGTTGTAAGCAAATTCTTTGTAATATTTAAGTCACTTTTTTAAGAGTTTATTTTTTATTGATTCACCTTATTTATGTAGAATTTGTGTTTAAAGTGTTTAATTATAAGTACTTCTTTGAGTAGATTTAATGTAAAAATTTTCATTCTGCCATAAACAGAAATATTGATCTAAAAATGTTACAAAAACAATCTATTTTATAATGAAATATGAAAAACCGGAATCAATCACCTTTTGTATGAGATTGTGCAAATCTCATAAAATACCAAGAACCGAAATATAACAATAAACGTTGTAAGAAAATACAAACAAACCGCATATATTATCTGTATAAGAAATCTATATATCTTCATATATATATAGAGTTTTATTTACCACCAAAATATAAACATATTAAAAAATTGGATATAACAAATAGATATAGAAATGAAATTAGAAGAAAATCAAATTAAATATTCGCCATCTATCGTAATTGACATAATGCATTGTGAGAAAAATGTGGGGGACCAAATTTCTAAAGCACAGCATGCATTTTACGCTTCCTTTGGTTGCAAGGACCGGAATTTGTTATTTAAAAATCCAAAGCTCTAAGGAATTTCCTACATCGTGTTCAACGAACATTCTATCTTCAGTTGATCGAAATGGTATAGAACAGTTTGTCTGCCCTTTATATGGTGGTAATTGCTTCTCTTTTGATTAAACAAGATTATTATACAAAAGAGGGTATGAATTGAAAGGAGTGTTTTATCATCAAAGTTACAAAAAGGAGTTGATATATCGTACCCTTAGTGTTACTGAGTTCTTCTTAACAAAATCAAACAATAAATGTACGTTGAATAAGTTTGGTGCAACTTCAATAAGGCGTTTTCCTCCCATCAAAACTCTGAGGACTTAGGCCTATTAAAAAATTGCACTGCATATCACAAACGGATAAAGAAATTAAAATAGAAGAAAGTCAAAATAAATATTCGCCATCAATCGTAATCAACACAAATGTATGAAAAGTGAGGGGTCCCAATTTTTAAAGCGCAGTCTACGTTGCACGTTTTTTACCTCGAGGTACCCAAGACCCCTTTGCTTATAATCCTATTAACCCAGAACCGGATCGAGAACATGAAGACTAAATCGGTAATCGGGTGATGAAGTTTTCCAATATTTATTTCGACATTCATTTCTTTGTGATTTCGTTTCATTTCGATCCGTATGCGAAAGGGAGTGCAATTTTTTAATTGTAATTTGTTTATATTTTAATGATCAATGAAAATCATTTCATATACACTAAATATATGTTGTTTTTATTTTTCTAGCAATCTCTGAAAATATACTGAAAATAAATGTAATTGTTGGTCATTAAAATAGATTAAATTATGTAAAAAATATGTGAGATTCGTTGCCCATATATGGCTTATAAGGTATCTTTAGGTAAAATAAAAAAAAAGCTTGAGGGTGTGCAGAAACTTTTTTTAGCAAGTGTATATTATTATATATGTATATAATGTATATTATTATATATGTATATAATGTATAATATATATATATATATATATACATAATATATAATATTATACATATAATATATATATACAGGGTGTCCTAGACGTAGTGTAAAAAAAAAAAAGATGGGTAATACTGCATGCTAAATGGGGTAGAATGACGCATAAACCAGTTTACTATCTCAATGTGTTGAGGAGATAGATTTTTTTGTTTATATTTTTAAAACCTTACTTTTTTTTCTGAAAAAAATGACAGTTTTCTCTACTTTGGTATAGCATAGAAAAAGAAACAACGATATTTTCTTAATCAGCATTAAATTCCAAAAGATAAGATAGGTCTAGTTATTTTAAATCCACTTTCAGTGGGACTTATAACGCGTAAAATACAAAGCATTTATTAAAACTTAAATTTTTAAGTTTTTGAAATTTCCTCACTCCTAACTGGAACACCCTGGAAGGCGTAAAATTTCCTTAAAACTGTGGAATGTAGTTAGCTTTTTAGTGTTGTGACCCATTCTACAATTACATTTCACCTTTTGAATCTAAAAGAATTTTTTCTCGTGAAAAACACGCTAGAGAATAAATACTTGATTGCTCCACGTACCTACTAAAAAAAAGTACTTGATTGAATAAAAGTATTAGTTATTTTATCTCTTGTCCATATGCATGAGGGGTAAAGAGTTGTGAAGGTTGCAGCCCTACCTCCCCCCCCCCCCCCCCCCCGAAAAAAATAAAAATAATGTTATTTATAGGGAGTTAAGGGGGAGGGGGATGATCTAAAGTCTTGCTGATTAACTAATGTTACATAAACATACTTTTTTTTTTCTTTTTTTTAATACTAATAAAAAACAACAATTTAGGATTATTTGAAGAAATTAAATACACCAACAGAAAAATGACAATTCCGAAGTAATGGTGGACATTTTGAACACGCGCTGCAATAATCCATTTTAATGTGGTTCTACAATAATAATAATCTTCGATATTTTTTTTATCTTCAACATTTTTTGTGTACGATTTTTTAAATTTTAGTAGATAAGGAGAAAATATTAAAGAAAGTATTTTGTTAATTTAAACTAAAGAGTTCCTTATTTTTATTTTAGATTATTATTACCATTTTTACATTATTTAGAATTCATATATTATATGATATTATATTCATATATATTGTTCTTTCTAGTGTTAAAAAAGTGAAAAAAAATTCTAACTCATGGGTAGTTCAGGAGGAGGAAAATTCTATTAATTTAGAGTAGTGAGTTTACACCACGTAAGAAGGACAATTTTCTTTACCTCGATGTTAAAATAATAACATCTAAGGCCCAAAAAGTGATGTGGAATTGTTTCATGGGTCACACCACTAAAAAGCTAACTAAATTCCGCAGTTTTTAGGAAATTTGACGGGTGCTCCAATAGAGAGTGAGGAATTTTCAAAATCTATTAAAAATTTAACCCTTTGCGGACCAACCCTTGATTTCATGAATTGTCCACACGGTCCGATGCCGGTCTAAGACCGGCGTAAACAACCCCCGCCATCAGTCCATGTCTGTTTGTTTACATCGCACCCTGGTGGTCCGTGTAGTTTTCTACCAAATAGCACATTTTGTTTTAGGGGTAATAAAAATGAGAATATGCTTATTTATCCTCTTAAAATCTATATTTAATCAAATTAAAACATAAAAATAAGTAATATAATTTAATTAAACGATACTTTTTCATTGTGTGGTAACTTCGCAAAAGTTTCCCCAATAAGAGACAGATTTGTGGAGCATTTCTCAGAGTAAATTATTAGTTTCTCTCCTTCCATTTTTCAATTTGAAACTCCAAAAATAACCAATAATTACAACGAAAATGATAAAACTGACACTAAAAAGTTTCAAGGTTTATGAAATAACAACAAACTACTGGTTTGTTGAACATTATAGTACATTCAACAAACTGGTTGTTGAATGTACTATTTGGTACCAAAATGGTCAGCTGATCGTCCAGAATAGTGCTTTGTATTCAAATTATGCCAAGGAGGACTTGGTAAAAGTCTAGAGGGACAGAAAATCGATGCCGGTGAGAAACCGGCCTAGGACCTCTAGCGTTAAATATGTTTGCCGGTCCCAGCTCGTCTAAGGACCGGTAGGACTGGTGACGGTTAGGCACTCGCGGACCGTATGATGTACTTGTTTATGCCGGTCCCAGGTCGGCATTGGTCCGCAAAGGGTTAAGTTTTACTAAATGTTTTGTGTTTTGCGCGTTATAAGTCCCACTGAAAGTGGATTTAAAATAACTAGACCTATCTTATCTTTTGGAATTTAATGCTGATTAAGAAAATATCGTTGTTTCTGTTTCTATGCTGAACCAAAGTAGAGAAAACTGTCATTTTTCAGAAAAAAAGTAAGGTTTTAAAAGTATAAACAAAAAAAATCTATCTCCTCAACAAATTGAGATAGAAAACTCGTTTCTGTGCCATTCTACCCCGTTTAGTATTTAGTATTACCCAATTTTTTTTTACACTATTTCTGGGACACCCTGTATATAAATATATATATATATATATATATAGATATATATATATATATATATATAATAAAATAGATAGTGTGCTTTAGAGCAAAACTTAAATCAAAATGAAACAAATAAAGATCAATTTTGAGGGAGCCTCTAGTGTAAAAAAAAAAAAAAAAAAACTACAAATTAAATATTCCAATTGGCATTGAAATAAAAAAATGAAAAATTAATTGTGCATATCTAATGATTTTTTTTTTCGGTTGGCGTATGAGACCTTTGGCCGTGCAGTGTGGTCTACTTACAGACATTTTTGTTGGTTGCGGTATCACAGACAGCCTGGAGGGGGTAGCCCAACCTCACGTTGCTGCAAGCCATGGTCACCATGGTGCAGCGGCAAACTGCCCATAGCTCCATAATCCCATTAGGGCCAATTTGGCAGTGTCCTTCCCACCGATGGCGTTAGTTCTCTCGGGTTCAAGGACAGTGACAAACTGGTCTAGTTCCAAGGATTATGGACGCCAAGAGTCAGCAGGCCCCGAGGACCTATATTTCTTTCCCTGAAGCATACCGGTCTTTTACCAAACCTCCGGGTGGTTACTGATATCCTGGGAAACCACACCACGATTCTCGATGGGATACACGGGGAAGGTACATCAGGTCGGTGTGAGTCGCCTCCAGTTGGCTGACGGGCCTCACATACCCGGGGGTGGGGGTAGGCTTGGACTGCGTGGCGTTCATTGGCGGGTGGTCACCCGAATGGAGCTGTCACCCATCCAAGTAAACACGCTCGACGTTGCTGAACTTTGATTACCTATTGCAAGCGCCTTTGTCCTCTCAGCCGCTCTCCCTACCCTCATGTGGGAACATCAGGCTACAGTGCCCCACTCACTGTCTGGTGTTCCCCGCTTGCCCGATCCCCTGTAACGCCTACTGTCACCTCCTTGTGGTGCCCCCTGGGGAGTTGTTTACAACTCGCGAACGACAGAGGCGCTGGCACGGGCCAGTCCTCCTTGGGCCATGGTGGTAAGCCCCCCCCCCCCCATCATGCCTAAGTAGGAGCATCCGTAGGACGGGTTGGTGAGAAACCACCTGTCCGGCCCGCTATCCATTCGGGATTTAAGGCGGTGATGCCAAATGGTACCACGGGGATGACGCTCTCCCGGTCGTCATCGTTGGGTGGTGCCAGGGCCCCTCGGGGTGCCTGGTGCGGACGTGGTGGTCGTGGTTACTGAGACCACCAAGCGTCGACCTGTAGAGGTCATGAGTGTTTGTTGGGGTCAGGCTGGTTAGCAGGTTCTGTCCCCTTCCTCTCTCTTCCGGCCTTTCATGGCATGGAGGTGGTCGGTGTAGGTCACTGGCCAGGTACGATCACCTTCGAGAGCCATGAGTGGATTACCGGGCTTCTCTCTGTCCGCTCAGCCATCCCGCCCAACCCCCTGCATATCTTATGATACATACGTATATATCGTATGCTAAGGTTCGGTGGGCCGGTTTATATAGATCTGAAGACCTAGAGCGGGAATGAACCTAGGATTTGGGCTGAAGAGATTCGGAGATATATGATGGACGGCGGGATCGAATAACTTGGAAAAGAAAGGATGACAGGAAATAATTAGGGCTTTAGGGAAGATATGACCACTTTTTCTAAAAATGTGAGATGGAGAGGTCTCTTGGGAAGGCCAAAACATAAAGCATACGAAACAGTTAATAAAACGTTTTAATTTTTCTTTGATGTCCCAAGAGATACCACTGGGGGTATAAGTGGGGAAATATCAGAGAAGTGACCAGAAGCCTACGTGTTTAAATTGGAAAAAGGTTGAGGAGATGATTAAATTGCTTAAAGGAGGAAAAGGTAAGACGGGAAATATTGGATAGTTTGGTCGAAGGTTACACGAGGTTTTTGACAGTAGGGTAGAATTTGATGGGATTATTATTTAGGAATAGGGTTGGAATATTTGTAAAGGTTTTAGGAAGATTATTGGAGCCTATTAAAAGTGCCTTCGTTTTCTTGCATTCAGCTTCAATTTGTTAGCCTCTGCCCAAGACTGATTCAATTCAAATCATCCTGAAGCTTTTTCGTCGCTGACAATAACTGGGAAGGTTGAGAGGATAGGTATATCAGAAGAGGAAGGTCACCCATCCTACCATATTAATACCATATATTAATGGTAAAACAAAGTGGTACATAAAGAGGAACGCTGTGGGAAACATGGGTATGGACATGATGGCATGGACGTTGATCCAAGCTAGGTTAGTTAACTCTTCGCTTACATCCTTGCTTAAACGTAAACCTATATATATATCTGGTCTGAGTAGCAGAAAGCCTCTTTCAATTTAAGTCAGTACTGACTGAAGCACCAATATTAGCCAGACCAGACTTAGAGTAGTCTTATCAATTACAGACCAACATCAGGTCTTAGGTCTTAACTCAAATCAAAGATGGTGAAGAGAGGGGCTTTAGGTCATCGCTTTAGGCTCTCGTAGACTAAGTCCGGTTGAAAGATATTATACCGTGACCGAAAAAGGCATGCCTCGCAGTTCATTAGGTGTAGAAAAGAATCGGCATCACTTTACTGTTATATCTGACCACTCCAGACTTAAGTGATTACTGAATTTGAAAACCCATCCGGCAGTTTAGCTATATGGGCTCTGCGCTCCCAACCTTACGATCACAAAGTGGAATACCGCAAGGGCAAACTCAATACAGTGACCGATGCTTTATCTCGTATTTCTGGAATCTCAGTTTTATCTACAGTCCCCATCAAGGTTCTTTTTACCCATAATATGTTGTCTTCATTAACCCCCATAGCATCCGTGATAATCAGATAATCCGGTATGATCAGAAATTTTACTGAGTCAAAAAGTCCCTAGAATTTCACCTAGGATAGCTGATAAAGGACGGATGGATGCCAACGAAAGAGAGCTTTGAGACCCTTTGAAGGACAGCTTGAGGACCCCTGTGAAGAATGAAACGTTATCGATCCTAGACATCTACGGGGACCTATATCATTCTTATAATTGGCATGTTAAGTAGTTTAGATTGTATGATGGTCCTTCATAACAACATCTATATCACCACTGTCATTCAGACAAGGTGGCTAGGGTTAGCAGGATATATAGAGAGAGTGGCCGTGGTTCAAATTCTCAGGGAGATTTTGAAGGAACGGTTGTATGGGCGAAGACTGGTTATAACAGCCGATCCATACCCGTTCAAAGAAGGCCTAGTGTGGCAGGCATATGTTACTTGGCTCACCCCGGAGCTATCGAATCGGAGAACTGAGTATAGATGACTGGTGGTAAGCATCGGGTCCAAGTGAGTGGTCTCTTGAAAGGTGAAAAGCACGATTATCTAAAGCATCGCTTAGTTTTATTTGCTCGCATAGTTCATTTAGTTAAAGCAAATAGATAATATTATATTTAAAAATTCAATTGTGATTGTGTAAGTTTTTCTGAGGTACTTATCCTAATGTATAGTCAACCACCGGAGTAAGTTTAATAAGGATTTCAAGCTTTCATTGGAGCATGAGCCCCTGTCAGAAAAGTTCTAGATCTGTCATTGACACGTATAGGATGCTGAGGGTTCTTCTTGTTTACTCGTGGATTGTAGCACCAGTTAAAAAGAAAAAGGGGTGATTAATTCTGATTCGGAGTTAAAGCCATTTTAAGAAATGATGTTTGTTGGACACTATTAACAATCTTCAGAACCTAGATACACAGGGATCCCAGACATCATTGTTGATTTGAAATCGAATAACGAGTAACTTGCTGTTACTGGTTATTGCTCAATGTTATTTATTTTATTTTATATATAGATGGTTTGTTATTTTTTAATTATTTTTGTCAAAAGAGAAAATTGGCCGGTATTTAAAATTGGTCCTCTGCATCTCGTTGCGGACGCTCTGGAAATTAGCGTCTGCAACGGTGATGTCGGGCTCCCGGGTTATTTATTCCATTTTTTCTCAGCATGAAGGTTAAACTTAGTGAAAAAACGGAAATGATTATTTACACATGATAAGCAAATATAATACAAACAATGACAGGGGAATAGAAATCCTTGTATGTTTTGGTTAATAGAAAAAAATTATAACATTCTAATATGCTAATAAAATTAATAATATATTAATTTATTTTACTTTTTATTATTTAGTGCGGATGGAAATTACGAGGTGAGATATAAATCCAATGTGTTAATCTACCCAAATGGTGAAGTATTGTGGGTGCCACCAGCTATTTATCAGGTAATATTTTTCAGTATGCGTATAACTTTTTATATCAGATTCTAAGTTTCAATCAATTTGAAAAATATCAATAAATACATAAAAATGAGGAATTTATTGGTATCATATTTTATGTACATGGGGATCATCTTTTAGATAATCCGTTTTCTAATTTATCTGGGTTATAATATTACAATATTAGGTTGCTAAAACTAAATTTACCATTTAATGGAACATCTATCATTAGCTTAATTCGAATTAAAAGTGCAATAGTGAGAAGAGGAAGAAAGTGTACATTAAAAGGAAATAAAGTTGTTAATTTCATATTATCAGGTCAGCGTTCCGAGCTAAGTATATTCTAAACTTCTGGGAAGCTTAAGAAGAGAAGTAAAGTAAACTTTATACGTGGGATAACGTTTCAGTAATAACGGATCATCATTTGCATTCAGAAAACTTACTGATAAAGTGATTAGAACAAAGGAAGGGAGGAGTGCATGCTTCCTCTTCAAAGCATTCGACCGAATCAGGAAAAGTGATATTCAAATAGAACTGGAAGACAGGATTGAAGATGTCCATTCTCAACCTACGAAACAAAAGTTGATGATGCTAAAAGCAATTTAGAAAAATAAATATGGAAAAATAAATGAAGGGGAAACTAATTTTTTAAAGACAGAAAAGTCGGCTGAACGCAACATAAGAGTGGTGCAACTGAACGGGAAAAGATGAGTGCAGATTGAAAATTTAAATGTAATAGAGAAGTACAGGGAATATGACCAAAACATCTATCTGGCATTTTTAAACCTGAAAGTAGCGTTCGGTTTGGTGCTTAGAAAAGAAATTTGGGAATTCTTGAAGGCAAAGAAAATTCCCTTAAAGCTGCTAAGGGCTATCAAGTCAACCTACAAGGACCCTAAAGGAGCTGTGTGCATACGTGGCCAGGAATCGGAGGTATTCAGAATGGACTAAAACAAAGAGACTCCCTGAGCTCACTTCTCTTTATTGTATAAATGGACGAAATTGCCGCCATATGCTTTCCCTCAAACCTTTTTACAATTAATAGATCATTGTAAATCATTTAACAGTCTATCAATTTTTAAAAAAAATTCAAGTAATAAAAAAAATATGCTGACACAACAATACACAAATAAAGAACTTTAGGGTGCCAAATGTGGTTGTTAAATAATAAAAATCTGGTGCGTGCGCGCAACACACAACTTTCACTTACCCACTTACTTACATTAGATTAGAAATGAATGCGTTGTGTTAATGCCACTTCTCAAAGTTACACATTTTTCCACATTCATTTCTTACCTGATATTAAAGAACACCTAATTTTCATTAAACATGGCGAATTTGATGAAAATCGTTAAAACCGTTTTTGAGATAATCGAAAAAAAGGTAAAAATCGGAAAAAAAGGTATGAAATAAAGTGCCCCCTCCCTTTGACCAATTTTGATGAAATCTGTGCTGTCACATCGCGGGCATATACCAACACCAAATACTGAGTTTTGTCAAAATCGTTAAAGCCGTTTTTGAGTAAATAAAAAAAACACGTGATAATGAGACAACATTTATTAAGTAAAGTCCCCCCTCCGGTTAATCAATTTTGATGAAATTTTTACAGTCATATCTCGGGCATATTATTACATCAAATACTCAGTTTAATCAAAATCGTTAAAGCCGTTTTTGGGTAAATAAAAAAAACACGTGAAAATGATACAAAATTTATTAAGTAAAGTCCCTCCTCCGGTTAATCAATTTTGATGAACTTTTTACAGTCATATCTCGGGCATATAAATAGATCAAATACTGAGTTTAATCAAAATCGTTAGAGCCGTTTTTGAGAAAATCGAAAAAAACATAAAAAGTTATTAAATAAAGTACCCCCTCCCTTTGAGTAATTTTGATGAAATTTATGCTGTCACATCGCGGGCATATACTTACACTAAATACCCAATTTCAGGATCGCACGGTTTATAGTTTTTGAGCTAGTCTGTTCACACACACACACACACACACAAACAGACACACACACAGACACACACACACACACAGACCATTTCGCGGGACTTGGTCATTTCGACTCAGGGGACCCCAAAACGTGTATTTCCGTTGAAAACCGGAAGTCGAAATTTTTCACGATCGCAATACTTCCACTTACTATATATTTCATATATAGGTAAGTGAAAGTAAAAAGGTGAGGGGAACGGCTAGAGGTTTGGGAATTAATATACATAAAATAGTTGGCAATAGGAAATACTGTTGATTAATATGGACAGGTGCATACTGTGGTATGGAATATTTTGCAAACAGTAATTAATACTGATGTTGGCCTTAATCACGAACCAATCACGAAAAGCGTGATTGGTCAGCGGGGCTATGCTGACAGGTAAATTGCTAAGACCAAAGGTAATTATTTTTAGTTTTTAAATGTATAAAATAGGATTAAGTTAATGATGTAAGGATCTTGCCTTAAGTATTAATAAAATAACAAACCAATTTTTTTATGAATTCATCCTTATATAATTTTTCTTTTTATTGTTGTAGAGTTCCTGTACCATCGATGTCACGTATTTTCCATTTGACCAGCAGACATGTATCATGAAATTCGGATCTTGGACATTCAATGGCAATCAAGTGTCCTTAGCTTTGTACAATAATAAAAATTTCGTTGATCTTTCTGATTATTGGAAATCCGGTACTTGGGATATTATTGAAGTGCCAGCATATTTGAATATATATACTGGAAACCAGCCAACTGAGACCGATATTACATTTTACATTACAATCAGGAGAAAAACGTTATTTTATACAGTCAATTTAATTCTTCCAACAGTTCTCATCTCATTTCTCTGTGTTCTTGTGTTCTATTTACCAGCTGAAGCAGGAGAGAAAGTGACACTAGGCATAAGTATCCTCCTATCATTGGTTGTGTTCCTTTTATTAGTATCTAAGATATTACCTCCAACATCACTTGTGTTGCCTTTGATAGCCAAATATTTACTGTTTACATTCATTATGAATACAGTAAGTATATTAGTTACTGTGATCATTATTAATTGGAATTTTCGGGGACCTAGAACACATAGAATGCCTCCATGGATTAGAGCTGTTTTCCTTTATTACCTCCCAATCTTCTTGTTCATGAAAAGGCCAAAGAAGACTAGGCTAAGGTGGATGATGGAAATGCCCGGGATGACAGCACCGCCACACCCTTCATATGGCTCGCCGGCCGAGCTTCCCAAACACATTGCACCTCCAGCACCGGGCAAGAGCAAGATGGAAATCGTAGAACTCTCTGATCTTCATCATCCCAACTGTAAGATAAACCGGAAACCAAGCACTGAACGGAGAGAGAGTGAGAGCTCTGATTCTCTACTATTATCACCGGAAGCATCAAAGGCCACTGAAGCAGTCGAGTTCATTGCTGAGCATTTAAGGAATGAAGATCAATATATACAGGTACATTCCATTTAATAATTTACTTCATCATATTTCCTTTACGCCCCTCCTTCCATCCTCGACGCACATGCCTCTATTACATTTTACTTTATATCTTGTCAGAATACCTATTCGTCCATTCATCAAACTTTAAATTGTAAGTTTCCGTAATTATAATATAGATACCATAACAATAATATAATAATAAAAATGTTTTATTTTCTCATTTGTAGTTACAAGATTTTTTTTCTTTTTTTTTTCTCCTTTTTCTTTTTTTTTCATCAATACATTTTTATGGCATTGGTCACTGTGACCGTCAGCCAGAATTAGTTGCCTTTCATAAAGGCATGATATAATAATATTTTAAATTAATTTAAATAAACATAGGTGTATCTATTCCTATTTAAACAGAAATATATCTCTTTAATATTTAAGTGCACAAAAATAATCCTTAACTTTATATTAATAATAGTAATCCTAATATACAAATAATGCCTATATATATATACATACACACACATACACACATGCACACACATACATATATTTACAAATAATCCATGACTAACCCTAAAAGGAAGTAAAAATTCACAACATAACTTATGTAACTAGTTTGTATATCAACGAATTATTTAAAATTCAATTAAATCTATTAACTAAAATTATTGTATCAGTAATTAAACTCCTTTACCAATCTGCCTCTGTAATGCCAGGCTAATTTGCAGTATTTTATCAACGAATTGAGGTTATCGCTGTTTAATATTTCAATAACTTCTTCAATTGTTAGAATGGCCTTAAAGAAGCATTTAAGTCGGAATTCGGACAAAATGGGGCATACTGCTATAAAATGGAAATTATTTTCAATTTCTTTTCGGTTACATAGTGAGCAAAGTTGTAATTGACCCTCGTTATATATTTTAAAATTTAGATACCATAAACCATATATATAAACTTATAGACCCACATCGAATTTCCTAGTAAAGCGTTTCTCTTAAGGCATGATCTAATTTCATCTTTTTTCCATTAGTTTTATATTTTTAAAAGTTTTTTTTATTTAAAGTATCTTCTATATTTTAAATAAAAATGGATGAAAATTTGTTCTAAAATCTTTTCTCTTCTTATACAAATATTTAAAAATTTAAAAAAGAATACGGGAAAATTAATTGAGTTTTGTATTCGGATGTTTCAGTGCTGTTTTGGGGGATATTTAGCGAAATTAAAAATTATTCCCAGACGTTGGTTGGTCCAAGGTAGTTTTGCATTTTCATGTTGAGTAATTTTTATAGTTTTGAGGAAGGAGATAGCCTAGGATATTCTCTCTCCTAACGGGAGGGTCGCGTTGCACGAAAAAAGGCGAACATTTTTGAATTGAAATATTGGTGGGGCGGATGTTCTATTTGAGGGTATGATTTTGAAGCGTATGTTACGGCTAGTCTTAATCTTCTGAATAGAAGAGGGGAGAATGCGGATTCCTAGCATAGGCTAAGTATAGGGCTGTTTCGGAATGCTCCCGTGGCGATTCGTATTTCGGCATGATGAGCCCCATCCAGCTTTCCTAGTGCTTGTCGGAGGCGAAGCCATAAACAAAAGATCCGTAGTCCATTTTTGAGCTATCATTACCTGGTATATTCGAAGTAAGCTAACTCTATCTGCCCCACAGGATGTTTGGCTTAATACATGAATCATATTTAATTTCTTTGTAGCCTTCGCTTTTAGATTAGAAATGTGAGTCTCCCAGGTTAACCTTTTATCGAATGTTAATCCGAGAAACCTATGGCTATCAGCGGATGGTATTATGGCGATCCTAAAGTTAGATCGGAGATTGGGGTGTATTCCGTTTTCTACTAAAATGGAGGCATTTTGTCTTGTCTGCAGAAAATTATATGTAGGTAGTATTTGACCATTGTTCTATCATGTTGACTGTTAATTGCTTTCTGTTGAATATCCTGTATATTTCCCGGCCGGCAGAAGATCGCGAGATCATCAGCATAGAGAAGTGGTATAACACCCCGCGGTAAATTGAGTCCCAGATCATTTATAGCTAAGGAAAAGATGGTGGGGCTAAGCACACACCCCTGGGGTCCTACATTGATTTGCTATCGTATTCATGCGAATGTTCACATCCGATTTGAACCCTAAATATTCGGTTGGAAAGAAAATGCTTGCTGAATGCGAAAACTTGTCCCCGAACCCCAATTTACATCAATTTATTTAATATGATTGTGTGAGTGATATTATCAAAAGCTTTGAGCATGTCAAAGAAGACTGCTATCATTCGGTCCCCGTTTACAAACATGTATTTGTGCTTCTGCCTTTATCAAATGATCTATTGTACCGACCTTTTCGGAATCCTGATTGGAATGGCTGAATGAGTTTATTATTTTCAATGATCCATTTGAATCTATTTACCATTTTCTCCATTATCTTACTAACACGACTCGTTATTAAGATCGGACGGTAGCTTGAGGGAACACGCTTATCTTTCCCAGATTTTAAAATTGGAATTGGCCGGTTTGCCAGACATGATTATAGTAATCTAGTAGCCATTGTTTTGTGCTATTTGGGAGATTTTTTATCATATCGTAATTTATGTTATCAGGGCCGGGAGAAGAACCTTTAACATCGTTCAAAATACTTTTTAGTTCCCACATTGTGAAGTCTAGTTCTGCGCATGCGCTAGCTTTAATAAATTACACGTTACATCGCTCTCTAAAATCTTACTATTTTCACAGTGAAACAGTGAAGTTGAAAGTGAAAAAAGTGTAATTAGTTATAATAACTACCAAGGAAGAGAAACAAAGTAAATACAGTGAGTAATCACTTGTTAACATAACATAACATTTAAGAGAACAATATATACCAGCTGCAGTTAGTGAATACGAGAAGGCCATAATCTCTCCAGTAGCCCGCTGGTTTATTTTCTTAAAGTTTACGTACTTTAAAAGTGTTTATTATTATTTTTTTTTCTCTCTTTCGTCTTTAATATGAAATGCGATACTTTCAGATGGTGATGTCCAGCAAAGGTAAAGTAAATAAAAGATCACGTAGTTTGTACACTACAAAAGTTTCCCCAGTCAAACTGAGGCCAAGGCGCCCAAAAAGGAGCTCACCACCAGCTTCAGCTGGCAACTCGAACGCGCTGGAATCAGAATCTCAACCGCAGCCGGGTATTTCTTATTCTTCACAAGTCATGGCTGAAGAGTCACCTTTTTTCACACCTAACCCCTATGAACCTCTATCCAACCATCAGACTGAGGACATGGAAGCTACAACTACCCCCAGGGAAGCCAAGCCTCCACCAATATTTATAACAAATATAAGAAATTTTCAACTCCTGTGCCAACAATTAAATAAAATAGTGGGGTCTGGAAAGTATTTATGCCAAAGTCGCACTAATGACACAAAATTAATCCCCGATACCCCTGTTACTAATAGAAAAGTCGTGAAATATCTGATCGAAATAAAGGCCGATTTCCACACTTATCAGCTACGCCAGGAGAGGGCGCTTGTCAGAAAATAACTCTATATAGGGTACTAGGGAAACAAGAAATAAGCATGGCGCACTGCCATCCAAACACACTGAGACCCAAACAACAACTAACTGTTATATTTCAAACAACCATACACTGGACAATAATCGATTACATACAAAGAGGTAAAACTAAACACACATAACTTCTAACACCCCCTTCCAAGTTCAAGTTACTATAAAAAAATTTTACTTGCTATATAAAAATATTAATGTTACTGAATAAAAAAATCTTGAAATTGTACATAAAAAATAATATAAAATGAACAGAATTAAGTCAATAGTTGCATTCATGTATTAAAATATCCCTAAACTTAATAAACTTGTGCAGCTCAAGGGCCTTAGTCAACACATCAGCCACTTGCTCTCCTGTGGGTATATACAGAATTTTTACAAAGCCTTTCTCTACTTCATCTTTAATAAAATGATGTTTAATGTCGATATGTTTCGTCCTTTTGGATTCTAAGGTGTTGGCAATCTTAATTGCCGACTGATTGTCTTCATAGATTATTATAGGCAAAACAATGTTCCCTAAAATTTCATCTAAAAGTTGAGCTAAAAACTTTAATTCTGTTAGACACATGCTAATGGCAACATATTCCGCCTCACTACTGGACAAAGACACAGTTGTCTGTTTTTTACTCCTCCACATAATAAAATTATCATTAAATTTCACAAGATAACCTGTGATACTTTTTCTATCCCCCATGTTAGCAAAATCCGAATCAACAAAGGCACTAACAGAATTAACAGTTTTTCCACTCTTACAAAATTTTACACCATACTCTGAAGTAGATCTTAAATATCTCAGAATTCCCTTTAGGTGTTTCCAATGACTTCTATCAAAACAATTTTGAAATTGGCTAAAATACATAATGGGGTAACTAAGGTCTGGCCTAGAACCTAACATTAAATACATTAATGCCCCTAAAAGCTCTTTATAAGGCAAATTATTGTCACAAGTTTTTGCTGCTTCCAGTTTTAATCCTGGTTGCATAGGTAATTTGGATGTTCTACAGTCCAACATATTAAATTTAGTTAGAATTTTGTTAATAAGACCTTTTTGAGTAATTTCAATAAAATCATCTTTCCTACTTATTTCTAGACCTAAAAATTTAAATGAATTTCCTTGAGAAATTAGTTTCATTTTAAAATCATTAATAAGCATGTGCTTTAAATTACGTAGAGAATCAACATTTTTAGTAAAAATCATTATATCATCAACATATAAAATGAGATAGATCCCATTGTGGTAATATAAACAAGGGTCTAGTTTGGATCGATTAAAGCCTAGTTTGATCAAATAATTGTTAAAGGTTAAATACCACCGTCTTGAAGATTCCTTAAGGCCATATAAAGCCTTTTTAAGCTTACATACCAAATGGTGACCAGAACTTTCTTCAATGATCAACCCTTTAGGAATTTGCATGTATACTGGCTGTTCTAAATCACCATGCAGAAAAGCTGATTTGACATCCATCTGGGTGATCTTGAGATTCTCTTCAACTGCGATGGCAAGCAATGTTCGAATTGTGGTCATCTTAGCTACAGGAGAGTAGACTTCTTCAGCTAATTTATTTTGTCTGAAACCACGCGCCACAAGTCGGGCCTTCCTTTTAATTTTCTTGTCAATTTCCTTTTCACAAAACACCCATTTACTGTCCACAAGTTCAACATTGGCTGGAGCTTCCACAATGTCCCACGTATCATTTTCTTTCAATGATTTTAGCTCTTCATTGATGGCTTCAGACCAACCTTTGTCCATCGCTTCTTCATACCTTTTTGGAATAGTTTCAGAAAAGGTGTTTTGCATCACACCATCTTCTAGATCATCCAAATTTCCCATATAACAAAAAGCTTCGTACAGCTCATAATCATTTAGGGCCTTGGGCTTCTTGACCTCTCGCCTAGACCGACCTTGAAAATTTTTCTTTTTCTTTTCAGCATCGTCATCACAGCTGATAAACGGTTCTTCGTCACTTTCACTTTCAGGCAAGTTTTTATTTTCTGTAATTGCATCCTCTGGAACTCCAGTACATTGCTTCTTTGTTGAACCTTCCTCTTCGGTCTCTTCATATACAATTTTCTTCTCTGATATTTCTTGCCCTTGATCCTCGGTTTTAACAAATTTTATATTTGTCTCGTCAAATGTCACATCTCTAGATATGTGAATTGTGTTATCAACTGGATCCCATAAACGGTATCCATTAGGACCATACCCAACAAAAATTGTAGGCTTAGCTCGGGGCTCCAACTTGTCTCTCTTCGGTAATTTCAGCATCCAAGCCTTGGATCCAAAAACCTTTAACTTATCCAAATCCAATTTTCCAAGATAAAGGATGGCTGGAATACCTCCATTCAAGACCTTAGTAGGAGACCTATTTAATTGATATGCAGCTGTTCTTATGGTTTCGCCCCACAAATGTTTCGGTAATTGAGTTTCAGCAAACATTGATCTTACCTTGTTTAACAACGTTCCGTTGATTCTTTCACTCACACCATTCATCTGACTAGAATAGGGAGCAGTAAACTGTATCTGAATGCCTTTATCTTGACAAAATTCCTTTAGTTTATAATTCTTGAACTCTCCACCGTTATCGCACCTAATTCTACAGACGGCTCCAAACTTTGAATTTAACTCCTTAATATAATTAATTAAATTTGTAGCTGCTTCATCCTTTGATTTCAGCAAATATATGACACAAAAATGGGAGAAATCATCTATTATGGTCTGGAAATATTTTTCCCCATTCTTTGTAGGGATAGACACAGGGCCTCCAATGTCAGTGTGTAACATTTCACCCACACGTTTAGATTTTCGACCGATTAGAGGTTTAAAAGGCTGACGCACCGCTTTGCCTCGACGACATGCATCGCATATTTCCTTTGAGAAAGGTAATCCCATTTTCTTGAGGCTCTCTCTGTTTAAATGTCCTAATCGTTGGTGCCAGATATCCGAAGAAGCTACATTACAATGTTCACTGGGACGAATATACATTTCCAAAATGTACAGTTTACCTAGCATGGAACCTTCCAAAGATACATTTTTGCCAACTATCTTTGCTTTGTTATCTTCAAATATGACTTTCATGCCAGATTCCACAATCTTTTTGACTGAGAGTAGATTTACAGTCAACTTAGGTACTATCAAAGCTTCAAGTTTAATGTTCACATTACCATTTGAAAGTCGAAGAGTGGCCTTCCGATCAGCAATAAGATCTTCACCATTGGCCATTTTGATTCTAACTGGTACTTTTATTTGGTTAATGTCCATCATATATTTTTCTAAGTCTTCTTTCACTAAATGATCAGTACAACCTGAATCGAGAATGAATTTAACACTATTATCAATGCACTCCCCAGAAAATGCTGTGATCTCTTGTTTGTTTGCTGCAATGAAGGTTATTTCTTCTTCCTTATCACACAGGTAACCTCTCCCAGATCGATGATCGTTGGATTGATGGAATCGATTGTCTATCTCAGTTCTCTGTCGATAATTCCTAGATCGATTATTGAAACTACCTGAATCAGTGGAACTTCTATTTCTTATTTTTGGACATGATGCTTTGAGATGACGTGTGTCTCCACATTCAAAACACTTCCTTACACCTTGTTTACCTTTTCGTTTCATATGAAATGCAGCATCTTCATCTTTATCTTCTTGCATCCCCATTTTAACTTCAGCGTCTAATAATCTGGATTTTACAAAATCTAATGTGAGTTCTGTATCCATAGCCTCCAGTACAGTGACTATTTTGTCATATTTTTCTGGTAGCGTCAGTAGCATATGACAAACGATGTCGTCTTGTTCCATCTGAGAACCCATAGACTGCAGTTCGCTTACTAATGCATCAAACTTATTAAAGTGATCCTGCAACGTTCCTGTACATTTGAGTGATAACAATTTTTTTCGAATCAAAAGCTTCGAAATTGTGCTCTTTCTTTCAAATACTTTGCTGAGGGCTTGCATCATTTCACGGGCTGCCTTAGAATTCTTAATGTAGTCAAGATGGCGGTCACTCACACAGTTAATAATAATGTTCCTGGCCTTCTTGTCTAATGTTTTGTCTCCCTGTTCATTCCAGTTATCCTCTATAGTTTCCTTGACACCTTTTTCATCAAGAAGAGCGATAACTCTAAACTTCCAATTTGGAAAATTGCCGTCCGTTAACTGAGGGTAAACCGTTGTGCTTGCCGCCATTTTCTCAACACCGGTTATTTTCCACTATCGCACTTATCTTATTGATCCAGGACCCGATTTAACGATTCAAAGCACTTACAGCTACCGAAAACTCTATCTGGGCCCATAACCTGTCAGAAAATAACTCTATATAGGGTACTAGGGAAACAAGAAATAAGCATGGCGCACTGCCATCCAAACACACTGAGACCCAAACAACAACTAACTGTTATATTTCAAACAACCATACACTGGACAATAATCGATTACATACAAAGAGGTAAAACTAAACACACATAACTTCTAACAGCGCTCAGGGTTGTTATTAGGCGACTACACCCAACCAGGCCTCTCGAAATAATCGAAGAAGAGCTCGCAGCTGCAGGATTTACAGCTCGTCAAATAGTTAGTATAATATAGAGAAGATAAAGACGAAACCGGAGTAAAACATAAAAAGCCTTACCCCTATTCTTTATAGACTTACAGCGAAAATATATACAACGTTACGAGCCTATATTGTACTAGAATTAGGGTGGAAAAGCCTTATCCGAAGCGTGATATAGTGCAATGCCACAAATGCCAAGCTTATGGCCACACACGACATTACTGCCACCATCTACCAAGGTGTGTAAAGTGTGGAGACCACCACTTATCACAAGACTGCAAGAAGCCGAGACAAACACCCGCAGTATGCGCTCTATGTCACCAAGGGTATCCAGCTAACTACAAGGGTTGCAAAACATACAAGGACCTAAATTCAAGGATAAAAGCAGCTCCCCGACAAACTTTGGTCAATTATTGCTTTTTGGCGAACATAAATCTTTGTTTCCCTCCTTCAGTTGATTTGGTGAGATGAAAAACTACTGAATAGCTGAAAATCACATACATATTTACTCTTCGTTAAACTTAAAACGAATAAATATAGACTTCCTTTGTAAAAGAAAAACCAACCGATTTATTCTCAGTTAATTTGTCATATCAATTTATACTCAGTAATAATCAAAAGCCGATCAGCAACACAAGAGCAGACTCATACTGATCCCCTCCTAATTCATTTACCCTCCACTAAAAAATTCCTAAATAACTATACGTAGAAAATTATTATTTCTAGATAATATTTATTTGCAGGGAAAGGCATAAAATCTTACCCTAAAGTATAGTTTAAACATTTTAACGAGTGTAAATTGATATGACAAATTAACAGAGAATAAATAGGTTGGTTCTTCTTTTACTAAGAAAGTCTATATTTATTCGTTATAAATTTAATGAAGATTAAATATGTATGGGATTTTCAGCTATTCAGTAGTTTTTTCATCTCACCTAATCAACTGAAGGAGGGAAACAAAATTCTGTGCACTTTTGAAACCACTTATTCGATAACAGCTACTCACGGTTTTCAATAAGACTGTTGGAGCCTGGCAACACTGAGGCAATTAAAATTTGTTGTAATCGTTAGTGTGTGTTATGTAAAAGTATTATAATAAAAACTATTGAAAGAGTAATTAAGGACTAGTTTATCACCAATTTGTACAATGTTTGTACTAACATTATACAAATTGGTTACCACTCGTTTGTTTGTGTTTGTGGAAGATTTATTATTAATCATGCCACGTAAGTCCTTATACTATAATTATTACAATGGCCGATGATGAAACAATATCAAAATCACCTCAAGATATTAATGGGCCTACAACTATACATTTTGTAGATAGGGTGAGGGTAAAAATTCCACCTTTTTGGACGGATAGCCAGAAATCTGGTTTTATCAGGTTGAGGCCCAGTTTCAACTTTCTAATGTAACTGCGGAAAACACAAAATTTAATTACTTGATATCTCAATTGGATCTCAAAGTTGTAGAAGATATTTGGGATATTGTTTCATCTGCAGACTCTAATAAATACACATTAGCGAAAAATAGACTGTTAAAAATAATTAATTATAATATACAAATATGTGAGACCTGGCTGTATGGGTAAAACCAATGCCATCCACTTAGAAAAAAAATCCACGGAGAAAAAAAATAAATAAATAAATAATTAAAGAAAGTGAAGAAAAACAATTAAAAAACCACCCTCAGACTAAAAAAATAAAATTCTGAAAAATATTTATTTCTTCCATGTTTTTTGCTACATACGAAAACTATCTATTAACACACAAGAAACCTGATTTTGGGTAAGCAAAAAGGACACTTATACCGAAGCAATCTTAACTAAAATTGTTTCCTTGATTTTTATTACGAAGGTAATAAAAAAGGTCCCATCAATTTATCTGCAAAATTGTGGAAATGGCAGATTTATGTCGGCCAAAAAGCAATTATTGACCACTGTGCGACAGGAAGAGGCCTCAAGGCCTCCTCGGCAACAAAGGAAACCATCCAGGACCGTGGACAAAACCGTGACATACCGTTGGGAGAGACAGATCAGCCTATACCATCCCAGCCCCTGCCACAACCACAACCCCTTACCACTTATCCCCAAACCCAGCCATCCCAAATTCCGAGCCACCATCAAATCTCGTACATTCCTCCTCCTAGCAATTCCAATGATATCACTAGCCTCCTGACATCATTCCTGTCCGATTTCAGATCCTTAGTCACCCCACTTATAACCCTACTTACAAACCTAGTTTCAAATCTTATCCCACCAATCAAGCATTGGAAGTCGCGCTTCTTGTATACTGGGGGGAAACTGAGATTCTAAATCGGAACGGGTTGGTAAATTTGACTCTAATTCAATAACCCTGAATTCTTCTTCTTATCTGGCATCACGACCCACTTGATGAGTCAAAGCCTGCTCCAATAAGGATTGCCAGTCCTTGCAATCCTTGCTCTCTATTGCGTGCCATTGCCTTCCAATTTCTTATGCCAAGCAGCTTTCTGGAGTCGGTAGCCACACAATCCTCCCCAGCGTTCTTGTGTATCGGACAGACTATAGTTTTTTTTTCCACTCGCTCGTTAGTTTCTCTTCTCTCCATATGTGCATTAGAAGTTCCTGCAGAAACTTTATAATAACCCTGAATGGTGCTTGAATAAATTGTTCTTCTAAATTTTTCGGCACGCATCGGTTAAAATTAAAACATTCGGCGACAAGAGAGTTGGCGGATGTTCTCATTTCCTCAATTTATTTAAATTATTAATTAAAATTTTTGCCAACTGAAACATCCGATGATCCAAGGCACCCTTACATTTATTATTGAATAAAAAAAAGAGAACATGAGAACAATTGAAAATATCAATTGGCACAAGAATAAATCGTATTTTTTATGGGTGAGTTTTTGTGATTCTCGCGCACCGCTCGCAGGCACTAGTAAGTTTTACCCCTGCCAGAAGATTTTTCCCTTTCTATAGAAATAAAAACCTAACGATTAAGCCATATTCCAGTCGTATGTTTTATGGGTGAATTTTTGTGAGCAAATTAATTATTCAAATTAATTTTTAAGGCATTAGTAAGAATGCTATCGCTGCCAGACGGTCGGTTTCACACTTACACCTGGGCCGGCGAGTCTTGGGTCTTAGATTTACCCCCACATAGCTACCGTGGGCGTGGCCAACTACCCCACCTTCCCCCCGCTACTCACCCTCTTCTCAGTTATAACTCAGACGTCCTACGTGACAGTTCTTGTGTTTTAATATAATTTTTACATTTATAACGTTTATTTCAGAAAAAATTTGACAGAAGCTTCATGTTCAAGTCGTGAGGAGATAGGAAGCGAAAATCAAAAACATTTTGTGCTAAAATCCCAAGCTCGCATGTTTGTTCATCGCCTTCACACCTACTTTTCAAAGGAAAAAGACAATAACGGACCAATTATATAAATAATTTATTAAAATTAAAAATAAATAATTAATATAATATTAATTAATAAAATAAAATAAATAATTTGTATATTGTATAAAACTAGTTGTAACTCATTGTAAATAAAGTTATTATTTTTATAATTGTATTTTATTTAAATTATGAATTTAACTTGTGGTTAAATTTTGATTCTAACATTCCTCTCCAGAACATTATAAATACCGGTAGAGTAAAAAAAACATATCGCATAAAATGTTTCATCCAACCTCTGTTTTCTTTGGCTTTTGCCAAACAACAGTGTGGCTAGTGAGTCGGGGGAGTGTAGAGGGAGAAAAGAGGCGTGGCTATAGCGTGAGGTACCCCTACTACTGGCGCACCAAGATTCCTCGGCCCTAGTATAACTCTGTTGTTTCTAACTATGCTGAAATTTGTAGGCGTATGTTCTATGGGTGAGATTTTTTTCATCTGGCTCCTGTACTAATGTGGTTACTGTTGGATGTGGCTGCTGTTTAGTCCTCCGCTTTCCCCCTTGTCTTTTTTACTCCATTATAGAGAATGAAAAGTACTTTCTAATATAAACTGGTCTTTCTAGGCCTAGGAATTATTTTGCCTCAAGTCCTGATCTTTCCTGTTCTCTGCTTGCCGATCTGACCAAGGGGTTCTGTGTGACTGACTATTGCTCCTGTGTTCAGAGGGGCTCCCTGAACAGATTATATTTTTTAATGTTCTAGAGATATAGCATCCCCATCAGCAGACTAGGGTAGGCAGTGAGTGTTATTATGATATATAGCCCGGTACAGATAAGTCAGCTAAGGGAACGATCGCCAACCTCAAGAGGAATCGAAAAGTACCACGAATTCGGAATATACAGGGTGTCCCCAAACCAAACGGCCAAACTTCAGGAATCGATAGAGGATCGAAAAACTAAGAAAAAAAAGTCCTCAGGCATATGCCTCGTTTTCGAGAAAATCACAAAAATAAAATAAAAATAGTTGTGTAAAAATTGTATTTTTTTTTTCAATAATGTTTTTAAATTACAAAAATATACTGGCTTTTTGAGTAAGCCTAATTTCTTAATTTACGAGGAGTAAATATAGAAAACGTGAATATTCTCACGCTTTCGTTATCAATAAAACATCTAGGTTGAGTGTTTAAATTTAAAAAGAAAGGATTAAAATGTTAGCCATTATACTATCATTTTAATCCTTTTTTGGGGGGGAATCCAGCCTCGCATTCTCAATTTAGTGGTGTTGCTAGTAGTGTTCAGTGAAGTCAAACATATGTCTAGATTTACCAACGCTGAATACGCGGACATAGTCTTCGTCTACGGATTCTACGATGATAAAATTGCACGTCAGGCAGTTCGGGAATATTGCAGACGGTTTCCTGACCGAGAAACCCCACACAGAGGTGTTTTTACCAGCACTTTCAGAAGGCTTCGAGAGACTGGGTCCTTCTCATGTAATCGTGGTGGAAACCGTTTGCCGGCTTCGATGGAAGGCGACATGAGGCGAAGGGAGAGGATACTGCGGCACTTCAATACCAACCCTGGTACAAGAGTCCGGAGAGCTGCTTCAGTTCTTTGCATACCAAGGGTAACCATTTGGCGCACATTAAGGGCTGACCGCAGGCATGCTTACCATGTAAAAAAGGTATAAAATTTAATACCCGCCCATTAAATTTTTGTAATTGGTACAAAGAAGAATTGGAAAACGATGGTAAACTTACTTTCGAAAGTAATCTGGACGGACGAAGCGACTTTTACACATGCGGGCATATTCAATCAAAGAAACTACCACCTTTGGGCACATGAAAATCCCCGCGCTGTTTAGTGAGAATTTCACTACCAGCATGAGTTTTCTGTAAATGTGTGGGTCGGTTTTTGTAATAATGGTATAATAAGTCCCGTATTTTTACCTGCTCGACTTAATGCTGAAAGTTATTATCTATTCTTCGAGAATGAATGAATTACGGGCTGTTTTGGAAGACATCCCTCTGGAAAGAAGACTTGAGAACTGGTTTCAACTCGATAGTTGTATTGCACATTACGGAAGGGCCGTGCGAGACTGGTTGGACGAGGTGGGCCGGTGCCTTGGCCTCTACGGTCTCCGGACCTCACGCCACTAGATTTCTTCGTGTGGGGATACGTGAAAAAAAATGTCTACCGAGAGCCCGTCCGCACAAGGGATGATCTCATCGAGTGCATCAGAATGGTTTGCAACCATCTCACCGCAGAACAATGTTTAGATGCAGTGCGATCTGTGAATACGCGATGTGATGCGTGTATTGCAGCGAGAGGCCAACACTTAAAACAACATTTACGTTGACGCTGCCGATAAATTAACTATGTAATTTTATAGAAGGTAAAACCTTCAAAATTTTCGATATATTTATTTATGTTTTCCTAGTAAGAATATTTAATTATTTTATTATTTACTAAATTTTAATTTTTAAAATTATTTTTATTATTTAAATTTTTAATTTTTTTATCTTCGGTTTTTGTTCATAATGTTATGTACATCAAATAGGTAATTTTCTTTATAGTGTGAAGATTTGAATAAAGAAGTATTTATTATTTTTTTCTGAATAAAAATATTTTCTTTTTCAATTACCTTTCTATTGGTATAAGATTGAAGTACAATAATTGTATTGGAATAACAATTATTGTTAAAATTCATTCAAGGAATGAAATCCGCTCTTTCATGGCCTTAACTAGTTTTTGCACAACTATTTTTATTTTTTGTGATTTTCTCGAAAACGAGGCATATGGCAGAGGACTTTTTTTCTTAATTTTTCGATCCTCTATCGATCCCTGAAGTTTGGCTGTTTGGTTTGGGGACACCCTGTATTTGTAATCTTAAGTTACAGGAAGGTGCTGACAGCAAGTAATTGGATTCAAGTCGGTTAACCCTTGCCTTTGCAGCTTCCGGCCTGAAGTAGATTGTATTTTAATGGGTACTACTTCTGAACAGTGGCTCACGCGCCGTTCAGTAAGGCGCTCTTCACAGTGAGGCCCAACTTATTTACTTCTGAAGAGCGAGCGTAGCGATTAAATAAAGCGTGCTGGGATCTATTAAAGCAAATCAAGGCCCTTTTTAACTGAAAAAACCGTTAACATCTGTCACATAACCTCTCAAAACTGGCCACGTCAATGAGCTACTGTTTAGAAGTAGTACCTTTTACGGTGCGGATAAAAATAAACTTTGAAACTAAAAAATTCTAATACATTGATTATTCACAGAATATAAAGGGGCACTTTAAGTAGCTCATCTAAAAAAAAAAAAAAAAGGATGATGATTACCAAGATACGAGAATAAATGTGGTTATGACCTGTACCCAATTCTTTTCATATACACAAAGAAGGTTAATTACAGGTTCGATATCCTCCATCGATCATTATATTTTCTTAAACAGGATATTTATTTTGAGTATATTTATCTTTTCTCTTGGTCAGGTGTTCAGTGCTGTCTGCAACGGTATAATTGTTCGCTTCTCGGCGTTCATGTCTCTGCTGAAGTTTTAAAATACCAAGAAGAATAAAAGAGACTTGTATGATCTTCTATTAGGTATTTTAAATTAGTATCCCAAGCGTGATACTAAGATTTTTGCAGGTGAATCCAATGTCAGTTGTAAAAAAAAAAGACATATGTAAAAAAAAAAATACATCTGCAGATCTAAAATTAAGATATAGAGTGTGGAAATGGGATTAAACTTACCATATTTTCTACATCACAAGGCATTCTGATAGCAGGTTCCTTATTCATGCAAAAATATTAACATAAGGAAATCTAAGTATCTTCTGATAGATCAACCATGAATAAAATTGACTACTTTTTAAAAGGAAGGCACCATAAATCATCCCTGCAAGATGAAATAACTAATATGGAAACTATTATTAATTCCAACTATTACTTGATCATTCTAGCGCTAATAAAACTGAGAACAGGGCTAGACCTAAGGTTCATAGTTGAAAAATGAATAAAGCCAAAAATCCTGTAACGCTACCAGTAAGAGTTGGATGAATGTTTACACCTAACCAATATCCCTAATCCTGAATATTAGCTGTAGAAAGCTAATAATAAACTTAATTTTAAATTAACAAAGTTTTATTGATTTGAATTTCATTTCTTCTCGAAATCTCAATGAACAGACAGCTTAAATTTATTTACTTCATTACAATTTTAGAAAATTAAACACCTTAAAAACTAAGCTACCCTATAGGTAAATGTTCTTATTTTCTTTGCTTCACTATGTTACTGCCATGGGAACCTTTATTTCAGTGTATATACTTAAAGAATTTGTTTTTAATATAGACAATTGTAAATTTTATTAATGTTGTGAAATATAGGTTTAATTATTAAAGTTAGTTGAAGCCATTTTTTTTTTTAAGTTTCTTAACCTGTGCTAAAATTTGAACCTGAATGTTTGACCTTTGACAATTATTTCTTGGTATAATTCTATATAGTTGGGTTTCATTCACTTTATATTAGCAGGCAATATATGTGCACTGATAAATGTTATACTTATGTCAGTAAGTGTGCTACAGTGAAAATTTTCGGTGTTGATCTATAAATCAAAGCTCAGGAGTCTGGACTTCAGATAACAATAAAGGGTCTAGGTAATAAAATCTTAATACAGGTTGGGGGCACTGCCACTATTCCTAATACATTGGAATATAAATTGAATTTTAGTAAAATATTAACTGTGATATAATATACCCAATTAATATTTTTAATTTGTTTCAGATTAGAGAGGACTGGAAGTATGTTGCAATGGTAATTGACAGATTACAATTAGTAATGTTCTTCATTGTCACAACAGCAGGAACAATAGGAATTCTTATGGATGCACCTCATATCTTTGAATATGTAGATCAAGATAAAATAATTGAAATATATCGTGGAAAGTAGATAAAGTAAGCATGTTTGTATATAAATATGTATGTTAATAGCAATGCAAAACAGTTTACATATTAATTTATTAAACTCAGTATATATTAAGAGAATTTAAATAATTATTGGCACAGCTATTATATAAGATCCTAAAATATTTATTAGTTTTAAGCTAAAAATCAAAGACTGGATTTGTGTAAGTAACTGGTGATACAATTTAACTTCCCATTATTATGTTCATAATAAACACAATTCTCAAAGAGTTTTTAAATTAGTTAGCTCAATGACACAAGTATAAATGTATAGATAAAAAGCGTTCATATATAACTCATTTGGTTTTATAATTTTAGAGCTGTGTCTAGATATACTCGTATGTATGTTGGAATAAAATTTAAATGTTCCATTTAAAGAAACGTCGCCGACTAATCCATAATGAATAAAAAAAATAATGATATATTGTATTATAGGATATAATGTCATACATTTTTGACACTTTATGGTATACTATACATATTTTTCTGATTTTTACATATGTTCAAAACATTTAATTTTAAATAATTAATTGATAGTTTCTCATTGTTTGCTTGTAGTTTCATTTTGTTCCTATCATCATTCTGATTTGTTGAATTATAATGGTATCATACCAGTAATACTATTTAGATATAGGTATAGTGGCCAGTTTTTTGCTTTCTTTTTTATCATTTATGGGGATTATTGAAAATATCTCATTAATAGATAAGTCTAAATTAAATAGAAAATTATTATATTCAATTTAATAAAGATGAAGTTGTTATGATGATTCATAATTACGAATTACAACATTCATACTTGTAACCATTTATTTCTTTTTTATGTTTATGTTTTGAAATAACTTTGCTATTTTAAAATACAAATTGCTTAATAATTACAACACAGTTCACAAGTGAAAATTATTTAAGCTAAAAAGCTAAGATTGTTGTAAGTCATACTTGAAGTAGTTTTCACTTATTATAGATTTCTACCCCTCTTGAACTTAAGGCAGAACAGAATTGTTCTTTCCTTTGTTAATTACTTCATTGGGCCCCTGGCTTGTTGGTTGTAGTTTTCCCATCCCTAACCATCCCTTGCTAAGACTAAATCATACTATCATCTTTCCTCTTACTAATTCTCTTCTCCTTTTCCAATCCCCATTCCCCTGCCCACAAATGCTCTATTATGCCTTCCTCCCATCTTCTCCATGGTCATACTCTTCATCTATAATCGTCCATGTGTGACTCATAGATTGCTGTAGTAATTATATTTCATCCACCCTAGTGAGGTTTCCATACCATTGGAGTTGATTTTCTTGAATTACTGTACAGATTTTACATTCAGGCTCGTCCTTATTGTTGTATTCCTAATTCGGTCCATTTTGTCTTACCACCAATTCTCCAATGGAATCTCATCTCGGAACTTTGTAATAGACTCTTCTCCTTTGTCATAATGGTCCAAGATTAACTGGAATTTGTCAGTATCGTAATGAAAGTTTTGGTATACAGCCATCTTTGTTCTTGTGAGGCTGCCTCCTGCTTATCCTCGCTCTAGTCGGTAAACATACGGAATAAGATTTCCATAAAATACTCGCATAGTGTGCAGTGAAAATGATGCACCTAAGCTAGTCAATTCAATTCTATATTAAAACTATTCTTTGCGTTATAGTCCAAAAGTTAAAAATTGTTTTCAAAATAAATCAACATGAGAAGACCTTTTGAAAGAATAAACAAAACAGTGTAATTTATAGAATCCACTTTTAAAACCAAAACAAAACATTAATTGGCAAATTCTAGTAATTTAGAAATTTTGTCAATATTATTATACAATGTCATATCTGGGGTTTTATTGCTAGGTAATATTTCCATAAAGCTTTTTTCTGCTTTATTTTTTTCTTTAGTTCATGTGACTATTCTAATGTATTCTATTAGGCAGATATCTGAAAAATGAGAGAATTCGGAAAATCAGTATCAATTCGGTTCATAGATTTCGAAGCTGCATATGACACTGTTGACAGGGATGCCCCGTTTTGAACCATGAGAGAATTAGGGGTACCAGATAAGCTCTAAATGAATGCATTGCAAAAACTCTGAGTGGACCTACAGACTTGTTTTAGGTGAAGAATGGGCTGAGGCAGGAGACCCATTAGCTCCCATATTATTGAATATTGGAAAGTGAGCGGAGCTAGATCCAGGAGAAACCATCTACAGTAAGATTACACAGGTAATGGCGACAATGTGGTGGTCATTGGAAGATCCCTAACCAGCATAAAAGGGGGAATTTTTCAAGCTCGATACAAAGGCTTGTGTGGGTCTCAAAGCCAATGAAGGGAAAACCAAGGTCATGGCACTAAGAAGAAAAAAACCCTTGCACCCTCAGTGCATAGGTTTTATTAGTGATTAGACCTTCGAAGTGGTAAAAGTTTCAGCTACCTTGGGTTTCTTATCAATGAAGATGCAAATAAAGATGAAAAGATAAGAGCAAGATTAGTGTCAGGAAATAAAGCTTACTTTACACTGATTATTATAATAAGAAACCGGCTTTTGAGCAGGGCCACAAAGATAAGGCTGTATAAGACAATAATTAGACCAATGATAGCATATGCAGGAGAACCATGGACGTTAAATAAATCTGCTGCTGATAAAATTGATAGATTTGAAATAAAATTCCTAAAACTAAGACATGAGTCAGGAAGGTGGCTTATAAGAATAAATAAACAGATGTATCAGGAACTCTTTTTCTACCACCTCTATCAGGAACTCTCAGCATCCATGTTTGTAAAGATGCAGCTTCTAAAATGGCTGGGGCATTTGTGCTGGATGGATCATACAAGAGCAGCCAACAGGTTATACGTTCAAGACCCAGATGGGAAGCTCTTAAGAGGTAGACCCAGAATAAAGTGGTGAGATAATATCAGTAGTGACCCTTAAGGCTGGGAATTAATATTAACATGGCAGAGGATAAAACTAAGTGGGAAAGGCTTGTGAGCGGGCTAAGGACAGCTATAAGCGCCTGTTGTGCCATTAGAAGAAGAAGACCACTAAAGTATTCTCATTATATGACTTTCAGTTCCATACATTTTATCATCCTATGTTGAGAGAAGTAAATCATTAATGTTTTCCAATTCCTACTGATCTTGAGTCTCTAACTTTTAACCTTTTTTTTGTTATCTTTCTGCAGTTTCATATTCTTAATATTTAAAAATGTTGGTGTTTTTATTTTTTATTTTACCATTTCAGAGAAAGAAGCTTTCGTTTTGATCCTAGACTGTTCTAATCACAACGTTTCCAAAACTGGTTTATAATGGTCGCTTTCTATTTTACAGCCAAATATCAACATTTACATAGTTATCCTATTCATAGACTTAGTTAAACTCCATAAACAAGAATCAAGAAATAATATCTTATAGACTTCTTGTCTCTACTTGGCTCTACTCAAGTAAACATATGAATTATTTTGTGTACTTTGATAATGTTTGCCATATCATGGCCGCTATTTAAGCTTACTTTGGTTGAATAATTAAGTTATAATTTTTAAACTATTTTATTAGAAGATAAAAGATAAACCTTTTATAAGATAAAAGCCGTGCTCGAATCTTTTATCTTCTAATAAAATAGTTTAAAAATATTTCAGCTTACGTTCAGTATTCTTTCTCCATTATAGTTTATGATATCTTCCCAATGCAGTCTGATAACTTAATAATAATTTTTTTTTTCAATCTGAATTTATAGATGTAAATTAAAAAAACTTTAGTATGTTGTTACATTAAATGTATTTTTAATGTTAATAAATTTTATTAACTTTAGGTTGAAATTTATAAATTAATGTTTCTTGAATCTTGCCCTTAATTTTCTTTAGGTGCATGAAAAGTATTGCATTTTGTGTGTTTCTATTTATTAAGTGATTGTAATTTGAAAATTGGAGAAGTTGTACAGAAATATCTAGATATAGATGGCTAGAAGTACGAATGTTGTCAAAGAACATTCAAAATCATCATAGCCGAAACTAAAAAATTATCCTTCATAACCCATAATAAGATCAAAAACAAAGTGCAGATTTCTGTTTATCTCTTATTGTGAATTACTTCAAAAGATGTCACTTTTTATAATATGGGTATGGCATACCATAATTTTATAGTATACTTTATTCTATCAGCCAGTTCTTCATGTATTTTTTTTTTTTTTATAGACCTGTGTTATTTATGAATTGTTTCATTTCAGAACAATGAATATGTCTTCTTCTTTAAAGAATATTATTCTTCCAATAACTCATAACAAAGATTTTATGGAAAGCTTTAATAATCAATTTTACATCAAAGTCTGTAATCATTAACAACTTAAGATTACTTATGGATTTTCAAAGAGTTCATATTCATATAACTTTATTGTTGAAAATGGTGTGGGTGTGATCAGATGAAAAGAACATTTATGTATGAAAATAACATGTATAGTTCCTTTTCGACCCAAATTTCAGGTCTTCATCAGGGCATCATCGGACGAAGTTTCAATCCAAATCAAATAACTTCAATAACCTTTAATTCATTGTATTTGAAGAGAAAAGATTGGCCATTGCTGGAAATCAAACCCCAGTCTCTGCATCACCATTTCAGAGACCCGGGTTTGATTTTCTGCCCTTGGCCAATCTTTTTTCTTCAAATAAAATTATTTAAAAAATAATTGTAAAAAATTTATATTAATAATTAATATTTAACCAGTTAAATAACTTCTATCTATTTTATGAAATTTTATTGTGTTTATATCTTCCACGCCTTTTTATCTTCTTAGTTATCTCCTGTTTATTACTCCGTAAACGCTTTGAGGCTTTAGAGTTTTAATGAATGAAGTATAGGACAGTTGAGATCAAATGTACTGATGATTAGGCAAACTCCTCAAAATGTATTGGCTGTGTAATAAATAGTGGAGATTAAAAAGAAAATTCCACAAAAAAAGTAGTGTCATAAAGAATTTTAATAACTTTAAAGCTGAAACATTTAATTTTCTATTCTTTAAATATGTTAAAATAAAATTTTGGTTAAAATTGTAATTTTTACTTTCAAGATTGAATGAATAACATAGTTTTTAAATAGATTTTATTTTACTTACTCCTAAAATTCAATGCTTAATTTTGATGAATGAAAACTACCCTGAAGTAAAAGAATAGATACACACATCATTATGGGTATACTCCTTAAAAAAAAGAAAAAAAAAGTGTTTATCGATGATTTTCATAATGATGAACTTAATAGGTATAGTGGTAAGGCATGTTATAGCAGGTTATAATTTAATAATAATACGGTATCAACGATTCAGGAGAGGTGTCCCTGTAAACATTTACCTCATGGAGATGAAGATCTAAGTATAAATATCAAACAAATCATTCCATTCCAATTTTATTTCTTGAATGATATTTATTCCAATAATTCTTTATATCATATATATTCCTTGATCTTATGACCTCACTGATTATAAGTTAAAATTAAAATGAGATATTGACTGAAAACACAATGTGAGGGAAATGATCAAGGGGACACCTCATGTGTTACATTAGGTATAACAAATGTCCAGAGTTAAGAATCAAAAGAAAAATTAAAAATCATTCAATACACATCATTATCTGTGAAAAGAATTAAAAATAAATAAATAATTTTTAAACCTATGACTATCTCAAAACATCAGGTTTCATTAATGTAAGTACATATAATTATTTTTTTATTTAAATGAAACACAAAATACTTCCAAATAAATTAAGTAAATAAAATAATGCATATCAAAAGAGTCATGAATTGAAAATGTTGGCAACGTTTCTTTAGGATTAATACTATTCAAATAAATAGGTTATACAATAAATCACTTCTATCTTATTCAGGTGAATGCAATGTTTTGTTTTTAATGTGACTCCTTTGAATCTCATGGACATTAAAAGTTTTATACTTCATGGGAGGAATGACTGAATCATGTTATAAAATTATCACACTTATTTCAATTATCACAATAATGACAGTTTCTTCAAGCAGATAGAAAGAAATACTTTTGATTGTTATTTATATTTATAAACTCTGCTGCCAAATTATTGCTGGTAGATACTTTTTAACAATTCTAATGAATTTCATAGTAACGAAAACACAATTCTAATGCAAGATCAGAGAACAAAGTAGCTATGGCTAAGTCTTCTAACAGACCATGAGACTGCAAATTAGACTGAGGGAAATGATGCATAAACTTATTCTATTGATAAATTTACTTATTTCAACCTAGCTTAGCCATTGCTCTATCAGCTGCAAGTTTCCTTCATCTCCTCATCCCCCTCACCCACCTCAGCACTGCCTACAAACGATTAAGCCATCTGACCTGGGAGTTTTCTCGCTTTCAGCTAATGATAAATCAGGCTTCTTGTTAGGCGATCCTCTCGCATTTCCACGTAGCTAGTCATTGTATTCTTAAAGTTCTGATGAATACCCCAATAACTGGATCAACATATGTACATACAGCCTTGCTTTTATTCATTGTTTATGTTATTTTCTCTACAATAACTGTATATTTTAAATTGTCAACATTATCAAATTCTGTCAGAAACTGCTATGGTAGTTCTCTTTCTTTATGTTATTACTTTGTATTTTTGGATGACCTCATTTATTTGTTTTTTTCTTTTAATTTGAAAAGAAAAACTAGTGTACTACAACCAATGATTTCATCATCACCTGTATAGTGCTAGCTTGTCCATGACGGCACTGATAAGTAATTTTTTTTGCAAGCTGTATGAGTTGCCTTAGTAGTCCAAATTATTGCAGAATTTTCAACTGTTTTACGCTCTCCATTTGATTTTAGGCTGCATTGATATTTGAAACTGATGATTTCCTAATCTGCCAATCTTTGCTTCTTTTCGAATTATTAGAGACAATGCAAAAGTCAAAGGGAGATATTGGTGGCAGTAATAAGTGAATTAATGATGAATATTCCAGGACCATCCTCATTGGCATCAAGAACCTCATAGGTTTCTTCTCTATATGTCTCATTCTTCCTACCAAATCCATTTTCACTTGAAAGTCAAAATCTCGGAGTTACTTTCAATCAGAAACTCTCCTAGATTAGCCATATTTTCATATTATTAGTTCATATTCAGGATTATTTGGTGCTACCATATTTCTTAAGGTCACTTTTTCACATTTTTCAAAAGCAAATCTTTCTTTGTGTCTTTCTTTTTAATTCCTTACAACCAAAAACATCATACCTTCATCCTAAATTTTCTTAATCTTTAAATAATTGTTATCAACTATTGATCTATATTTCCCTTCTCATAAACCACTTCATTTTGTCAATCTTTAATAAACCATGTTACCTTCTAGTTGAATTCTTTACTCATCTCTAATCCTCAATCTTCATGTACATCTTTCTCCATCTTACAATTATTCCTCCCCCCTTTATTCAAACAACCTCATTAATGTAAGCACTGTTTATTTCAGTTTAACAATTACTAATATTTGTAAATATCTTTTCAGGCTAATGTCAGATCATTGTTATTATCCTTAGGGGACTTAAACCCAGATTAAAATTATTTTTTCATTTAAAAAAAAAACCTATTTTATTCTCATTCTGCCGCATTATGGAATGCATGCTTCAAAGTGGCCAGCCATTTTTAAATATGAGATACAGTATTGGGTTATCATCTTTCTAGGGCATCTGCTCAGCTGACCAGGTGTCATGAATTAGGCTTTACATCTCTTTAGTCTCGGCATCACTGCCAAACTTAATTAATTCCTGCTGCCTTGGTATTTTCAGAGGATTTTATCATCTCTGCTCTCTCTTTTTTCTCTGGCAGGAGTTCATCTTCTGTACTGCCTTGCTAATGTGCATAAGAAGCTTCTGAAAATGGTCAGCTCATGTATCAGCTTTTCAATAAGATTTTCTATTTATTCCTAAAAAAAATTCCAGTTGCATTTTAGATCCTCATTTGAGTTTTATAATTCCCTTGTAAAACCTTCTTATCCCTTTGATTGAGGAGCTCTCTAGTATTTCTTCCAACCTACCTAGTTTGCTACCTTTTTCTCTTTTAACATTAGACCATGGTTATTTTTCAGTAAAACATTGAAATAGCAGCTCCTGGGCATTGCCTATTTCAATAGGTTATGTGACCATGATATTATTGAATTGCCATCGCATCTTTTTCAGTTAAAAGGGGCTTATATTAGCTTTGTTTAATGTCAGCTTTCGAGTCCCACTCGCTTGATCTAAGGACGTGAATAAAGTTATAAATACCTGTAACAATGACTGCAACATTTCTTTGTTTTGGCCCTTTAAAAGTAAAGTATCCCCCTGTTTCTTGAATTTTTCAAGTTTTAGAGATGTAGTTTGGGGGTTTTAGCGTACCTGTGTATTTATAGTTAATCCTTAACAGAAGAAAATATTCAGGGTCACAGTCAGCCTCTCAAAAACTGTTATATCGTAGGCCTTACTGGCATGTCTTATCAATCAATAAATGGTTAATTTTGTTACTGATCTTTTCAGTTGGCTAGATCTGTTTTTGTTCATAGATTTATTTTTGGAAGAAAACAATCAAAGAACATGCATATTTACTAGTCAAGCTAAACTTTCATATTACCCCATAAAAGTACATTATATTAATTATGCATTGCAATATTTTTTATGTATTTTTTTATAAGTGTTTTTAACAAACATTTAATTATTAATATAAAAATAAATTGATTAAGCTTCTTGTGTACATTTACCAAATCAGTCATCCAATTGAATCAAAATTTCTACTAAAAAATCTGTTTTACAGCTGCAGCAGATGTAATTACATGTTTCTCCAGGGTACCTAATTAAACTTTCTCTGTCATACAATAATGTAGGAAGATATACTGCATTGAAAATATAGATTTAGGTGTTCTTCACTGCCTCTCTCTTTCCTAATATAGTACCCTAAATCTGGGAATAGTTATTGTTAGCTTTTTTGATCAGGTTGAAAACTTTGTGGAAAGATTATACCAGATCTGTTAATTAAAGTTCCTAGATAGGTATGGTCCTTCTGCTTTGCATATCTATCTTAAATCCCTCATACCTTTTTCATCTCTGGCTGCAGTCTTAGCCTCGCTCATGTGTTTATGTAGTTAAGCATTTCTTGGCCCGAATAAAACCTGTTTAAGTTTTTCCTTAGTGTCTGAAACCTGCATTATAATTTTTGCAAATAGCAACAAGTATACTTAAACTGTCCTCATGTTACCTATACTGACTGCAGTCTGAGAAGTATTCCTTCTCCTTACTTTGTTCCTTCATCCGTAAAGACTATAAATAATAATGGACTCAAGCTATCGCCCTGTTTTACCGATCGTCATAGGCTAAACTAACATATGGGACTCTCAGCCAGATAGGTATACAATGTCTTTGGTAGATAGGCTTAATTGCTGCCAAAAGATCTTAGGGATCCCGATTCTTCTAAGAACTGTCCATATTTCATTTTGAGGTGCAGAGTTGAAGAGAGCTTTCTAATCTAAGAAAGCAGTTTGTATTATTGGATTTCTATTCAAAGTCAGCTCTAATATATTTCTTAGAACAAACATATGGTCCTGGGTTTGCTACTCTGGTAGGAGACTAAGCTGGTCTTCTAGTTCTGGTTCAATGGGTAGCCTTAATCTGTTTTCGGTAATCTTTGATTATTTGGCCTTTGAGTGATTTTAAATTTTCCTGAATTTCTTTCGGAATTTCTGAATTTTATTATTTATGGAACAATAATAAAATTGAAAAATTCAGCTAAAATTAATGCTTCAATATATTATAGTAATGAAAACCAGCCAATAAAAAATAAAGATTATTCTTTATAACATTATAATGATAATGGAGGACATGACCAGCATAAAGATTGCAGTGATGATAATGTGATTCATTATATTAACTGTCCACATTTCATTTTGAGGTATAGATTTGAAGAAGACAACTAATGTTGAACATTCAAACTATTTTGATCAGTTCCTTGGCTGCCTACCATCACCATTGTAATGGAAACTTTTCACTTACTTATTTCTGTAAGGTAAATTAAAAAACAATTTTTTAAAATAAAATTTTTTAGAAAAGATTTTTACAAAATGAGAAAAATGATCTATCTAATATGAGTAAAATGTAATCTTACTTCAAATTTGTGTTTTCTGACTTTTATTTTATTATGACTAGATTTTATTATATGTATTGTATCCCATATTTTGGCCTATACCACTACTAGTCCGGGAGCTGAGGGCCAAAAAGGTGTCTGATTTGAAGAAAGTTTTTGATCATATAGCTTGAAAGTACTCAATTCACAGACAACAAATGTGAACGTCTGCCACCTCAGATCGGTTGCCATTAAATTTTATAGGTAAACAAAATCGAAATTTTCCAACTTTTTTCAATTTTTCGCTCATAATTCGATAAAAAGTTATCGCAGATAAAATTGTTTTCTTTTTTTTTAAATAAAAGGGCATAAAATTTCGCGTCGAATGAGTTCCTCATAGTTGAAATCGGTTAAGTCTTTTCGTCAAAACCGATTATCAATTTAGCCATTTTAGCGGAAATTGAAATGCGCTCATGATCCAAAGCCTGAAATTTGAAGAGGGCTACTCCAAATAAAAAATGTTACCCATAATAGTTGTAGGATATCAAATTTTGTGTAAAACGAGCTCCTTAACTTTAAAATTAGCCCACTCCTGTGGAGAACGTGGTGAACTTATTTAGCGCTTAGTGGCCTAAAATCCGTGAAATTTTTAGGAATTTTTTTTTTTCAGTTTCTCGCATTTAAATCAGCAAATACGGCTACAAAGAATTGTTTCCCCTTTACTATAAAAGGCTATAATATTGTAAATAGAATGATATATTTGAAGTCAAAATCAGTTTAGTAATTTAGACGGATTTGGAACATCAAAAATCTGTATTTTTTACGATTTTGGTTGAAACCCTGTTTCAACGTCTATAACTCAAAAACATCTAGTTTCAATGGAAAATGCTTTGAGATAAAAGAGGCAGAGCATCAAATTGAGCATGAAACAAGCTCCTTACACACAACATAGCTAAATCTTGCGTGGAAAAACAAATAAAAACGTGAAAGTATTCGTATTGGTTACTTCCTCCCAAGACTTGAGGATTTGATAAAATATTCATAAAAATAACTACTTAGACATGTAGGTGCTTGGCAAAATTCATCTTTAATTTTAACAGATAGAAGAAGGTTGTTTAGTACTTAAAAATGGTTGCTACTTAAAAAACCGAAGTCTTAGCTGTAAGTAAGCACTACGAATACTTCCACGTTTTTATTTGTATTTCCACGCAGGAGTTAGCTAATTGTTGTATGTAAGGATCTTGATTTATGCTATGATGATTTGCCTATAAAATTTAATGGCAACCGATCTGAGGTGGCAGACGTTCATATTTTTTGTCTATGAAATGAGTACTTTCAGGCTATATGAAAATTTTTCTTCAAATCGGACTCCTTTTTGGACCTCAGCTCTCGGACTACCCTTTAAGTTATTTTCCATGTGAGGACATAAATGATTTTTAATTAGATAGAACCTTGATCTAATTGATATCAAATATTTAATTACCAACGCCACAGTATAATTAATCTATGAGTTAAAAGAGTATAGTCTTTCAGAAAATAATGTATTTTATTAAAACTTGCCTAAAAAAAAAAATATTTTTAATCATAGCCTTGTTGTTGAAATATGACGCATATTAAGACTATCATGTCAAATTGGAAGTTAGTAAATTTAAATAAAAAAACAAAACATTCTTTATGATCATGTAAGTTATATGTATAATAATTAGAATAAGTTATTTATAATGGTATCAATATTTGTATTACTCTATGATATAATAACATTTTAAAATAAGACAGATATTTATGTTCAAAGAGTATAAATAATATCATTTTAAATTTTTTTTTTTCAAATTGAGCTTTATCACAAATTTATAGTTTTATGAACTTAAGTTTGTTCTCGGTAACACAAATAAACTAAGATATTCGCATGTATATTCAGTACCTTGAGTTGTAATAGTTTGAAAAAATTGAGAAATTGAATGCTTTAAAATAAAAATTACACCATAGAAATTTTTACTTAGGGTTCTTCTTATAAACTTTATTTATTAATTGTTTATTTAAAAAAATAACAATAGTGTATCAGCCAGCACGGGTAGCAACACTGTGGGTAACCAGACGGTCACCTTCTTTGTGCTTGATGCACAGGCATGCAAATTGTGACCACATTTTCTTTATTTAAAATCTTTAGAATTGTTAGGACATTTATTATCATAATTTTGTTTGTTATTATTACCTTTCTTTATTATTTTAAATGAATTATTCATTGTAATTTTGTTATTTTTCCTTATAGCAGAGTTTTTAGTTTCAAAGTTTATTTTTTATTCGCCCTGTACATTAAATTGATGACCCCAACATACAGAAACATCGTAGATGGCCACTAATAAAGAAGAAGATTTGACTAAATTAGAAGTACTCGAAGTTGGAGGTTGCGGGCTTGTGCCAAATATTCGAATATCAAGTTTGTGGAAGACAGACCCAGAACTCAGGTTCTGACTAACAAAAGTGGTCTTTACAACTTCAAATGTAAGCAGCTCAAGAATTAAATTTCAACAAATCTATAAATAATGAAAATCTTAAGGAGTGGCAGACATAGTCAAGTACTCTCCAAATGAACCTTATGAGTCTCTAAACACTGCAGAATACTCCACACCTATGCAGAATCAGAAAAAATACGAATTAGACGGCTTTTAGAGGATAATCAACTACCTGAGGGAGAGCCTTTCCAAATTATAAACAAATTAAAAAGACTTGCTGATACTACTGCCTCCTCCAAATTTTTACACAGTATGTGCGAGAGCCTCTTAACTAACTTAGCTCCAGGATATGGTTCAAAAATTGGTACTAATTCTGAACAGTTGCTCACGCGCCGTTCAGTAAGGCGCCCTTCACAGTAAGGCCCGACCATCGAAGAAAAGGACCCTTTTGGGAGTTTATTTATCTCCAAAGAGCGAGCGAAGCAAGCGAGAGTCGAAAGCTGGGATCTCTTACAGTTGATCAAGGCCCTTTTTAACTACAAAAAAACAAACGCGATAGGAGTTCGATAACATCACGATCACATAAACTCTCTAAGCAGGTCACGCCCAAGAGCCACTGTTCAGAAGGAGTAACCACAAATTAAGTCTAGAAAGAGAGCTGAAAAGCCAAACGAGGCCGACGGCAATCACACTTCAGAGAAAGGAACTGATCTGAATGTAGGAATTGTGGTTGTTGATATTTTCACCAGACCTTTGTCAAAAAAGCCCGAAGATGCAGACCATCATGGAATGGAAGTCAAACCCTTCGGATCAGAGAAACTGTTTGGGAAAAAAGTGGCCGAGCTAGCAGACTCCTTTGCTGACTTATCAATCCTGATTATTTATGAAAGTAAAAAGCATGGGAGTAAGATATTTAGTGGGCACTAGTGCACAGTAGCGGATCCAGGGGAGGCGAGGACACTCATAAAGTATTACTATTTCTATATCAAATGAGCTACATTTAGTCATTTTTCATGTCCACTAATTGAAAATGAATTGTATTTAAACATTTACAGTAATTTATAACATCATTATGTACTAATATGTATTTTAAATTAGAGCCTTCATTACTCATGAAATGTAAAAAAAAAAAAAGTGCGCCCCCCTCAGAAAAATTTCTGGATCCGCCACTGCTGGTGCATTTCTATCTGTATTCCCTGTCAGCCCACAGGATTGAAAACATCCAACTAACTTCCCTTTATATGCACACGAAATGTTCCCTAAAACAACGAATTCCATGGACATTTGTCTTAGCCTTATCTAACATCATTAGTCCCATCATTGCTGCATATCTTCTCTTCCAACGTGACATTTTCGTTGAGCTCCGCGACACAAAGAACGGAATTACTTCCAAGGGCACCCATGCTCATTTCCAAATACCTACTGTATATTCCGATTCGGTGGTGAGTAGTATTATGACCTCCTACGGAAGTACCCTTCCATCACTCTTCATCCTTTTTCCCGTCCTAAAAGAACCAAGGCATATATAAAGCACTTAATCGGGGCCACCTCTCAAAGCAAAAATTTGACTTCTCCTCCCGTATCGATAAAAATCTGTGAAGGATAGTAATTATTCAATTCCTGGAATGACGGTTGATGAAGGCATATGTATGCCATCTAACTGTCCTTAGGCCAGCCTATTGCATACTGTCATCAAAAAGGACGGCAAAATGCAATTTTTCGAAGACTACCATCTATAAAATGCGCAGATTGTTACAGATAGCGTGCTAAGCATACAGTACCTCAACACCAACCTCAGCTGGAAAACTTTCTTTAGTTAGCTAGACCTAAATAGGGGTTACTACCAAGTGTCTATAGTTAAAGAGGGCAACAATAACACCGTAATAATTAATAATTAAATATAATAATCCAATAAAAAGCCATATCACGAGGAAAACATATACTTACTTTTTGACATTTTATAATTTTTAATGTCTAATATTATTCAAAAAATCCTTAGAAATAATTTCAGTACTAATGGGTTTAGGACAAGCAACTATATAAATATAAATTTGTGATAAAATTTTAAGATTGTATTCTCAAAGACAACTAAACAAACATATTCTCATGTATATGTAGTACCTTGAGTTATTAATGTTAAAATTACACTATAGAAATATTTACTTCAGAGTTTTTATCGTAAGCTATATTTATTTATTAAACTTTTAATTATTACAAATAAAAATTGATTATAAGAGATACGGAAGTTAGCTATTTACTTGGTTTAAAACTTATATACTGTGTGAATATTGCAAATCAAGTAATAAATTAAATATTTTATTTATAACTAATACGGTGAATATAAAATTAGCTGCTCAAGAATTTATAATAAAATTATTATTCCCTAATTGTTTATTTATTATTGAGTTGGCCTCTACCTGATAAACTCCTTAGTAAAACACAGATGTTTTACAATATGTTGTACAATTTTTTCTAAATCTTGCAAGATTTTGTAAATGATTTAAATTAGTTTCTTCTTCATTGCTGCATAACGTTTACACTCAACAAGGATGTTTATTACAACTGCCATAGGCTTCTAGATCTTGAAGTAGGTAACTAAGAGAAAATTAGCAAAGACCTATTCTGAGGCAACACAGGGTCATCATGTCTTGATTCTCCACTAATGGAATGAGTCAGAAAAACTTTCTTAAGAAACCGTTTTCTTTGTGTTTGAAGGATGCATCGTAATTCCTCTCTTATTTACATTCGGGGGCTTAGAATTGTGATAAGAAGTTCATGTTTGATCCCGTCTGAATCATTTGTTAAACAGCATGCCCTCTATCAGGGCTCAGTACCTCTTTAGCTTTCCTTTGTTCACAGTGACAGTAAAGTACGAAATTCTCGTAATTTTGCTTCATTATTTTTCAGTAACTGAAGCCACTCGTTTATTGGTTTAATTTGAGGGTGAAGACTCTTTGAATGAAAGGACGGTGAGAAGGTGATTTTTGCCTTGAAAGGAAATCAGGATCAGGGCGTGTTTCAGTAGCCAACCAGGACTCTCTGCGCACTGCTATTGAAGCCGATCCTACAAAAAGCGCTCGTGAGTTGTAAGCTCAACTTGGCCACTCACAATCTACTGTGACTCGACACCTGTGAGAGTTAAGGAAAGTAAAACAACAAGATAATGCCAGATCCCAAACCTCTCGCCTTACAAAAAAAAAACTTGCTAATTTTCGATGGAATCGAGCTTCTCCCTCACCCGATCCGACTGCCACCTGTTCAGATCAATGGCTCCTTTCCTTCGTGTAAAAACATTTAACAACTTTAATGGAATTGAAAAAGGGGTTCGTGAGTTCTTCAATTCGAAACCCAAAGAGAGGTACCATCGAGGAATTCTACAGCTGGCTTCCAGATGGCATCAGACCATAGAGCACAATGGTTTATATTTTGATTATTAAAAATCTTGTTTGTAGAAGAAATTTAAATTTTGATTTTTACCTATAAAACGCTAATTTTTTCTGGCTCATCCCATTATTTTGGTAGCTTGGTTTGACAAAACTGAACTGGTTTATGTTTGATCTTAGGGAAAATTAGTTCAAATATTTGAATTGCTTGGAATTTTATTTTCAATGTGAAATTTTTCCTTATAACCTTAAAGCAGTACTGCTTTGACCTTTGAAATTGGTTTTGAAAAATGCCATTCATCTGTTTTTATATAAGAACTTCTCTCCGATAAATGAGTTTATATAAAAATGTATGAAGTTGCACCAAAAATCCTTTTCAAATGAAAAAGAAAAAAAATAGTTTTAGTTTCAAGCACCCGTCAGGTAAGAAAAGTATATGTGATTGGTACAGGTAAGAAAAACAGTGATTGGTACGCTGTGTAATATAGCAACCCAATGTATTTGGACAGCATTGCTTATTATAGAAATAAAGCATTTCTCTCTCTCTCCCCAAGGCATTTTTTTTATTTGCCTTTGGGTCTTAAATTTTCAGAGCGCTCCACTGCTTAAAAGGTTAACAAAAATGTCTAAAAAACTATAACTACATGACATTATATCCTACCATAGTACTACTAAATTTTTAAAAATTAACTCTATTATATACTTCCATGTTTTATTTCTGTGTTGATGAAAAGCAACATACCTTTTAATACTCCTAATAATAATAAAAAATAAAATAACAATTGGTTATTAGCAATAGGCATAAAGAATTTATTGGAGAAAGGTTAAAAAGTTTTATTAATTGAATAAAAAAAAAAAAATGATAACAATAAGAAAAAGATTTTATTGAAGTTATAACAGACTGCCAGCCATCACTGTTCAAGGTGGAAAGTTCTAATGGCAACTTTTCACTTACTTCTTTAACACATTCATGCCGGCGCTCAGTGTTTCGTTTAGTAGAAGCTAGGTGGACAAAAGTATTTTTCATCTCCTTCGACCAATTAAATAGTTTAATAAAAAATTATTATATTTAATTATAAAATTATTTTTCGTAAATTTTTCATCTCTTTCGACCAATTAAGTAATTTATTTAATTGTCTTTTAATTTACTTTCGGTGCCATATTTAATTATTTAAGGTTGATAAAGGCCAAGAGTCACCAAACATATCATATATATTTAATTATTTTTTCTACCTATATACAATACGAAAAAAGGATAACATTATAAGTACATACTAAATAGATAAAAATATACAATTATTATACAGATACAAACACATTATAGTACAAAGAAAAAATCAAGAAGAACTATTATAGAAGTCTAAAAATCTTACAAATAACCCTAAATTATTTAAACAAACTGATTCCTCTGATGACGAGGAAGTTTTCAAATCCATCTGTATCTTTTCGAAACAAGGGGACAATGTCCTCAGTATTATTTCTTCCAAGACCTTTTTACTTTCACCTGCTCTGAATTACTACCATGAATTCAGCTCACCTCTGCAAATATAAAATTGATCGGATATCATAGATTATGGCCGAGGATTCTGTCGAATGACAGTGCTGGTAGTGCTAAGAAATCCAGTGGGGGAAAAAAAAAAGAGGCATTTTCTTAAATACCTGTTAGTAAAAGATTTTCTTAGACGGTAATGGCAAGATGTCATAACCTGCCTTCTTGTCTGCTTGTACGAATGCGCTGTAGGCTTAGAGTCTATGTAATAGGACAATGCTTCATTTCCACTTAGTATTCCCCAAAGGAATCAATGATGTCTTATCACTATTTTTCCGGGTATCCCAGAGGTTCCTTGAAATGTGGAAGTTGGCGTTGCAACTAAAAAAGCTGCTTTTTGATTTTCCCGCAGCAACCCATTTATGGGAAATTTTGCAACCTGGCAACCTCATCCTCTGCCATCTGTATGGTTTTTAAAATTATGTTTGGGCGAAGGAACTTTAAGAGAAATGAGATTTTTCTCTCATAGTGTGGTTCAACCAGTATTTAAAAAAATATCCATTTTGGAAAGACAGCACTAAAAAAAAGGAATGATGTACTCGAGTGTGCTGGTTATAATACACATATCTTATTTTTGAGTTGAAAGGTGCCCTTATTATATACAGAAAAATCAGCCCGGGTACGAATGGGTACAAGTAATTAACATCATTTGGAAGTTTCGAAACCATGTGAATGATCTCATTTGATTCAGCGAAATAAAAACTGTATATCAACTGTATATTTTACTTCAAATAACAACTGATTTTAGGTTTAAATAAATCATATTTTGAAGGTGACGATTACTTTACGAAACACGGGACAAACAATCCTGGTTATTCATTACAAATTTATTATTTTTTTCTATAATCGTATGTAATTATTGAAGCGTGTGTAGATAGATAGGTACCAATATAAGAATATCTGAAATTATATATTTGTAGCGCTGCTTATAATAAATAATTAAGTCCGCACCTCCTTGGACCAACGACGAGTTATACCGTCTAAAATAATTACCTTTTTAGTAGGTTATACTCTTGGTACTGAGCGGGTTGATTTAATGTGGAAGAGTGTGCCGGCCTGTGGCTTGTTTTAATTTAACATTTTTGTATTAGTAGTATGATGCACGATGAATACTATTTTTTAATTAGTGTATATTTATTTTAGTTTGTAAAAGTATTTATTTGGTTTAATTTATTTCAGTTCGTTCCTTTTTATTTTATAGATTATTTATGTTTGATTATAACCTAGAGGTGTATTTATTTTCGTTTTATATTTTGTATTTATTTTATCGTTTAATAAAATCAATTATTAACTGAGTAAATATAGTAACTCAACCTATTGTCGATTATATTAGTATGCCAAAGAACTAACGGTGGAACCCCTTATATCGTAATATTTTCTTGAAGTATTGAGATTATTTTATTAAATGCTATTCATATTTAGATTGAGGCGTAGGGATGTGGCTGCCCCATCGCCCGGTCATAGTTACCGCAGATAGCCACTGGCCATCCAGGTTGGGGTACACTACAACAGTACACTGACACTCACACAGTGCATTAACCACACCACACTACACTTATCCCCACACTAAACTCTAAGGTCACATACAGTACACATCCTAGGATCACCTCCCCTAGGTAGCCCTCTGGATGGGGGAGTACGTCAGGATACTTTAAGGAGGCAGCCCCTCCACTTGAATCGAGGGCTCATCACCCCCACCCCTTCAATTATATTAAATTAAACCATTACGAACCCCAAAGAAAGAAAAGCCGGACGGATGAATAGGAAACAACATAAGGCATGTTTGATGGATTTTAATTAAGCCTCCTAGAATGCTTATCTCTACACCGACCAGGAGCTCTCCAACTGCTCCTCGATCAGCTAGACAGCTATAAAAATGACATCGCTGCTATCCAAGAGATCCGATGGACGGCACAGGGGATTCTTAGTAAAAAGAGTCACTCTGTCTACTGTCTGTCTACAGCTGTCTGTGGGAACGAAATCATGTTCATGCGACTGGATTTAGTGTCAGCAAGAAGCTAGCCCAGTTGGTAATTGGTTTCAAACCTGTCAGTCCAAGAATATGCCTTCTTCGCCGGAAAGGAAAATTTTATAATAATCAACGAGCATGCCATGACGACAGAGTCGTCTGATGATGAAGAAAAATACACTTCTACGACATCCTTGAGGGAACTATAGATAATATCCCCAAACATGATGCAAGAATTTTTATTGGGGATCTGAACGCTCAAATAGACAAGAGTCCGTTTTCTGCCCGACCATTGGAAAAAACAGCATCCATCATCACACAAATGATAACGGGCAGAGATTGGTTAGTTTCGCAGCAGCCATATGGACCTTGTGGTAGCTAGTACCATGTTTCGCCGCAAGAGAATACATCTTGTGACATGGCCATCCAATGATGGGTTCTCCGTAAACCAAATAGAACGCATGCTAATAAGTAGAAGGTATAGGTCTAATATACAGAACGTTCGTGTATACCGAAGAGCCAACATTGACTCAGATCACTACCTGCTGGTAGCTCTAATACACGCGAGAATATCATTGGTGAACGATCGGCAAGTAAACAGAGCAATGAAGTATGGAGCGGAAATATTAAAAGACCCTGCCATAAGCCAGCAATTCTCTCAGTCCGTTGAGTAGAAACTACGAAGCACTAATCCTAATGAAACAATGCAGAGAAATAATACATGGAGTGGCTAAAGAGAACATGTGAGATAAGCTACTGATAAAAGGGCGCCTTGGTTTGACTTTGAATGCAAATTGGCTGCGGATAAAAAGAATGCGGCATATCGCCTTATGATCCAAATAAGACACACTACAGCATCTGTGGAGGATTATAGAAGTAAAAGAAGGAGTGAAAAAAGGATTCTACAGAGAAAGAAGAGATCTTGGGAAAGCAAAGAGATGGAAGAAATCGAGACTAATCGGACCCAGAACAAAATCGTAGAACTCTCTGATTTTGTTCTGGGTCCGATTAGTCACCGGATAAACCGATCTAGCCAATCATTCATGCCCCGATCAAATGCATGTAAAGATATGGATGGTTCCCTGATCATAGAAAGAGAAAAGGTTATTGAACCATGGAGAAACTATTTTGAAAATCTATTAAATGGTGAATTCATAGGAGAAGTCTTATCTAGAGGGAGTACCATAGGTGCTGGAGAGTTCGAGCCCCCAGATGAAGAGGAAGTTCAGGATACCATAGATAGGTTGAGGAACAATAAAGCCCCAGATGTGGATGGGATCCTGGCTGAGTTCTAGAAACATGGAGGGGAAGCACTGTCTAAACATATCAGTGGTCTGATTTTAGACATTTGGACAGAGGAGAGCATTCCCGATGAATGGTACAGAACTATTCTATGCCCAATCTATAAAAAAAGGGGATCCTCTCAACAGTGACAACTACAGAGGTATCTCCCTCCTACCATTATCAGATATTTCAGGACAGATCCAGCATGTTGAAAGTATATGCTTGCCTAATTAGATCGAAATTGGATTGCGGGAGGATTCTCTATTCCTCGGCTAACCTAAACTCTTTTCCACATTAGACTCAGTCCATCACGGTTGCCTTCAGAACTAGCCCTGTGAACAGTCTATGTGTGGAAGCAGGCTTGGCTCCACTGGCTGAAGACACCAACTTGCCTGCGGATTCATCGGAAGACTAAAATTCAACGAGAATTTTTACCACGAGCGTTTGACCAGTGAAGATCGGCTCTATAAAGTATTGATTCAAAAAGTGGTTAAAAGTTGTGTTTAGTGTTCAAAATTGGTGGACAAGTAGTTTGGACAGCAAAGGTAAAGATTACAAAATTTCAAGAAAATTCACCCAAAGGTTGTGTGGTTTTCAATGAATTAATTATTCATTATTTCTATATCGGAGCTGGATTGTAGGCGTGTCCAAGTAGTGGTAGGGAGTCACTATATGGTTACTGTCTGTTTAGCATATGTATATTTACTTCTTTACAGTATTAGGATTGATTTGTATGGGGAAAACCCCCAAATGCAAATAAACTTCTATTCTATTCTATTCAGTATTAGTATTTTGTTATCGTTCAGAAGCTAAACTATCAAAATTGATCATTTTTTTTCTTCAATTCGATATAGAAAACAAAAGAGGAAAATTGCGATTTAAAACTGATAACGAAGAATATATTGACAAAATGCCGAGGACAGATGAGAAGGAAGTAGGAAAACTGAGTCCAAGAGAACTTTTGGCTATGTTTAATGATTTACTAGACACTAAACAATACGTAACGAAGGATGATTTCTCGAAACTAGTTGTAGAACTGGAAAACGTAAAACAAGAAAATATAAAACTCAAGGAAGAAATTTTAAAATTAAAATCTAAGTGCAACAAAAACAGGCAGAAATAGTAGAAAATAAAACAAAAGAAAAAAACCTAATTTTCAGAGGTTTAAATCCTGAGAAACCGGAAGAGCGTGAAATTACTGTAATATCATTTTGCAAAGAGGTTCTAGGCTTAGAAAAAAATCCGCTAATTACCGAAGTTCGTTCATTAAGATGCAGAGAAAGTGAAACCCCACCCTTATTTGTCACCTTTGGAAAAAGAGAAGATGTGTTGCAGATATTGAAAAATACTAGATAATTGAAAGGTACTAACTTCATAATTCATCAAGACATGTCACTAATTACCAGACTAAAACATCGGATGCTGCTAGTCATTAGGAAAGAGATTATGTCTTGAAATAAAAACATAAGAATTGGTGTCAGGAATGGGGTTTTGTTTTTGGATGGTGAAAAGTTTGTGTGGGATTTGGAAGAAGGTCTTAAATTAATTGGTGGTGCGGATGGTTCTTTAAAACTAAAACAGATATTGAAGAGGAATATGGATGAATTTCTAAAAACCCTTATCTCAAATGAAGAAACCGGAAACGCAGAAAGATCTTCGAATTCTTCACAGCATTACAACAAATGAAATAAGTCCGTCTGACAGGAATGTTAATTTTGAATTTCTCGAAAACCGGAAGTTAATATCAATAAATTTAAATACCATCGTTCTATATTTGTTACCATTATATATAAACTATAATAAATGGGAAAACGATTTTGTCTCATTGGACAATTTTCTAATTATTCATAATAAACACAAGCTAATAATAATTGGGGACTGGAACGGGTGGATCGGAAATTACCAATTATATGATAACGAAAGCTCACTAAGATTTATTAGAAATATTGCACTAGAAAAAAATTCAAAAGAATCAAAATTAGATAATAGAGGGGAAAAAATTATAGAATTATTAATTGAAAATAATTTGGTCGAACTTAATTGGAGGTCACAGGGGGATGAGCTCGGAGAATTTACTTTCATTGGCAGTCAAGGTAGTACGGTGATTGATTATTGTTGTGTAAATACAGACTTATTAGATTTTATAAACAATTTTAGAATAGTTTCACAAACTTATTCAGATCACATGCCGCTTGAGCTATGTCTTCAGTCGGATGAAGTTCAAAAAAATGAACTACTGCCTCTAATCCCGAGATTACCTTGGACAAAAAGTGATAGTTTCCATTTTTAAAAAAAGATAGTAACACTCTGTGAAAATTTGGTTGAGAGTACTCCTCATTCTGAGCTTGATAATATAGTAAAATCCATAAAAAAGTGCGCAGAACTCTGTTCAAATTATAGCAAAAAAATTAAATTTGATCCGAAAAATCCACGGTTTGACAGCACATGTCAGAAATTAAGAATAAAATGTTACAAGCTACTTAACTTATTTAGGAAAACAAATAATATTATGGTCAAAAAATCTTACTTACTCACTAATCGAAATTATAAACAGTTTTCTGAAAATAGAAAGAGAAATTATTACAATGATATTGCAAAAGATTTCAAAAATGTGACAGACTCGAAGGATTTCTGGGGTTTGGTTATAAAATTAAAAAAAAATAATTTTTTTGTCAGTAAAAATATTGATGCTTCTGACTGGATTTATTATTTTAGCCGGTTGTACAATCCTCCACATACTAGTGATAAATTATTATTTGTGGAACCACACCTTGAAAATAACTAACTAAATATAAATAACTAAACTAGACGTAACATTCCAGCTGGCCGAATTAAAAGAGATGCTTACAAAAGTGAAACGCGATATAGCACCAGGCTACGACGGCATCCCATATGAATTTTAAAAAGAGGCCCCTGATTGTTTCCTAGAAATCGTCTTAAATTTTTATAATTCTTTGTGGATCTCAATTAGCCTACCTGAAAGTTTTAATAGATCATTAATTTTCCCACTTTACAAAAAAGGGGACAGGCATCTTGTGGACAATTATAGAGGTATTGCCTTTATTGATACAATTGTAAAGCTATTCGCAGGAATGTTAGAAAACATTCTTTGAATGCCTTTCCAGTTGGTTCGATGAAAACAGGATTATTTATGAAGGGCAGGCTGGATTTCGTAAGGGTTACAGCACAGTCGATAATATTTTTAATTTAGTAAATATGATAACATATTATTTCCACTCACAAAAGAAATTTAAAGTTTATTGATTTTTTGTTGATTTTAAGGCGTCTTTCGATACAGTCAATAGACATGCATGTCTCCTCAAAATTTATAAATATGTTGAAAAAAATGTATGATAATCCACGGGTAGCTATTAAATTAAATGGAGGTATTTCAGAATATTTCATCAACAACATGGGGGTGAAACAGGGATGTCTGCTAAGTCCGGTTTTATTTTCCGCATGTATAAATGACCTGGAAAAAGTTTTGGAGGGAGGGTTAAAAATTGGGGATGTTTATATAAAAACATTATTATTTGCAGATGATATTGTACTAATTGCGAAAAGTGCCTTCGAACTAAAACAAATGATAAAGCAATTAGAGAAATATACTGAACTCTGGAATCTGACTGTAAATCTATCAAAATCTAAAATCATTGTTTTTAGGGCGGTAGATTGCAAAAATCAGAAAGATGGCAATTTAATAATCACAGTATTAAGGTAGTGAACAACTACACCTACCTGGGAACTGTGCTAACCCCCTCTCTTCGATTTTCTTTAAATAATGAGGAAAGGTGCAAAAAAGCGAAGCAAGCAATCAACAGTATTTGGAGCATGATTTTCAAAAACTCTATGATCCCTGTATCCTCCAAGCTAAGGATTTTTAACTCGACAGTAAAGGCGTCGCTCTGTTACGGAATGAGGTATGGGGTTATTTAAATTTTGAAGAAATTGAAAGAGTTTTAAAATTCTTTATCAAAAAGTTGTTTTCACTTGCGAAAAATACACCAAATTACCAAATTTATTTAGAAACTCAGTTAGACCCAATCTTTATCTCTACCCTAAAGCAGCACTTTAATTATATATTAAAAATATTCAGTTTACCGGAGTACAGATACCCCAAAATTATTGCCAAACAAATAGCTATTAGTAAATGTTCGTGGTTTGCCGAATGGATAGCTATGGCTGCTAGTCTCAATACTGAATTTGATGAGTGTTTCATATCAATAGACAGATGGCGTCGCCAAACTGACAAAATTACACACCTCCTAAAACAACAGTTCATAGATAATCAATTAACAGCAGTTCGACAATCCACCCACCATACTATGTATAAATCATTAGTTCCCAGTAAAGTTAGCTATATAAATGATTTCAATAGTTTGGACTTAATAAATACAATATTTAGAGTAAGAGGAGAACTTTTAGACTTAAATTATAAACCGTGGTCAAAAGATATTATTTACATTTGCACTATCTGTAACAAAAGTGAAATAGAAGATATATTTCATTTTATCGGAATGTGCCCAATTTTCAATTACATTAGAAAAAAAATATTTTGGTCATATATTAATAAATAAAGAGGAATTAATAATGATGCTAAAGGAAAATAAATTAAAGGAAATCTATTTATATGTTAAAGAAGCATTAAGATATAGACGGCTGTTATCAGAATTTGAATAAATAACATAAATATTATTTATTTATACCTTTTAAGTAGATATTATGTATGTATATTTCCTTGTACTAAGTTATAGTGAGTTTACTTTATTTTCATTTAATTTTTATTTTATATATTTAATTTTATATAAATTTTATTTTTTCATTTGAAAATTAAAGTGAATTATTATTAATTTTAAATGCACCTAAAAAGTGGCAAACTCCTGACAGACGGCTAAAGCCATGTCAGCATTTGTCCTACGTAACTTATTTTGAAATTTGTTAGCACTGATTACTTTATAAATATTAAATTTGTAAACACCTATACTATTTTTTAAATAAAGGATTTTTCTATTCTATTCTATTCTTCTATTCTAAAATTCAACGATAAGAATCCAGCTTGGAAACATGTATTTCAACCAAATACCAGAAAATATACAGAAAACCGTAGACTGCAGGCCCCACTAGGAATAAGAGCAAGAAGATATAATATATCTTCTTGATTTCTTAGATACATATTATGTATCTAAGAAATCAAGAATTTCCAAATAAGTAACGATAAATATCATTTACCCACCATGGACTGTAAAAATACCACTAATAGACTTATCGCTGAATACATATAAGAAAAATATTACCCCGGAATATATTTATATTTTAGAATACCAACAAATTTTAGATAAATATCGTAACAGCAAACACCTTTATGAAGATGGGTCTAAAATAAATAGTAACGTTGGATGTATAATTTTTAACTCTAAAACTATCCTATACAGGCTTCCGTACACAACTAGTAACTTCACCGCGGAATGTTATGCAATCAGTGCAGCCTTGTATCATGTAATCCTAAGTCAGTGGCATAAGTTTACTATATTCACGGATTTCCTATCCGCAATAATGGCTTTAACCAAAATGTATTCTAGCGACCAGATAATTAAAAGAGCCCATGCCTATTTGTCGACAGTAAAACAAGAATGAACAAAAATGTAGTCTAGTTTGGGTACCATCGCATGTGGGAATAAAAGGAAATGAAGCGGCGCACAGTGGTCCCGATTCAAGCGTTATGGTGCAAAAAATCCCAAAACCAACTTTTTTTTCTGGATCTAATAATTTTTCTTGGTTTTTATATGTATGCTGGACCTTGAAAATATAGTTGAAACAAAAATAGAATAAACTTTGTGGAATATACAACATGTCAAAGTTGTATGTTTCTGGCATCTCCATCCGCGCCCTTTTTGCAGCCCGGTAACCAATGGTTGTATTATTCGCTAGTTAATTTCTATCAATCTTTACTTATGTTACCTTGAATGTGCATTCCATATACAATAGACAGCCATCCAAATGATTTCTGTATCCATTGATTTAAGCGAATGAACTATTTTTTAAAGTAAACAATTTTGGTCACCTATTCTTCATATTGAGGAATGTCTGAATAATTTTGTTCACAAGTGTCTGCAATGTTTGTGGCAATACACGTTACAAAAACTATCTGAGTTCAATTGGTATAAGTTTCACGTCCCACACAACCCCACAACATTAGGAAAAGGGGAGTTTTTAGAGATAAAGTATGTGTGACGGCCGGCCGGCTCCAAGGCTGCGCTACCTACCTTCCCCCTTCCCGACCTCGGGGTAATCCTTATTACTTATTTTTTGAACACTGTAAGACATTCAGTGCAGCTATAGGGATTCTAGTGATCATACCTCTATAGTTATATCTAGTAAGTGTATTGAATATCCACTAAGTGTATTGAAGAAACCAGTGTTTCTTGTGTTTTTGGAACGAGCTTGATTTCATTACATCAGTAAGTATCTTTTATTCATTTTATATTAATCTATGTATAATATATTATATTACCTACCCTCTCTATATAAGAGCTACTGGCACTATTAAATTTAAATTAAAAGTAGAGTTTCTGATAACAACTGAAAATATGAATTAATATTTAATTATGCTACAAAACTCATTTTATTACATTTTACAGTATTTTTGTTTTGTTTGTAGAGGTATAAGGGATTTTCCTGCTACAAGCGAGGGTCTAAAAGAAAATTAGTTTTCTTATTTTAGTATATTATTTTAATTAAAATTAATTAATTAAATGTATACATATACATTCTCAATTTTTATAAATAAATGATTATTACAAATTCGGCAGAAGTATGTCAACTTCTGCAACAACAACACAGTCAACTGCTGTTGATTGACCTAACCAAATTAATCTTAAAATAGATAGGCTTCGTTACATTAATTACAGTTAGGACTCCAGACAGTTAAGGGAAAGAGATAGTTTTGTGATTCTCGGTCTATATATACTAACTGTATTTTTTCTGGATAGGTCGAAATGCTGATAAGAAGAGATTTGGGGCCTTTGTTTTTGGAATCAAAATCATCCAGTGAATTTTCCTATAAAGTTATTCATAAGTATAACTTGACAGAAGATCAGAACACTAGTAAAACTCTTGGTCTTGTATACCTTCAATACTTAGTTAGATGGAGGATAGCCAATTATTCAAAACAACCATTTGAAAGAGCAAATGCTTCTTGGTTAGATGGTGAAGTGAAGTTTACTTGTCTCGAGGAAGCCGAATCATCCAGCGGAGAAGATGAACCATCACCAAGCTCAGTAAAACGTGGTCGACCTGGGAAAAAATACGAAGAAGCCAAAGAACGTACGAAGAAGAAAACCATTAAAAGGGAATCTGATAGATTTTTAACTCCGCTAGCAGCTGGAGTGCTTTCCAGCCGTCTACGAAGAAAGGGAAATCTTTCTGGAGCAGCCTGTGTTAAGCTTTTTAGTAGTACGCTAGTACCCAAGATCATTCAAAGTTATGTACCGAAAAATAAAAAGGGTAGAAAAAGTTATCACGCCATTTTATCCAGAAGAGTATGAACTGATATATAACAACTCCACAATCCACTAATAAACACAATACAAAGTTTGAACAAGTTTAGTCCACTAAAAGTTATAATATTAGTAAGAAATTCTCCCACCCCTACCTCTTACCCCCATCCCCACCCTTACCTATTTTAATGAAACCGTTATAAAACAACTCTACAATCCGCTAATAAACACAATACAAAGTTTGAAGAAGTTTTGTCCCCTAAAAGTTATAATACTGGTAAGAAATTCTCCCATCCCTCCCTCTTACCCCCACCCCCACCCTTCTCTATTTTAATGAAACCTATATAAAACATCTCTACAATCCACTAATAAACACTATACAAAGTTTGAACAAGTTTTGTCCACTAAAAGTTATAATACTAGTAAGAAATTCTCCAGTTATTATTAATCATAAAAATTTGTTGTAGTTTAATTCAATAATTTTACTTGAATGTAATCTCTGTGAATAAAGCATAGGGGAGAGCGGGGTTGGTTGGAACATGGGGTAGGTTGGCCATTGGCTTATAGTTTCCGTCACAACTATTGTGAAGGCCCCACCATTGTACCATGTGACCCGCTAGACCTCGGGAGTCTTGTCCTGAGTTTTCAATCCGATGCTAACAGTGTAGATAAGAGTGTGCTTCATTGGTTGATTTTACAACATGTAAGTAAATTTTTATATTTTCAGTAAATTTGGTTTAAAGGCCTGACAAAACATTTGACTCCGATTCTGTTCACATAGCCCCAAACTCCTTTGCAAAACCTAACCTTCCGACTAAACAGTTTATTGTTTGATTGTTCTCCCCTGTCCTGGCAGCCATCTTTTATATGATCCCTCCTGTGGGGTTAGTTGGCTCTCTTCAACTGGGGTTTGTTTGCGCAGTAGCAATTCGCAAAAGCAAGGTAAACATAAACAAAGGTGAAACTACCAATTGTCTTTATTTCCAGCAAGGAGGATGAGAGCAATTTTTCTTATGCAGAAAGTGACGAGGGTCTATCTATCTTCTATCTTCTTTTATTGTCATTCTATTTTCCCTTAAAAGCTGTTAAAAACCAATTCATAATTACTATACCATTATAGTGCAGCTTTTAATAACAATAATATCGGCCAGGCAGTACTTGAATGAGATGGCTAAACAACCCCACCTTCTAGGCCAACCTGCCCCACATAGGGGGTTAATTGGCATACTCTGGATTGACGAATTCTTCAATTTTCTATGATCTTAGTATTAAATATTATAAGGTGAAAAAAATACTTGAAGTACTGTAATACTTGGAGTTTACAGTGATATCAGCCCTGTTGGGGTTATATTAACAGGAATGACTCAACAATCAAAAAAGTGAAAACTGTTGCCAACCAACCCCGCTCTCCCCTACTATATAATTGAAAATCAATACATGAATACATTCTCAATGGTTTTCCTGCTCATCCAATAAACATGACTATATATGTGAATATATATGACTAGCATTTACGGGTTTTTACTTTTTGCAAAATGAACACACTTTTATTTTATTTTTAACATCTTCATTGACATTGAATCATTAGATCTGTTGAACGATTTTTATAAGTTCATATCAGGCATGGTAGGACCACTTTGTTGTTTCATATCAGACCTGTAGGACTACTTTGTACAGATTTCATGCCTCCAACTTCAGGCTGAGGCAAGAGACCCTTATGAAAATTGTGTGGTATTGGAATTGTGGAAAATGTTAAAAATAAAATGAACTGGGTACCTATTAAGGTGGGATTATTGCATATACCTTAACAGATTATAATGGGTTGGTAAATCTTCATTATCTTATTTTATTATTATTGCTGTGGTTGATGATTGTGATTCTGCCCGAAAATTACGACATAAGGTAACTTACTGTGGGACCCCATGTGCCACTGTGAATGAGGTCTTGGTTCTTTTTGGACTGGTTCTGACACCTCTCCAGCATGGGAAACAGCTACTCGCCTTACTCCCTCGTGTTTGTGAAGTAATTCTCCTTATAAGAGAAAAGAAAATCCTCCTGTCTCTCGCTGGACTACTGCACTCCACAGGTCGCCGGTGGGGACATTCAAATCTTGGCGGTCCCGCTATTTGATTTGCCCCCCTCCCTTTAGTACAGCAAGCGATTGAACGAACTTTCATGAACAACCTTTTTATTGTTTTCATTTATACACTATGATATTCAAACAACCCTAGCCAATTTAAAATATCTGTAATATGCGTTTATCATTGCTATATAATGCTAGAGGCTATTATTATAATTTCTATAATGGTGTACCTATTGTAGCTATGTATGATATTTTTAATCATGCATATATATGCATGTTTGAGTGAATAAATGTGTATGTGTGCCTGTATGTATATTTATTATATTACATATTTTCAGCAATAATTCAATTAATGTATGGCCAACTCTATTTGTATGGGGTAAAAATCCAAATGCAAATAAACTTTATTCTATTCTACATTTTATTAGAAGATAAAATATTAACCACGTCAATCGAAACCAGTTCCTCTGCATCTCCGTTGAGCGCTCTTCTTTCCCAGTCCCCTCCCCGTTACTACACTGAAATTTAGCGATATCTGGTGGGTGGAATCGCTAAAATGACTCCACGGTTAGCTCAGTGATAAAAGCGCTGCATCAGAGATACAGAAGACCTCGGTTCGATTCCCGGCCGTGGTCAATCTTTTCTCTTCCAATAAAATTATTAATTAACCGATTTTAGCTTTAAATAACTGATTCGATGCGTCATTTTTTGCTCATTTATTTTAAAGAGAATACATTATTCAGTTTGATGGATTATTTTCGAGTTATAAGCAAAAAACTGAAAAAAACTCTTAATATTCAATTCTAGTGGCCGCCATTTCTGAATGTAGCTTGATTATATTGGCTGACTATACAAATTTTAATGTAATGCTTCAAGGATTTAAAAAATCACTATACAAATTTTAATGTAAGATAATGCTTCAAGTTTGGCGGCATCTAAGGTCGTGGGCAGTACTATCTTCCCACACAAAGAAATTCATAAAGGTAGGTGGATCACTCCAGATCGATCAGTAGTTAATCAAATTGACCACATATTGATCGGGAAGCGACACAAGTCAAATCATCAAATACACGAGGGTGTTTTGAGGAGCTAATGTGGACTCAGACCACTGCCAGGCACACCTTACAGCCAAGATCTCGAGACCTAGACTGAACAGCGGAAGGCGTAGGGTTAAAAGCTTCAACCTGGAGATGTTCAAAGACCCAGCCGTAATGAACCAGAACTCCGTTGAGCTTAACCAGGCATTACAATTGAGAAACCTTGGGTCTGGTTCGGTGGATGATCAATGGAAGGCCTGCTCCAGAGCCTTGGATGAGATGACGGATGCGATCCTAGGACCTGCTCAAAAGGAGTCCCGCTCCCGTGGTTTGATGACGACTGCAAGGATGCTGCAACTCACCGGAAAAACATTGCCTACCATATAACCATATAACCATGACACTGAGGGGCACGAGGAGTAGTGTTGAGGAGTACAGAAGACTACGCAAGGAAGAAAAAAGACTCCAGCGCAGGAAAAAGAGGCAAAAAGAGTGTGAAGTTTTGAACAAAATAGATGAGCTTCATGAAAGCAAAGCATTGAGGGAGTTTTTCCGAAGGGTCAATAAGATCAGGAAGCCTTTTTCCACTGATCAGGCCTACTGCCTGGACAAAAAAAGCAACCTCTTTATCGATAAAACGGAAGTTCTAGCGGAATGAAGGAACCACGACTAACCGGCGGTCGAGACCGCCGACCAACTCTTAGCCGGTGAAGAAGAAATTGAGACAGAGCTCGAACCGCCCAGTGAAGACGAGATTGAGGAAGCCTTCAGCAAGCTGAAGAACCACAAGGCTCCCGGGTATGACGGACTTCCTGCGGAACTGAAATTGAAATATGGAGATGGTGATGCGGTGAAGACACTTCAGGATCTCCTTACATCAGTTTGGACGGATGAAGTGAGGTCTTCTCGAACCTCCTGTTTGCTCGCCTGCTTCCCTATGCGGAGAGGGCCATTGGCCCATACCAATGTGGATTTCGACGCGAGAACTCAACTACCAACCAGATCTTCAGCTTGAGGACCATATTAGAGAGAGGATACGAATGTAAACTGAAGATCCTGCATCACCTCTTCATCGATTTCAAAGCAGCATATGACAGCATCGACCGCGCTTTACTGAGCAATGGAGAAACTCCTAATCCCACAGAAGCTCATACGCCTGGTGAGGCTGACGATGAATGAGGTAATGTGCTCGGTGTGCGTTGGTGGAGATCTGTTTGCGGAATTCCTTGCGACTAAGGTGCTGCGTCTGGGAGATGCCCTCGCTTGCCTCCTTTTCAATATCGCCCCAGAGTAACCAAGTAGATGTTGAAGCTAGAAGCTATTCGGGGGAGTCAAAACAAATGATGGAAACTGGAGGAGACGCAAGAACCAAGAGATATATGACGCGTTCAGAGAGCTGAGTATTGTCCAGGTCATCTAACTGGACCGATTGGGCAGGGCATGTGGCTCGCACGAGTGAGCAAGATTTGCCCAGGAAGTTGCTGACAGAGCCTTCATAATGGGACAAGAAGACTAGGGTGGAGCGACGGAGTCGCGACTGATGCAGGAAACATCCTTTGTATGCGCAACTGGATGACAGTTGCTCAAAACCACGACGATTGGTGGAAGCTGCTGGTGGAGGCTAGGACTCATCACGGGGTTGTTGGGCCGATTAGTTAGTTAGTTAATGCTTCAAGGATATAAAAGATCAATATATAAATTTTAATGTAATGCTGAATGATTTAAAAAATCACTATAAAAATTTTAATGTAATGCTTCAAGGATTTAAAAAATCACTATAAATATTTTAATGTAATGTTTCAAGGATTTAAAAAAAATTCTAAAAATAGAGTTTTTTTTCGAAGGGGCTCTCTACCTAGTCCTAGTTACTTTGAATTACATGGATTACCAGTGTCTTTCTTTATTATGGGTTCGGCTATAGCCGCCCACCTTGAGTGCGTTGAAACTTATATGATCTATCTTTATATATCCTTGGTAATATTTCCACCACCTATTGTTGGCCAAACTACGTGTCGGTATCGTGTAGTGAGTGTATGTACGTCCCGACCTTTACCAAAAATTTTTTTATAAAGAGGTAGAAAAAAAAAATAAACAAAACAAATATCAATTTATAATACATTTTATATCTGTTAATTTTTCTAGTTGTGTCACCTCTCTATTTCTCTAGTTGAGCGTTTAATTTTCTTTATCATATTAAGACAGTGACAGAGATAGTATGTGTTAAACAAAAATGTTTTAAACATTTAATCAAGATCGTCCATAAGATCTTCCATATACAGGTCATTTTCAGGTGGATTCAAAAACGTTGTCGCATTATTAGGCCCTATCACATCTTCTATTTTCTTCAAACGACTTTCGATTTCCTTTTCGACATCTACAGTATTAAGGAAATCCTGAATCCTCTGTTTTAAAATACCTTCACCGGCATCAACAAGTTGATATCTTAAAACGTTTGGTAATATATTTGCCATAAATTCTAATATATAGTCCATTGTGCCGAGACCATCCATACGCAACTGAATATTACCCAGTTTCATTTGAAAATCTTGCAATTTAGGAGTATTTCGAACATTCAAACTTTGATTGATCTTTGTTTCAATTTGAAGATATTCAATAGTAAAGCTGGTAAAGCCACTTCTCGAAATTAAACCTCCACCAGACACCTCCCACTGACAGCTACCTTTCAATCTTTTAGTAGAAAGATGAAAACCGATTGAAAGTGTATTATTAATTACGGTTACAGTTACATTACCAGTTCTGTAAAATGATGCTAAGCCAGTTACCCAAATTTCTACTAATTCCAGAGAGAAGATTCCTTTGGTGCGCTTATAGTCTTCAAGTTTGTAAGGGTCGTATTGACTTCTGAAATACTTTCTAACTTCGGCAATAGCTAAATCTAGAGGTGGAATCGAATTGGGAAACGTTTGTTTTAAAGTTTTTAAATGATTATTAATTTCGCCCCTCACATTTGTGTTTACTTCTGTCAACATGTAGGGTTTTATGTTGTCAAAAACGAACGGGCCAATCGTATTAATCATTCCTGAAAAACAAAAAAATATTTATATACTTATTAAATATTTAAAAGCACATACATTTCATTTAATGGCTATTTTGATTTTATATTCCATACCTAATATTATGGACAAATATTATTATAGTGAATAGAAAAAAATACATGAATACGTAAAACATTTTTTTAAGCTGTGATGGTTATTTTACTAAATTTAAAAACTAGTAAATATAGACAGTGTAACGCAATTTATTAATGTTGAAGGGTTGTCACCATTAATATGTGAGAAGCAATCGATAAACAAGTGATGTCGAGTATATTTAAAAAAAATTCTAGATATTATCCTCTTTCAATTCATTATAAATTATTAACTGTATTGCAAAGAGGTAGAATTTACTCAAGCAGCCAGACTTGGAGATAGTAGCTTTTTACTTTGCCGGAAACTATTACACTCGTTTTAAAATGCACATTGTTTGCGTTTAGTTTAATTTCAGTGTGGAAAGCGATGGACTATGTTCCGGATGGCAGAAGACCTAGAGGACGCCCAAGAATGTCCTATCTCGAATATATTGATAGACTTTGCAGAGGAAGAGGCAAAGATCTCCGACAGGCCAGGAATCTGGCAAGGAACAGAGAGGAGTGGAATTCCTGGCTATGCACTCTCCAACGCTGAAAGGCACGAAGGGGATAAGCGAAAGAAGAAGAATTCACTTAAATATAAAAGCTTAAAATTATAAAATAAAAGCTCGTTGGAGAGAGTCTAAAAAGTTATTTTTTCATATTCGCTCTAATGCACCAGAGGTAGAGCGGACATTGGTCAAACCGGGCCGGATGATGAACGAGCAAGCAGATGAAAACGTGAGTCAGTTGAGGAACAGGAAAATCCCGCTTTCAGATCCCAGGGTAAGGGAAGAAGAGGCCAGCCATGGATCGCTTAGTGTGGTCAGTCGATAGAGAGAGGCTCAGCTCCTTCAGGAACTAGAACGCAGCGAAGGGGACACGGCGTGGGTACTTCAGCACCTCCGGTAAGGGAAGAGGAAAGCCAGGGAAAGAAAACTACTCGAACACACGTAAGTAGAGGTTCTAACAGGTCGGAAACTATTAAATCCGTCATCGAAGAGATGGAAGCTGATATAAGATATCAGCGGCAGTTGAGAGAGTTGGAGCGCCAGGCAGAACAAAGGGAGTTGGAGCGAAGGAATGAAGAAAAAGAATAAATAAGAATTTTTTTTACGAAAACTTATTTTGTTAGGAGATTGGTCGGTATAACAACAAGAACAAAACGTGAACACACAGCGCACTTATTTAAGATAATAATAGGAAATTTACATTGTATATATCAAAAGAATTTTTTTAAAAATTATTTACAAAACTATGTTTCCACCAAATTATTTAAAAGGGGCAAGGGGAGACGCACCCTCCCCCCTACCCGCACTGTATATGCCGATGGGAGGAGATGGAAATGCCTATACATTATTATTATTAATGTCATTATACTGCACTACAACCCGCTAGCCAGTTATTGCCTCCTTGATCAGCTTTCGCTAGTTGTCCCTGTCTGGTGCAGCCGCCTTCCAGTTTTAAGTTCCAAGGAGAATTCTTGCATCATGGGCCACGCTGTCTTGCCATTTTAGCCTTGGCAAGATGACGTGGACGACGTCATCTTGTTCCATTGAGTGCCTCGGTGTCTTCGTCGGAATTACTGGGTCATCTATAAGGGCTATATGGCCGGCCCACCGCAGTCTTCCAAATTTGATGACTCTAACCACATCTGGTCATACAATTCCTGCGCATTCACCACTCATTCCCGGTTTGGATTCTCCATAAATGCAGCGTAGACTACGCCTTTCAAATATCTGTAACGTTTGCATATCGTCATTCGTCATCGTCCAAGCTTCAGACCCATAAGTAAGCATAGGGCGTATTAGCACCTTGTAGAGAACCTCATATTGGGGGGGGGGGGGGGGCAAGAGTGAATATCGAGTAAATCGATAAATGGTTTAAAATTCTACAATACTGAACTAAATAATTTATTTTTACCACATTATTGAGTATTTGTGGTCTCTTACTTATTTGTCGAGCAGGGATTTTAGATCGATGGTAAATACGATTTGTAAACATTGACCTTCCTCTTCACTGATACCTACAACCCGATCACGCAAAAAAAATAAATTATTTAAAAAAGGTGGTCACCCACATATTAAGATTAGATTAATATAAAATAATTTAAAATTGACGTACGTCAATAAATACCATAAATTGGACAAACTTTGTCCACCTCCCGTTACTCGCAAAATTTGCGTGATCGGGTAGTAGGTATCAGTGAAGAGGAAGGATTGGCTCTACTTGGAGCCGAGCTCTGTGGTGTAGTGGTTAGCATCCGCGCATGTCACGCGGGAGACCCGGGTTCGACTCCCGGCGGAGCCCAGCCTTTATCTTCCAAAAATAAATTATTTAAAAATAATTTAAAAAAGGTGGTCACCCACAGATTAAGATTAGATTAATATATAATAGAATAAAAATGTATAAAGATCATCTGCGGTAATGTGTGGATTTAACAATTTGTTTTCAAATGAAATGAGACATCTAGCGCTTGCTTGAAAAGCTACCCTCTTCCATGCCAATTAGATTAGTCGTTCCAAAAAGATAAAGTTTACACTTAAGGCCATCGAAAATGTTAGTTTTAAATCCAATCTATAATTCTAAGCGGTGCCTTAAATTAGGCCCTAATTTACAAAATATATTTTAAAAATGTTGGTACTGTTTTTATTTAAATAATTCAATTTGTGTTTGGATATTTTATTTACTGCATTAAACTATGAAACTAATATTTGACTTCCTTCCCACCAATTAAAAAGAAAAATCTTATTTCATTTTGGAACTGAACTTTTATAACAGTGGCCCACTAAGTAATGATTATTTTTTTTTTTTGGTCTTATAAATCGATAACTCTTTGAAAAGTGGATTTCTGTGACCACAGCAGTAAACTTCATGTACTCGAAACACTGTGTGCCCATGCGAATATAATATGGAGGAAACAGAAATGCTTAATGATTATATTGTAATGGGATGAAATGGAAATAAGTACAGCTCAACAACTCAAGTAATTTACCTGAAAATCGCATGCGCGAACTATAACGCCATTTTAGTGGCCAATAGAAAGGCAGTTGGGCAAAATGTAATTACAACTACTAACTACTAACTACCACTACTTTGGATTGATTGTAGTTACAATTACTAAATACAGTTTGTAGTTAGTAGTTAACAGCTGGCAACAACATTTGTTTAACTAGTAGTTAGTAGTTAAATTTTTCCAACTACCAACTAACAAGTTAGAAAAGGTAGTTCGAATTTGTTAACTACTAACTACAAACTGTAGTTGGTAATTACAATTATTTAACTACTATCCAAATATGGTGACTATCTAAATATTATTAACTTTCGGATATTAGTGAGCCAGCTTTGTTGAAGTACTGCAATCAATCTATTTGGAAAGGGGAGAGCGGGGAAAGAACTTCATAAAAAAATGTGTACATAGCATTTCCAAGTCGAATTCAACCAAATTTAACCTGGTACAAGTCAAATTCAACCACTCCTTCATTTTCTTCCGGTGTACCCCCTTATCTAAGCATACTGTATCATGATCAGGTATCCATTAGCATTAATATTTATTTTAAAGTTTGAGTGAGAGGGAGGGGGGGGGGACTCTATAATATTAAAAGTAGTAACATTTTCAGATTTCTTTCACACGTAGTCCAATATTATGTTATCGGGGACGTTGTTTTTGAAAAAAATATTCATTTTGTATATTAATTTCATATAAAAATATTCATTTTGTATATTAAAAGCGGAGGGGGAGGGGGGAGCGCACTTAAAAATGTTAGATTTTCAGAGTTTTTTCACACAGTGGTCTAATATTATGTTATCTAGGCCAGTGTATACGAATATAATATTTATTTTGAATGTGATCTTATGGTATAATTTAATGTTTCAAATCGTAAATGAAAAATAATTCCCAAAACAACCCTGGTAATATATAAATCATGTTATTTTAACAAACAGATATGTGTGGCGGGATGGCCGAGTTGGCAAACGAGTTGGAAAATACGCGTTGCCCATGGTAACGTATGATTGAGAACCCGAAGATAGCAAGTTCAAAACTCGGCCAGGAGACATTTAATAATACTGGACATTAATCCCCTACCCTCTCCCCTGGCCAGGGAAACCCCGTATAGCCTAAAAGGCGAGGAAGGGGAGGAACAAAAAAAAAAAAAAAAAAAAGTGGCTAAAAAGCTAAAGTGGCTAAAAAGCTAAAGTGGCTAAATTGACAATCGGTTTTGGCGAAAAGACTTACCCGATTTTAACTGTGAGGACCACAGTCGACGTGAAATTTAATGCCCTTTTATTTTAGAAAGAACGCAATATCTTCTGCGATAAATCGTTTTCGAGTTATTAGCAAAATATTGAAAAAGTTCGAAAATATCGATTTTGTTCGCCTATAAAATTTGATGGCAACCGATCTGAGGTGGCAGACGTTCCCCTTTGTTGTCTATGAAATGAGTACTTTCAGCCTATATGATCAAAACGTTTCTTCAAATCAGGCAGCTTTTTGGCCCTCAGCTCCCGGAATATCCGGGGTTGTCACATTCCTTTGGCGGGGTAGTCCTCTTCCTCGCGCGGGATGGTCAATAGGAGCCTAATTCAGAGTTCGAATTTGAAGTACCTATGCTTTAATTATTATTATTATTTATTTACTTTTTCCTCTCGGTTTTTCACCGGTAATCCACACAACCCGGACCTAGGTCAAGGGTAAAATATACAAATTTAATCGTTAATGATGAAATTTCCTAACAATGCTCGCAGTTCCAAGCAACACTGCCTCCTGCATCAGACTGTTAGGAGGAAGATCTACTTCGGTGATGGATTTCACCGAAGATCTAATAATAATGGATTATTAATATTTTTTTTTTTCTTCTCGGATTTTCACCGGTAATTCTATATTACTCGGACATAGGTCAAGGGTAAGGCTTGAAAAATGTAGTCTTTTATGTTCATGAATTTTCTAACAATGCTCGCAATTCCGATCAGCACTGCCTTCTGCATCTGCTCCAGACTGTTAGGTGGAAGGTCTGATGCGATTATGGTGTTCACTGTCGTCTCCGGGATTAATCCGAATGTAGAAATAACCAGCGGCAAAACCACCACTCTTTCAAGTTTGTACAATTGCCTCAATTCTTCGCTTAAGTCCTGTTATTTTCTTATTTTTCCGCTACCACCTTGTGAAGGTTATCGTCTGATCGTACCCCTATTTCTATAATTGTTGCTTGTTTTTCATCTTTTTTTATTAGTTATATATCAGGCTTGTTGTATGGCATGGTGTGGTCCGTTATGATGGCCTGATCCCAGACAGCTTGATATGTTTTCCGTCAATAAACGGTTGTGGTCTATACTTAAAGTAAGGCTTTGTCTCTTCTATGACTTTGCACTTTTTAGCAAGTTCTTGGTGAACTAATTTCGCCATGCTATCATGCCTCAGTAAATATACTCTTCCAGCCAGAACGTGACATCCTGATGTGACGTGTGAATCGACTCAGTTGCTGTTCTACAAAGCCTTCGGTTTCAGGGAATAATCTACCCTTACCTAGCCACATTAATGAGGCATCCATATCATCTCCCGCTGCAAATAGACTATGATAAAACCTTCCATGGATCTCTTTAGATTTCCATGTATCTATCAGGGATTCATTACTTCCTGATAATGGAAAATGTTCGCCTCGAAGATTTAGGGCTGTGTAGCCGAAGTCTAATTTTGCGGTTGCAACCGCTGAGATGACCCTTGATCTTTCGTTAGCTTTGAAAGTTTTTCAGCCAATAATTATGTAGCTTGTCTCGGCCAGTAGCTTTCTAGTTTCGCATTTTCTTTAGCGTCTTTTTTTATAAGATTTTTCACTACCCCAGATATTTTTCCAATGATTGATCATTAGTTCCGTGTTTTGAAGCCTATCACAGTTTATTATTTCCTTGGAGGATAATTGCCTATAGAATTTTTTTTCCATTGTGGTGAAGGCCATATTCTGCTTCCTCCTCTCTGCTGCCTCAGTATATCTCATAACTCTGTTCGCATAGACTGACAATTTCTGTTTCATATTCTCCATAAGCTTCCTTAGTTCTTAGATCAGTAAAGATTCTTGTAAGCCTTCCATATGAGAGACTATGATTTCATCAATTTTTGTCTTCAGCTTGATAGAGGCGTTTCTAGGATTCTTTAAGAAATTAGTAAGAACACCAATCTTACAACGCAGAGACTCGATCTTGCTTAAAAGCATTCTTTTCCATGGAGGGATCGGAGATTTAATCTTGGCAGGGGCTTTATCTACACTTGGTCTTTTCTTGATCAAACCAAATCTTTTTTTCTGTCGTTCCAGACGGAAGGTCTAGTTCTTGCAGTGAAGACTGCGTTTCTTCAGGTATTAAGCTATTACTTGATATTATCATGGGTAGTATGCGGCTTTCTTTCTATAAAGTTTCTTCATCTCCTCCGCTAATTCTACGTATTTTCCTTTTTTTCTGTTACTACCCTATGTATATTATTATCAAAGGTACACCAATCTCTAATATTGACACTGTTTTTTTTTCCCTCTGTCTAATTTCATTGCGGATTATGTCGCAGCCGCGTGTTGATTAACTGAGGTGGGGGACGATTCCAACCACCTTAAGTTATCAATTCTTCATACACGTTTTTAAACATTCAAAAATTTGCGAACAATCCTAGCCGTGTCCAGGAGAATCGATTTTTGAGCCTCTCTAAGTACATCAAGAGGCATCTTTAAGTTTTCTGTGTCCATTACCGTGGACTTACTATTGGCAATAACGTCACATTCCAGATGGTGTAGTCCATATTCCAGATGGTATAGTTATTTCAGCTCCATCGCCAATTTCTGATATTTTCGGTGAATACATAGAGTCTCACCGACTGTAGAGCTGATATTGTTGTCATTGGGGATCGCAACATCGATAATTCCTGTTTTTTTCGCTCCTAGATCTACAAAGAGAATGTCGAGTCTATTGTGCCGCACTGTGTGGTCTTTTAGAATCTTTTAGAACACGCCTTCGGTATATAACTTGGTCTTGAATTGCAACCACAAAGCCTTCTGTTTCGGAGAACAACTTCCCTGCCACTAACCATTCAACCGATCTTTCTTTGTCTATGGACGCCTCATTTGATTGGTTATAGAATCTCCCTTGAAGAGCTTTGTTTTTCCATTCCGACAGCCTTTCATTTTCTGATTCAACAGTACGAGTACAATAATTAACGTTGTTTAGATCCAGTGAAGTCAGGCCTCTATCCAAATTTGTTATAGTGAGATGAAGTCCCGTAGTTTTTGACAGGAAATATTGGCGTAGAGCCAATTCCTGTTTGCGACATCCTTCTTGGATATTTATTAGTCCGCGTCCTCCTTGTTTTCATAGTAAATAAAGTCGGACTTTGGAGGATGTTGGATGATGGGCACGCTCTTGGGTCAGTGACGTTCACACGAAACGATGACACATTTTCAACCATCTCTTGTAATAATTGGTTATTCTTTGCTTACAATTTGGGGTCATCCATATACCAACTGTTACTGTGCTTGTCTCTTCCTTAATGTTGAGCTTATAGCCCACCTCATTCCTACGGAGTATCAAGCTCAAAGGAAACAGCGCCATGCAAAACCATAATGGGCTAAGACAGTCACCCTGATAAATACCTCTAAGGATTTTAATTTGGTCGCTGATACTAGTTGCTCCAAGTTGACTACCCTGCCATTAAACTTGAAAATAGCCTTTTCACTTTAGGTTCAACCTTATATATGTCCAATACTTTGAGTGGCCAACTGTGAGGTACAGAATCAAAAGCTTTCCTGTAATCTATCCACGCCATATAAAGGTTCCGCTGGTTTTTTGAAGTTTGTTCTGCAATGATGGAGTCAATTAATAAGAGTTCTTTGCAGCCTCTAGCCATTTTCTTGTAACCTAGCTGCTCCATTGGCATCATGTTGTTAGATTCCAAGTGCTCATTTATCTTTCTAGTCAGAATAGAAGTAAGTATCTTATCAAGGCCATTCAGAGTTATTGGCCTAAAATCTTCAGGACAAGTGATGCCCTCAGGGAAACCAGCAGGGGGCGTTTGCTTGTTGTCCAGTATATCCTGCTAGCAATTGGCCAGCAATCCATGGAAACTCCTAAATCTTTTAATCCAGTAATTTTGAATTCCATTTGGACCAGGCGCTCTCCAATTCTTCAGGTTCTTGACAGCTCCCATGACATCATGTCTTGTAATTGTCACTTCAGCATAAAGGACTTCACATCTACATGAAGGTGATGATCCAATTCTTTGTTTGAGACAAATATATTAGAATTAATCGTTGCCATTTACCGATATTAGTAGAATATAGAGTTTTAGTTAAACCGGAAACAAAAACTATGATACCAACCCTGCCTAAACTTAACTAGGCTATGCAGGATAAATAAATTTAATTAATGAATATAAAAATAATACTTTTCGTTCTGTATTGTCAGAATATTATTGTAATACCACGAGTATAACCATTACTATTTTTCGGTTATTTATATTACAAATCTGGGAGAGGTGGGGGTTGTGTGTAGACCTCAGATGCTCAAAAGAAAAGGAAAATAATTCCTTCAAATCAAGCAAATTTAAAACTTAACGTCTTGTGTACTTAAATGTATAAATAAACTTAACATGTGGATTTCATGCAAACTTATATACTATATTTCGTAAATTTAATAACTTCTATTATTATATGACTTTTACAAGAGCTATTACCTTGAAATATGGATCCAAGGAATCCTAAATTTTTAAAGTCTATTTGGATATCTGTAACAGAAATGTCCATATTAATATCAGTCGCTTCAAGATTTCCTAATCGAGCCACTTCCAATAAGGCGACGCCCTCGAACAAGACTCCAACAAGGGTGACATTGAATCCACCTGAAGATTTAGTAAAAAGGGATGATACCGTGTAGTTGCCGATCACTTCCAGTTTTCCGTACCGGAATCCAGCTTCTATCTGCAAATAAAAACAATATTTATAAAAAAATTAATGAAATGGTTACATTTTTTAAGGTATGTTAAAAAAAAAAAAAAATTGAGAGCTATAAATTATATGGGGCTGAAATGTTTTATTTTGCTAACGTTTTAAAAGTAATGTGGAATTGTAATGAGCTGATTAAGTGTTCTCGATTTATATAAGGAAATGTGATGGAAATAGTTGGGGGTGCGGTCAAATAAAACATCAATATTGAAAATAGATGAAGAAAAAAAAAAAAATATATATATATATATATATATATAAGATAACGGGAGTGAAACAACTTGCAATAAAAAAAGAGAGAAAAGGATTAAGAAACGCACATTCGAACACACAACGAACATTCCTCGTAAACTTCTAAATTGAAATATAACATATTCTAACATAAGTGTTAGAACTTTAGAATTATAGCATAACATCTAAGAACAATTAAAAAATGGAAAAAGAAAAAGAAAAAAAAATCTATTCTATCTAACTCGATAACATAAATGTTTTTATAATACACATATAACTAAGATAGGTACATTATATCATCGACAGATAATTATTATACATATTAATAAAAACAAATTAATAATAATATAATATACAAAATAAAAAAAATAGATCCACATCACCTGGTGTATATATTTTATTGAGTGCTCATTACTTTCACTTTTAGAACTTTTAAACTACATATTTACACCAAATTACACTTTCCGGTTGTTAGGACCGTTCAACCGGAAGCTTCAATTGTTCCACATGGATAATTCTTCGTTTGTGTGGTTCTTTCAAACTCTCTATGGTTACCACGTTATGTTCATGTATGGCAATGATCCTGAATGGGCCCTCATACCTAATTAACTCTTTGCCCTTATTTCTATTAACTGTCATCCCGATCCGTATGTCTCCCACTAGGTCTCTGACTCTTAATTTTTCTTTAGTGACCCTCCTACTCTTTTCGACTCTATTTTTCTCCGAATTTTCCCCCATATTTTTCCCAGGGCTCTTTTGTTATTTATCACCCGCTCCGCCAGTTCTTCATTCGCTACCGCATCTCTATCGTCTCTCCGACGCCCTCTTAGTCCGAACAGAATTTCGAAAGGCGATAATCCTGTGATTGAGTGTTTATAGGCTATGATCGCTTTTGACATAGCTACATTTGGTCCTAGCCCTTTCTCAACTTGGTAGACTCTGAGATGGTAACTTATCGTGCTATGTAACCGTTCCATGCCACCTCTACCCTTCGTGTGTCCCGGGGTATTGAGATGCCACTTGATGTCCAGGGCCTTCGCTTCCGCCATTTCTTCAGCATTGTAAAAGTCCCTGCCCCCGTCATATGCGATGCGTTCAGGTACACAATAAAACTGGAACCATGTCCTTAGCGCTCCTATCACCGCCTCAGCCGACCGGTCTTGGATCAGATGTGCCATCGCTATTTTACTTACTTACTTACTATAGTACGTGGGCCAGACCCCCCTACCGTGCACCCCCCCCCCCTACATCCCTATAAATTGCATATCGTTGTGTTCCTTTTGATAAAAGATTAAGAAAAAGCCAATGTTCCCAGAAAAAAAAGTGGCCGCACTAACCGAAAATGGCGTTCAAACATGGCGGAATGACGACTTTGATTTTAGTTAGTTTTTTGATTACTGACATTCACCATTATGCTTAATTTCGCCATAACTGGTATTTTATTAAAGCTAGATAGTTCTAGATTCAGAATAAATAAACAAACGTTCTAAAATAATTAGTCTTGACAACATAAAATACATTTAAAGTCAATTTTTTCAAGTCACTCGCGTAAAAGTTAAAATTCCAAGTTAATTTTTTATTAAACGGCTATCGTTAACGAAAAACATCGCGAAATAAAACATCTGGAGCAATTATTCTTCTTTAAAAATCAGTGGTCAAATTTCAAAATATATCAACTAGTTTCATAGAAAACGGACCTACAAGGCGAAAAGGCGCCGGTGACTCGGGCGCATCCAGTCCTCTGCCACATCGTTCAGTTCTCATACATCATATAATTACAGCGGGTTTAGGATATTATTTTGAATGTATAATCGAGTCTATGTAACTGCAAGTTTTTAATTTGCATAAATAATTAATATAACCTTTTTTTTTTTTTTTTTTTTTTTTTATAAATCTGATAAATAAAGGATATAAATCTGATAAATACTAATGAATTAGTCGCAGAAACCTCACTTATATTGACATAAACTGGTTATCTTGAAATTAAATAATAATGTTCTCATGGTAGTAGTTGGGCTACTGACACTGGCTTCTGATTTTCGTGAAATTTGAAATAAATGCATTTTTGCAAAGTATTGATTATTTACAGATTTAAAAACAACCCAAATACAAAAGATAAATAAAAAGTTCTGTTTGTTCGTTGATATTTAGAAATTATTCGTAATACAATTTAGGAATTATATACATAACACAATTTAATAGCTCACAACAATTAATGAATTAACAGTTACACGATGTGTGTTTGTGTGTATATATATATATATATATATATATATATATATATATATACATATACATACGTACATACATATTATGATTAATTTAAAATTAAACCACTACTGGAGAGGAAAACCAATTAAAACATGTAAGTATTCATGCATCTAAGGTCTATAATCCACGAAATTGTGGCTGATCCATGAAATTTTTCGGCTTCTGGCATATAACTACACATCAAAAAGTTTACTTTCTCTTTTTTTCGAAAAAAGGGTATACTAATATAAATAAAATGAAATATTTGAAGTTGAAATCGGATTAGTTATTTACCCAAATTCGAACATGAAAGATCGGTAATTTTTATCATTTTGGTGAAAACTCATGTTCCAACGCCTATAACTCGACAATATGTACTCTAAATGAAAAATGTCACAGATAAAAGTTTTAGGACATTAAATTTAGCATAAAATAAGTCCATTTATTTTAAAATTAAATTATTCCTGCGTAGAGATACAAATGAAAAAGTGAAAGTATTTGTAGCGCTTACTTCATTCTTTTAACTACATCTTCATTCCTTCATATATCTACATGTCAAAAAGTTTACTTTCTCCTTTTTTCGAAAAAAGGGTATACTAATACAAATAAAATGAAATATTTGGAGTGGAAATCGGATTAGTTATTTAGCCAAATTCGGACATCAAAGATCGGTAATTTATACCATTTTGGTAAAAACTCATGTTCCACGCCTATAACTCGACAATATGTACTCTAAATGAAAAATGTTACATATACAAGTTTTAGGACATTAAATTTAGCATAAAATAAGCCCACCTAAATAGTTAGTTCTGTGAATATTATTTCATATCCCCTTAGGTTTCACAAAAAGAAGGAATCAAGCGCTACGAATACTTTCACGTTTTCATTTATATCTCTACCTAGTAATAAGTTAACTTAAAAATAAATGGGCTTATTTTATGCTAAATTTAATGTCCTAAAACTTTTATCTGTGACATTTTTCATTTAGAGTACATATTGTCGAGTTATAGGCGTTGGAACATGAGTTTTCACCAAAATGATAAAAATTACCGATCTTTCATGTTCGAATTTGGGTAAATAACTAATCCGATTTCAACTTCAAATATTTCATTTTATTTATATTAGTATACCCTTTTTTTCGAAAAAAAGAGAAAGTAAACTTTTTGATGTGTAGTTATATGCCAGAAGCCGAAAAAATTTCATGGATCAGCCACAATTTCGTGGATTATAGACCTTAGATGCATGAATACTTACATGTTTTAATTGGTTTTCCTCTCCAGTAGTGGTTTAATTTTAAATTAATCATAATATGTATGTACGTATGTATATGTATATATATATATATATATATATATATATATATATATATATATATATATATACACACAAACACACATCGTGTAACTGTTAATTCATTAATTGTTGTGAGCTATTAAATTGTGTTATGTATATACTTCCTAAATTGTATTACGAATAATTTCTAAATATCAACGAACAAACAGAACTTTTTATTTATCTTTTGTATTTGGGTTGTTTTTAAATCTGTAAATAATCAATACTTTGCAAAAATGCATTTATTTCAAATTTCACGAAAATCAGAAGCCAGTGTCTGTAGCCCAACTACTACCATGAGAACATTATTATTTAATTTCAAGATAACCAGTTTATGTCAATATAAGTGAGGTTTCTGCGACTAATTCATTAGTATTTATCAGATTTATATCCTTTATTTATCAGATTTATAAAAAAAAAAAAAAAAAAAAAAAAAAAAAAAAAAAAAAAAAAAAAAAAAAAAAAGGTTATATTAATTATTTATGCAAATTAAAAACTTGCAGTTACATAGACTCGATTATACATTCAAAATAATATCCTAAACCCGCTGTAATTATATGATGTATGAGAACTGAACGATGTGTCAGAGGACTGGATGCGCCCGAGTCACCGGCGCCTTTTCGCCTTGTAGGTCCGTTTTCTATGAAACTAGTTGATATATTTTGAAATTTGACCACTGATTTTTAAAGAAGAATAATTGCTCCAGATGTTTTATTTCGGGATGTTTTTCGTTAACGATAGCCGTTTAATCAAAAATTAACTTGGAATTTTAACTTTTACGCGAGTGACTTGAAAGAATTGACTTTAAATGTATTTTATGTTGTCAAGACTAATTATTTTAGAACGTTTGTTTATTTATTCTGAATCTAGAACTATCTAGCTTTAATAAAATACCAGTTATGGCGAAATTAAGCATAATGGTGAATGTCAGTAATCAAAAAACTAACTAAAATCAAAGTCGTCATCCCGCCATGTTTGAACGCCATTTTCGGTTAGTGCGGCCACTTTTTTTTCTGGGAACATTGGCTTTTTCTTAATCTTTTATCAAAAGGAACACAACGATATGCAATTTATAGGGATGTGGGGGGGTGCACGGTAGGGGGGTCTGGCCCACCGTGTACTATTAAGTCCACTATTGTGACCCACTTATATCCCCTCCAAGTAAAAGTGTCCGCCTGAAGGTCCGTTAATGGCGTCTCTGCCGTAGGTGTTTCCTCTTGTAATCCTTTGGGGGGGTGGGGGGGGGGGTTCGGTCGTATTTAGTAGCTAAACATATTTCACAAATCCCAATGACTTTTAGCCCAGTTTTCTTTATACCCCCCACCCTCCAGAAATACTTTCTTTTGAGCGTTTGAATCGTTTCGTTGATCCCACGGTGGTTAGTTTTCTCTTGGTGACATGCGAGCGTCACCTCTCGCTGCCGCTCTTATTCCTCTTATTAGCGAGGGTCGCAAGGTGGAAAGAGCTTTTGACCCAATATAATATGGACATTGTCTACAAGCCCGGTAAGGAGAATGTTGTCGCGGAATGGTTGTCAAGAGCCTTTATGGTTAATGTTATCGTGGAGGAAAGAGGCGAAACGTCCCAGGACATTAGGCAGTTCCTTAGCGAATGGATACCAGAAGGGGAAGAGGAACCAGCGGACGAGGAGACGGAGGAGGGGGAAGAATCGCCGGAGGTAGAGAGAGGAGTGGAAATGGAGGAACTCGAGGAGATTATAAACGAAAAGCGTAATCAGATAATCTGGAAGATGAGAACATCGGGCCTCATAAAAATTGTCTATAGGAAATGTGGGAGAAGCAAAATAACTCCTATTTGGTCGCGACCGGGTGTGAGGGAAGATCATATTTGCAGAGAAATTAAGGATGCATCAGAATCAGGGAGGACGCATTATCTCTACGTGGGAAACGCTACTACATAGGAGAAGTTGAGGAGGATTTGTAGAAATGAACGAATTGGGGTAGATAGATAGACCTTTATCCGCTGGAAGTTCCTGGTAGAAACGCTGACGGACGTAGAGCATTAGTGAGAAGTGACTCTGGTCTACCACCAGGGGAAAACCAACCAACGCGGGATTAATGAAACGCTTCAGGTACTTAGAAGGACATACTTCTGGCAAGGGATGAAGGAGACGATCAAGGAGGTGATAGGTTCCGGCGAAATCTGTCTACGCACAAAATACGATAGACACCCACCGCAGGGGATACAGGAGGAAACTCCTACCAGAAACGCTCCATAGGCCAACCTGCAAATCGACACCTTTACATGGAGGATATTCAAATGGGTAACAATCACTGACGAGTTCAGTAAAGTGGCAATGGTACACCTAATGCAGGATAGGTCAGCTGAGGCCGTAGTTGGGGCCCTTCGCACTTGAGCACAATTTTATGGAGTACCGGAAAGGATCGCATCCGACGAGGGTAGGGAATTTCAAAAAGAGGCCATAAGAAAAGAAGCAAAGAGATTGGACATCAGATGGCATTATAACACTCCGGGACACCCCAAGAGCGTATTTAAGGGGGAATATGGATTGGAGCCCGATATAGCTATGAAAAAAGAGGTTTTGGCCCAACCGAAAATAGAAAAGGAAAAACACCGAAGGGTCGAGGAGTTTGTGTTGATACTTGGTTGAGTGCGGACGTGTTGTTAAGTGAGCTCCTGAGGATTAACTATCAACAAGCGATAAGTCACATTTTCCTTTCCTTTAATTTATTCTATTATTACTATTATTTTTTCAGAAGGTGTTTTTTATTTTTTTTTTTATTTTTTTTTTTTTATTTTTATCTTTAGTTAACTTTTCTTATTGTTAAAATTAATTTTTCTTTATAAAATTGAGAAATAACCATGGCGGATTCCCCGCCCGTAAAACGTAAAAAAGCTAAATTTAAAGGAACTATCCCGGTTACCATTGAAAGTAAACCAAAAAATTGTGTTAGATTTTTAATTATAAGAAGAATAGGTAGCGATGACGATGGAAATCCCCTCGATTTCAAAAAGGTTTCTCCATTCTTCATTTACAAAAGTATAAACAGTTTGATCGGTGAAGTTAAAATCGTTAAGAAACTAAGAGACGGGTCACTTTTAGTAGAAGTTAATACAGAAAATCAATGCGAGAAGCTTCTAAAATGTGAAAATTTTCTCAATAACCTCCCCGTTAAAGTAGAACCACATGGTAGGCTGAATCAGAGCAAAGGAATTATATGGTGCCCTGATCTAAATTTTTGCTCTATTGATGAAATAAAAAATGAACTGAAATCGCAAAATGTAGATGATGTGAAGAGATTAACATATTTCAAAAATAACGAAAAACACAATAGCCACAATTATCTCATAACCTTCAACAACCCCACTATTCCCACCGAAATAAAAATAGGTTTTAATAATATTTCAGTTAAACAATTCATCTCAAACCCAACACGCTGTTATGTGTGCCTTAAATTCGGTCATACCAAAACAGTTTGTAAGAAAGAACCACTATGTAGATTTTGTGGTAAAAATAAACATGAAGGAGTGGAATGTAATAGTCCCGTAAAGTGTGTTAACTGCCAGGGCCAGCATGACTCATTTTCTAAAAATTGTCCTGTTTTCTTAAAGGAAAAAGAAATCAAAGCTATTCAAGACAGAGAAAAAATTACTTATTTTGTAGCAAAGAAAAAATACGAATCACTCCACCCGATGCCGATGCAAATGAGTTTCTCAAATATTTTAAAAAACAGAAAATCAGTTAGTTGCCAAACAGATGATTTAAGCAATGATAATTTTACTTTTAAAAAACCGTTAGTGCCAGTACCTATCAATAAACCTTTACCTATTAAGCGTCCCAATGGTAATGAAATTCGGGAGCCCCCCACCACGCTCCTCCAATTATAATTTTTACCAAGTTTTACTAATTAATTAATACTATTACTATTTTAAAAATCCAATATTTTATATACTTTTTATCAATATTTATATTAATCTATTCTTCTTTATTAATTTTATTTTTCTTATTTATTTATCTTATTATATCCTATTGCTCTCACCTCATAATATGACCTTTTTAAATAACATTATCCAATGGAACTGCAATGTTTTAATTAACAAACAAGAAGAATTGAAACTAATAATTAACAAATATCAACCTATAGCAATCTGCATCCAAGAAAGTAAGTTACTCCCAAACAAAAAATTTAACATGAAGCAATACAATATCTACAGAAATGACTTTGAAAATAGTAATAGGGCTTCTGGAGGTGTCCTTATTGCAGTTCATAAGAGCCTAGTGTCAGAGTTAGTAATAACAAATACTCCTTTGCAAGCAATCGTCGTAAAAGTTTTTCTGAAGTTCCCCGTTTTTCTCTGCAATATTTATATTCCACCACAAAATTTTGCAGAGAGGGATTTACTTAATCTTTTGAACATTCTTCCCTCACCCTATTTATGTATGAGTGATATCAATGGTCACCATACTTCCTGGGGGTCCTCATACTGCTCTTCGCGGGGGAACATTATTCGAAGAATTATTGATTCTACTGACGCGATTATTTTAAACACGGGAGATCCAACATATTTAAGTCCGGCCTACAATACTTTCTCTTCCATTGACCTTAGCTGGTGTTCGCCTAGTATCTTCACTCATTTAAATTGGCAAGTCTCCATAGATCAATTTTCTAGCGACCATTTCCCAATAATTATCAGTCTCCCTTATGACAATACACAAAAGACAAAACACCCCAGATGGATCACGGAAAAAACTGACTGGGCAGCATTTAAAAGTCATATAAATAATAATGAATCGGACATATCACCATCAAATACGAGCACTGTAATAAACAATCAAATTTCTTCAGCAGTTTTGACAGCAGCAAATATGTTTATTCCCAAAACATCTACTAAAATTAAAAATAAAAATGTTCCCTGGTACGACAGTGAATGTAAAATAGCTATAAAGAAAAGAAGAAAAGCTCTAAAAATTTTTCAAAAAGAACCAACTCTATCCAATCTAATATAATACAAAAAATACCGGTCAATGTCACGCAGAATAATAAAAAACAAGAAGAAGCAATCTTGGGAACAATTTTTAAATTCAATCACGACTGATACCTCGCCTAGGTTGTTTTGGAAAAAAATCCATAGTATCACAGGTAGCTATATAGACCACCAACCAACACTTCTAATAGACGAACATGTAGAAACCGATCAGAAACTATTAGCCGAACATTTCGCAGAATTCTATTCTAATAACCACTCCGCCATACCACACTTAACGCAAGAAAATACTGAATTAGATACCATAGATATTCAATCAGATAATGCTTACAACCTTCCTTTCACCAAAGCCGAACTTTTAACCTGCATAAAGGAGCTGAAATCTTCAACCCCAGGAGTAGACGAGATCCACAATGACATGTTAAAGAATCTACCAAGTCACGCTTTGGGGGCGCTTCTTGCTCTTTACAATCATGTTTGGTGTACAGGAGATTTCCCAAGCATCTGGAGGAAAGCGATTATTATCCCTATTCTTAAACCGGGTAAAAATAAATTATTTCCATCTAGCTACCGACCGATATCACTGACCAGCTGTATGTGTAAACTTCTGGAAAAAATGGTTTTCAAACGATTAACATGGGTATTAGAGAAAAATAACCTAATTCCAGAAGCCCAAAGTGGGTTCAGAAGAGGACGCTCCACTTTAGATCATCTAGTTACACTGGAGCACGAATTACTAGATTGCTTCTCTGAAAAGAAAGAGTGCGTAGGCATCTTCTTTGACATAGAAAAGGCCTATGATAACTTAAATCCAAATCTCGTGCTGCAACAACTCAATGAATGGGGATTTAAAGGCCGCCTTCTTATACTAATCCAAAACTTTTTACGGGAACGCACCTTCCAAGTTAGAGTGGGCAGTCATCTATCGTCAGTAAAAACACTTAACACTGGAATACCTCAGGGAAGCGTCTTAAGCTGTGTTCTTTTTGCTAACGCAATCAATAAAGTTACATCTATGATTCCCAAACCTATCAGATCCTTCCTATTTGTTGATGATTTGGCCTTGTTACTCCCCTTCCAAAATCAAAACTGGATGAAACAAATTATACAAAATTGCCTTTTGAATTTAGAAACTTGGTCCACACACTCTGGCTTACGATTTTCAACAGAAAAGAAAAAATGCGTTATTTTCTCAAAACGCAGGTAACCAACTTCACCTCCAGAATTGATCTTCAGAGGAATACAACTAAAATTTGAACAAAAAGTTAAATTCTTGGGTTTGATAATTAACTATAAACTTGACTGGAGAGACCACATTAAATGGCTGAAAGAAGAGTCCGTAAAGAGATTAAATATACTGAAGGTCCTAGCTGGATGCTCGTGGGGAGCCGACAGATCCAGCATGTTAAAAGTATATACTTGCCTAATTAGATCAAAATTGGATTACGGCAGTTTTGTCTATTCTTCGGCTAATCTTAAGCTTCTTTCCACATTGGACTCAGTCCATCACGCGGGTCTCCGTCTTGCAACCGGCGCCTTCAGAACTAGCCCTGTGAACAGTCTATGTGTGGAAGCAGGCTTGGCTCCACTGGCTGTCAGGAGACACCAACTCGCTTGCGGATACATCGGAAGACTAAAATTCAACGACAAAAATCCAGCTTGGAAACATGTATTTCAACCAAATACCAGAAAATATACAGAAAACCGTAGACTGCAGGCCCCACTAGGAATAAGAGCAAGAAGATATATCGAAGAAATCAAGAATTTTCAAATAAGCAACGATGAATACCATTACCCACCATGGACTGTAAAGCTACCACTAATAGACTTGTCGCTCAATAAATATAAGAAAAATGCTACCCCGGAATACACCTATGTTTTAGAATACCAAAAAATTTTAGATAAATATCACAACAGCAAACACCTATATACAGATGGGTCAAAAATAAATAGTAACGTTGGGTGTTCTATAATTTTTAACTCTGAAACCATCCAATACAGGCTTCCGTACACAACTAGTAATTTCACTGCGGAATGTTATGCAATCAGTGCAGCCCTGTATCATGTAATCCTGAGTCACGGGCAAAACTTTACTATATTCACGGATTCCCTATCCGCAATAATGGTCTTAACAAACATGTACTCTAACGACCAGATAATTAAAAGAGCCCATGCCCATTTCTTGACATTAAATGACCTTAACAAAAATGTAGTTCTAGTCTGGGTACCATCGCATGTGGGAATTAAAGGAAACGAGGCGGCGGACCAAGCAGCTAAGGAAGCGGCTTTATCATCATCATTAGAAGTGAGGAATATTTACTCTCTGACCGACGTATCGAATCATCTGAAACGGCAAGCGCAGATGACATGGGTCCAGCTATGGGATAGAACGGATGAACAAAATAAATTGAAAAAAATCAAATCCGAAATAAAACCCTGGAGGAGCTCTTACCGCAGCATCAGAAGAGAGGAGGTGGTAGTAGCAAGATTGAGAATTGGGCACACGCGCCTTACTCATGGACACCTTATAGAAAGAGACGCCCCCCCAAAATGTGTAACGTGCGGAGTACAGCTGACAATCAGCCACATCATAGAAGACTGCCCCCGTCATGCAACAGATTTTCAATGTTTGGGAACAGAACGTAAGCTCCAAACGATTCTGGGTGATAATGTTATAAATATAGACAAAGTAATTAAAATTTTGAAAGATAAAAATTTATTTAATAAAATATAAATTTCAATTATAAAATAGTACTTAACTAAAAGAAAGAGGACACTAATAACCTAAGATGTTGGGTGTCCATAAGCAATAAAACCTAAACCTAACCGAAGGGTCGAAAAAGAAAACGCGAAGGTCAGGGACCGGACGGAGGATCTGCGGATAGGCACTATCGTATACCGGAGGATAGGGACTAACGGGGAGGAGCTACTGCAGTACGATGGGCCGTTTAGGGTGTTTGTCATTAGGGAACATAATATAGTCACCATTGAGAGTATATATACATAAGAGACCCTAAGAAGAGAAGAACGGTCCATGTTGAGCAATTGGATCTTCCAGCCTCAATGCCAGCGAATCAAAGGTGAACGGATGTTTTAATTTTGGTTTTGTTTAGTTTTATGTTTGTTTGCATTCAGTTTAAGAAGTTTCTTTTATTTTATATTTTATAAAATATATACACACCTGGATATAAACACCTCCAGATAGTATATAAGGAGGAACCAATGATAAATAAAGTCAGTCTATATTCTGAATCTGTGTTGGTTATTTCGCCACCTCATTTAATATTTTTTTTTTTTTTTTCAAGCTCTCGAATATAAGTTATACATATATATATATATATATATATATATATATATATAAAGTTAGCTAGATAAGAAGGTATTGATTTCAGTATTAAGTCTAGTTTATGTTATAGGATAACTAGCATTGTTTATCAACAAACCTGTGTCTATATATACCTGGAGTGTATTACAATAAAGTCAGTTCTATTCTGAATGTTGTGCGGCTCATTTCCCCTATACCCACCTTTTTTTAAGTGTTAGCTTCAGTCTAATCGTAACTGGTCCCGAAACCCGGGACGTCCGGAAGTGTAGTCACGTGACGTAAAGTGCTATCGGGTTTAGAAGTTACAATCTTAATCTCTCGATACACGTTACACAACTAATACAGCAAACAGTTATGGCGAAATTGGAAGAACAGAATGGAAGAACAGTTGGCAAAATTGGAATACCAGTTGGCCCAGGCTACGGTGGAGCGGTCGAAGTTGGAGTCCCAACTATCTAAGGCGACTGAACCGCAACAGATCGAACTCCTCAAGATAAGGACACAAAACTCGGCATTAATACACGAGTTAATAAGCCAAGTGGAGCCGTTTACGGGTATAGTGGGAGACCTCGAGCATTTCATCAAAGGAGGTGACCAGATTCAAAATTTGATAATATCTCGGAAGGAAGCGGGCACTCTGATGGAATCTGATGTGAGATTACTAGAAGCTTCCCTTGTCGGCCGTATCTCGAGGCGGGTACTAAATACCATTCAAGGTGATCTCACTCACTCATGGGACACACTCAAGGTGAGACTTAAAAAACTATACGGCGGAGGAAGATGGACCCCGGAAGAGGATGTTTTCTACCTGTTTAAGGAGCGCAGGGCCCAAGGCCAGTCAGAGGGCGAGTTCGCCGAGAAACTTCTCGTCTTGTATAATCGTCTGACGGAAAAAATAGTAGAAACCTTTGGCCAAGCAAAGGGAAGCCAGAAAATGGAGTTTTTAAGAGGTGTAATAAAGGTGCAGCTAACAACTATGTTGATCGGCCAGGCTCACTCCCGAGAGACAGGGACTTCATCGAGTGTGCTCACGATCTAATAGATGCTAAGGAGAGAAGTGAAACTCGATTCGAGAAACCCGAAATGGAGTGGGTGGAGGTGCGACCACCAAGAAGAAAACAGGCTAGTTTCAATAGGAGCTTCGAGAAGCGGCCAGCTAAGGGCCCGGATGAGAGGAGAAGAAAGCAAGATCGCCGCTGCTACGAGTGTAATAGGACCGGCCATGTAACAGCTCAATGCAGCCTCACGAGGTGTTTTGAGTGTGGCAGGCGAGGCCACGTAGCCAGGGAATGCCATAGGCGGAATCCTCGGTCAGGCAGAAGAGACCCTCAACAGCCGGAACCTATGGAGGTGAACAACCAAGACTGGAACGTTAGGCGTTCAGGCAGGAAGAACGGAAGGCGCTATACCAGCGGAGAGTCATCGGGAGAAGAAAGCACCCCTTCTGAGCGCAGCGGTCCGGTTACCAGGACACACGAGGTAAGTGGTAGCAATTCTTGGAGAGGGGGCCCTTGCGGGGTGGAATTAGTGGCGGGAAGGACGCGGGCTGATTGAGGGCACGGAAAAGGGTGGGGCAACAAATCGAGGGAGTTAGTAATTAACAATAGTGTGGAACTAAAACAGCGAAATAGGTTGCCCGTGGCGAGGTTAGGGTTATCGGGGGTGAGGTTTCTAATTGACACCGGGAGTACTAATTCTTTAATTAGTAGAAGGGGAGCGGAAAAATTGGGAGTTTGGAGTAAGCGCGCGAATTGTAGATGCATGGTCTCTACAGTCAGTGGGAAGTGCCAAACATTAGGGGAAGCCTTACTAAACCTCGGGGAGCTTGCAGGCCGTGAAGACTCGGTAAAAATTCACATTATGGAGGAGCTGATGCCGGGTTACGATTTGAACATAGGGTGTGACATTCTTCAACGCGCAGGATTACGTTTGAGGGTTGAGCAGAAAACTTGGCGTTACGATATAGGGGATCGGAGATACTTAACTAAAACGGGAGAGATGTACAAGAACATTGAAATCGGGGCGGTGGAGTGCTCGAAGCAAGCAATAGGCCACTTGGTCGAGAAATATAAGGGGTTGTTTTACAAAGACGGTGAATTTCTACCCACCACTGGGAGGACGGTACATAGGATTATCCTAAAAACTGAAACACCCGTATATAGTCAAAAACAGGCGGTACCCTCAAGCTATGCAAGATATCATTAAAGAGCAATTAGAGGAACTTCTCAAGCAGGGCATTATCAGACATAGCAACTCTCCGTTTAATAGCCCCCTATGGGTGGCGGAGAAGAAACAAGACGAACAGGGTGGGAAACGATATCGCGTAGTGGTCGATTATCGCAAACTTAACGAGGCAACGAAGAACGAATGATATCCCCTACCTCGAGTTGAGGACATACTCGATCGCTTAGCCGGTACGACGATCTTCAGTACCTTAGACCTCAAAAGCGGGTACCATCAAGTTCGGATGGCGGAGGAGGATATTCGGAAAACGGCGTTTTCCTGGGAACGGGGCCATTTCGAGTTCGTAAGAATGTCTTTTGGGTTGAAGGGCGCTCCCCTCACGTTCCAACGCCTAATGGACGAGTTACAGAGAGGCCTCGGAGAGGATTTTTCGCTAGTTTATATGGACGACCTCATCGTTTTTAGCAAGACGGAGGAAGAACATATTAAGCACCTGAGGTTAGTCTTTGATAGGATCCGCGAATTCGGACTCAAATTATCACGCGAGAAATCTAGGTTTGGGTTACGCGAAATTGAATTCTTGGGATATGTAGATTCGCGAAATGGGATACAACCGGACCAGGAGCGTGTAAAAGCCATTCGGGATGTCATTTACCATTTACCTATGCACCTTTGCCTCAAAACGCTCGTGGGATCCGGCGATTTCTGGGTATGATAAACTACTATCGGAAATTTATTCCTGGCATTGCAGAATTAACTCACCCGCTGACGGAAATACTGAGAAAAGGGAAGCGCTTTCAACTGGGTTCCGATCAGTTGATTAGTATTAAGAAGTGCAGAGAGATTTTGACTACTCGACCATTATTAGCCTTCCCCAATTTCCATAGAACGTTTAAAATTACCACGGACGCGAGTGAGGTCGCTATTGGGGCTGTACTTTCGCAGAACTCCAAAGAGGGCGAGAAACCAATTGCGTACGCAGGGCGGAAACTAAATGACGCCGAACGACGATATAGCCGAACGAGAGCTGTTAGCGGTGGTTTGGGAGCGTGTAAAAGCCATTCGGGATGCACCTTTGCCTCAAAACGCTCGTGGGATCCGGCGATTTCAGGGTATGATAAACTACTATCGGAAATTTATTCCTGGCATTGCAGAATTAACTCACCCTTCCCCATTTAATTTAGCCTTCCCCAATTTCCATAGAACGTTTAAAATTACCACGGACCAATAGTGAGGTCTCTATTGGGGCTGTACTTTCGCAGAACTTCGAAGAGGGCGAGAAACCAATCGCGTACGCAGGGTGGGAACTAAATGACGCCGAACGACGATATAGCGCGATAGAACGAGAGCTGTTAGCGGTGGTTTGGGCGGTCGAACATTTTCGTCCCTACGTTTATGGACGACGATTCGAGCTGGTAACGGACCACAAACCGCTTATCTATCTGGGCACTTTGAAGGAATCTTCCGCGCGGGTATCGAGATGGAAGGAGCGGCTCGCAGCCTACGATTTTCATGTTATACACAAAAAGGGAGTCGAAAACGCTGTTGCCGACTGGTTGTCGAGAGACTTGTTGGTAAACGCCCTAGGGGAAGAAGAGGAGTCAGCGGAGCCGTTCGCTTTGAGGTATTTACGCGAGTGGGCGGAAAGTGGTCCAGAAATTCCGTTAGTACAGAGGGAACCGGGGAGTAATCCCGGACCATCTGACAGGCACAGCGAACCGGAGGGACAAACCACACCGTCGGATAGACCTGCGGAACTACCGGAGATCGATGAGATTATTAATAATAAGAAACTTCAAATAATTATTAGGTCAAAACAGGACCCTAAGACGGAAACTCGGGCGAGCACTTACGAGGGATTATTAACTATCCTGATCCGCACACCCGCTTCAATAGATGAAAGAGAACTAAAACGGATATTCGCGGAATACAGTAACCCGGGTCGGGATTGCCATGTTTATGTGGGAAACCGATTGATAGCAGACAAGTTACAGATTTTATGGAGACAGGAAAGGATAGGAGTTGGATATCATCTGACTAGGTGCCTACGCCAGGTTGAGACGGTTACGGAACCAGTAGTTCAGAAACGACTCGTAGCGGATCACCATTCCGGTAAAACGAACCATCGAGGGATAGAGGAAACCTTACGCGCTTTGAAGTTGCTTTACTACTGGAAGAATATGTCGCGTACGGTAAGAGATTGTATAGCGCATTGCGAGATATGCCAGAAAGCTAAGTATGACCGGCAACCTCCGATAGCTGAACAAGTGGTCTCACTCACAGCGTCAGAACCTTTACGATTTGGTGCAAGTGGACATTTATTCGAATGAGGGACAATCGTGGATCACAGCGGTCGACACGTTTAGTAAGATCGCGATGGCCTACCCCATAGAAGCAAAAACACCGAGGGCGGTATGGGAGGGGATTTTACAATGGTGTGCAGTCTACGGCGTGCCGGAGGAAATCATTTCAGACTGCGGAAGGGAGTTCGATAATTCTCACATCCGGGAAGAAAGCAAAACGTTAGGCATTAATTGGAGGCTCAATACCCCACACCACATCAAGGGCAGAGGGGCGGTGGAACGACTCCACAATACCTTAGGGGAACATCTGCGACTTCTCAAATTGGGACGTGACCTTGATTCGTATGAGGCGATGCCGCGAGCGGTGATTGCGTACAATAATACTATTCACGCAGCCACTGGACTAACGCCAGTGGAGATCGTCTTTGGGCAAAAACGACGAGACCGAGGTGACCTCATAACGGCTAATAACACGCTGAGTGCAGCGCTATGTAGGGCTCGAGCCGAACGCCGAAGTATGTGGGCGCGACTTAGAGAAAAATTGGTTCGGGAAAAACAGACCCGGGTAGATAGGGAAAACAGAAGGCCAGGGATTCATAAAACAGGACCATTAGCGCTGGGAACAATAGTTTACAGGCGCTTGAGAACTGCGAGGAAAAAATCGGCTGCCCGTTACGAAGGCCCCTACGAAGAACTTCGTGTGCCCCAGCTACTGACAGGTCCGGAGCCGGGCAGCACCGCTCAGATGGAAACACCAAGACGATAGGAACTTTTATTTTTATTTTTTATTTTATTTTAATTTTAGTACTGAATAAGGTTTTTACCATGCTTTTAGGTTAAGGATTAATTGTGAATTTTTAGGCTAAGTTCAAAGATGGACTGTTCATTCTGTTAATTGAATATGTTTATGTTACGTGTATATTCCTTATTTCTTTTCCATTAAATTGTATTCCTATTAAGTGTATTTTTAGTTTTTGTGTTAAGGATATTTTGTTTTTCTATTTTCGCAAGGAGTTCCTCCATACGAAGGAACTGGAGGGAGGGAGTTAAGAAGGTAATCTTGAAAGGTAAGCTTGATAAGAAGGTATTGATTTCAGTATTAAGTCTAGTTTATGTAATAGGATAACTAGCATTGTTTATCAACAAACTTGTGTCTATATATACCTGGAGTGTATTACAATAAAGTCAGTTCTATTCTGAATGTTGTGCGGCTCATTTCCCCTATACCCACCTTTTTTTAAGTGTTAGCTTCAGTCTAATCGTAACTTATATATATATATTTATGTATATACATATATTAAATCTTTAAAAAAAGATAATTCAGGAGGCGAAATAAAACACATGCATTCAGATTATGTACTGTTATATTTATCATTGGTTCCTCCTTATATATTATCTGGATGTGTTTATATCTCTTAGATGGTATTAATCCTAATACTGGCGTACTCCGACCTTAACTCCCCACCACTAGTTTACGGACATCCCCTCTCTAAACTCTAAAGTTATTCAAAATGTAAGTTAGATGTTAAGATCATAGCCGATTGTCTTAGGCTCTTATACCTCACACATAACTTACAAACTAAAAGTACAAAATAAAAATTTCCATTGCATTATTCACATCTGTCTCCTGCATCAATAATAAATTAAAAAAATCACTCTTCACTATGCTAGTACTAGTAAAACACTAGTAAAACACACCACAAAATCAATAGATAAAATAAAAGGAACTACTTGAACTGGACTCAAACAAAATCATAAAAACTAAACAGAACCAAAATTAAAACATTCGTTCACCGTTGATTCACTGGCATTGAAACTGTAAGTTTCAATTGTTCAATGTGGACCGTCCTTCTCTTCTTGGGATCTATCATGCTCTCAATAGTGAATATATTATGTTCCCTAATGACAATCACCCTGAACAGGCCCTCGGACCGCAGTAGCTCCTTCCCCCTGTTAGTGCCTATCCTCCGATATACGATATATAAATATAAAGGTAATACCAGAGTAAGACAATGTTAATCTTTTACAATTTAATGTTTTTACCTTGATAAATACATGTCGATTGATTGATAAGAATTGAGAAGGTTTCATATTGTTGTAACTTTGTATTGAATAGAAGAACTTGAAAATAAATAAAGCCTAAACTACATTCTAAGCTTTTTTTTTTTTTTTTTTTTTTTTTTTTTACTTTTCTTTATTTTTCATTCGTTGTAAGCAACCATACACTAACTGGTGCCGAAACCCAGGAGATCAAGTGAACATTAAGAAATGCCAGAAGAATCTGCAGTGGATTAGTTAACTGCATTTTGGATCGCTGCCTTGCTAGTCTTCAGAAGCTTTTATGCTAACCTTGGTCCATTGTATGGGAGTCTTGTCAATCCTCCGTGCTCCAGCTTGATATCTGTTGAAGGGGGCCTGAAGTTCTGCCCTGGGTATACAACAACTTTAGTTAAACATACCCAAGAAGCCTCGAAGGTCCTTAACCGTAGATGGTCGGGGATAGTTTGCGATAGCGTCCACCTTAGCAGGGCGCACATCGATGCCATATTTGTTCACTTTACGCCCCAAAAACCCAACTTCGGATTGTGCAAAGACATACTTAGTTAAATTAATAGTGAGTCCGTTGTGTTCCAGTCGTTGGAGGACCTTCTCTAGATGTGTCCGATGTCCCCCTTCATCTTCCGATCCTATGATGATAACATCTATATACTACCATGCGAACTCTAAACCTTGAAGAACTCGGTCGAGAAAGCTCAAACAGCCCGAATGGTGTTACTGCAGCCTTCTGAACATTTTCTTTCGCTACGGGGACCTGGTAGTATGCACGGTTAAGATCCAGCTTGGTAAAGATCTTCTTATTATGCATATTCATCAGACCGCTAAGTTTGGTACTGTGTAGAAGTCAGGTGTGGTCTTGGCGTTGAGCTGGCGATAGTCCCGTATCCTACCATCCTCCTTCTCCATTATATTGTCACGTGGAAAACCTAAGATGTCCATTGAACCTAGGAGACCCCGAGAGAGAGGAGGAACTCCTAGAAGAGGCTGGCCCAGGAGAGAGTGGGGCAGTATGGGTGGAGACACAGTCAGGCAGTCTGGGGGATTATAACATTGATGGGGACTATAACATTATACTCCCATTCATGCAAAATGCTTTCATCGTATCAAACCTTTTGTAAAACATTTTTGAGAGCTTTTATATGCTCTGGACCTCCATATTTAACGAAGTCTAGGGCTATGTTATCATAGCCTTAATCTTCGCAATAGCCTTCTCCGCCTTTTCTTCCTCTATCCGGTCGTTTCCTTGATCATGTACTGCCTGAGGCTCTATAAAAAAGACATCTCTTTCCACCGGATCGCCCCTGAAATACCTGCGCCAAACTTCAAGCACGTCTTTCTCCTCAAACTCAATCTCACCGTTTTCATTCTTTATATTCCTCATTTTTTTGGGCTTCCTACCTCTGAGTGAATAATTTTTCGACAGGAGTTTGATATAATCTTTATGACCGTAATCAAGAGATCGACCGAACTCTTCCCATGCCTACCTCTTTGCTTCCCTCACTGCCAACTTTACTCGGTTTCTTGCGGCTTTTTACAACTCGTAATTTTCCCGACTTCTATCTATGCAGAAGATCTTCTCATCCCCAATTATAGCCCTCAGCTCTTTACTCCACCAGTCTGAACGCTTCGTTTTAACTGGCTACTTCTTCGCACCACACACTTTAGTTATTGCTTTTGATGACCTAGGTCATCCAGCTTAAAGATAATATCTTGCAGCATATTTCCCAGTTCGTTCTCGTGTTCGATTCTTTTTTGAGGATCTTGCAGCTGCTTGGTTTCTATCCTTTGGTAAACTTTCGGCCGACGCTTCTTTACCGGAGGGATCTTGGTATCCGAACAAAGAGCATATGATCACTCCCGATTTCGGCCCCTTTTTGGGGGTATTTGTGTACATAAAGTATTCGATCACGCTATTTATGTTTCTTTCCAGTCCTGAGAAGGTTATCTTGTGGTCTTTTTTGCGGGGATAAAATGAATTTCCAATGACCAGATCATAGTCAGCGCAGAACTCAATTAGACGCCTTCCATTATTATTGAGTGTTCCCTCACCTTCATGGGGACCCTTACATCAATTGCCTCTTCTGTGGTCTCTTCCAGTCCTCGCATTGAAATCCCCCGTGAATATGATATTCCTGTTTCTAATCTTTTCAACTAAGGGAATAAGGTCACTATAGAATTGTTCCGTTTCTCCCACGCTTGAATCCTCAGTTGGTGTATACACTTGAACCAATGTAACCTTACCTAGTGTAGAATGACGTCAGCAGATATTATCCTTGAGTTGACCGGTTTCCAATCTTAAAGTTTCTGGAAGAGCTCATCTTTAAGAATCAGCCCTACTCCCCCTTTTGCTCGGTTACCCGGTGTAACACCTGAATAGAGCATGCCTTTGTCCAGCTACATTTTTCCAGATCCCTTCTTTCTTATTTCGCACACTCCTTGTACGCCAATTTTTTAGGTATCCATCTCCTCCACAATTTCCACTTCCTTGCCATAGACAGAACGTACGTTCCACGTACCAAACACATTGTTCCTTTAACTTGACAGGTTCCTTTAACTTGACAGGTTCCTTTAACTTGACAGGTCGATTCCGTAAAGACTGTCAACATCCGAGGCTGTTGGCAATATTTCTTTGAATCAGCTGTACGGGGGATTAGCCCAGCAAAGGGGCCCCGTTACCTCGGGACAACTGGTTGTCGGGTATACCGCAGGCATTGAGTCTTCCTTAGGGAAGGTGATCCTGTGGTGTGTACTGTTATTGTCCTTAGTGTCAGTGTGTATGTATAGTGTACTGTTTTGTAATGGGTGATTGGGCTGGGTATTGAACTCAGGAGACCGGATGATCGTTATTCCCCACTAATAAAGCACATCTACTAGCCGTTACCGATGGAGAAATAACTAAGAAGAAGATAATGAAAACATTAAAATGGAAGGTCTTTTTTGCTCATTTACTTAGATCTGTTGACATACCGCGAAGACAAACATAGGAGGATTTGATCATATTTGTATATAACCAGCAACTAAAACCGTTTAATACTAATATGTATTTTAAGAAAACTAGTAAAACCTGTTTTAATCAAACATATATGTAATATCAGACAATGTAATATTCTAAATTATACCTGCATGTAAGCTAAATTCGAAAAGATTTGATCTACTCTAAATTTTGACAATCCGTGAATTGAAGCATTTTTTAAAACAATCGTTGTCAGATGCCTTGTGGTTTTCATATCAGGGATTGGCATAGGGTCTTTCACAGGGGCGCCAGGCATTCCAATTGGATCCACTTGTTTGTAATGCTCTATAACTTCTCTTATTTTATTGCTCAGAGCATTGACTTTTTCGTTTTTTTCTTCTTCGGTCAGACCTGGCGTAAAGTATTCTTGGTTCAAACCTGAAAAATGTGAAACTAAACATTATTCCAACAATAAATTAAAACGTTTTAAACATGATAAATAACGCCAATAAGATCAGCTTATTTCAGAAATAGTAGAAAACAAATGAAATTCACCTCTCGTAGAATCTGGTCGAAAATTAGTAAAATTCTTCTAGTTGAGAAGTAAGTAACATGAAAAAGAGTTCCCAAGAGATAAATGTACACAGAAAATAACAAATTCTCCATAAATGGATAAACGGTACTAAATGGCTATTACAATAGTTAACTCAATTCGGCGTTTTAAAAAAAGTAAATTTTCCTGCGACATATATTATGTTACATTTTATTTTCAAAAATCTTAAGCATCATTATACCTTAAGGAAAACAGTCATGTTTCACCTCCTTAAAGTACCGATTAGAAAGTAGGAGTATAACTTTTTTGAAAAGACTCTGTCCGCTTAAGATAGATAAACGTGCCCCAAATATAAAAAGCTGCCGACTTAACATATTAATGGGGGGCCTGGAAAATTTGACTTAGAACTTCTGTTAAAATGAATTAATATATATTTTAGAGGTGGGATTTTGCTGTTTATAATATAAATTGAAATGTTTACCAAGCATTTTTTGTGCTTGTTTTTTTATTATTAATAAATGTTAATATTTGAGGATATATTTTATTTCAAATAATATGTTTGTTCTTTATGCATACTTTTAATTTACATTAAACATAATTATGTGTCTTTAGGGACATAAGGACCTTGACAGTTAGTCACATTAAGTTGGAGGTGGTGGGAGAGGAGAATTTACCACACCTAAGCCGCATTTTTGCGGTTGGACGGTTATATCTTGGAAAGTACTCACAATATCGGAAATATGCCGATTTAAAGTTATTGGGCATTATTGTGTGCAATGAATGAGACTAGGCGCACGTTTTTTGGAATATACGTTCCCATTTTAGAGATCATCTATGTTAACCCATTCTTTTTCATAAATCCTCTGGCCTGATACCATGAACTTGGTCTTTACCTGATTTATTCCTAGACCCAACGCCCTAGCTGAAGTCTCTGTGGCCGTGAATGCATCCTTGACGGGCCTGAAAGGACCGTTCCACAATATCGATGTTATCAGCATAGGCTAGGATCTGAACATTCCTATTAAAGATAGTGCCAGTTGTCTGAATGCCGGATTCTATTACCACATTTTCTAAAGCAAGATTAAACAGGAGGCAAGCCAAGGCATCACCGTCTCACCTCTTTTCCGGAGAAAAACACTTCTGAGAGTCTTTTTGTATACAAACCATACATTCTACACCCGTCATTGTTAATTGTGTGAGACGTATTAGCTTCCTTGGGATGCTGAGCTCTTCCATTGCCTTGTATAGCGCCGTTCTATCGAGATTGTCATGTGTTGCTTTAAAATCAACAAAAATATCGTATGTTTGCATCTGATATTCTCTTCCTTTCTCAAGAATTTGCCTTAGTAACTAAAGTACTCCACACAAAAGTTATGGAGGAATAAATCATACGTTTGATGACACCAAAGATAAACCTTTTGGACCATACGTAACTATTGTAGAGCTTAAATTATAAAGCTTTAGTAGAATAGAATCCAGTAGAAAGTTTAGAAACAACGTTGTTATAGTTTCAGATGTTGACGTCTTGGTGATATTAACGGTATTCGGAAATGAGGATACATTTTCTAAAATCATCCTATGGCCAATACATTTTAGGTTTACTTGCAGTTCCACCAACATTAAAGATTCGAAGACATCGAGATTTACTTGTTTCATAGAACCAATACCCAAAAATACACTTTTCATTTGGTCGTCGTTGGTAATGGAAATGACAAAGATATCGGAAATCGGGCCAGAATATTCTAATAACATGCAAAAACAATCAAAGACACGGTTGCTGATAAGTTTTAAATATTTTTGTTTCTATGTATCTAATTTCAGGCAATTCTTCTTTCAATGTATTAATACTAGTGCCTCTCAATAGTAAAATTTTTTTTGGCAACGTTTCGGCTTCTAGAACCATTTTCAAGCCTGTAAGCACATTTACATAAATTATTAATTTATAACAATATTTAGAAATTTTTTATAACATTTTGCTTTTTCCTTTTTATTGTGTATCTTGCGTGCATTATATTTGAAATCGTTCTTACGGTGATTTAGAATAAAACTATTTTTAACTGTGTAAATAAAAAACTTGTTGCTGGAGGCGTCATTTTAACATCTAAAAAACTCGTAGAAAAAAAAATATAAGAATATATATATATATATATATATATATATATATATATATATATATATATATATATATAGATATATATACATGAAACAAATATGGCTAAACAAGGAGATATTTTTAATGAATAAGGATCTGATGAGTCAAGATTCAGACAAAGGGAATTTATAGGAAACCGGTATGGACACCTGCCAGGAAGTATACGTCCGGGAATCCAGCGGATATGTCAAAGAGAGAGAGAGATATATTAAAGAGAGAAATGAACAGATTTGCAAAGTACGGCCACAAGATAACGCCACAAGAAAAAGGAAAAGGTCTAGGGTGGGAGGAAGAAGAGATGACATTCGATCATATACAGCCGACTAGTGAAGACTTCATTCTCTCCATCCTACGTCCTCGACAGTTTGATTATGATCTTCAGATTAGAAGAACCATCATCCATACCTGTATTATTTGTAGTATTAATTTATATAGTTTTTGTGGTCAATAGTAGAAAATCACGATCCATAAGTCAATACCATCATGTTAGTCTTATATAAATATTATAATGAATAAATTATTTTATGTTGTATCAAATTTTTATTTCTGCCCCATGGTTCATTCCTGGTATTGAAAGATTATTTTATTTAATATCAATATTCTTACTAATACCAGCCTTACCTCTCATAATGTATAATTTTAATGTAAATGAAAATAATTGTATTCCAAGAGGGACTATCAACTAGATAAGCAGCCAAACCATAAAAGATTGCCTTATATCAGGTAAGATATTTTAGGGAGAGGAGAGGAAATCGTATTAATTTATATATATAAGTTACGATTAGATTGAAGCTAACACTTAAAAAAAGGTGGGTATAGGGGAAATGAGCCGCACAACATTCAGAATAGAACTGACTTTATTGTAATACACTCCAGGTATATATAGACACAAGTTTGTTGATAAACAATGCTTGTTATCCTATAACATAAACTAGACTTAATACTCAAATCAATACCTTCTTATCTAGCTAACTCCCTCCCTCCAGTTCCTTCGTCGAAAATAGAAAAACAAAATATCCTTAACAAAAAAACTAAAAATACACTTAATAGGAATACAATTTAATGGAAAAGAAATAAGGAATATACACGTAACATAAACATATTCAATTAACAGAATGAACAGTCCATCTTTGAACTTAGCCTAAAAATTCAGAATTAATCCTTAACCTAAAAGCATTGTAAAAACCTTATTCAGTACTAAAATTAAAATAAAATAAAAAATAAAAATAAAAGTTCCTATCGTCTTGGTGTTTCCATCTGAGCGGTGCTGCCCGGCTCCGGACCTGTCAGTAGCTGGGGCACACGAAGTTCTTCCAAATGTACTGTTCGCGTACGGAATGGGTGGTTCATATCCCTAATGGTACAGAGGTTATTTTCCCGTATCTTTGTGTTTTTATAGGGGCCTTCGTAACGGGCAGCCGATTTTTTCCTCGCAGGTCTCAAGCGCCTGTACCCTATTGTTCCCAGCGCTAATGGTCCCGTTTTATGAATCCCCGGCCTTCTGTTTTCCCTATCTACCCGGGTCTGTTTTTCCAGAACCAATTTTTCTCTAAGTCGCGCCCACATACTTCGGCGTTCGGCTCGAGCCCTACATAGCGCTGCCCTCAGCGTGTTATTTGCCGTTATGAGGTAACCTCGGTCTCGTCGTTTTTGCCCAAAGACGATCTCCACTGGCGTTAGTCCAGTGGCTGCGTGAATAGTATTATTGTACGCAATCACCGCTCGCGGCATCGCCTCATACAAATCAAGGTCACGTCCCAATTTGAGAAGTCGCAGATGTTCCCCTAAGGTATTGTGGAGTCGTTCCACCGCCCCTCTGCCCTTGATGTGGTGTGGGGTATTGAGCCTCCAATTAATGCCTAACGTTTTGCTTTCTTCCCGGATGTGAGAATTATCGAACTCCCTTCCGCAGTCTGAAATGATTTCCTCCGACACGCCGTAGACTGCACACCATACCGCCCTCGGTGTTTTTGCTTCTATGGGGTAGGCCATCGCGATCTTACTAAACGTGTCGACCGCTGTGATCCACGATTGTCCCTCATTCGAATAAATGTCCACTTGCACCAATCGTAAAGGTTCTGACGCTGTGAGTGAGACCACTTGTTCAGTTATCGGAGGTTGCCGGTCATACTTTGCTTTCTGGCATATCTCGCAATGCGCTATACAATCTCTTACCGTACGCGACATATTCTTCCAGTAGTAAAGCAACTTCAAAGCGCGTAAGGTTTCCTCTATCCCTCGATGGTTCGTTTTACCGGAATGGTGATCCGCTAAGAGTCGTTTCTGAACTACTGGTTCCGTACCCGTCTCAACCTGACCCCCACTCGCTTAAATACCTCAAAGCGAACGGCTCCGCTGACTCCTCTTCTTCCCCTAGGGCGTTTACCACCAAGTCTCTCGACAACCAGTCGGCAACAGCGTTTTCGACTTCCTTTTTGTGTATAACATGAAAATCGTAGGCTGCGAGCCGCTCCTTCCATCTCGATACCTGCGCGGAAGATTCCTTCAAAGTGCCCAGATAGATTAGGAGTTTGTGGTCCGTTACCAGCTCGAATCGTCGTCCATAAACGTAGGGACGAAAATGTTCGACCGCCCAAACCACCGCTAACAGCTCTCGTTCTATCGCGCTATATCGTCGTTCGGCGTCATTTAGTTCCCACCCTGCGTACGCGATTGGTTTCTCGCCCTCTTCGAAGTTCTGCGAAAGTACAGCCCCAATAGAGACCTCACTATTGGTCCGTGGTAATTTTAAACGTTCTATGGAAATTGGGGAAGGCTAAATTAAATGGGGAAGGGTGAGTTAATTCTGCAATGCCAGGAATAAATTTCCGATAGTAGTTTATCATACCCAGAAATCGCCGGATCCCACGAGCGTTTTGAAGCAAAGGTGCATCCCGAATGGCTTTTACACGCTCCTGGTCCGGTTGTATCCCATTTCGCGAAACTACATATCCCAAGAATTTAATTTCGCGTAACCCAAACCTAGATTTCTCGCGTGATAATTTGAATCCGAATTCGCGGATCCTATCAAAGACTAACCTTAGGTGCTTAATATGTTCTTCCTCCGTCTTGCTAAAAACGATGAGGTCGTCCATATAAACTTGCGAAAAATCCTCTCCGAGGCCTCTCTGTAACTCGTCCATTAGGCGTTGGAACGTGAGGGGAGCGCCCTTCAACCCAAAAGGCATTCTTACGAACTCGAAATGGCCCCGTTCCCAGGAAAACGCCGTTTTCCGAATATCCTCCTCCGCCATCCGAACTTGATGGTACCCGCTTTTGAGGTCTAAGGTACTGAAGATCGTCGTACCGGCTAAGCGATCGAGTATGTCCTCAACTCGAGGTAGGGGATATCATTCGTTCTTCGTTGCCTCGTTAAGTTTGCGATAATCGACCACTACGCGATATCGTTTCCCACCCTGTTCGTCTTGTTTCTTCTCCACCACCCATAGGGGGCTATTAAACGGAGAGTTGCTATGTCTGATAATGCCCTGCTTGAGAAGTTCCTCTAATTGCTCTTTAATGATATCTTGCACAGCTTGAGGGTACCGCCTGTTTTTGACCATATACGAGTGTTTCAGTTTTTAGGATAATCCTATGTACCGTCCTCCCAGTGGTGGGTAGAAATTCACCGTCTTTGTAAAACAACCCCTTATATTTCTCGACCAAGTGGCCTATGCTTGCTTCGAGCACTCGACCGCCCCGATTTCAATGTTCTTGTACATCTCTCCCGTTTTAGTTAAATATCTCCGATCCCCTATATCGTAACGCCAAGTTTTCTGCTCAACCCTCAAACGTAATCCTGCGCGTTGAAGAATGTCACACCCTATGTTCAAATCGTAACCCGGCATCAGCTCCTCCATAATGTGAATTTTTACCGAGTCTTCACGGCCTGCAAGCTCCCCGAGGTTTAGTAAGGCTCCCCTAATGTTTGGCACTTCCCACTGACTGTAGAGACCATGCATCTACAATTCGCGCGCTTACTCCAAACTCCCAATTTTTCCGCTCCCCTTCTACTAATTAAAGAATTAGTACTCCCGGTGTCAATTAGAAACCTCACCCCCGATAACCCTAACCTCGCCACGGGCAACCTATTTCGCTGTTTTAGTTCCACACTATTGTTAATTACTAACTCCCTCGATTTGTTGCACCACCCTTTTCCGTGCCCTCAATCAGCCCGCGTCCTTCCCGCCACTAATTCCACCCCGCAAGGGCCCCCTCTCCAAGAATTGCTACCACTTACCTCGTGTGTCCTGGTAGCCGGACCGCTGCGCTCAGAAGGGGTGCTTTCTTCTCCCGATGACTCTCCGCTGGTATAGCGCCTTCCGGTCCTCCTGCCTGAACGCCTAACGTTCCAGTCCTGGTTGTTCACCTCCATAGGTTCCGGCTGTTGAGGGTCTCTTCTGCCTGACCGAGGATTCCGCCTAGGGCATTCATTGTTTTCGAGAAGCGACATCATCTGGGCGAGGAGTGGGAAGTGAGGAGAGCGAACACCTCGTGGTCACCGATTCGTCGGAGCGAATTCAGTTGGTTTTTTTTTTTGGTTGCTGCTTTCGCTCAATGGTGAAGACGATTGGGCGAAATATCTAAGATCCAAGATATAGCCAAAGAAACCACATCCAATCACGGTAGAGAGACGAGGAGCGAGGGATGGCCTCATCAACCCCGCGGTTCGCTCAAAAGACATTTGTCACAGTAATTATTACTATATTTGTATGTAGTGATTTTGATAAACAAAATATTTCAGTTATTAAGGCTATAGTATTAAGATTTATTAAAATTTAGTTTAGTTTAAGTAAGAAAAGGAATATTTTTTTTTCTGTGTGTGATTAAGTTTAATCCAGCTGGTTCGATTTTTTTTTTGCTTTATTGTGTTGGTGTTTGTGTGTTGGTGTTTGTTAAATTATCTCTTATTTCGTTTTCTGTTTTATATACGTAATTCCGTTTGGAGGTTACGATTAACTCAATTATGACTCACACTCACACACCTCTCAATTTCTCAGATTGGTTAATGAAGTTATAAGGTGATATTGAGTAATTAGTGGTTAGCCGAAAGGTAAGGTAACTGAGTTCCCACAGAGGTGGCCTGCGTTCGAATTTTCCTCTTCATAGTAATCTTTTTTTTTTTTTCTTTTTTAAAATAGAGTGTTTTATTTTATTTCTTCTTAATTCTCTCTTCAATTCTGATTAAATTAACGATTATTATTAGCTTGATTATTTTATTTTAATTTTTTTCCAAAGGGGTTTCACACATTATAATAAATTAGGATTAAAATTTTAAATAATATGGCACAAATTTTACAATATATGAAATATATAAAAAGATTGAGATGAGAAATATATAATAATTATAAAACTTTAGACTACTTATCGTACATATGTTAGTCAAGTATTTTTGTGATCCTTTATTTAAGCCTCACTTTTTTAATTTGTTGTTCTACATTTCGGCATTAACACCATTATCAAGATAACATTATCTAAAATTAGAATTACAATATATTTAAAGAATACACATTAAATTAAATAATGAAACATATTCACACCCCCCTGTGAACATACAATTTTTTTTCAATTAAATAAGCTGAATACCCTTGTCGGATGAAAATTAAAAAAAATTATTGGTCAAAAATCAGTCTTATGGTATTAAAGCTTAAAGGCCAAATGGTTATACTAATTTCCTTATCCCCTCCAAAATGTAACTCCGTGTAACCAAACGGCCAAACTTCAGGGATCGATAGAGGATCGAAAAACTAAGAAAAAAAGTCCTCTGGCATATGCCTCGTATTCGCTTCGTTTTCGAGAAAATCACAAAAAAACTAAAAATAGTTGTGCAAAAAGTGTATTTTAACTTTTTTTTCAATAATGTATTTAAATTACAAAAATATACTGGCTTTTTGGGTAAGCTTAATTTCTTAATTTACGAGGAGTAAATTTAGAAAAGATGAATATACTCACGCTTTCGTTATCAATAAAATATCTAGGTTGAGTGTTTAAACTTAAAAAAAAAGGATTATAACGTTAGTCATTATACTATCATTTTAATCCTTTTTGGGGGTAATCCAGCCTCGCATTCTCACATTAGTGGTGTTGCTAGTAGTGTTCAGTGAAGTCACCAAATATGGCTAGATTTATCAACGCTGAATAAGCGGACATAGTCTACGTCTACGGATTCTGCGATGGCAATGCACGTCAGGCAGTTAAGGAATATCGCAGGATGTTTCCTGACCGAGAAACCACACACAAAGGTGTTTTTTTCCAGCACTTTCAGAAGGCTTAGAGAGACTGGGTCCTTCTCATGTAATCGTGGTGGAAACCTTATGCCGGATACGATGGAAGCCGACCTGAGGCGGAGGGGGAGGATACTGCGGCACTTCAATACCAACCCTGGTACAAGCGTCCGGAGAGCTGCTTCAGTTCTTGGCATACCAAGGGTAACCATTTGGCCCACATTAAGGGCTGACCGCAGGCAAGCTTACCATGTACAAAAGGTACAAAATTTAATACCCGCTGATTATCCTCGCCGATTAAATTTTTGTAATTGGTACAAAGAACAATTGGAAAACGATGTAAACTTACGTTCGAAAGTAATCTGGACGGACGAAGCGACTTTTACACATGCGGGCATATTAAATCAAAGAAACTACCACCTTTGGGCAGAGGAAAATCCCCGCGCTGTTAGAGAATTTCACTACCAGCATGAGTTTTCTGTAAACGTGTGGGTCGGTCTTTGTAATAGGTCCCGTATTTTTACCTGCTCGACTTAATGCTTAAAGTTATTATCTGTTCCTCGAGAATGACTTACGGGCACTTTTGGAAGATATCCCTTTGGAAAGAAGGCTTAGAACTGGTTTCAACTCGATGGTTGTCCTGCACATTACGGAACGGCCGTGCGAGACTGGTTGGACATCAACTACCCAGGTCGCTGGATAGGACAAGGTGGGCCGGTGCCTTGGCCTCGATGGTCTCCGGAACTCACGCCACTAGATTTCTTCGTGTGGGGATACGTGAAAGAAAATGTCTACCGAGAGCACAAGGGATGATCTCATCGAGCGCATCAGAATGGTTTGCAACCAACTCACCGCAGAACAATGTTTAGATGCAGTGCGATCTGTGAGTACGCGATGTGATGCGTGTATTGCAGCGAGGGGCCAACTTCGAACAACGCACTTTGAACAACATTTACGTTAACGCTGCCGAGAAATTAACTATGTAATTTTAGAGGAGGTAAAACCTTCAAACTTTTCAGTTTTTTTTTTTTTATGTTTTTCTCACTAAGGTAGTCCCATAAAAAAAACTGAAACATTTATGTTTTCCTAGTAAGAATATTTAATTATTTTATTATTTTCTAAATTTTTAATTTTTAAAATTATTTTTATTATTTAAATTTTTAATTTTTTAATCTTCAGTTTTTGTTCATAATTTCGTGTACTTTAAATAGTTAATTTTTTTTATGAATATTTGAATAAAAAAGTATTTATTATTTTTTTCTGAATAAAAAATAACTTTTTTTTAATTACCTTCCTATTAGTATAAGATTGAAATACAATAATTTTATTGGAATAACAATTATTGTTAAAATTCATTCAAGGAATGAAATCCATGTCCTTACTAGTTTTTGCACAACTATTTTTATTTTTTTTTTATTTTCTCAGAAACGAAACGAAAACGAGGCATATGCCAGAGGACTTTTTTCTTAGTTTTTCGATCTTCTATCGATTCCTGAACTTTGGCCGTTTGGTTAGGGGACACCCTATTGCATATGTTTTCACTTCTGGGAGCCTCTCACTATCAGTTATTTTTATTGTTTTATTAATATAATTTTGGAATATGTCACATATCTATGGAAAGGTGGCAAGAGAAGAAATTAAGCATTTTATTACTACAGCATTCTTTTTAAGTCCATTCTGTTATTAATCTACTATCCTTTTTTTTAAAATTAATAAATCCAAAAACCTTATTTAACCATTTGTTCTTTTTCCAAGATTTTCTTCTTCTTTTACCATTTTAAAATGGTAAATTTTAATCTTTGATTCAAATCATTTAGAGCATTATGTAGTTTGCAACTTCATTTTTTTTTTATAATGCAATAAATTTCTTCAATATGTTTAAACATTATTTTTACATTCATGCCTGATTTTCTAATTGCATTATCACTTAATTCATTCATTATCAGTCCTGCTAGGCTTACTGATAAACCCCAACCATTAGTAAACCATATAAATGTCTATAAATTTCTCCATTATATCTGAAAATTCCATTTTCACAGCATATTCTGATACCTATAATACATTTTTTTTTTTTATTTTAATCTTTAAAAAATCTGCTCCCATTTTTGTTCTATAATTTTATATATATATTTTTGTATTAGTGAAAAGAGAGGTGACATCATAACTTACCATTATATCTTCTTTGTCTACGTGAACTCCTTTCAATATCTCTTTGGCTTGGATAACATTCTTTAGTGATGCCAAAATCTGGTATTTTACAGTAACAGGTACAACCAATCCAGTTCCAAAGAAATACCTGTTACAAAATACCTGTTACTAATACCTTTTAACCTCTCTCCTACAGATACTCATAAACCGTGTCGGCCTATCCCATACCACAAATGATATAATGTACTTACTCATTGTTATATTTGAGAATATAATTTTTTTCAAAAATACGTTGTTTTTATCATCCATAAACAATTTAATTCACAAAATTTTGATAAATGAATAAATACAAGTTTTACACCTTTCATGAAACACATTAATGATCACCAACATTATAATGAATAATTTGTGGGTTTTACAAACAAAATTAACCTTAAAATGTTATGTTTTTTCTATAATTTAAAGCCAATGAGTATTTAATAATAATCATTAATTAAAATGAAGGAGTATGTAAGAACACGTCTAACGGAATTCAGTTCAACTGTCTATGTTATTGGGGTGTCTTGGTTATTAACGAGGGTGAAAATAATTATAAACAAATACTTTCTGGTAAAAAGACGGGAAATATCTGAATAAAAAGAAATATTCTGATTTCTACCATGGGTGAATCCAAAGGAAGGCTATGGGGGCTGTAGTCCCCATTTAGGCTTATTTTTTGTTATTTACCGACGGCATTTAAATTTACTAAACGTAAGTTACTTAAAGAACAAATAATAAGCAGAGAGAGGAAAAAATAAAATAAAAAATAAATACTAAGTTCTGTTTGCACATATCTATTATAAAATAACAGGTCCAGTATTACCGAAACATCACTAACATTCTTTATATCAAACTTTTCATTGATATAAACATTGTGCAAAACAGGTTTTAGATATTTGAACAGATTATATACTGGACCTTTTATACCATTTACAATAGGCCTAAGTGGTTTTTCTATATTACGTAATTTTATAAATACAAAAATTCTTGGATAGACAGAATAATTATTAATGAATATTTTCTTTTCAATCCCATCAGTAAAGTTATATTTGTGTAGTTTTGCTAAATAGGAGTTGACACTATTCTTTGTATCTGGCAAAGGTCAGTTATGAGTTTTCTGTGTTTTCTACAAAATAAAATAACCAAGATTTTATTCATTTTTTTTTTTTTTTTTTTGTATGAATCCTCATTAATCACTGCAACTCTTTTAGTTTTATCAGATTTAATAATTAGTAATCCTGGATTTCTCCTTTTAAAATTTAATACTCCTTCATAATGTTTAGTCCATAGGTCAAGAATTTTATTATTAATATTATTTTTTATTTCTATTATTCTTTTTATCAATGATATTCTATACTTTTCTTATTATATTGCTTCTTAAACTATTAATATGATTATCAAAAGTATCCGTATTGTTAAATAGGGGAGAGTGGTGAAAAGTAAGACGCTGTTAACTGTGAGACAGTTAGCTCATAAACGAATTGCAAGGACCAAGTGTAGGATTTGTTGTAGTGTAGATTATTAGTCAAATAATCTTTTCCAGGAAAGAAACCAAGATTATCATACGTTTCTTACTTTTGTTTTCGAGGCAAATAAAGCTTTTTTTGTGACTTGCTTTCTCGGCCGATGATTGTTCACTTCGGAAACAGAATTCGTAATGAAAGACGGCAATGAAGCTCGCCCCATTTGGACGAGTGAGACGGGAACAGTGAGACAGCCTACGAAGGCACTTTCACTGTTACAGTTGTAGGAAATTAAAATTATATTGTCTAATCCCAAGAAGGAAGGAACTGGCCATCAACAGTGTTAGTTATTTTCATTAAAATATAATATATAATTTTTTTTTTTTATTACATCACCTAATTTTATCAAAATTCTACTTTATTTATTGTCAATACGTGATTTGGTTAAGTTAATCTCCAATTCTCGTTTAAGTATTGGTCCCTAATTTAAAAATCAAAAATAATTATCTCTTGTTATTATATAAATCTTGTCAATGACTACTTGAAAGAAGTAATATACTTTTTATGTTAATTATCATGATAATATTTTGTAATCAAATGTTATTATTAATAATTTTATTAAAATATTTATTTTTAATATGGTGCCTCACTGTTCCCTGAGCAATGTCTCAGTGTTCCCTGCAGTGGGGTACATCGAGACAAAAATCTTTTGGTTTTATGAAAATAAATATTTTTGTGTTTAACGTTTTCAGATGTCACATATACTGAACTAAGGTCGATTGTAGTAAGATGTACTGTAGTATAGTAGTAGTTTTACTATTATTTTTGCAAATTTGAAAAAAACCGTCTCATTGTTCCCCACTCTCCCCTGCTATTTCTAATTCATCAATTAAGTTCATTTATGTTAAAATAAAGGCAAATTAACTTTATAAAATACAATATAAAATAGCAAACAAATAAAATACAAAATATGATGTCAACATTATTGTTTACATAAATTCAAATTCTTCATAAATGTTTTAAATTTCCTTCCTGACAAAGCCTTAGTAAAACCGCCTGCAATTTTTTTACCAGAATTTAACGAAACAGGCTTATCTATTCTTAATTTTACAATCTACTCTTTAAGAAGCTTTTTTTTTTTTTTTTGGAAATAAATGGAATGACACGTCTTTTGATTTTCTAATTGAACACTCAGGGACCGAGCAATACCTATTAGACCTTTTTCCAAATAATTTTTTGCTCAGTCAGGTTTTAATTATGGATAAATAAATCCATAGTTTTCTATTGAGACTAAGAGTTTCGGTCCTCGTCTTCATCAACGTGCTGATCATGTGTAGGCTGTTGTCATCGCTGATATATGAAAGCTGGTCTGCTTCAAATTTTAACGTTTTGTAGAGTGAATGAAATTGTGCCATCGCTAGTTTCTCATTCAATAAGCTCCTTTCAGACTTCGCCATAGCTAGCACTATATCATTCACGGTATTCTTCCTTCGTATCACCGGTGTGTCCAAAAAGTTTTGGATAATTGTTCCAGTTTTTATGCAGACATCTTGGAGATCGCAGAACCACAGAAACTTCTTTGCGATAATTTTCTTAGTCAACTTTTTCGTTAGCCTTTGGTCAGGCGAGTAAGGAACCCTTAGTATATAATTGAGGTGCAGTGTGAGGGTATAAAGATACATTGGCAGCCTTCCTGTTTCAACAACAATAACGCATAGTTAGGTGTGGCGTAGGGTAAGTAAAACGAGCGTTTTATAAAACTTCTCTCCACCTGTTATACGGTTATACTATCATACCGCCTGCCTCCCCATATCTGGGCTCCATAACAGAGAACAGCTTTTGTTACTGCATCGAAAACCTGATATTTTGCGGATATTGGAACTTGTTTTCTTCTCATGTAGGAATTCCACGTGCTGTGTAAGCCGTACATTGCCGTTGAGACCTGTTGATCAAAATGATTAAGGAGAGAGAGTTTTGGAGTCAATGCTCATTTGATGCCCAAGTATTTATAATCAGCTACAACTTGAATTTTTTTGGTTTTGTATGTCCAAGATTCATCTTTAGCGGAACGTCCACCATTCTTCTACGTCCACCAACCTTCGAAAGATCATGATTTTGGATTAATCTAAGTTAACTGTTAAGCTCCATGAATTGCAATAATATGCGAAACGATTGATCATTGTTTGTAGTTGAGTTTTATTCTCGCTCAGCAACACAATGTCATCCGGAAACATCAGACCAATGTTAACTACCCACTATTTCTTCTATTGTAATTCCACCACCTATAAATTCTGGGAGATCAGATATGTACACAATGTAGAGGAGAGCGCTTAAAATACAATCGAACTGGGTAACTTTGTACAGTTCGGGGTAACTTTGTACACCGACCTTGAATGTGTTTCAAAGCCATCTACCAACCAAACAATAGGAAGTTTTGATGTGAATTTTTGTTTTGATTATTGTAATCTATATGTAATTATAAATACATAGATATTACAATAATCGAAACAAAAATTCACATCAAAACTTCCTATTGTTTGGTTGGTAGATGGTTTTGAAACACATTCAAGCTCGGTGTACAAAGTTACCCCGAATTGTACAAAGATACCCAGTTCGATTGTATATCCTTGTTTAACTCCAGTATATATTTTAAAGAAGGTAGAAGTTTTATCTTTTAGTTATATCGCTGATTCTGTGGAGGTATAGAGTTTTTCAATTATATTTACGATTTTGGAGGAGATTTCAACGGGAAGGAGCTTTTAAAGCAGGGAAAGACGATCAACGGGGTCAAATGCCGTCTTGAAATTCCAATAAAAGAAATAGTGACGTCACGTGTTTATATTATTTTACATATAACCATGTTATATGTTCTCTGATTTTTAACGTTTGTTTGCATAAAAAATGTAAAATTAATTTGTGATAGACATCTTTACCGGTTAATGACAATATTGTGTTAAGGATAAAAGAAAGAAAAGAGAGGAGAAAAGAAAAAGGAAGAAATTTTAGTTCCCAGGTATGAAACTAATTATCTATCTCTGATAATGGTCTAAATAATTGAATATATATATTGTAATAATATAAAAATAAAAGTAAATTCGCAACAAGTTTAAATAATAATAGTGTAAGAAGTAAATAAAGAAATATTAAGGCAAAGTAATGAAGACGAAGAGTATATTATGTAAAAACTTTGAAACAAGAACCCGAAGATGGTATAAGACCTCAAAAGGTCGAAAGAAATTAAATAAGACAAATTATAGAAATATTAAATTTGTTCATAAATAAAAAGATGTATCACTTTTTTCCTCACAATAGCATAAGTAAATGCATTATAACAATAACATAAATTAGTTTACAAATACCGTTACTTACCTATGTTGGAAATCAATAGAGTAATTAAAAGTGAAAAAAAAAAACTGTAGGAATGCACCATTACACCGTCAGTCCTTTTCAGATAACAAGAAATTGACTTTGCTACACAAGTTCACAGTCGATGACTGGGATACCCAATATCAATAACATTTCCTTAGCTACTTTATCTCTGACCCATTGAACCTAAGATAAGTAAATGGCCATCGCTTGCTTGTCTATTGACGATAATATTTAATAGTTGTGTAAATTTTGATGTAATGGATTCAAACAAAAAAAATACCAATTTTGAAATCGAAATTATAATAATTAACATACAGATACAGGGTACCCCTTCGGACATGTATCACCCTTTTTAGACATATCTTTTTGAAATAAGGGGATGAAACTCTGAAAATGATTTTTATTATCATCTTTTTTTTCCTGATATAACTGTCCCCGTAAATTTCTCTATCTCTTAACTTTAGCATTTCCAATGTAGTTTTTTTTTATTTTCTAAGCCTACTTTATTCCTTTAAGCTTAAATCTAGAAATAAATCATTCTCTTCTCAAAATTAAATTAAATGTTCAAGTAATACGAAAACAAAAACAAATTAATGAAACAGTTAAGAAAAAGAAACTTATTCGATATACATAGATAGATAGATTTATTTGTCTTTGGGGGAAGTCCCTATACAAATAGAGCCTGGCTGGGCTATATAATGATACTTATTAAATAGTTTTACAAAGTATCTCATAAATTTAGATTACGTACAAAATTTTTATATACAAAATTTCTCCATTAATCAATTTAAAGTAAAGTTCAAACGAGGTAATATTTTAAACAAAAGAAAAAAAATATATATATGCATATACACTTAATAGTAATAAAATTAAAAATGAACCCTCAGTAAATATTATTGTTGATGTTTTTAGTTTGTAATTTAAAAATATAATTACTTTAGTGAAGTATATATACATTTAGTTTTGGTAGCTCTATCATTTGTTTCGTATCTAGAATGTGTATTATTGTTTATGCTCCGTAATCGCTTCAATGCATCGTGTTTATTGATATATTATCTCAAGGGCGTACCCAGGATCAAAACTAGGGGGGGGGGGGCAAGCTATGGTCGTTCAGGTTGTAACACCTTACAGCGAAAAAGGTGAATGAAACCAAAATTATCTATAATTATAGTATTGCTTTATCAACTAAGTTATTACAAGTATTTGCTTGAAAAACATGTATTCTATTATTGCTTCCAGTCTTAAAAGCCTAAAAAATTATTGCTTCCAGCCTTCCAGGGGGGGGGGGGCCCGCCCCCCCGCTGGGTACGCCCATGTATTGTCTAATAACTTATTATCTACAGTTGTTTATTGATAATTATATGAGAAAACTATTTTATTCGTTTCTGATAAATTACTACATAATTAATCTCAGGCAATATCTGTATTATTTTTGTCGGGTCTTGAATAATGAGTATTATCGGAAATTCATTTTCGGATATGTTATCGATGTCGGTTGTATAGTGGTTCCTTATTGAAGAATAAATAGGGCATACTGCTATCAAATGGTAAAGAGTTTCGTAGGAATTCATATTACATATTGTGCATATTTCTTTGGGTTTAATGATATTTACATAGTTTTTTTGGGTGAATTTAATATGATATTTTCCCGATAGACGTGCCAATCGTTAATATTTTCATCATGTTGTCATCTGATATGTAAAGACAGAAGAGATGTAGCAGTGTTGCCCATGTATAACGATGTAGCAGTGTTGCCCATGTATATAAATGTTGTTATTTTATAGATTACTTCTTTTTAAAAGTTCTTTATATTTAATAACATTCTATTTATAAAATATTATTAATTAACCGACTTCGAAAGAAAGAGGAGGTTACTCAATTCGATACGTATGTGACTTTTTTTTTTTGTGCCTTTTTTTTTTTTTTTTTTTCTATGTATGTTCACCGATTACTCAGAGATGGATGGACCAATAGGAACGAAACCTTTTGCATCTTGTAGAGTATTTTCCCAAGGTGGTCCCATTTAAACCTTTTTGGGGTTCCTAATTTATTTAAGAAGTTCTCGGGAAAAAACATGAAAATAATTATTTAATTATCGCTCAAATTGTTTACTTATTGGAAAAACATATGGCATATATAACATAAGGTATGCTCCAACAAGCTATTAAAACTAATTGATAACTAACAAACCCAAATATTGTATTACTGCTGGATGAATCAAATGGGAAAACCAACCAATCAAATTTAGAATCAAAAGAGTGGGGGGAGAACATGAGCAGTCTGTTAGTTATCGATGTGTTTGACGTGCTTGTTGGAACAACCTATACATAACCTTAACTAATTTTTCAACATTAGATTTAAATGAAGATATAAATATCAGCAGAATATAATATCGCTGTCGTTTTCTGTAGCGATATTAGCATAAATATTAGATAGATGTATATTCACCGATAACAGTAAACCTTCTTAATATAGATCTAATCAACGGTTAGACACCATAATCATAAGACAACAAAACTCGTGGAATTCCAAGAAAGATTGAGTATTTAATCGGTAATCGTTTTAAAGCAGAATTTAAGACGTCTTCAAGTTCCCGAAGGATCGTTTAAATTTAAAATCGTAGCTATTATTGATTTAAATTAGATTTTGATTTCTATCTTTTATTGACTATGCACATTAAAAAAGAATACAATATTTCCTGGAAAAGCTCATTTTTAGTTGACTTAATAAAGGATTCAGATACTTCTTCCGGATACACTCGGTTACTGTTGAATATCTTGCCGGAGGTCTTGTGCCGATCCTTTAAGGGTGACACTTCTTTTATGTTATCCGGATTACTAGTATCGGTTTTTAAATTTGTTTCTACAACTATCGAGGCTTTTGCTGGTGTTCATCCATCAATAAAAACTACAAAACAAAACTTGATAACTACCCGAAAACAACCTCATTGTATGAAAGTCCCCTCAGCAAAAATTTGTCAGTCATGGAAATGATTGTTAAAAACATTTTATAAAAAAATATTAAACCGACTTCGGAACCTAGGAACCAGTAAAAATAAATTCACTGAAAAGTATGAAATAATTACCTTCTGATTTTTATGAATACACAGCAAAATTGAAAATGGTATAAAAAGTGGAAAAGTGCAATAAGACGAATAATTTTATTTTGATTTGTACAAATACACACTAATTGTTAAATTTAAATATTAAATACTATGTTCAACACAACACAATCTTTTCGGAGGCTGCGCAAAATAGAAATAACATGTTACTGATACAATTCTATTAGTAGGCATTGAAACAATAGCTGGGAAGAGAAGATCCATTTAAAAGATTTTCATAATGTCTAGTGTAAAAAAATTTAAATTTTGCGCCGCCTCCGAAAAGATTGTGTTGTATTGAACATAGTATTTAATATTTAAATTTAATAATTTTTATTAACAATTAGTGTGTATTTGTACAAATCAAAATAAAATTATTTTTATTATAGAGCTTTTCCAGAAATTATTGTATTCTTTTTTAATGTGCATAGTCAATAAAAGATAGAAATCAAAATCTAATTTAAATCAATAATAGCTACGATTTTAAATTTAAATGATCCTTCGGGAGCTTGAAGAAGTCTTAAATTCTGCTTTAAAACGATTACCAAAACTCAGTCTTTCTTGGAATTCCACGAATTTTGTTGTCTTATGATTATGGTGTCCAACCGTTGATTAGATCTAAATTAAGAAGGTTTGCTGTTATCGGTGAATATCCATCTATCTAATATTTATGCTAATATCGCTACAGAAAACGACAGCGATATTATATTCTGCTGATATTTATATCTTCATTTAAATCTAATGTTGAAAAATTAGTTAAGGTTATGTATAGGTTGTTCCAACAAGCACGTAAAATACATCGATAACTAACAGACTGCTCATGTTCTCCCCCCACTCTTTTGATTCTAAATTTGATTGGTTGGTTTTCCCATTTGATTCATCCAGCAGTAATACAATACTTGGATTTGTTAGTTATCAATTAGTTTTAATAGCTTGTTGGAGCATACCTTATGTTATATATGCCATATGTTTTTCCAATAAGTAAACAATTTGAGCGATAATTAAATAATTATTTTCAGGTTTTTTCCCGAGAACTTAAATAAATTAGGAACCCCAAAAAGGTTTAAATGGGACCACCTTGGGAAAATACTCTACAAGATGAAAAAAGGTTTCATTCCAATTGGTCAAACCATCTCTGAGTAATCGGTGAACATACATAGAAAAAAAAAAAAAAAAGGCACAAAAAAAAAAAGTCACATACGTATCGAATTGAGTAACCTTCTCTTTCGTTCGAAGTCGGTTAAAAATGATGATAAATGCTACGCCACTAGAATTGAAGCAACATTGTTTAGCAATTTATTTTCTGAATAATGTTTTATTACGAAGGATATAATTCATAGTACTTCGGTAATAAATTTAGTCAAAAATTCATCGAAAGGAATTACGAACATAATTGAATCAACCTTTGGAATTAAGTCAGTAGTCTAATACGGAGAATAATAATATCCTTCGTAATAATAAATTAACCATATGTGAGTCCCAAACCCTGTTGCTTCTATCCTAGCGGGGCAGCCTTTTTGATATCGATAAATTTTATGGTTGCCCCTTTTTTTGTAGGGACTTCTATCCAATAATGTAATCCAATGAAGTCGTGTGACATTATACGCCATAGTTTTCAGAAGGATATTCAAGCCATCAAAATTTAAAAATTTCTTTCAAATTTACTATAGGTCATATTAGCATCCTCATCGATTCTCCATTAACGATATCATGTCTAAAACCGGCCAAAATCTCGACTGTTCAGTGACTTGTCTACTTCATCTTGGAATGGCCGGATTTATGTATATTTAACTCAACACATCTCGGAACACTGATTCTCTACGTAAATGACAAGTACTGACGACATTTAGCAAAGGAAAAATATTGTCATTGTGGAAAAACATTTTATGTGTTCCCTCTTTTAAAAAAAAAAAAAAAAAAAATCCATTTATAATCATAAAAAGTAGTGTGTTGAAAGTTGTATAATACACGCACCGCTTTCCCACTTTTCTGTGTGTATTAATAAAATTGAAAAGGTAAAGTGTATTTCATAATAATTTTATACAATTATTGTATAATAAAAAGACCTGGGAAAGACAAACGTGGTAGAGCGTAAAAAGATTTCGAAATTTTTAAACCAACGTTTATTTTATCAACGACCAATGACCAACGAAATTTTTAAACCAACTTACGGTTTTCTATATTTGTTATCTTCTCCAACTTAAAATTGTGAAATAAAAAACATTTTATAAAAAAATATTAAACCGACTTCGAAACCTAGGAACCAGTAAAAATAAATTCACTGAAAAGTATGAAATAATTACCTTCTGATTTTTATGAATACACATCAAAATAGAAAATGGTATAAAAAGTGGAAAAGTGCAATAAGACGAATAATTTTATTTTGATTTGTACAAATACACACTAATTGTTAATAAAAATTATTAAATTTAAATATTAAATACTATATTCAATACAACACAATCTTTTCGGAGGCTGCGCAAAATTAAAAATTTTTTACACTAGACATTATGAAAATCTTCTAAATGGATCTTCTCTTCCCAGCTATTGATTTCAATGCCTGCTAATGGAATTGTATCAGTAACATGTTATTTCTATTTTGCGCCGCCTCCGAAAAGATTGTGTTGAATTGAACATAGTATTTAATATTTAAATTTAATAATTTTTATTAACAATTAGTGTGTATTTGTACAAATTAAAATAAAATTATTCGTCTTATTGCATTTTTCCACTTTTTATACCATTTTCAATTTTGCTGTGTATTCATAAAAATCAGAAGGTAATTATTTCATACTTTTCAGTGAATTTATTTTTACTGGTTCCTAGGTTTCGAAGTCGGTTTAATATTTTTTTATAAAATGTTTTTTTATGTTATTAGAAAATATCAAGTAAAAGTTGTGTAAATATTTTTTTTTCTTTTAATTTGTGCAAACATATGGCAACACTGTCAATGATCTTTTAAATTATAAAAATCATCTGTTTTTTTTTAGTTTGTGTTGAAAAATACCTGTGAAAACATATGAAAATCGTAAAACTTAGGTGGAATAAATAAAATAGTAATTTCCAATAAATGTGTTGTTCCTTGGTGTACTAAGAATTTATTGATTGGTGCAATTAGAATTACCAAAACTGGTGACCACGACGTGATCGTGAGTAAATAATTTAATTATTATTTTATTTAATCGTGAGCACGATGCCTAATGAAGATGAATATTCCGGAGAACAACGGAAAGAATCTTCACAAGACCAAGGAGCAGTGGGAATGGTAAATCCTAATCCCGTAAGTTTTGTTGATAGGGTCAACATAAAAATTCCACCCTTTTGGACTGAAAAACCAGAGATATGGTTTTACCAAGTTGAAGCCCAGTTTAGTATCAACGGTATAGTTAGGGAAGAAACAAAATTTAATTATTTAGTGTCCCAATTGGAACCAAAGTACGTTGAGAACATTTGGGACATCATTAACTCCGAAGAGGAAGAAAATAAATATACTACCGCTAAAAAGAGGCTTCTGGACATTTTTCGTGAAATTGAAAACAAACGTATTAAACGTCTGGTGACCGCTTTTGAGTTAGGCGACCAAAAACCTAGCCAATTTCTGCGCCGAATGAAATTATGTGCTGGGGATGACGTCATGGAAAAAAAGTACTTCGTACATTATTTATTGATAAAATGCCGGATTATGTCAAGAACATATTATTAATTAGTGAAGAAAAGCTAGACAAGCTTGCCGAAATGGTGGATAAAATCGTTGAAATGAACTCTTCTCATTCTGTTTATTCCGGTTAACCGCAAAACGACATGGAAAAGCGGATAGAAGAATTGGAAAAGGAAGTAGAGTCACTTCGTGCTAGACTCCTGTTTTACTGTCTTGGATATGCTAAATTAAAAGACAATGTTGCAATGTTACAAAAGCACATTTTATTCAATACGAACACAAGTATAACCTCCCCGCTATATCAACATATCGTTGTTGCCATGACTACCATTATCATAACATGCTTTTTTTTTTTTTTTTTTTTTTTTTTTTTTTTTTTTTTTTTTTTTTTTTTTTTTTTTTTTTTTTTTTTTCAACATACATAGCTACAAACATATACATATTAACAAAAGAAAGAAAAAAAAATTCTTATTCATAGTCCGAGAATGTGAATCTTTTAGGTGTTTTTTTTGTCCTGCATCCTCTTCCAAGTCTGACCTCTTCTGTTGGAGACCCTGCGCTTGGTTGTAGAGCCACTGGCACTTCTTTTTCCGCTGGCTCAAAATTAAAATCTTTAGTCCATGATGTGTTACCCCCATCAGTTTGATTAGTTGGATTGATTGATTGATTTGGTTTCACTAATATATGCTGTCTATTTCGGCGATATTCTCCACCATCTTTTGTCCGCATCACATATGATCTGTTGCCTGCGTCACTGTTGCCGGGACCCAATCTCCATTTGGTGTTTGTTTAAAATAGACTTTATCCCCGATCTCCAACTTACACAATTCTCTTGTCCCCTATCATAGTATATCTTCTGTTTTTGACTATGTTCTTTCAATCGTTGACAGTGGTGTTTAGCTGAAATTTGAATTGGCTTAAGAAGTTGGCTTTTTATTGGTATGTTACATCTGAGTCTTCTTGACATTAGAAGCTGGGCTGGAGAGTAGTCTTCTTTAGGAGTATTTCGATAATGTAACAGAGCCAAGTAAGGATCTGAATTAGAGTCTTTACACTTGTTTAGTATATTTTTGACTATTTTTACAGCACTCTCAGCCATACCGTTCGACCTAGGAGTGTAAGGACTGGTCATAGTATGATTTATGTCCCATTTTGTAGTAAATTCCTTAAAGTTACCAGATGAAAAAGGAGGACCATTAATTGTTCAGGGACACCATAACGACTGAAAATTGATTTCAGGTTTGGTATCACATGAGCCGCACTCGAGGAACTAATCATAGCCAGATCTATAAATTTAGAATAATAATCGACTACAACAATATACTTCTTTCCGTTCCATTCCATCAGGTCAGTTCCAACTTTTTGCCATGGCCGTGAAGGTATATCATGTGGTTGCATTGGCTCTCTCCTGTTTTGTGGTGCATACCTGATGCATCAAGGACAGTTTTCTACAATATTTTGTATCTCTGATGACATATTTGGCCAAAAGACGACACCTCTCGCCAGTGATTTGGTTCTTTCTGTTCCCATATGGCTACTATGTAATTTCTTCAATATACTTCTACGCAAGACTGATGGTACAATGATACTAGATTTCCTGAAGACCATTTTATCAACGATATATATTTCTTCTTGGAAGTTCCAATAGGGCTTAATGATGTCCGGGATGTTACATTTTGACTGTGGCCAACCTTCCTGACAATATTTTTGCAAATATAATAGTTCTTCGTCTGACTGACTTGCTTGTCTAATCTCCTCTTGTGTTGCCGGGGACACCGCTAACGTAGATTTAACCATGTTCACATGCACCGCGATTTCTTTGTCTAGAAAGTGGTCGACGACAGGCAATGGTGCACGAGACAAGGCATCAGCTACGTGCATGTGCTTTCCTGGCTTATGAACGACATCGATATTATAGGCCTGTAACTGAAGCATCATCCTTTGAAGTCGTGCAGGGACATCTGCAAATGATCTTTTCGTGATGGTCATTAATGGTGAGTGGTCTGTTTCCACAGTAATGTGCTGACCATAGGCGTACTGCCTAAATTTTGTACAAGCGAACACAACTGCATACAGTTCTTTTTCTATTTGGGCATAGTTTTGTTGACACGCTGTTAGAGTTTTCGGAGCATATTCTATCGGCTTTCCATTTTGTAATAGAACAGCTCCTACTGCGAATTTGGAAGAATCCACAGAAAGTGTGATAGGACAATTAACGTCAAAATGAGAAAGTACTGGGGCATGTGTTACGAGTTGTTTTAAACTTTCAAATTCTGTCTGATGACACTTTTGCCATGACCATTCAGTATCGCTTCGTATGAGCTTTCTCAGTTCGGTTGTCTTTTCTGCCAAGCAAGGTATATATCCGGCTAAATACGTTATCATACCTAAGTATCTTTGCAGCGCCTTCTTATCTGTTGGAGTAGGCATTTCTTGGATAGCTTTAATCTTATTTGGATCAGGACGCATACCTTCATGTGATAATACGTGTCCCAAATAAATCACTTCCTTCATTCCAAATTTACACTTAGACTTATTGAATTTAATGTTTAATTTAGAGGCACGTTCTAACACTTTTTTAAGTGTCTCATCATGAGTGGAGATGTCTTTCGCATGCACTAATAGGTCATCTAAAAAGACACATACACCTGGAATATCACCAAAACATTCCGTCATAGTACGATGAAAGATTTCTGGGGCTACGTTGATCCCGAATGGTAATCTTAGAAACTTATATCGCCCAAACGGAGTTCCAAACGTCAACAGATTTGTACTCTCTGAGTCCATTGGAATGTTCCAAAACCCTGAGTTAGCATCCAGAGTAGAGAAAATCACAGATTGGTTTAGTTTTGACCTTATTAAATCCAAAGTCGGTAGCTGATAGTGACTTCTTAGTAAATTCAAATTCAAATTTCTAGGATCTAGACAAATTCTCAACGCGCCCGTTTTCCTCTCAGTTACAACCATTGAACTAACCCAATCCGTCGGCTCTGTTACCGCTTGAATCACACCCTCTTTTACCATTCTGTCCAACTCAGCCTGTCCTCTTGAGTATAACTTAAATGGCAGTTTACGAGGGGGGTCTATAACCGGTTTGGCTCCGGGTTTTAAATTTAATTTACAACTTACTGGAAGACGCCCTAGTCCTTCAAAAACAGTTTTGTATTTATTGAGCAACGTTGAGTAGGATTTGTTTGCCTGTTCAGTTACTGAATCAATTGTTGAGACCAGTTTCAGTGCTCTACAGGTAGGTAATCCTAATATCGTGGGACAAGGCTTGTCGATAATATTGAATATCAAATCATAATCTCTGTTTTTTACCTTACATAATATTGTACAAGTCCCCAAATTTGGAATTCGATTTCCACAAAATGACACAAGTTTTGAATTATTCGGTCTTATTTGTTGCTTATTTAAATTTAATTGCTCAAATGTATTAATTGACATACAATTAGCTTGTGCACCGGTGTCTAATTGTGCTGTGACATTTTTTCCTTGAATATAAAGAACTAAGGACCAAATTTCACTACCAGCAAGATCTTCAAACTCCACATTACCAATAAAAAATTCCTGCTCTTCTTCCGAGAAATTTTCTTGATTAACTATTTGACTGATGACCTTCGATCTGCACATTTTAGCAAAATGATTAAATCTACCACACTTGTTACACTTACAACCTATGGCTGGACACCTAAACCTGTGAACTTGACCACACCTTTGACATAGTGAATTATTATTACCTGCCTGTGGACGTTGATACTGCTTCTGGTGTTGTGATGAAACTGAACGACCTCTTGAAGTGGACCTTTGACGGGACTGACGGCTACTACACTTCTCTTTTGCTGAAACTTACTCTGTTGATACTGCCGCAATCATTGAGGAAGACTCACCAGATGACATTTCTTGAGTTGCTAATTGGGTTAGTTCGACCATTTTGCAAATTTTTAACGCTTTTTCCAAAGTTAATTCATCCTCCTGTAAGAGTTTTTGTTTTATATTTAAATTTGAATTGTTTAATCCACATATCAAAATGTCTCTGATTAGATCTTCACGCATAGTGTTGAACTCACAGGTTAAGCTTAAATTTTTGAGTTGTGTAACATAAGTGTCAATAGTCTCATCTTCCTTTTGCACCCTCGTAAAGAATTTGTATCTCTCTACTGTAATGTTTTTCTTTGGTTTAAAATAAGCATCAAAACGACCGACCAACTGGTTCAGAGTTGTCTTTTCAGCATCCAGATCAAATGAGTTAAAAATTTCCATTGCCTGCGGCCCTATCATTGTTAATAACAGCGCAACTTTCCTTTTTTCTTCTTCCCCATCTAAATTTGCCGCGATAAGATAAAGTTTAAATTGCCTTAACCAAGAATCCCATCTGCTCGACAATGCCGTTGGGGAGAAGCCCTCAATTTCCAAGACAGGTATATTCGGTTGTATTGACATTTTTCTTAACTTACCGCCTCTCATGTAACACTTCACGACTTAATGACACATCCTTACACACCTGACACCATGTTTTACTGTCTTGGATATGCTAAATTAAAAGACAATGTTGCAATGTTACAAAAGCACATTTTATTCAATACGAACACAAGTATAACCTCCCCGCTATATCAACATATCGTTGTTGCCATGACTACCATTATCATAACAACTCCGAAGCCGAGGTCGAAGCAGAAGCAATAGTTCGAATAGAAGCAGAAAACGCTTTGAGAGCAAGGGTAAGTACTGTTTTTACCATTTTCGATTTGGAAATAAGTGCTACCCAGAAAAATGTAAGCCACCTTGCCAGTGGAAGGCGGAAAACTCCAGCCAGCAGCAGAATTAGCGGCAACCTCTGCTGCTGGTACCCCTGGAAGACGCAGATATCGCCTATTTGTAACAGACAAAAAAACGGGGTTGCGATTCCTTGTAGATAGTGGGGCGGACGTTTCAATAGTTCCTTACCACAGCAAACACATGCAAAGATATGAAAATTGTGATGTTAAACTATATGCAGCCAATAATACGGAGATACCCACTTATGGAATACAAATTTTAACAGTAAATTTAGGTCTTAGAAGAGTGTTTCAATGGCCTTTAATTATTGCTAAAGTTGGGAAAGGTATATTGGGTGCAGATTTTCTCAAAAAGTTTGATTTAATGGTAGATCTAAATAGACATAGGTTAATTGATAATGTTACCAAATTATGAACTTATGGGGAAGTTGGTATGGTTTCAGAGGAAGAAATGATCAGTCTTGTCAACAGGAAAAATCCTTTTATGGACTTACTTTCTTTATATCCAAATATTATGGTACCTTCTATAACACCCAGCGAAATAAAACACGGTGTTAAACATCACATTGTAACTGAAGGGCCACCTGTTTATTGTAAAGCTCGACAGCTGGATCCTCAAAAGCTAAAGATTGCTAAGCAGGAATTTCAGTTTATGCTGGACAACGGTATAATTCGCCCATCGAGTTCGCGTGGTCAAGTCCACTTCATCTGGTCTCCAAGAAGGATGGAAGGATGGAATGGCAAGTGGAGATTACAGAAGATTAAATGCTCAAACTGTACCCGATTCGTTACCCAATACCCAGAATAGATTTCCACCATATATTGCCAGGTAAAACTATTTTTTATAAAATTGACCTGTATAAGGCTTACTACCAAGTTCCGATAGCCGAAGAGGACAAGAAAAAGACTGCAATTATAACACCTTTCGGTTTATTTGAATTCAATGTAATGAGTTTTGGCCTGCGGAACACACCACCGACTTTCCAACGCCTAATTAATACTGTCCTCTCAGGCTTATCATTCATATTTGTGTTTCTTGGTGATATCTTGGTAGAATCATCATCTCTCGAGGAGCACTTAAAACAATTAAAATTAGTATTTGATAGATTAACTGAGTATGGTTTTCATATTAATGTGTCTAAGTCCACCTTTGGAGTCAATGAGCTAGATTTTTTAGGTTACCATATTTCAGCTTCAGGATCAAGACCCATGGATGATAAAGTCAGAGCAATTCCTGATTTCAAACTTCCAGAATCCGAAATGGACTTGCGTCGATTTTTGGGGCTAATAAATTTCTACAGGCGTTACCTCAAGGATACTGCTAAAACCCAGTCTTTACTCCATGGTTATATTAAAGGGTCCAAGAAAAAGGACAAAACAAAGATCAATTGGACTGAGGAGGCGATTCAAATGTTTGATAAATGTAAGGCGGATCTGGCCAATGCCCCTCTCATAACATATCCTAAGAGTGAATCACCTCTAAATGTCACCACAGATGCTTCGGATACATCGATTGGTGGTGTAGTGCAGCAATTTGAGAATGGGGTGTGGAAACCAATCGCATTTTATTCAAAGAAGTTGACTGACGCAGAGAAATCATATAGTGCCTATGATAGGGAACTCTTAGCAATTTACCTCACAATCAAAAAATATAAACATCTGCTGGAGGGTCGAGATTTTTTCATAACTACAGACCACAAACCTTTAATTTATGCTTTTAAGCAAAAAAATGATAAAGCGTCCCCTCGTCAACAAAGACAATTACAATACATTTCTCAATTTTCTACATAGATTATGCACATCAAAGGGGAAGAAAATGTGGTTGCAGATACTTTATTGAGAATAGAGGAAATAGGCGTACCGACCATGGATCACGAGAAACTGGCAGATGCACAAGATCGAGACGCCGAATTACAACAACTGTTGGAACCCGGCAAAACACACTTGTCGCTTAAGAGGTATCCTTTATGTACAGGTAAATTCTTATGGTGTGATACGTCGACCGATCATATTCGTCCCTATGTTCCCAAATCTCTAAGGATGACTGCATTCAAAATGGTTCACAATTTAGCTCACCCTGGAGTGAAATCTACTGTAAAACAGGCGACTTCTCTTTTTATTTGGCCTAGTGTTAAAGAAGATATTCGAAGATGGACACTAGCCTGTATACAATGCCAGAAGAGTAAGGTGCACCGCTATACCAAATCGGAGGTAAAATTTTATAATGAACCGGACGACCGTATGTACTATGTACATATGGACATAGTAGGTCCTCTACCACCGTCAGATGGTAATTCCTACTGCGTTACATTCATTGATCGTTTCACGAATTGGATGGAAGTTGTACCTACGGCAGATATCATGGCAGAGACTGTAGCCAAAGTTTTTTATGCGAACTGGGTTGTTCGTTTTGGAACTCCGACTCAATTGATTACTGATCAGGGTGCTCAATTTAAATCTTTACTATTTAAAAATTTAGCCGCAGCTTTTGGTATTAAGTTAACCTTTACAAGTGCTTATCACCCGCAGGCGAATGGCAAGGTCGAACGGCTCCACAGGACAGTTAAAGCAGCGCTCAGAGCACATAATAATGTCAAGTGGACCGAAGCTTTACCAACAATACTCTTGGGACTTCAAACAGCGCTCCGGGAAGACGCCCATTATACCATCAGTCAAATGGTGTATGGAAAATCCTTGCGTTTACCAGGTGAATTTTTTGTTGATACCAGCTTTAGATCTATATATAGGACCTGAAGGTTTCACCACAAATTTAATGCGGCAAATGGACCAGCTGAAGCCTACCAAAGTTCACCATAAAGCAAGACAACATATTTATGTTCAAAAGCATCTGGATAATTGCACTCATGTATTTATCCGAATTGATCGAGTGAAAAAAGGCTTAGAGCCACCATATGAAGGTCCATTCCAAGTTATAAGCCGTTGTGAAAAATATTTCACTGTTCTCATCAAAAGTAAGGAAGTTAATGTCTCCATAGACCGCTTGAAACCGGCGTATATACTATCTTCCGATGATGCGGAAACTGACCAAGATCAATCCCTACCTAATTACCAGCTAGAGGATTCCAAGAAGAAGTTGCCAAAAGATGTGTCCCAAGGAGACCCTACAACAACCCAAGCTAAGGACAACGCAGCACGGCCAGAATATACCACTAGATCTGGTCGACAAACAAGGCGACCTATTCGGTTCAAAGACTAATCTTTTCAGTTCTTTATTGACAATTGTAACGTAACTCTGTTACTTGTGGGGGAGTGATGTAGCAGTGTTGCCCATGTATGTCGATGTAGCAGTGTTGCCCATGTATAACGATGTAGCAGTGTTGCCCTTGTATGTAAATGTTGTTATTTTATAGATTACTTCTTTTTAAAAGTTCTTTATATTTAATAATATTCTATTTATAAAATATTATTAATTATGTTATTAGAAAATATCAAGTAAAAGTTGTGTAAATATTTTTTTCTTTTAATTTGTGCAACCATATGGCAACACTGTCAATGATCTTTTAAATTATAAAAATCATCTGATTTAGTTAGTTTGTGTTGAAAAATACCTGTGAAAATATATGAAAATCGTAAAACTTATGTGGAATAAATAAAATAGTAATTTCCAATAAATTTGTTGTTCCTTGGTGTACTAAGAATTTATTAATTGGTGCAATTAGAAGTACCAAAGAGATATGCAGAGAGGACCTCGCCCTGTAATACTCCTTTAGTAACACCGATCTCATCAGATAATACCCCTTCTAATTTGATTAGGGGGGTTTATTTATAAGGGGTTATTATTTATAAGGCGTTATTATTTATAAGGGTTTATCCACCTTTTCAGTGGAGATCGGGCCTTACTTTGAAGGGCACCTTAGTGAACGGCGCGGGAGCCACTGTTCAGAACTAGTACCCTTAATGTGGCTTGGTCATATAGATTTTTTATGATTCTCATGATTTTCCCACTTAATCCGAGCGAATTTAATTTGTGCCATAGGATATCATGATTTAAGCTGTCAAATGCTCGTTTATAGTCTGCAAATAGATCACTGTTAGAGTATTCTAATTTTAGTTCAATAAGTCAATTCATTAGAAAAAGGTGGTCTAGACATGACCTTCCTTTTCTAAATCCGTTTTGTGTTTTAGGGAAAATATATTATTTTCCCATAAAGTCAGCCGATCTAAAAGAATTTGAGCAAACATTTTTAAGGCACTGTTAATTAAGGAGATGGGTCGGTAGTTCTCAGGTTGTTTTCGGTCCCTTTTTTTAAATATCATGGTCACATTTGATTTTGTCCAATTTTTAGGCGGCTAGATTTTTGTTAAGCAACGAAACTAGACAAAGCTGCATATTCTCGGTTAGGTTTTTAAAGAATTCATTGGGTATATTATCAGGTCCGGGGGCTTTATTTGGTTTTATTTTATTTAGAGATACCTGAAGTTCCTTGAGAGTAATTTCGTGGTCTAATAGAGGGTCTGTTATTGTTAATTCAATGTGACAAGTTAAGTACAGTAGAACCCCCTTTATCCGGGGTAATGATGGACTGGGGAAAACCCCGGATAATTGAATTACAACATTTTATTGACTTAATGTGATAGAAAAAAAGATTAATTAGACAAAAAAAACTGCAGAAAATCACTTTTGAAAACAAACGAACGTTTTAACAAACAACAAACGAACAAATGTACACCTTCAGCGCGTTTTTGCATGAACCGCTGATAGACAGCTTCATCTACGTCTTTTTGTTGATTAGCTTGTATAGCTACAGCTTTATGTAGATGATATCTTTATAGTATATATTATCCGTTCAAAACTACTAAGTACTTTTGTATGATGTTCCTTGTAGCACTGAGGATGGCCGAAACGTTTGCTGCTATAAAATAAATAAAATTTGTTGAGACTTAATAACTGTTCGCATTTTAATCCTCACATTTAATAAAAAATAACAAACTATCCACGTAAACATATAAAACAATTTGTTAGTCTTGTAATCACTATCAAATTGTTTTTACTTCACTACTATTAGCAAGTTAAAGTCCTAGATATGTTTTTACCTTCATTTGCAATTTTAAGAATTTTATTTATATAGAAATGAACTGTTTTTAATAGTCTTTTAATAATTTTATATGTTTACGTAGATAATTTATTATATTTGAAAATGCTTGAATAAAAAAGCAATATGTGAAAAAATTAAATGAAATGAATTGGACTGAATAAAAGTTGATAAAAATTTCAAGACCAATTTTTAAAACCTTCTTCATTGTTTTCCGAGGACACGATGTTAGGGCCTACGACGATTTTCAGTAGGGATGAGAACCGGCACTTAGAACACCTAAGCAGAGTCATAGACCGACTGAGGCAATTTGGATTGAAACTTTTGAAGGTTTTAGGCCAATCACAAATTAATTTTTTAGGCCACACGATTTCTAAAGGAGTCAAACATGATATCTGCAAAGTAGAGGCTATCCAAAAAATGGCAATCCCGAAGGATGTTAAAGGTATAAGGTAACTGTAGGGGACGCTCAACTAGTATAGGCGCTTCGTACCCGATATGGCAGAACACCTAGTCGGAAATATCTTTTTCTTCTTCAAAATGTCACGAACAGTTTGTTCGCCGATTCCTACTTCAGCGGACAATGTTTTAACACTTTCACATTTTTCTACCCGGTTTAAAATGGTATAACGGTTTATTATAACAGCTTGTCTTTTTTGCGACATTTTATTAGTTCGTATTTAAATGGAGACTAAATCACAACTGAGAATGTTTAATTTTGTAGTCAAACAGGCCAGAGTAGGGAGTTTCCTAGAAAGACTTGAAAACAATATCGTTCTTAGAATATGAATTAGAGTAATAGTTACCGGAAACATCTCATCATACGATACCTGCTTGCCGTGTTTTTCCATTTATTATTTTATTTCATAATTTCTAAGAACAATAGATAATTAACCGTTGTGTAATCGTTAAAACTTGTACGTATTCATTTTATTTAAATAAATATTATACATACAAAATAAATGCCATAAAAATTAAAAACAGCTTATTAAAAAAAAAATTGGCTCCTCGGAACCCCGGTTAATAGAGGCCGGATAATGGGGGTCCACTGTAATTCTCGCCATAGAAATTTTTAAAATACCCATTCCATTTTTCGGGAGTTATCGTATTTGTATTGATTTTTTTAGTTCTGAAAATATTTATTGTTTGCCAAAAATTGTTGGTATCTTTGTGGTTACTTAATTTATCGATCAATTTTAGTTCTAATTTGATTTTTTGCTCTTTGTTAGGTTTCTGTAAACTTTTTGGCTTTAATATATTTAGCCCTCTTATCGTTATTATACCCACTTTTTTAAAACAGTTTAAGTTTATCTTTGATACCGGATTTGGCATAATTACAATCTTCATCATACCACGTGTTGTATTTCCTGATATTTATATTTTTTTGGAATTGTTTCATAAGAGAGGTCGAGATAATTAGCGGTTTCTTTAATTGCCGTCCCTATGTTTTCGTACATTTCATCTATGTTATCAATTGTTTACCCTCGATTTTGAATCACTAATTACCCCGATCCAGTTACAGTGGCGGATCCAGAAAATTTCTGAGGGGGGGGGCGCACTTTTTTTTTTTTTTTAGACTTCATGATTAATGAAGGCCCTAATTTAAAATACACCTTAAGACATAATGGCGCACAGTGGTTGAAAATCGACTATTTTCGGAAAAAACCTTGTCAAACCTGATCTGTAAGCCGCAAAAAAACATAGTTGATATTGGCATTACCACGATTGAATGTCCTATAAAATGTATAGGTTCAAACCCCGCTTAACCGGCTATTCGGATTAACCGGCAGTGTAAGGAAAATATAAAAAAAATTATACGTCAATTTTCGACTCGAGATCGGCTAGTTTAAGCACTTTTGCTGTTTATGCTATTACTATCCTTGATAGTACTTACTTGCAATATCATTTTATTTCATGAAAACACTCAAGTTAGGTAAAACAAAAAAAATCATACATAGGAGCTATCAATTATTTTTGTCGTTACGTTTTAATTCTTAACTATTAAATGTATATTATATTAAAATATAAGATTGGGGTCATCCGACTTTAATATAATTTTGATAGGAGATGGTGCGATAGACTGTTCAATATAGGTCTAATAACTGCCACTCTATGTGTGAAAATTCAGTTCCCTAATTCACGCTAAATAATAGTTGAACCTTTTCTTAATACCAATCTTCTAAAAACAAATGGATGCTAAAAATGAAAAGTGCCGAAGCCTTTAAGTTATCGGAGGTCATGTTAATAAACTTATTATTAATAATTTCCAAATTCATTCTAAAATCACGGTAGGTGAAAAAGTGTATTTATTATCAACCTAATAACGATTCAGACTGACTTTATTTATTCTACTGTCCAGTTATTTGAATGTTTAATGCAGCATTTATTAATGTGATTGAATGTGAAAAATTAAAATGAATTTAAAATAATTAAATATATTGCATTTCCACATTTTCTACATTATTCGAAAGTTAATAATAGAATGAAATATTCCCCTGAAACGATTTATTAAGAAAAATGACACTGATGACAGGCTATTTCTGTCTGTATTCTGTATAATATATATGTACATTATATATATATATATATATATATATATATATATATATATATATATATATAATCAATATATATTATAAAGCAAAGTGTACAATGTGCGTGCCGAAAAGGCTCAAAAACGACTACACCTCCTATCAAGTATGTTATGTCCTCGTATTGCCCTATTGCCCCTAACGATGAAGAAGGTTTCAGTTTTCATTTTAAGAATGTAATGTTGAAGGGACAAGGGCTGTAATTTTAAGTCTCTCGCTACATGTAATTAGCCCCTCTAATAAGCCCAGGCGAGTCAATGAATGAAAAAATTTAGTTCGACATTTGGAAGCCAGGAGCGCTAGCTAAGCTCAATTCATAAGGTTATCGTTCATTAGTTCGCTTTGTTATGGTTTTAGCTTCTACTGTTTTCTTTAAATTACACGAGATTATGTATTAGTAATTATTTTTTCCTTTTTATTTTTAAATAAGGTCATTACATCTCTGGAATGAATTGAAATTAAAAATAAACATAACCAACTGGATTCCTAAGCGAATTAAGTTTTAGAGAAGAGGAAAGAATTGGTCGAAACATTGCCTTTAATCAATATACAATATCAGAGTACATTTACAAAAAAAAAAAAAAAATGCTTATTAGTGTAGTGAGCGAATAAAAACTAACATTGAATAAAATAGATAACCTATAGATAATATGAATAAAAGATATAACCTAATGGAATGTATATCTAAAATAAAGTGTTCATATAATATTTCTGTTTAATAGTTCTGTTCTGTTCGTAAATTTTCAACCGAATTCGAAAAAGGAGAAGTTACTTGATAAGGATGCGGTGTCGTCATGAGAATGGTCTCCATGAAATCAGAACATAGAAACCATAAAAAATGGTACATACCAGGACATATTTGCTGCCAAAATATTTTTTCTTAATCTAGAAAAGGGAAGAAAATGCATTGAGAGAACCGCATTAATAGCATCTCTTATACCCAAACCATATATAATGGGCGGACTTTGAGGTTTCGAAACTTACCACTAATACTAAACTGAAGTTTCAGGATGGTACAAATTTTGTTTTAATCATGATTAATTTTGGTCTATTTTTCTGTACTATTACATTTTAAAGTTATTGTTTCATTCCACCTATTCCACAACTCCCTGAGCGAAGCCGGGCCCCACAGCTAGTATATAATAATAATAATAATAATAATAACTCTTTATTTAATTGTCCCGGGAACTAGTCCCTTAGGAACAAAAATATACAAAAACATATGATAGGCTTCAGTGCCTTAGAGTATTATGACAAAAAAATGAAACTAATTAAAATAAAACGAAAAAAAAAAAAAAACAGAGAAGAAAAATACAAATAATAAAATAATCTTCTTGTGATGAACAAATTAAAAATGATTTGAATATCCTTGTGGAATTAAAGTGAAAATAACTATGTGTTTGCAGCTTATAATATATACATATATACACTTATTTACAAATAAAATAAATCGAACTTATATTTAAAAGATAAAATAAATAATAAAGGCCTATACCAATATAAAATTAAAATTGAGAATTTGCAGAAACTATTTACAATTGTTAGGGAAACTGGATGGATAGGAGGTGATTGAACAGGCGGGATTTAAAGGTAGGGAGAGTGTTGGAGTGACAGATAAAAGGGGAAATAGAGTTCCATAGGGATGAGGACCGGATAATAATTGATCTTTCGAAAGCTGACGTTCGGTGGGCCGGATTGTACAGATCTAAAGATCTAGAACGGGTATTGCGGGAATGGACAGAGGATTTGAACTGGAGAAGTTCGGTGGTGTATGAAGGACAGCGAGATCGGATCACTAGGAAAAGGAAGGAAGCCAGGAAATATTTACGGCGGTAGGATGGGTATAACCACTTTGACCTTTCGTATAAAGGTGAGATGGAGACGTCTCTTGGGACCCCAAAGATAAATCGTACGAAACAATTTAATAACCGTTTTAGTTTTGCTTCGAAATCCCCAGAGATACCCCACAACAATAGTCAAATTGGGGAAACACCAGGGAAGTGACCAGGAGCCTACGTGTTTCAAATAGAAAAAGGCTTCGGAGGTGATTTAATTGCTTTAAGGTGGTAAAGGTACAGCGGGAAATATTGGAGATGTGGTTTTTCCAGAAAAGGGTTTGGTCGAAGGTCACTCCTAGGTTTTTGACGGTTGGATAAAATTTAATGGGATTATTATTTAGGAGCAGGGTAGGGATGTTAGGGGCGGTTTTAAGGAGTTGATTGGAGCCTATTAAAATTGCTTTCGTTTTCTCTGCGTCCAGCTTCAACTTATTAGCCTCTGCCAAGAGACTGATTCGATTTAAATCATCCTGAAGCTTTTTTGTCGCTGACGATAACTCGGAAGGCTAGAAGATATGTTGATAAGGGTCACAGTGGTAAACCCGTTAATCCAGTCATGGCACTCGAGGTGATCGTATCTGGCCTGACGACCGGCAGGTCGGCGCTTGGTGGTCTCAGTAACCACGTCCGCACCAGGCACCCCTAGGGGTCCTGGCACCACCCAACGATGACGCCCGGGAGAGCGTCATCCCCGTGGTACCTTTTGGCATCACCGCCTTAGTTCCCGAATGGATAGCGGGCCGGACAGGCGGTTTTCCACTAAACCGGTCCTACGGATGCTCCTACTTAGGGCATGATGGGGGGGGGGGGCTTACCACCATGGCCTAAGGAGGGCTGGTCCCGTGCCAGCGCCTCTGTCGTTCGCGAGTTGTTAAAACAATTACCAAGGGGGCACCATAAGGAGGTGACAGTAGGCGTTGCAGGGGATCGGGCAAGCGGAGAACTCCAGACAGTGAGTGGGGCACTGTAGCCTGGTGTTCCCACATGAGGGTAGGAAGACTCCCGCACCCGCCTTCCGCCTCAGCCCCCCTTTGCCCCTGCCATTTGCCCCCCTGATAAGGGTCACAGGGGTCATGACACCCCTCCCAAATATTTTGCCTTTTTAATTGTTTGGTATTTTTAAGTGAATAATGCAATTAGGTAGTTACTATGCCATAAACATAACACTGTTGGTTGTTTAGGTCGCAGTCCTTCTTAATACAAGTAAAAATCTCATTATAAAACGGTGCTGTCAGTCGCGTGATTATGAGAAAGGAGGGTCTTGACCCCCCTAATTTCGAGTTGGATCCGCCCCTGCCTGTATCTGATTCATAGTACAGGCTTAGCTATTGCAAGTATAGTACCTCACCAGTGGCGGATCCAGGGGAGGGGGGTGCGCCCCCTCCTCAGAGGTGAGAACACCAGTAGTTTTCTGTAAAAACAAGATTATCTTTAGTAATTTTGTTAACTCCTTAAATGAAAAATGGATCGTATTTAAACATTTAATAAAATCTTACAACGTAATTACGCTCTTATATTTTTAATTTGGTCCTTCTTGGCACATAAAAATTTAAAAAATAAAAATTGTGCCCCTCCTTTGAAAATTTCTGGATCCACTGTAGCTCACACTCGACTGATACAGATCATCGATTATCCATGAATCTACGTGAGTGTCAGTACCCAGTTCATTAACTCCTTGTATCATATACTTTTCAGTATCCAATACAAAGTAGTTGATTCATATAACCTTACCCATTTCGTAGAAACATCTCGTTCTTGAGTGACCCCATTTGAATTTTATCTTGTTTGATTCATTGCTGAATACAATCCTAATTCTTTGTTTGATAGTTTTTTCTCAAAAATATTAAATTAATGACCCAATATGAAGATAGCGACTCACAACTAGATGTCAAAGTTAAGAAAGGTTAGAAGTAACTTGTGATATATTTCTGCTAAACTTTTATTCCTTGAAAATAAAAGTTAATTGAACTCATTTTTCCAGCTACTGAAAGGATATCGGAAAATATCCATATTGTTGCAAACGAACCTTCATTAGCATTTTATAGACTCCAGGAACATGTCAGAAAGGCTTTACCTCCGATGGTTGAGAAAAGAGTTGAAGTGACTAAACTTCATCATGAGTTACAAGGTAGATGCTATGATGTTGAATATGCTGTCAGGTAATTTTTTATAAAGTTTTCGAGTAACTCTGTTATTACTCTACTCAAATTATAGCTCTATTTTGCATTTATATGTCACCACATCTTAGCTATAAATCTTTTAATATGTATTTTATATAACAATTACATTATCTCCTAAACATTTGGAATTCCCAAAGACTGTTTATCCTAAAGTAATCTTTAGGAAGAAGTACATAAATGAAGACTTCCAACAAGTTCAAGTAAAGATAGCAAGGTTGTTGCTTAAATAGCTTGGATAAAAACCTGAGTGATTTCTTTTTAATCATTGTCTTAATGAATATCGTGTGTGTGTTTATGGTTAATGGATAATGGATGATGCTGAAAGAGAATTTTTGTCTGTCAGCTTTGCTCATATTGTAACTCCTTAACATTCTTGGGTTACTGCTTTCTAGTTAGTCAAATACAGTATCATTTTTAATTCTATCTATTCATCGGCTTTTGGACTTATATATATTGTCTCTTGCCACTATTTACCCTTAACATGAAACTTTGGCCTGAGGGGCCGAATGTTAAAAGTTAATTTATTTACAACACCCCTGAGTCACTGAGAGCCATATCCTGCCTCAGTAAATCCACTTCAGTTCCTTCCAAAGCCACAGGTTGCTGAGGTTGAAGAGTGTCTGTTCTACATTGCTGCAAGGTCTCTGTTACTATATTATGTTATTTGCACCTTGCTGCTAGGCCTGAGGGACCGCAGTGTTACTGCATCACGCTCGATTTTGGATTTTTTTCAAAGCAAAGTATGTTATTTATCCTTCCAAATGTTATTCAATCCTTCCAATTGAAAATCCTAATGGCATAATTAAATTATCCATTGCTAACTACGCTATCATTATATATTACATTTCTACATTAATTTTTTTTTTTCCATGGCATTTGCCAAAAATGTGTTAATTTATTGATTCATATTTTTTATTTACTTAAAAGTCAATTGAAAATTTGCAATGTCCAAGTGACAATGTGCAAGAAGAATTGTGCATATATTTTTTAACCATAATGTGATTAGCTGTTGTTCCTAGTGATTTTAATGTGTAAGGAGACTGAGAGCTTGGAAAAATAAATTTATTACTTTTTATATTGGAAAATAAAACAATGTTTATTTAAAAAGCAAAATTTTTGATTTCCTTCTGTTTGTTTATTAAGTAGAATTATCCAACACATTTTGCCAGTAACACTGTAGGACTTGGATACCTGTTAGCTGTTGAAAATTAGGAAGCACTCAAGGGGCTTTATGCCGCCTTGATAAATGGATAATTCCCTGAACCTTAAATTTAAAAATTAAACAGATGCCATTTATGTCACTAAACATATGCCACATCAAACCATCACTGACCCTGTTTCGAATGGCACTCTTTCCGCTGTATTGGACTTAAGATATCCGCTATATGGATCTATCTTGTAAATTATATGTATATATAGCAATGGCCCATAGTTATTTTTTATTTAAATTATTTAGACTACAATTACTGTATCTTTAGTATACTCGTAGTTCTTTTGTATAGTAATTTTTTAAAGTGTTTTCCTTTTTCTACAATAGTACATGTATTAATTTACAGTGTCTGGCATGAGTGATGGAAGGGTGGCAACTCCCCCTGATAAACTGAATATTATTAAAAATAACTGATAATTATTTGACGAAAGAATTTGGATAATGCAATAGAGATGGTACCGCCTGAAAGAAAAGAATAAATGATAAAGACATGAAAAAAAACCAAAGCTCCTTGCCTCCCTTATATGAGGAGAGAGACTTGGGCCCTTATTTTGTTCTAGTTGATAGTAGATGACTCATTAAATGACTCCTAAAATATTTAAAAATATTTTATCTATGACTAGGTCAGGTTGTATTGGAATAAAAGTCGAGACACGAATACATGCAAATGTATTAGTGAAATCTGAAATTTTGATATAAAAAAAATTTTAATGTACATTTCACTTTAATGTTAGAAAGGAAAGGAATAATTAGAGGATTAGAAATTAATTTATCAGAGGAAGACAAATTTAAAATAACACAAGAATGTATTCCGAAACTCAAAAAATTATCAGAGTTAAAAAGTTTAATAATGAAGGTAATTGGTTGACTGTAGGAGTATATGTGATGAAAATGGTTGGGGGTGCGGTCAAATGAAGCACTATATGTGCAATAGCATATATATTTTGTGCCGACGTTTCAACCCGAAATTTTTTTTTTTTTTTTGCAAATTCGAAAAAAAAAACAAAAAAAAAACGAAGCAAAAAAAAAGAAGTACGTTAAAGAAAGAAAATATCCTGAAAAAATAAATCAATAGAAAAAATTATTAAGAAAACCCATTATAAATCAATGAAAAATAGTTAGCAAATGTATAATGAAAACAAAAATTCACGAAGAGTAAACTGAAGAAAAAGAGCTAAGAAATTCATTTAAAGAAAATGAATTTTGCACATTGTGCTTGTGTTGAAATGGAGGATTTCAAGTCAAGTATTCTGAGTAGTGTGAATTCAAACTTGACGTTTTTCTGCAGAACTCTTAAGGATCACCAAGTTCCCCCTGAGTTATGTTTTAAAATATATTTAGTGGTTATTAATTAATTATATTTTGATCAATAATTATATTATTGTTTATTGTGGTAATAATTAAAGTTCAGATTAAGACATTTTTTATTTTGTTTGTAATAAACCACAACAATTTTTTATTAATCCTATGCTGAAGTATTGTTATAATAGCAGGTTCTATACAAATTTTCCAACATTTATATACATACATGTATGCTTTTTATAGTACTCATGGCAATAATAAAGCATTTTTATGCAATTCAAAAAGGATACCCCACAATACCCGAAGGGGTACCCCACTTTACCTGCACCTTCGGCTAAAGTGGGGATATTTTTTATTTTTATTAATTACAGCTGAACCATTCCGATTTAATCCAAAACACTTAGCAAACATAAAGGTAAGTAGTAGAAATTTGAAAATTATTATTCATATTAGATTTTTAGTGAAAAATGTACAATTCACAAGAAAAAAAAAAATGTCCCCACTTTACCCTACTCTCACCTAATATATATTTGATGTGTTATGGATTTTTTAAAATTTGGAAAATATGGGAATTGGTTTAAGATAACTTTTGTTTATCTGTCTTTAAATTTATAGGATTTTGTTTGAGGTTAATGTAGAAACTTTCCATAATAAGTCGTTTGTCGTTATTGGGAACAGTGGCAAGTATGGATGTTTTTTCAAAATCAAATGTGTGTTGAGGGATAAGGAGTGTTCTGAGAGTTTTGATGCATTGCAGTTATGAGAGGAGACAGAATATTTGTATTGTTAAAAAGTTTAAAAAGAAAATTTTGTCTGAATGGTCCAATGCCCTGAAACTGAACATCAATTATGTGCCCCTGCGCGGACTTCCAGGTGTCAGCGGACAGATCAGAGAAGTTGGGCCCCTCTGTCGCAAATGCAAACTAAAACACCAGCACATGTGCAGTGTGTTTGTTCAATGGAGGACCAGTTTTCTTTAATAATATGTAAGGCTATGTCTATAGGAATGTTTGTGAACAGACGTTCAACATCAAAGGAAGTAAGGATATAATTGTCAGGAATGATGAAATAAGTTGTTGGTGCAAATGAAAAGAATTGTTTATATCGTAAGGGTTGTCGTGGCTGAGTTACGAGAGGAGACAGAATATTTGTGTTGTGTGATTCCGTCCTTGAGGAAATTTTTCGTTTCTCAAATGTAACAGGAATTACAATTTGGGGCAGAACAAGGAATGTGATAAACAATCTGAGAGCGGAGTGCAGGAGGGAGTGTAGAGTTTCGAAAGTGTGTTATGTGACTTGAAGGCTAGGCGTAAATTAGGGTTAGTGGAATGTAAATGTTTTTGGATGTTGTCGGAGAGGTTGGGGATGAATGGTTAAGATCTGCATATGGAGGTGGCAGTGGATTGTGGAGTCACAGTGAAGGTTATTTGAATAGAAGGGGGACGATTAAAGTGGTTTTTGATGAGTTTATTGATGATGTAAGGAGGATAGTTATTGGATGAAAGGATTTGTTTGATGTGCAGGATATTGGTTTTATGATACTGGGGATCAGAAAGGGAAAGACTTCGGTGAATGAGATTTCTTGCAACATTTATTTTTTGGTGGTAGGGATGTTGGGAGTGAAAGTTTAAGAGTCGGCCTGAGTATGTTGGGTTAGAGGACCAGTCTGTGGAAAGGCTTTTGTTGGAGTTTCTTATTAAAAGAAGGTCTAGGAAAGGTAAGGAATTATTGGTGTCAGCGGACTGGTCAGAGAAGTTTGGTCCCTCTGTCGCAAATGCAACCTAAAACAACAGCACATGTGCTGGGGAAATAAACGCCCCAACAACTTGCATTGATGCATTGATGAAGCTCCTGAAAGATAAAGATTTCGCCTGCTTCGAGGAAGTTTATTGTGTGGATACAGATGGATCCACAGGATATGCTGATATTGTGGCGTTCCCGAAGACCAGAAAGTCGGCTATCATTCTTGATCCTACCATGAGATATGATTCTAATGACCTCGATCAGGCGAGTAGGTTTGAGGAGGAAAAGAAGAAAATATATGAAAAGTGCATACCTTTTCTTAAAGAGGTATAACGAGAGAGAGTTATACTGCACGAATGAGAGTCTTTCGGTTCAGATCCTGCGGAACTATACCTAGGTCAACCAGGAGCTCCATGGAGGATCTTGTCAACATAAATGGCGTAGCGAGGTTGGCAGAAGCTATAGTCCTGGACTCCCTGGGAATAATACATCACCACATATATGAAAGTAGCTAGACCAAAGACTGTTGAGGGGACATCAATATATATGTGTTATTCATTTATTTATTTTATGTTATACTTTTTATGTATTGAATTCTTTGTTAAATTTTAATATATTTTTATTTTGTATGCTTTTAGTATTGTACCTAGGTATTGATTGGGTTTTTTATTTTTGTTGATATATTATATTATGAATCTAATGATATAGGTAGTTGATAATTTTTTTTGTGATTCTTTGAATTTGTGTTCAGTAATTGCCGCATGGATGTATTAGTAGTGCATTATTAGTAATTTAAAAGAGTAATCAAGGAAAGGAGCAAAAAAGAAAAATGAAGAAGATTAAATAAAAAAAAAAATAATGATAATAAAAATAAAATATTACTATGTACTGTTATATATATATATGCATGAATATTATTGTTACAATTTACAATATTACAATATTGCAATAAGCTGCTTTTCGTACAAATAGTCTAAGATAAGATATACAGTACGCTGTGTATTAGCAACCCAATGTAGTTTGGCAGCATTCCTTTTCTGAATAAAGTGTTTCTCTCTCAGTTACTCCTAAATTATATTAGAATACGAAAGACGTAAGATGCGAAGTGCAGAGGTATATTCAAGCTGTCGTACTCTGTCACAATGGTTTTTGCTATTGTCATTTTAGAACACAATGTAAAAGCAAAACACCCAGAGAGGTGTTTGGAATGTGGTGGAAAACATCCAAAAGAAGAGAGCCCTCCACACTATTGAAATTCATTCACTGTAAACAAAATCATTCTTCTCATGCCACAAATTTTTGTTGGGGATTTATAAATAAAATAAAAGATTTAATGGCTACCCATAATTTGACCTATATGGAGGCAAAAACTTTGCTAGAAAGCAAATCAGCAAATCTTTTGATGGCTGGGGGGGAGTAGCCATTTTAATGAGGAATAAATATAACTTCATAAATTAAATTTCATACGATATTTATTGATATATAGTACCCGCTAAGGTCATTCTAAATAAACATAGTTTCTTATTATAACCCTCCAAAAAATTTAATAGATAAATTTCAAAAAAAGAAAAATTTATTAAGAGTTTCAATTTTACATTAATTTTGTCTGGAGATACATAATTTTGTCTGGAGACACAAATGTTCACTATTATCAGTGAAGTTGTACTTTTTCTGATAAAATGGGAAATGAATTAATAACTGACATTGAAAATACAAATTCAATACCAGGTGTGTAAATATGATTCATTCATTCATTCATTCAAATATGAAACCGGAATTCGCCAATAATAGGAGTTAGCAGTCAATATAATCTTCTAATCCGTCAGTGGTGTTATCTGCTTTTGCCTACATGTAATAAAGAGATCCATTTGATACCATCATCAGTTTCATTCTTTAACCATGTTTTTAGTGGCGTTGAACATGTCGACTTTTGTGCCAACAAATCAAGATTTGCGGACAGCATTTATTTTCCGTTTCCTTCTGAAAAAAATTGGAGCATTATCACATAGGATGCTTGTTGAAGCTTACGGGGAGCATGCCCTAGGCAAATCTCAATGTTTCGATTGGTTCAAAAAATTTAAAGATGGATTTCGATAAAAGAAACAAAGACCGTGGAAAACCACAAAAAAAAAACTTTGAAAACGCTGATTTGGAAGCGTTTGTTGGACAATTATTACATGTGACACCGTCTCCATTTGTTTGAAAGGCATGGAAAAGATCCTGAAGGTCGGAAAATGGGTACCTCACCAACTGAATGACAGGCAGCAGGAAGCTCGAAAAACCTCATGGCAAATGCTGCTTGCCAGGTAAAAAAAAAAAGTCATTTCTTCATCAAATTGTGACTGGTGGTGAAAAGTGAATTTACTTCGAGAATCCTAAGCGTAAAAAATCCTGGGTAACTCCTGATGAACCATCGGCATCGCTTGGGGAGGAAGAAAATGCTCTGTGTCTGGTGTGATCAGATGGGTATTACCTACTATGAGCTGCTGAAACTGTTAATACGGAACGCTACCTACAACAGATGATAAATTTGAATAAAGATTTGGGCCAAAAAGTCCCAAATATCAAGAAAGGACACACAAAGTGATCTTGCTCCATGACAATGCCCCATTACATTCGGCTATACGGACCAAGGAAACGATCCAAGTGTTTGGTTGGTAAATTCTTCCGCATGCGGCTTATTCACCAGATTTGGCCCCATCCGATTACCACCTATTTGCATCGATGGGACACGCACTAGCTGAGCAGCGCTTCACTTCTTATGAAATTGAAAGTGATTGGTTTGACTCAGAAGAGGAAGCATTATTTTGGCGGGGAATCCACAAATTGCCTGAATGATGGGAAAAATGCATAGATAGCGAAGGACAGTACTTCGAATAAAAAAGTATGTATCATTTTTACACAATCAACTCTTATTTGCTATTTGAAAAATTCCGGTTTCATATTTACACACCTGGTACTGTTGAAAGATGGGTCCACCACCTAAGTAAATAATAGGAGTCAAACCAATAATATAGCACTCTCTGCTCACCCAATTTAGTAAATAATATAGAATAGAAAGTCCATGATGATCCCTTGGGTTCCAATCATTTGCCTGTAGTTATGGAGATCCACAATAAACAAGTCAATGATAGCAATATGTGTAAATCTACCAAAAAGTGGCAAATAAAGTCTGCTAATTTGACCCATTACTTTGTATTTATCTTATATAAATAAATAATTCCCATCTTTCATCTGAAAATCCTACATATGACCAGCTCAGGGAATTTTGGAATAATTTGGGCATGCAGACAATACCTAACTATAAACAAATTTACAGAAGAAAATTTAGTAGAGATTGGTGGGATAAAGAATTTAATGTTTCGCCACTAAATAGGAAAAATGCCTACAAGGCATACAAAAAGGCACCATATTCTAAAACCTTTTTATCATACTAAAAGGCGGATGCAGAATTTAAAATACTCGCAAGAGATAAACGAAATGATTCTTGACTTTTATTCTGTGTAAGCATCAATAAATCCACCCCGATAAAAAATATTTGGCACAAATTAGCTTTACTTATAACCATAAAACTAGTAACTGTTTACACTTGACAGATGACAATTGGTGTGAAAAATTTATGGACACTTTGGCCCCTCCTTTAGTCATTTTAAAAATATATAAATATTGATAAGAGCGAAGAGTTCTCTGAAAAAGACTTTCGACTAATCAAAGAGTTTACATTGGAAGTACTCATGAATTCTTTAAAAATTCACCTAAATATAGTCCTAGGACTAGATTATATTCATTATATAATGTTGAATAAACTTCCTGAGATAATTTATATTTACTTATTAAAAATTCTAAATGATGTTTGGCGATCAAGGCTAATAACTAACTCATGGAAGGAGTTCTGTGTGATACCAATATTGTAACCGGAAAAGGACTCTTTTAATGCTTTCTCCTACTAACAGATCTCCGTGAGCTCTTGTGTGCTTAAGATATTTGAAAGGATGATTAAATATCGAATGGAGTGGTGTTTAGAATCCCAAAGTATCCCTAATTACCAGTTCGGTTATTTTTGGGGTAAATCGACAATAGATTGCCTTCTCGAATTAAATACAGATATATATACAGTATGCACCTTAGGACAAAAAACAGTAGCTCTATTTTTGGACATTACAAAGGCATATGGAATATTACAGTGCTGCTAAAACTACTCGAATATAAAATAAAGGATATGGAATTACCCATTAAATTTGTAGATATTATCATCTATTTGTACAGAGATAGAAAAATGTCATTAAAAATATCAAATTCTATAGTCATGAGTAGTGTCCCAGATAGGTTTAACACATAGAGGTATTCTGTGTAGTTTACTATTTGCTATGTTCTGACTGACTTAAGAAAATATATACTTCAGAAAGTTTCTATCTTATATATTGAACCCTCATCTAGCATTTCACACTTGAAATTTCGATTTTTCTCAAAAATCAAATCTATTTACAAATTTTTATGCATTGCTCAGCCAATAATATTTTAAACTGCTAGTTAAAGTTGTCGGTGCTATCAACCGCGATGGTTTAATAAGATCCACCCTAGCATCTAGAGCTTTGATGCCAAAGTTAGCCAGCAAGTGCAGCTTCAACCTACCCATCCAAAGATAGGAGTAAAAGGCGTTTTTGGAAGACTAAAATTGTATTTGTTAAAATGCATTAAATTGAAAGCATGAATTTATCAGGTTATTTCCAAATTGAAATTTTCATGATAGAATTGTAGTAGATTAGTTATCTTAAAAAAAATCTTGTTTATTTATTAATTAATTTTTTTTTTAAGTTTTTTTATTTATCCCTTATATTGTCATTATATTAAAATTAATTGTTAAATTAAAAAAATCAAGTAATTGGCCATTAACATAAAACTTCACCTTTCTTTAACCCTTTAACCGGGCGGAACATATAAATGCATCCTTGAAGTATATGTTGTAACCTGGATTGGTGGGACTTATATTTTCGGATATATATATATATGGATAGAGAGACCTGGCAGAAGATAACAGGAATACACAGAGGTATTAGTCATATATACATCTACGTGAATTTATATATATATAAGTTAGATTGTATAGAAATGTAAATACTTTTTTAAAAAAAGATTTATTTTACATCAAAAACACAAATTTACAATATCAGAAAGAAGACTGGCATAGAGACGGGCTACAGCTACAACTGGAAGCAAGAAGTAATATTTACCAGGGTATTTAAAGGATTAGAAGTGCTTACATTCGTGGGAACACGCCTAGCGCGTGGTAGGATGCTGGTTCCCAGGACGGGATTCTAAGAAATAGATTACAATGCTTTGAAAAAGCTAGGATAGAAGGAGTACAAAATGTTAAGCTAAAGAAAAATACAATATGTAACTAATATATAACTCCTCCCCCCTTAGACACGAATTTCACCAGTTTGGGTGAAATTAATTACAATTTTAGTTTTATAAAAATAATAAATGAAAATTAAAAGTGAAATTATAAATATTATAATAAAAATAAAACTAACCATAAAATTAAAATATGTAAACTGTTGGAATCATATGTAAGTTTTGTTGATACAAGATGTCAAAGATGTGAAGTTTGAATATTTAAAGTTTGCATATCAAATAATGTTACAGAACCTTGGGTTTTACTGGATGAAAGTACAGTTTTATTGTGATACAAGATTAAATTAAAATTTGTTTCAATTAGATAGATTCTTTTGATATGATAATTTAAAATGTCTTTTTCTTGATGAATTTGAAGATCATCTGGTTTGTAAAGTACTATAAGAATGTTTCCTGGATTTCTCCAACATGGTTTTTCATCTGATGTAGACGTGTGCAATTCCACTGGATGATTTTTGTAAATTTTCTTGAATACAGGAATCGTCATAATGAGACATGTCAGTGATGAATGCTGTTTCTTTTAATACAATGGTGATTGAGAAATTTTAAGTTGTTATTAATATTTAAGAGATATTTGAACCTTTGAATTACTGTTATGATTTCATCCTTTACAATATATGGAATGGGGTATTAATTATACAATACTATATATAGTTTCTTAACGATTGTGAGAGTGATAAAGTATAAGTGATATAATTTTCTTACATTCTACAAGTACATTCTACAGATATTATATCTAGGATAAATTTAAATTTAAATGGATATAGAATATTTAATCTACAAAAAGTTAAAGATGTTTCTATATTAGAAATGATTTTAGCTAGTTAACTAAAGTCTCTAAATGATTTATTATTAGTGCAATATGCAGTAAGATCGTGTCTCTTGTATGGTTTAATGGTTTTATTGAATTAAGAAATTAAACAATATTTAATGGAATATTGGTTGTGTACCTCACCAACAATATGATTCTGTTTTTCTTTTAAAATTTTGATTAATTTATAGAATTTTATTTTATCACATATATCTTTGCTATGGTATGAAACCAGTGAGAGTTGATCTCACCTATATACTACAATTAAATTATTTTATAAAAGAAATTATAATAGAAATTTAAGATATTAAATTATAATATTTGAAAGTACAATAGTACATAATATTTAATTATAAAGAAAAAGGTTATAGTATTTTATCTTATAAAATATTCGTATCGATTGGGCTTATAACGCCATCTTTTAAACTAACAAGAGTTCTCTCTAAACTCTTTAGTTAATATTTATATTAAAAAAAAAAAATAGTTTGGGCATTTACTTGCCATCTTTTAAACTAATAAGAGTTCATATACCTTGAACTAATTAGTTATAGTAGTATCATTATTTATATTTAAAAAAAATATTTTGGGCTTTACTTGCCATCTTTTGAACTAATATGAGTTCATATTCCCTGAACTTATTAGTTATAATTATAACATTATTTATATTTAAAAAAAAATATTTTGGGCATTTATTTGCCATCTTTTGAACTAATATGCGTTCATATTCCCTGAACTTATTAGTTATAATAATATCATTATTTATATTTAAAATAAAAAAAAAATAATTACTTAAATCACAGGTTAATTATTCTAGTATTAAAATAGACGTATAGAATATCCGAGTTGAGTTACGACGTGATATACCAGTGTAAACAAGCTTGGGGTCTTATCTTTTTCTAAGAACGATTACTAGGTCCAGCTTGCGGATTCTTTGTTGGACTCTTGCTTGGACGAGGTTTCTTACGCGGTCTTTTAATGTTTTTAATATGGATCTTTTCTCGGGTGTTGTAATGTTTTTTATCGATTACGGCAGTTTTGTTACTTTTATTTAATTCTTTAATTCTTTCCTTTTTGAATTTATTTTTTAATTTGGATTGTTTCTGTTTGTTAGCAACAAAAACTTCGTCGGGTATATTTTCTGGAATTGGTTCGCGATTTTTGTTTAATCGAGATATATATTTTTCTTTTGTTTCTTGATTCCTCTGATTTATTTGATCATGCAAAATTTTTACTCTTTCCTTATGTTTAGTAACATAATCATTTATAATTTGGTTATCGAAGTCCATTGAAATGGGTGAATCTACATCTAAATGTCCGGAAATTATTTCAATTGGCTTTAGCTGCGTGATAGAATGGATAGTATTGTTGTACGCGAGAACAGCATATTTAATTTTTTTCTCTAATGTATCTTTTTTGAATTCATCTCTATTGTTTAATAACCGTATGTGTTCTATTAATGTACTATGGAATCTTTCGATGGGTCCATTTGATTGGGGTGATTGAGTAGCCGTATAATGTAACTGAATTTTATGTAATTTTAATAGATCTGAAATTAATGAATTTCTAAATTCTAAACCGTTATCGGTTACTATTTGTTTAGGTAGACCGTGATGGGAAAAATGCGAAATTAACTTGTTTACTACTTCTGTTGCTTGGCCGTTTTTTAATTTGTAAATTTGGGCGAATTTGGAAAAAGTGTCAATTAATGTTAAATATTTTTTGTTTTCTAAAGTTATGGTGTCCATATGAACTATTTCGAAAGGCTTAGACGGAGTTGCTGTAATGTTAAATTGGGGTTTTAAAGGATTACGATCGTATTTGGATACAGCGCAAATTTCACAGCCATTAATATAATTTTGAATTGAATTTTTCATATTGGGCCAATAGTACAATCTTTTAATTCTATTAAGTGTTTCATCTGAACCTCTATGGTTGGTTTTTCCAATATGATAATCGTTTATTAAATTTGTTTGTTCATCAGGATCCTGGACATCGATTAACCTAATAGTATTTTTTACAAAATTTAGCTCGGAATGTTTGAAATATTTGACCATCGCGTTATAGAACTGAGTATAAAAATCCTTTTCAAAATATAAATAGTATTTAACTCTAGGTTCCACATATTCTTTAATTAAATTGATTATATCTTTCTCAAAATTTGCTTTTGAAATTTGAGCGATAATTCTTGTTTTAGAATTTTCAAAAAGTTTCTCAATTTTAGGTTTCGCGGGGTTGACATCTACTAAATCTAAAATTATCTGTTTATTCCCAAAATTAACCGGATTGTTTGCAATTGGTATTTCAATTACTGTGTTGCCTAAAACATTTGAATGAACTGAGCTAGCTTCTGATCTTTCTAAGATTTCATCGGAATTTTGATTTTCGACTAAATTTTCATCTGCGTTTAAATTTTCATTTTCATCTAGATTGACTATTAAGGATTCGTTTTCTGAACTTTCGTTTTCTCTGTAAAATTGCTGAATTAGATCGCTAATAATTTGGTCGGCATCATCGGATTCTGTTAAATTTATTTCGACACGCGAAAGTGCATCGGCGACTTTGTTTTCATGGCCTTTCTTATATTTGATTTCGAAATTAAACTCTTCTAACTTTAATTTCCAACGATATAATTTTGAATTTGGATCTTTTAGGGATTGTAACCATTGAAGTGGTTTGTGATCAGTATAAATTATAAATTTTCTGCCAAAAAGATAGGGTCGAAAATATTTGGTTGCCCATACGATAGCCAAAAGTTCGCGTTCAATTGTCGATAATTTTGATTCACTTTCATTTAGCGTACGACTAGCATAAGCCACAGGTAAATCTCGTCCGCCGTGTGTTTGACTAAGGACACACCCCAAGGCCACCCGGGAAGCATCAGTGGTTAAGATAAATGTTTTATTAAAATCAGGGTATTGCAATATGGGATTGTTCATTAAAATATTTTTACATGTTTCGAAACTGTCTAAATAATTTTTATCCGCGACGTTAATTTTTGCTCCTTTTCGTAAACATCGGGTGAGAGGTTTTGTTAAATGTGCGAAATTTGGAATGAATCGGCGGTAATATCCTAATAGTCCGAGAAAAGCCTTTATCTGTTTGGTGGTTTTGGGTAAAGGATAATTTTTTATAGCGAGGATTTTGTTTGGATTAGGTTTTACTCCGTTTGGTGTGACAAGATGTCCTAAGTATTCTATCTCCTTTTTTAGAAACTCGGTTTTATCGGGCTGAATTTTTAAGTTTGCTTCTCTTAGTCTTTCGAAAACCTTTTTTAAAACTATTAAATGTTCCTGAAGGGATGTGCTATAAATTATTATATCATCTAAATACGCAACACAATTTGGAATGCCCATGAGTATGTCATTAATTACTCTCATAAAAGTTGGGGGACTATTTTTTAAGCCAAAAGGTAATCTTAAGAATTCATAATGTCCATTCTCGGTCGAAAAGGCGGTTTTGGGGATACTTTCTTCGTCTAGCAAAATTTGGTGGAAGGAACTCGTTAAATCTATTGTTGAAAAATAATTACTTTTACCTAACTTATCTAAAAGGTCGGTTATATGCGGGATAGGGTACTTATCATCAATTGTTTTTTCATTTAATTTCCTGTAATCAATTACTATTCTCCATTTTTGTGTTCCGGATTGATCTAATTTTTTAGGAACTATCCAAATAGGACTATTGTAAGGCGAAAAAGAAGGGCGGATGATTTGTTGTTGAAGCATTTCATCGATTTGTCGTTTTACTTCCTTCTGAAAAATTTGCGGATATCGGTAATTTTTAGTATAGACCGGTATTTCATCTTTAGTTAGAATTTTATGTTTGATTCGCGTGTTCGCCGTTAATGGAGTGCCTTTCAAATAAAATAATTCAGAATATTGTTTTATTAAATTTTGAATTTCTTTCTTTTCCTGTTCATTTAGATGTTCCGTACGAATAAGGTTTTTAACTTCATCGAAATTTGATTTTTCAGCTTTAATTAAACTTATGTTGTGGGATTCATTAAATTTAAAGATGTTTAATGGTTCTACTAGAATTGGGGATTTAATAGTAATTTTAAATGACTTATCTGAATTATTTTTCACTGAACAGATGGCTTCGTTGTTTTTAATTGAAATTAAACCTTCGTGAATTTCGAGATAATCATTGAAAATTGTGTGGGGAATGATACCTTCTCCGTTTGAAATATTTTTGATTGGAATTTTTATTACGGTTTCGGAATCGTTGTTTAATATGTAGGTGTATTCAGATTGAGGGGGTCTATTGTCAAAATGAATTTTTATGTTTCCAAAAGGTGTGATTAATACATCATTTACTAAATCAATTTTTGCACCTAACAATTTAAGACTGTCTGTCCCAAATAATAAATCAAATTTAGGGTGGAAATTGAAAATGCCAAATTTTAGGAGGGTTTTAGTGTTGGGAAATAATTTTGATGAATCTACATTAGCATTAAAATTTTGTATAGAAGAACCGTGCGCGCTAGTAAGTTTAAATGGTTCGCAGGTAATATTATCATGAAAATATTTATTTGCTACATGGTTGGATACAAGTGATTTTGTACACGCGGTATCTATTAGAATTTTTAAATTTAAGTTTGGAGGGATTATATACGGAAGGGCACTGGAACGGGTTAAATTAAGAATATCGACTACGTCCATGGTTCTTGTGACGTGCTGGGGTCTAAAAAATTATTTGGATCATTATTGGGATCAGTCTGAATTTCTTGATTCTCATCAGGGAATGATACGGTGGGGTCATAATGTGGTTGAGCATCTGTTTGTTCGGTAATTTGAAGATTGTTTTGAAAGTTTTCAGAATTCATATTGTTTAATTCTTCTATTTCTAAATTTGGATTTTTCCGAACTGGGTTGTTTAGAAAAGATTTATATCTTTGATTTTGGGGAATACTTTTGTAATTGCTGTTGACACTCATAGGAGTTGATTGATCATGTTGTTGTGATCTATATAGGTTGTATTGTTGAGGTTTATATTGATAAGGTTGTTGTGGTCTATATTGACTATATTGTGAAGGTTTATATTGATTAGTTTGTTGGGGCCTAAATTGATTTGAAATAAATGGTTTAGCGGGTTGAATTGTTTTAACTTTATTGGTTTGACTAACCGGAAAATAATTTATAAACTGTTGTCCGTTTCTATTTGCTTTGTTAAATTTTTGTTGTGGGCGATAGGAGTCAATGACAAATTGAAAATCATTGGTTAACATGTTTATAGCCTGATTTAGGTCGGCCGGATTTTTCGTTCTCATGAAAGAACCAAGAGGTTCTTTTAATCCTTTTAATAAAACACGTAACGCTAATTTTTCGATGTACTTTGTGAGAACTAACGCCTCTAACGGCATTTCGCTCCTTAGATAACTAATTTGTAGTTGTAAAATTTTTTGAATTTTATTATAAAATTCGAACGGTGACTCGTTTCCCTGCTTCATATTGCTCATTTCTATGTTTAACGTGAAAGCATCGCGTTTGTCCGCGTACCCCTGTTTTAAAGCGTTTTTTATGTCGTCCCATGTATTAACATATTTACAATTAACCATATCGGCGGCGTTACCTTTTATTTTAGCGCGGATGGAATTTATTAAATAGTCGTTCTGAAAATCTGACGTATTTTCATGGTTATAAAACTTATTAATTAATTTTTCCGAAATTTCAAGGAATCGAGTGAGAGACATTGGATCTCCGTGGAATTCGGGGACCATTTCTAAATATTCCTTTTTTAAAGTGGGTGGTGCCATTATGAATTATGAATACAAATAAATGAAAATAATATAATAATGGAATAAGTAATTTAAGTTTATCCTTAGAATTAAATCTAATATATAAAATACGTTATATAATATAAAATATGATGTATAATATAAAATATAAAATATGTTAAAAAAATAGGTATGAAATCATAACCTTCAGAAAAAAAAATTATTTTAAATATTAAAATTGATTAAAAAAAGTTATATCTCTTAAATAAATAATAACTCACAGTAGGATGACTCCGATAGTCAGGGTTGCCATTTAACGTCTCTTCTTCTGAAATCTGGACTCGCCAATTAACAGTTGATACTGAAATCTTGATATGCCCTCAAGACTTGACGATGTCCTACCGACTGCGCCAGTTAGATTGTATAGAAATGTAAATACTTTTTTAAAAAAAGATTTATTTTACATCAAAAACACAAATTTACAATATCAGAAAGAAGACTGGCATAGAGACGGGCTACAGCTACAACTGGAAGCAAGAAGTAATATTTACCAGGGTATTTAAAGGATTAGAAGTGCTTACATTCGTGGGAACACGCCTAGCGCGTGGTAGGATGCTGGTTCCCAGGACGGGATTCTAAGAAATAGATTACAATGCTTTGAAAAAGCTAGGATAGAAGGAGTACAAAATGTTAAGCTAAAGAAAAATACAATATGTAACTAATATATAACTTATATATATATATATATATATATATATTTTTTTTTTTTTTTTTTATTTCTTTCCCTCATACAGTAACCCTGTATGAGAGCTGTTTATTTGTTAATGTGTACATGCTCCATGCACTAGGCATAATACATGTATCAATACAAAATTAATTGGGAATACAGAAGTATAATACAATACAGAATTAATTGGATATTTAAAGAAAACAAAACAAGAAAATACAAAATGTGGAGTACAAAAATGAACTTCCTAACCTGAGATATAACACAAAATAAATTTTACATAAAACATAACACAATAAGTTCTTTTGAGATGAAAAAAAAAATCAATAAAATAACAATAAAGTAAACTAAATGAAAACAAAACATCAAAATGTCCGATATATATATGTATATGTATATATATGTATATGTATATGTATATATATATATATATATATATATATATATATATATATATATATATATATATATGGATAGAGAGACTTGGCAGAAGATAACAGGAATACAACAAAATGTTGTTATTAATTGATCTTTGTATTAATTAATCCTGTAATAATAATAAAATATATATATATATATATATATATATATATATATATATATATATATATATAAATAATAAGAAAAACAACATCCCACCTGGTTAAAAGGTTAAGCAGCAAATTAAAAGATTTTGATGGTTTTAATTTTTGTTTGTGTTATTCACCTCACCCCTTATAATAAATGATTTTCACTCTAGCAGTTTAAAGTATTATTGGCTGAGTAATGCAAATTTTATTACTATATAATAAAACAAGATTATCCATCTATCTATCTATCTAGACATGATTTTCGGGGAAAATCGAAATTTCAAGTGCAATGCGCTGCCTGAGGGTTCAATATTTTTTTTTTTTCCCGCCTAGTTTTCCGCGGTATGGCGTTTAAAAAAAAAATTTTGTTTGTTTTTCGGCCCACCCTAATACTTCTCATAGGGATATTAATGAGTGTGTCAAGTTACTGGATGAGAAATAAACGTAATAGAAGTGAAATTAGTGTAAATAAATGATTTAGGAAAAGAAATAGTTGAGGTGGGATAAAAGTTGGCCACGCTATAGTAAACGTGTTAATGTTTGCGGATGATATAGATAGATTTCAGACACACCAACCAAGCTTGCAGATATGATAGCGAAATTGGAAGAATATCTAGTAAAATGGGGTTTGAAATCAAACATAAACAAAACAAAAATAATGATATTTAAAAAGGCCAAAGGAAAGGCAGATAGGTTTAAATACAAATGGAAATATCAAGGGGAGGAGATTGAGGTTGTGAAACAATACAAATATTTAGGTATCACACCTAATAATAATCTCTCAATGAAAGATCACTTAAAAGAGAAAGTGCAATCTGCCAAGCTAGCCATCAATAGTGCTTGGTCAGATGTATTTTGCAACAATAAGGTGCCCATTGCAGCAAAGTATAATCTCTTTGACTTGTTCGTTCGGTATTGTTATATGGGACGAAAGTTTGGGAGTATCATAATTATCAGGAGCTTGAGGGTCTTCATGGATTTCTTGTTTAAAAAAGCTATTCCGTCCACCACCTAACACACCTAATGATATGTTATACATAGAGACAGTAGCGGATCCAGGGGAGGGGCGCGGGCCCCCCCCCCCCCCCTGAGAGGTGAGGACACTCATAAAGTATTACTATTTCTATATAAAATGGGCTATTTTTAATCATTTTTCAATTCCACTAATTGAAAATGAATTGTATTTAAACATTTACAGTAATTTACAACGTTATTATGTACTAATAAGTATTTTAAATTAGGGCCTTCATTACTCATGAAATGTAAAAAAAAAAAAGTGCGCCCCCCCCCCCCTCAGAACATTTCTGGATCCGCCACTGCATAGAGACAGGTAGAAATTTATTGTACCACAACTCCTTGAAGCTGCATGTAAATTACATTTGTAAAATACTGAGCTGCAACTTTACACGACTCCCTTATGTAATGGCTCTGGAATGTATAAAATCAGATTGTAATTTTTGGTTTAAGGAATGGCAAACACAAGCAAATGTGTTGGAGTGCAGTTTAGACAATGTATTTGTATCAGTGGAACGTTGGCGTGACCAAATGTATAAGATAATAGGTAAAGCCAAAGAATTCTTTAGAAAAGAGTTGATGGTATCGGTCTCAGCGGCTGAATATCATTTGCTGTACAAACAATTAGATTTTAAAGTTAGTGATATTAATAATGAACATAGCATGGACTTAATTCAAACAATATTTAAAACAAGAGGTGAATTGTATAACTTCAATTGTAAACCTTGGTTGGAGGACATTGTTTATACATGCTCCATGTGTAATTTAAATGAGGATGAAGATACGTATCACATAGTAGCCAGATGCCCTATCTCCAATTCTTATAGAAATAAATATTTTGGCTCAAATCAGCTAAGTAAACATCAAATTTTAGAGTTTTTAAATGGGAAGGATTGGCACAGGCTATGGGTTTATGAAATGTGTGTTAAGCTACAGAAAATTTTTAATTTCAGAACTTAATTCTAATTAAAATTTTAGATTCATAATAGACTAACAGATCTGTAAAGTATATTAAGTATCTTCTCTATGTTTATTGAAGGCTTTTATTTTTTATTCAGAGTTTTTAAATTTGTTTTATTCTCTTACTAGCTAGGGTGCCCGGCTTCGCTCCGGTATGTATCAAAGTTGTGTGTTAGTTTTAATAACAGAAAAACTTTAAAATTAAAGGAAATATAGAACAAAATTAGCACCTTCATTATACTTCGGTTTTAACTTGGTATTAATATTTAATTATTATCATTATTATTATACGGCTCTATGACCCACAAGTTGAGTCTTGGCCTGCTCCAGCAATGACCGCCAGTTATTTCGATTTTGTGCTGCTGCCTTCCAGTCATGAATGCCAAGCATCAATAATGCATCAGTAGCAACACGGTCTTCCCATCCGAGCCTAAGGCGTCCAACCTTCCGTGGTCCAAACAGTTTCTCCGATAGGACTTTAGATGGGATTTCGGAGGAATTCATTCGAACAACATGTCCCAATAGTTAGTTATGGTATTAATGATTATTAAGAATCGAGATCTGCAGAGTCCGCCCAAATACGAAACCCTATATACTTTATGGGTGGCTGAAAATAGTAAATCTAAAATTAATTTGGCTGCAACTTTGTCGAGTTATGCATCGTTTTTGATGGTTTCTGCGATTCTGAATCCTATAAGCCCATTCCATGCAGTCAAAAGATAATAAGTTATTAGATTATAGTAAAAAAATCTGATATCTCAGTAAAAAAAATTATATTTCGAGTACATCTTAGGCCCCGACTACTGGGGTGCTTGACTATTTTCCCTAGTCGCTGTCTGTAGGTACATGATAACATTGAGAAATCACTTGAAACTTCACATGTGATTATCAAAAAAAATAAAAAAATAGTTTTTTCAAGTTTTAACCATCTTCTTGCCGACGTGCGATATGTGCGTAATAATCATTGTGCTAGCAAGGTATGGTTTTTCAACTATAATCTATTACAATTCGATCTGTTAAATGTAATATCATTTAAAAAATATTTATGAAGGTATCAATATAATTTACTATAGTAAAAATATTTATTTAAATATTTTATATCACCATATTCTTAACATGAAGGTAAGAGTAAACATTTACCAAAACGTGAAGGCAAGAGTACACATTTGCCGGAAAATGTACATATTCATTATATTCAGTTCACATATACCTAACTTTTTGGGAAATGTACACATTTTACGGTAAAAGTGTACATTTCCCAAGAGTGTACGTTTACCGCAACATTATATATATATATATATATATATATATATATATATATATATATATATATATACATATATAGAGAGAGAGAGAGAGTGAGAGTGAGAGGAAGAGGATTAAGTTAGATTATTACTTTCACACAGTTTACATCATTATGCCTCACATTTAGTCCATCAATGAATATACTGATGTTCTTAGTATGGTTTTTGCAATGAAAATGCTAATCTCAATATATGAGTGATGACCATTGGCGGATCCAGGGGGGGGGGGGTTGCAGCCCCTGCCTTTGGAAAAATTTTCATCATTTAAAGATAGAATTTGACTTTCCTTAAAGTAAGGAAGCAAGTTAAAGAACAAATAATATGCAGAACAAGTAGAATTTTAGTTGTGGGTAAGGAACACAAGGGTAAAAAAGCTGATTGGTAGTTGCTGGAGAAGGGCTGTGGCAGCAGCCCCCCCCTTTACAATCGGCTGGATCCGCCCATGGTGATGACTGATGAGTCTCTATGTGGGTGATATAGAGTTAATAAAAACCATTAAAATATGGTGTCTGCCCTCAAAATGTTGAATGAAACCAGTCTTCGTCTATTAAGAGCCCGGATTTTTATGCAGTAATAAGCGTGAAAATATGCCATATAATATGCAGTAAAAAGGTATAAATATGCAGTATAAAAACTAAAAATATGCTATTAAACAACTGTAATGGTATTCAAAGATACTAATGTGAATAAATATTTCATAGGAAGGGGAGTGGAGGAGACTATTTAGAAATGAAACCAAAATTTTAATTTTTTTAAAATCTTTATCAAACATATAAGTATTTACTATAATAAAATTAAACGCATTTAAAACTAAAATGCAAAAATAATTCGAACTTATTAGTTAGCAAGAAGAATGCACGAAATTACATGTATAAAGGTTAAAGGTAACTAAATTAACAATCAATTAAAAATATATAAAACAAGTAAAATAATGAATAAAATGAATTACTAAATATGTATCTAAATTTGGGTACTCTTATACTAAATTATTAAAAGCCTTTCTAAAATTGGACATTCTACTAATTGAAAAATTAAGGGGAGAAAAGCAGACAGTTGAGCGTGATCACGGTCAAATTACCTCCTTGCACGACCGCTGACCAAGATACAGTACTTCCTTGCACATTACTGCACCTAAGACCCTTCTTAGGTTGTAGTGGTACAGGTATTTTTTTACTTTCACTTACCTATATATGAAATATATAGTAAGTGGAAGTATTGCGATCGTGAAAAATTTCGACTTCCGGTTTTCAACGGAAATACACGTTTTGGGACCCCCTGAGTCGAAATAACCAAGTCCCGCGAAATGGTCTGTGTGTGTGTGTGTGTGTGTGTGTGTGTGAACAGATTAGCTCAAAAACTATAAACCGTGCGAACCTGAAATTGGGTATTTAGTGTAGGTATATGCCCGCGATGTGACAGCAAAAATTTCATCGAAATTGCTCAAAGGGAGGGGGTACTTTATTTAATAACTTTTTAGGGTTTTTTTCGATTTTCTCAAAAACGGCTCTAACGATTTTGATTAAACTGAGTATTTGATCTATTTATATGCCCGAGATATGACTGTAAAAATTTCATCAAAATTGATTAACCAGAGGGGGGACTTTACTTAATAAATTTTGTATCATTTTCACGTGTTTTTTTTATTTACTCAAAAACGGCTTTAACGATTTCGATCAAACTGGGTATATGGTGTATGTATATGCCCAAGATACGACTGTCAAAATTTCATCAAAATTGATCAACCAGAGGGGGGACTTTACTTAACAAATTTTGTACCAATTTCACGTGTACATATTTTTTATTCACTCAAAAACGGCTTTAACGATTTTGAAGAAACTGGGTATTTTATGTATGTATATACCAAATATGTAAAAGCCAACATTTCATCAAAAATGGTCCAACTGAGGGGACACTTTATTTCATGACTTTTTTTCCAATTTTTACCTTTTTTCGATTATCTCAAAAACGGCTTTAACGATTTTTATCAAATTCGTCATGTTTAATGAAAATTAGATTTTCTTTAATAGCAGGTAAGCTTTATAATTATTAAAATGTTCTGAGGGGGCTTTTTTTGGGGGGGGGCCTTTTTTCTTTGTTTGTTTCTTTCTTATAAAGTACCATTGTTTTTGTTTACATGGAGAAATTAATTGTCTCTCGTTACGCCTAAAAATAAGAAATGGCTAAATATGAGATATGATAAAAATAAAGAAAACATAAAGGGGAGAAAAAAAGAAAAATATTCAGTCAACTCATAAAACTCGTTGAGCCCACGCATGCGGAGTACGCCTTTATTGACAGACCATTGTTCATAATTAAAGCCGTTCTGTTCATTTGAGAAGTGGCAATTAACAAAACGCATTAATTTCTAATCTAAGTAAGTTGGTAAGTGAAGGTTGTGTGTTGCGAGCACGCACCAGATTTTTTTATTTCTGTGGATCCGAACCTTCTATCATTTGAAATATTTTTATAATTTGAAAATGATCTGTAGACATGAACTGATGTGATTGGAGCAAACATATAAGCGCCTAAAATAAATGGGTCGTTGTCCAAGTCGCTGAAAACAATTGAATTGTCCCCGTATAAAATGTTGTTTATTTATATTTTCCAGGATTTTAAGCCCTGAATTTTTCATAAAACGTCCTCCATTTTTTTTTTTTTTTTTTTCAAAGCTTCTCCAATATGACCTGGGATGCGATTTATATTTTTATTTACTAAAAAAGGAGGTGGAAAGTCGGGAATCCCTGTAATCATTATTTGGAAGAAGAAGGAAGTCTTATTTACGGCGAATAACCCAGATTGAAATTGGGAAACTTAGCTCCCAAGTCGGATATTACTTTTATATTTCTTAATTTATTGTTTACTTTATTAGATATAGGGTGAAATGACCCAGGTAGTCAAAAAGTTGGAAAATTTTACATAAATAAATTAATACTTTATTGCATCATCAAAATATGCAAATATATGCAGTTATCATCAAATATGCATAAATTTGCAAAATAAAACGACCAATTAGATATGCGTACTCTAATTCGTAATCATATCTGTTCCGCTATTTTAAAGAAGCACGCTAACAAAATATGCAATTGCATAAAAATCCGGGCCCTGGTTATGAGTGAAATACTTTCCTAGCTTACTAATTAATTATGAGCCAACTTTCTTTTCTTAAATTTCAGTGCGGCCCGCTCCATAAATAATGCTGATACAAGTTTTCAGAGTATTCAAGAACTGCTTAGAAATGCTTTGTTTTTCAAACAACAGTTGAAGTACAAGGAATCACTCAAGTAATTCTTTGATTTATCTTTTACTGAAAATAAGTATTTTTTACTGAAAAATTTTTAATCATAATTTATTGTATTACAGAACCAAGGAATCAACTTCAGTTTATAAAAGGCTCTCAGCACATATAACTATAGACCTGCCTGATTTACCTGAATTGTCTGATGCTTTTCGAGAAACAGCATCTAAAGTAGAATCAATGATGGCTCAAGCACGTACAGCAAGTTTAGCAACTAATGATGGAAACCCGTAATTATGAAGCATTTAAATTTTACTTCTATCATGAAATTTAGAATGCTTCAAAATTAAAACATATCTTTCATATATTGTGTCTCTTTTTTATTTATCTCCCATTTTTTTCCTATCTTATCATTGCCGTGCCATAAGGTATCCCTATACCAGCGTTGTAGGGAGTAAGAAATGGAATACTTCTCACTGTTGGAATAGAAGAAAAGTGGTGCTGACCCGCATGAGAGTAGGACATATAATACCAACCTTACTCATGCTTATTAATAAGGAACAGCCACTATGTGTTCAAGCTGCAGTACTCAACTCACCATGCAGCATAACCTAGAAGAATGTCAAGTGGTCCAATCTCTTCATCACCAACAATCTAACAAGACAACTGAAACTATCCCTCGGAAACATTCCGGCCAACGCAGATAAAATTATTTCCATCTAAAAGAATGCAACCTTTATAACTAAATTAAATTTCCATCCATGAGTTGCTGTGTTCTCATATACATACACTTGTTTACTTCATTGTAATTATAAACATAATATAGTTTAACTGAAGGAAAAAACATAGTAAAGTAATAAAAAATTAAAATAATGATAATAATAAAATAAAATGATAAAGAAAAAAAGGAAAAATGCAATAAAGAGCATTAAGAGCGTTAAGAAAGAAAAAGAAAAGAAAAAAACGTGAAGAGGAAGAAAAGAATATATAACTAAGACGTATTTAGGATACAATTGTAGTATAATTTAAGATAGTTTTTTAGGGCATAATCACCTCGGCTGTTAATCACCCTATAACCTGATCCCATCCACCTGACATTAAGTAAAGTTGTTTAAAGTGAGACAAACAGAAAATCAAGAAAATTGGGCATTATCAACGAATGGCGCGTGCCGTTGTTGGGACATAAAATATACTATTTACATTAGGATGACTTTTCAGAACTTCCCAATAAATAAAAAAAAAATATTAAAACAATTAACGTTCCAATAAAAAAATATTAAAACAATTATGTTAAAAATATATATAAACTACATATTTATGGTACGCAGTACAAGGGGGATTCTCACACTGAGGGCAACTTCTTGTCACTACCTATTCAAAGACAAAACCGGCATTGTGGCCTCTTTTTCTTAGATGTAAAAATTTTCCGTGAAAATATCTCTGGCTGATTTAATGAAAATCATATATTTTTGTGTTTATCTGATAGAATCTGATTGTTTTTATCTAATTCGCCTAGTTGTCACCAGTAACGATTTTTCTTAGGTAATATATATTTTGGCTTATAGTAGGTACTCGTTTAGTTGACAAAATTTGTTACCCTGATTGTAAAAATACAGGAGAATGTAAATAACATTTGGTATAAATAATAAAACAGTATTTTTTTTATTAATTGTAACTCGAAAACGACGCCATTCGCGTGGATGGATAAATTATCGAATATTACACCAACCAAGGGGGAATTAAGTGGCCCAAAGAGGGAATTTCAATAATGTCGAGTACGGTTTCACCTCTCATTATTACCTTCTGCACTATTTCAACGCATGCCGGGGTGTTCTTTTATCGAAAATATTAGTTATTACAGTGGCCCGAGTTTAACGTTTTTCTGTATGGATTTGAGGCTTTAAATTATGAATTATACGGTAAATTTCCGCATCATATTTGGTAAAAAAAAAAAAGATTTCCAACTGACAGGATGGAAAATATTTTACAAAAATGTGTCTCTTCGACTAAGGAAAACTAAGCTATTTTAATTTTTCTCGATTTGAAACTTTCAATATATTGCTATGGTATGATAAATATATTCAATTAATAAACATATGATATGATAAACTATATTTATTTGCAATAGTTTTTGTTTTAAAGGAAGTGGGGTATTAGCCCATTGCCCCTGAGTCAAATGGAGGGGCTACTTTCTTAAAGTGACCCCCATCTCGGTCACTTTAGGCCTACCTAGGGAACGTGTGTTCTGTAAGCAGCCTTTGTCTGTAGTGAGAGGGTGAATATAGTGTGATGGGAATAGTGTACTGTTTGTGTATTAGTTATTGTGTTAGATAACTCCCTAAATGCTGCAGTATATGGGCAGCAAAGGTGAAGAAATATTCCTCCATCTCTTAAATCTTTTATGGCATAAGAAAGGGATACCGAAGGACTGTGAGATGGCTGTGGTTGTGCCTATCTAAAAGAGAGTAGACTATAGAGAATGCAATAACCACCGTGGCATCTCTCAGCTCAGTGTACCAGGTAACATCTACTCAAGAATCTTAGAGGCAAGTATATAAAGGTTTGTTGACTGGCAGATCGGAGAGGAGCAGTATTGATTAGAAACTCAAGGATTATGCAGGGCCTGATTTTCACTATGAGGCAGGTCATAGAGAAGTCAATTGATGAAGGAAAGGAGCTTTCTGTCTGCTTCGTGGACAGAAAGACAGTCTTTGACAGAGTCAGAAAGGAAGATATTGTGCGAACTCTGAAAGACAAGTAGATGTTGGCATAATCTTGGCTATGGAGAGTTTATACCACAAGACAAGAAATATTGTTAGGACAGGTAACCACACCTCCAAGGAGTTTGAGACATCACAGGGATGCAGTTTGAGTCCCCTACTGTTTATATTAGTCCTAGATCGGGCGCTGAGGAGTGTTTCAACTTGAGCATCGGAACCAATAGCCCACATTTCTGCCAATGACTGGGACCTTCAACACGGTAAATATCATGCAAGAAGAGCTTTCCAGCATCAATGTGGATATTAATCCAAGCAAAACTAAATGCATGAGAATTTTGGAGCAGGTTAAATATTTCAAATATTTAGGTGTCTGGATCAATGAAAGCGGATATATGGCTGGGTAGGTGTCGCGAAGGCTGGGAGCAGCTGGAAGAATGTTCCACTCAATTAGGAGAGGTTTCCTCAATAGTAGATAAGTAACCAAGAAAACAAAGATGCCCGTCTACAGATCAACATTCCTGCCCATCCTTTCCTATACCTCGGAATTATGGACCCTCACCTCAAAGTATAAAGGGCAGATCCAGAAACTGGAGATAAGGTATCTGAGAAAGGTAGAGGGGAAGACCAGGAGAGACAGAATCCGGAATACAACCATAAAGTGAAACCTTGAGTTACAGCCAGTTGAAACCACACTAGAAGAAAAACTAAGATGGTTTGGACACCTCAGAATGAACACAAAAAGAACTGCAAAAGTTGCATACGAGACAAGGGTAGAGGGAAGAAAACCATGGATCGCCTGGGAGGAAGAAGTGCAGGAGGCATTCAGAAAGCGAGGGCAGGATTGGAACAGGAGTGCTGGGACAGGACTTGGTCCAAGCTCTAGAAGGAGGTAGAGAGGAATTGACTATAATGATGAACTGTATTTATTAATTGTTGGGTACTAATATCAAATATTAATGGAAACTAAGATCTCGTAGTTTAAATTTAATATTGAAGTGTAATTAAAAGAAAATTAATTTACCATAGAGCTAGGCTGATATTGGAGACTAAGAAGCAACTTGAAACTTTGAACGCTTTGTGGACAGCCGGACATTATGAGTTATCAGCATTGGAAGGCTTAGATGGGCTGGACACATTGCCAGAATGCCAGAACAGAGTATTGCAAAAAGGATGATGTCCGAGAAAATCTACAGGTCAAGAAGTATCGGAAGAACGAAACTTTGGTGAACAGATGGAGTCGCAGATAGTTCAAGCCATCTTCTGAAGGAGGTCTTTACTCAGTAATTGGGTTGTTGCACCATTGATTATAATTTACAACTGTTTTCATTGATTAGTGAAACTTTAAAAAAATCAATTAAAGTATCTTAGATAAAGAACTGTGTTTAAAAATAAAAATGGCAAGTTTGATTAAAACCCATAAAGACAACCAGGATTCATGATAGGGTGGTCTAAAATCCTGCCTTAGTGGTGTTAGGTAGCCTTAGACAAGGTGGCACACCCAGCTTCCTACCCACAACTAAAGGAGTGTCTCTCCTGGACATGGACGTGAAAAAACCTGCAGTGAATAAAATTGATGTATTTGTCTGAATATCTATCTGAGGACTTTCCTTTCATATCTAAGAGGCAGGACAGTGGCATTGTAACAGTTGGAAATTTTATTTTATTAAAGAAATAAAATAGATCATAAAACTAAATTGTGAATGGCTTCATTTATAAGCCATTCACAATTTTTACAATAAAAATTATTGTTGTTGTAAATAAGTGGTGTAAATAGATATTTAAAAATGTAAATAGATGATAGTTGATACGTAATAGAAAGGATTAAGGAGTGGATAGTTGGGGTACTGGCCAGGGGTCAGCCGGAGCCGGAGTCTGAGTAAAAGCCACAAGAGAGTGTGTCCGCCAGAAAACAGTAATCTGGAGGAATCGGCAAATGTCCGGCAGCTCCAGGAGAACCAGGAAAGGAAAACTGGAGACACCCGAAAGGGGATTGAGCCCAGGCCTGATTATTTTTTCATCATCACTTCTTCCTTTCCTCACTCAGGGTTTCGTTATTCCCGGGAAAAAAATAATCTGGCTATTTTTAATCTAATTTTTTTTTTTTTGGAGGTAAGTACTCCAAAAGTAGATTTTTCATTTCCCAAGAACTAGAAGAAAAATAAAAAAATCTGGTGCGTGCACGCAACACACAACTTTCACTTACCAACTTACTTAGATTAGTAATTGACGTGTTTTGCTAAATATCATTTCCCAAAGTCACACATTTTTCTACATTCATATCTTATTTTTGTTAATCGTTAAAGCCGTTTTTGAGTAAATTAAAAAACCCCGTGAAAATGATACAAAATTTATTAAGTAAAGTCCCCCCTCCCGTAGATCAACTTTGATGAAATTTTTACAGTCATATCTCGGGCATACAAGTACATCAAATACCAAGTTTGATCAAAATCGTTAAAAACCGTTTTTGAGTAAATAAATAAAACACGTGAAAATGATACAAAATTTATTAAGTAAAGTCCCCCCTCCAGTAGATCAATTTTGATGAAATTTTTAGTCATATTTCGGGCATATAAATACATCAAATACCAAGTTTGATCAAACTCGTTAAAACCGTTTTTGAGTAAATAAAAAAAAACACGTGAAAATGATACAAAATGTAAAGTCCGTCCCCCCTCCGGTTGATCAATTGTGATGAAATGTTGGTTATCACATCTCTGGCATATAAATACATCAAATACCAAGTTTGATCAAAATCGTTAAAACCGTTTTTGAGTAAATAAAAAAAACATGTGAAAATGATACAAAATTTATTAAGTAAAGTCCCCCCTCCGGTTGATCAATTTTGATGAAATTTTTACAGTCATATTTCAGGCATATAAATAGATCAAATACTCAGTTTAATCAAAATCGTTAGAGCCGTTTTTGAGAAAATTGAAAAAAAACTTAAAAAGTTATTAAATAAAGTACCCCCTCCCTTTGAGCAAATTTGATGAAATTTTTGCTGTCACATCGCGGGCTTATACATACTCTAAATACCCAATTTCAGGTTCGCACGGTTTATAGTTTTTGAGCTAGTCTGTTCACACACACACACACACAGACACACAGACACACACACACACAGACCATTTCGCGGGACTTGGTTATTTTGACTCAGGGGATCCCAAAACGTGTATTTCCGTTGAAAACCGGAAGTCGAAAATTTTCACGATCGCAATACTTCCACTTACTATATATTTCATATATAGGTAAGTGAAAGTAAAAAACCCACCCCCTTCTCCTTCTGAGCGGGGCAATTAAATATAACTTTATTTTATAGCATATAAGAACAAATACAAAAATATTTCACCTCTATCAGCATCCATTTTTGTAAAGGTGCAGCATCAAAAATGGTTGGGGCATGTACACAGAATGGATCATGCAAGAGCAGCCATAATATTATAAATGCATGACACAGATGAGAAGCACTCAAGAGGTAGACCAAAAACAGAGTTGGGCAAATTGTAATCAGAATAATGATTCATGAATATGAATGATTGGTAATCATAAAACAAATGAAAAATGAATAACCATTATTCATAAACAGTATGGAGTATTTTTAATGATTATTGAGTGTTTATGGTATTCATTTGAAATGAATACCATAAACACTCAATAGTCATTAAAAATACTCCGTACTGATTATGAATAATGGTTATTCATTTTTCATTTGTTTTATGATTAACAATTATTCATATTCATGAATCATTATTCTAATTACAATTTGCCCAACTCTGACCAAAAACTAGGTGGCGAGCTCCCAAAGTTGGGCATATCAATATGGCAGAGGATAGAACACAATTAGAAAGACTTGTTGAGCAAATAAAAGACAGCTATATGCATCTCTTGCACCGTCTCATTTGAATAGAAGAAATAAAATGATTTGAAAAAGGTTAAATACTCTCGGAAATTTATATAAAGTTTATATGCACAAAAAAATGCAATTGGGAGGGGATGGGCATAAGAAATAAGAAAGTAAAATCATAAAAGAAATGAATACATGTTTTTTTTTTATCATTGGTCAAGTTAACTTATGTAAGATAAAACTGTAAAATTATAAATTTACTTAAGTTTGCAAAGTATCAGACCAAATCAAGATCATAGAAAATAAATGATTGGTTCCAGACCTAGCAATATCATTCATAACATGTTTATTTTAGTGTGAAAATGTATAAACTTTTCCTTTCTGCAAATGATAAAGAACAATAAAGGAATAAAGAAAAACAACATTAAACAGTCCTAACATTCAAGTATTATATTCATCACACAAACAACACATTTCAAAATTAAAATGCACAACAAATTATACCAACAGAAATATTTAAAAATAATAACATTCTCCTTCGGAATAGCCATGAATAATTAAATTCAGTTGGTTTTTTTTGTTTTATCAGTTCCACAAAGTTCAATAATTCAAAACCAAACCACAACCTAAAGTTTGTTATTTATAGCAGGCATAAAGTCTTAATGTTTTAACTAGATGATATGATCAATGCTCTAAGCCTACTACACACTGCTCACATTATTAGTAATTGAAATTACTTCCTTTAGGTATACTAGAATATTTTTATTTTACAATCTGTCAAATTTAGAAATAACTGTACATATTCGCTTAAATTTATAAAGTAAAAAACAAACATAATGTAATTAAAATAAACAATAAAATATAATGAATAGTGAGTGATCACAGGTGAAGATATTTAAACAAATGACTAGTTAAAATTATATTATTTTTCATGTACAAAACTTCTTCATAATGTAATTTTTCATAGGAAATAAAATATAAAATAAAATAAAACCTACCATAAAAAAATACTCATGATTGAGTGTATTTGTACAAATATGAAAAAATAAACAATCACTGTCCCAAAAATGGGAAAAACCAAATATGGAACTTGGATTATAAAAGTTATTACAATAAATAATTACATTAAACTGATGAGTGAAGATTTTATGTGTATGTGTGTGTGTTCTCACTAATTTGCATATCAAGCATTAAAATTTAAACAAAAAGTATTTAAAATTGAAAATTTTGTAAACTGGAACGGAATATTTATATATTTGGGAAATCACTACGATAAAAAAGAAACAAAAAATATAAATACACTAAATGCATTCAATAAGAAATATAAATTGTAAAAAACATACAAGAAACCCCTATTGATATTGGATATCAACAAATATCAGAAGTTTTACAATAAAGAGATGTATTTAAAAAAAAAATTAAAATTTATGCAGTAAATTTTTGGACAATGTAATGGTTTGAATGATAAAATAACAGATCTCATTAGGGAATATAATATTATATCATTCAGAAAAAACACGAGCTATAATAGTATCATTAATTATTTTACATAACAATGAGTCCAACAAAAATACGCACATAATTTCTGATCATTTTCAGAATAATTTCTTACAACTAATAACTAATTGTATATGTGTATATATATATATATATATATATATATATACATATATGTTGTGTGTTTTATGTGTATGTATATGTATTTATTTTTTTTTTTTAATTTGCTTCATTCTTTATAAACTTATGAAGCTTCCTAATTTGTAAAGAAACAAGACACAGCCATAGATAGTTCTCTTTTATTTATTTTTATAAAAGTAGTCTTATTATTTATCGCTCTTCTAAAATAATTGTTTCCTGAGCACACAAACCAATATCTCGAAGTAAAGTCTCTCCATCAAGTGAAGATAACTGTAACAGAGAAATAAAAATTAAAGGTAAAAAAAAAAACACAAAAAAATTTTCATGTCATGAAATTTCTTGTTAAATAAGACAAAGTTGAGCAATGTCTACATTTTCATCTGTATCTTTTTTTTTATCTTGATTCCAATATGTCAGTCTATTTTTAATAATATAGACTTTAATGTTACAGAGAAATCAACATTTTGTGATGCGTAAGTTGCGAGTTATATGCAAGAAATTAGATAGAGTTACAGGCAATAATAAAGGATTGTTTTATTAACCACCTACCTGTCATATATAAAATATTTTAATCTTATGCCCGATAAAAACTATAACAACTTTTTGCAGTCAGACAGATTCAATTATTCAATGGTCTCGAAAAAATATGTTTTATTTAAACACAAATAAACAGCATCATTTTCAAGATCTAAAGATATTTTAAATTTCTAATGGAAGGTCAGATATTTTCTAGATACCACAAAATGATTTGACAATAGGCTCACATAAAATGAGCAAATATATAAAATAGTGAATATAAATTATCATGCTGCACTGGGCATTATAAGAAGACAGTGATTTTTTTTGTGACCCAGCTGCTATAATCACCTTATTTTTTCCTGTGATTAGGCCTCAAATTGAATATTGCTTTTTTGTTTGGTGCCCTAATTCAAAAAATATTTTTTAAAATTTCCACATATTGGTTTAAGGAAACAATAATTTCCTTGTTTTTTCATGTTGAAATTTATATAAATATATTCCATTTTCAAACCAAGCCATTTTCACAATCCTTTCTTGATGAAGAGCATTACACCATTAAGGAAGTTCTGCAAAGACTGAAACAAGTGATAGTCAGATGGAGAAAGGTCTGGGCTATGTGGATGCATCGAAAGTTCCCAGCCAAGCTCTCTCAATGTTTGCAGGGTCATTAAAACTGTGTCTAGCACTGTTGTGATGGAAGACAAAACACCTTTCCTATTGATCAATCCTAGCCATTTTCCTAAAACTGGCTGCTTCAATCACTTTAGTCGTTCACAACAGAGAGTTGAATTAATGATTTGCCCAGAATCTGACAGCTCATGATGAATTATTCTTTTCTGATCAAACCAGATACTTGGCGTCAAAACGGGCTTTGCCTTTGTGAAGCGTCCCCAGGCTTTGACCATAATCTTTTTCACACCTTATGGTCGCACATCATCCACTTTTTATCACCAACAAACTAAGTGCCTTCTGCATAAAACGTTGATAAGACCAGTCCTTACCTAAAGATCAGAAGCCTGGACCCTGACTTGCGCGGAAGAAAAAAAACTGTTGGTGTTTGAAAGGAAAATTCTTTGCCGTATATTTGGGGCAGTGAGAGTTGGTGACCGTTGGAGAAGAAGGACCAACAGTGAGGTGTACCAGCTTTATGGGGAAGCGGAGGTGGTGAAGTTCATAAAGTTAGGCAGATTGCACTGGGCTGGCCATGTTGCCCGAATGTTGGAAAATGAGATTCCAAGGAAGCTGCTTTATAGGAGACTGAACCGGACCAGAGGAAGAGGCAGGCCACGACTTAGGTGGGATGACGCCGTCATCAAGGACCTTCTCCACAACCGCAATTGGAGAGCGACGGCGCAAGACCGAGCCACCTGGTGAAGGCTCATTGAAGAGGTCAAGGTCCATGTTGGGCTGTAGCACTGCGGAAGAAGAAGAAGATAGGCACCCCACAGGAAGATGTGGGGGATGGTCGGTGGAAATTCATTCGAAGTTCCTCCTGGCTAAGTCTAATGAACTCCCTGATCAAAAAATGAGTGTCCCCCACGGTTGTTAGAGGGTGCGAGATAGGATTGAATGCACTACTAACATATCTTTTGTTTACCAAAACATCACAATTATTCATCCCAAAACATCCCCTATAATAAAATGCTCATTAAAAAATAAGGTAAACTAGTCCACTGTTTGGGGCTACGGGTGGGGACTTCAGGGATCCACCTGCATAGCACAAGTTGAAAGTTTCAGATTTAGTTTTAGGTATGAAAAAGTTTGGAGACAGTGGGTGGGTTGAAAATTGTGAATGATGTTACAGTTTAGATTTATTGGTGCTGCAAGAGATCTATTGGCCTGGGGAAGATAAATATAGTTTGGTATGGAGGAAGCAGAAACAATTGTTTAGGTACAGGGGTTCTGATTATAAAAGGTTAATATTTACAATGAGGAACATTTAATTTTTAGGATACAGGATCTCGGTGGCCATATTTCAGGAGCGTTGGGTTAAAATCTTGTTGATTAACATAAATTTGCCGAATGAAGAGAGCGATGAAGAAGTTAAGTACGAATTTTACAAAAAACTACAGTGGGGTTTGCTGCATGAAAATGATAATAGGAAACGCAAACCCAAAGGTGGAAAGGGAAATAGTATATTATCCGTCTATTGCTAAAGAAATTTTACACGAATTCAGTAATGATAATGGAATCTGACTGATTTACTTTGCTATTCCGAAAAACCTGATTAAGAAAAGTATTTCATTTAAACATAAAGATATTTATAAATACACTTGAACATGGTATTCTGGTATTCATACAAATTCCTTATGGTAATTTGTGTCTGGGTAAAAGTGAAAATAAAAAAAATAAGATGAGGTTCGATAAAGATTGCTTAAACATATGTGAAAAAATTAAAAGCTACTGAGCATAAAGCTCTAAATAATCCGTGCCAAAACAGTCGTGCCTACTTCTGAAACTTAAAGAATGAAACGACTAAAGAGCTGAAGATTAAGAAAGAAGAGACTATCTCAAAAACAAATAATATAAATAGAAAAAAAAAAAGAGTAAAAAATAATGTTAGAATATACAAAGGCACAAAATATCAAAAACACGTTTGGGACCATTTTTGACTGGAATTTGGGATAAAAACAGTAATATCGTAGCAGATCCGGTAGACATATTAAGTAAGTTCAAAGAGCACTTAGATATTATTTTGAACACAGGATATAATTGTCTATCTCATCCTTTGGAGTAACCAAGTTTTGAACCGTTGATAGAAGAACCGAAGAATAAAGGTGAAGTCGAAATAGCTATAGAATTTAAAATCTAGAAAGCAGCAGAGACTGTGATAATGTTCCTGGTGAACTAATTAAGGCAAGTGGGGAAACAGGAATTTTAAAAATATATCTTCGGCTAAAAAGATCTGGGAAAAGAAAAAATGCCTGAACAGTGGAAAGGGTCTATTTTTATTCCAATTCACAAAAAAAGGATGGATACTAATAACTATAGACAAACTTCACTATTTTTGATTGCTATAAAATATTTAAGTTAATCCTGATCGGTCAAGGTAAAATCACTGAATAAGTCAAGGAAATGTGGTTTTAGATGGAACCATTCAACAACTGACTAAATATTTTTCACTGACAAATATTAGAGAAAAAATTAGAGTATAACGTGGTTGTACATTAGCTGCAATTGACTTCCAAAAAGCTTATGATTAGAAAGACGGCCATAACCTGTATAATATTCTGAGCTGGGAATCCCAACAAAGTTAATAAACTTAGTACAAATGTGCATGATCAAACCATCCAATAAAGTTAGGATTGGTAATTATATTTCAGAGGTTTAAGGTTCACTCTGGTTTAAACTAGGGAATCCACTGTCACCTGTTTTATTTAACCCTCCGTCGGGCGCGTCAAGAATGTTACGCTATTGGGCGCGTGTATCTCCGAGATCTTCTAACCATAATCATCATAAAACATTATTTCATTTTATCTAAACTTGAACGTTATGTGTTTCATTCGAATACTTTTAAGAATGGAAAGCGTTAGTTTAAAAAAAAAAAATTATAAATGGATGGACAAATGGAATAGTCTTGTATTCCATTACGAAAAGTAGAAAAATACGATACCGGACGCGTGTATCTCAGATAATAGGCTTTACAGTAATTCAGATATGAAATAAAATAAGAAAAATATATATGTATATTTTAATTGTTAAATAGAAACACTAAATTAATAAACAGATGATTCAAACAGATATAATATAAATTAAACCTCTGTATTCACTGGGCAGATTAAAGCTAATCAATGAAGTTAACTACACTAATTAACCTATCTGCTGTTTTTAATGCATTTCTAAAGCATGAATTTGAAAAAAATGAATTGGAAACTTTCAAAAAAATTAAGAGTTCTGAGTAAAAATATATCAGATGAAGATTACCAAAAATACATACGTTGCACTTCAAGATAATCTCTTACAAATAAATAAAAAACCCAGGGCATTTTGGAAGCAAATGGATTTGTTTTCCTTGACTCCAATTCAGCTAGTACTAATAAAGACATTGCTGAGTTACTTGATGAATACTTCATAGCGGTATACCAGCCAATTTGTCTTCAAACTTGCATATGTTAAATAGTAAGAATGTTTCTTGCAACTTAATCATCTCCGATTTTTTTGTAACACACTAAGTGAAGTTGATTCAGTTAGGGCCAAATTAATTAAGGTTGAGGTCCTGCGCATAATCTAAATAAATCTACGCACAGTTTTGTCTCATCCAATAAGTCAAATATTTAAAAAATCGCTACAGTGTGGCATTTTTTCTGGACCAATAAAGTAAAGCATTTATTACTTCAATTTATAAAAGCCATGATCAAAAGAATGTTTGAAACAATTAACCAATCGCTAAATTATCAAAATTAGCAAAAATACTTTTAGCTAATTACTAAAAAAATCTCCATCTTATAAAAATATTATTTCATATATAAATCTATGATGTTCTACAACTACCTACTTATTTAGCTTCTCCAAATTACTTTTTGAATCCCTGAATTCTGATGGTAAGCAAGTAGATTATATCTGTACCGATTTTTCAAAAGCTTTTTATAACGTAAATCATCAAATACTAATGAAAAAAATTATTTTCTTGGTTAACAGGAAGGTATGTTGGAGTGGTTTTCAAGATACATTTAGAACACATCTTATTCTTTTAAATTACAAAATTGTACTCCTAATTAGAGATATAATATTGCCGGTTATAGTATTAACAAATTTAGTTTATAAAAGATTTAGCTGTATATATAGACCAAGCTTATTTGTCTTTCATATCAATCATGTAATATGTAAATCTAAAAAAAATATGACCTATTAGTATCGATCTACTGAATTTTAAAATAAATTGTCTTAAAATCTTATATTTCATACTGGTAAGTCCCATCCTAGAATATTCATATATTACTTGTTCCCCTAAAAAAAAATGTATAATAAGCTTTTAGAAACTGTGCAAAATAAATTATAATGCTCTTCAAAACTCTCTAAATTAACTAACATTAGAAAATTGCAGAATAATACATGAAATATTATTTCTTTTTGATATTAATTTAAAAGTTGATTGTTCTTTTGTAATCAAATTTTTTTTCTTTTTTTGTAATCAAAAAAGAATTTAATTTTCCTAATTGTAACCTAAAAGTGTATCTTCCACTGTAAATGGAAAATTTTCCTTATGCATTTAATAAATAAATGAATATATGATTGACTTATCCCTAAAAATTATATTTTATTTTTTGTTTTTTTCAATTTGATTACTACTGTAAACTTTTTCATCTAAATACTTTAGGATTTTAGGAATTTCAACAATTATGTCATAATAAATCAACAATTATTAAACAACAACAATTTCAGATGTTTAACTGTTATTGAGTATTTTGTTATATCAATGACTGTGGCGGCCAACATGTAAAATTTTAATTATACAAGTATATGCTGTTTTTAAATGAAATGCTTATTCAATATCATTGAAGTATACAGTAGAACCCCATTTTTCCGGGGTAATGATGGGTATGGAGGTCCAAGGATAATCGAAAACCCCGGATAATCGAATATACAACATTTTATTGACTTGATGTGATAGAAAATGTTAATTAAAAAAAAAAATGCATAAAATCACTTTTATTAACAAACAACAAACAAACTACTTCAGCGCGTTTTTGCATGAACCGCTAATAGACAGCTTCATCTACGTCTTTTAATGTAGAGTTCTTCATTGTTTTACGAGGACACGATGTTTGGCCCGACGACGATACAAAGTCAGAAATGTCTTTCTTCTTCTTCAAAATATCAAGAACAGTTTGCTCACCGATTTCTAATTCAGAGGACGATGTTTAACTCTTTCACCTGTTTCTACTCAGTTTATAATAGTTAATTTCTGTTCAAGCATTTAAACGACAGATTTTCTTTTTTGCGACATTTTGTTAGTTTGTATGTAAATGGACTATGTTAATCCTATATTTTGTAGTCAAACAGGCCAGAGTAGGAGTTTCCCAGAAAGATTTGAAAACAATATCGTTCCTAGAATATGAATTGGAGTAATAGTTACTGGAAACATCTCATCATATGATACCAGCTTGCCATGTTTTTCCATTTTTTTTTTCATAATTTCTAAGAACAATAGATAATTAACCATTATCCATTAATATTTACGTATTCATTTTTTAAAATAAATATTATACATACAAAATAAATGGCATAAACATTAAAAACAGCTTATTAAAAAAATAGGCTCCTTGGAACCCCGTTTAATTGGAACCCAGGTTAATATAGGCCCGGATAATGGGGGTCCTACTGTATTTACATAAGGTAATATTGCCGATGCAGTGTTTCTAAAATACATATTAGCCCCGCATCTTTATTTCATGCCAGTAGTACAGCATTGGTAATCATAGAGTGGTCGTTTATTGTTCTCATAAAGAGATCGCAATGTATGCCAACATTGGGGTCAATAATCATCAGGCAACATCTCTAAAATTGAATTTGTTAATATGAACATTTCATATCACTATAACAGGAACGATTCCTCAAATGTACCCTAACTATTAGCACTATAAAGTTATTTATTGATTATTCGAAGTTAAGAATATCTGTTCATAATCAATTGTTTGTTTAAACTAAGGTAATGTAGTGATAATTTTTTATACTCGCAGATATTAATTTTTGTTAGACTTTTCTTTGTAATATTTTACAAGAGTTACGTTATTTTAATTTGTATTAATCTTATGAGTTTTCGATTATTCTCTTTAAGGAGTTCCATTTTAATTTTATTTCATAAATATTTTTTCAGTCATTATTTCATGTTGATATACAAAATATTTGTCTTTATTATTTCATCAACTTTATTTCATAAAATAGTAATTCTTATTTTTGTTTTATTGAATTTTATTTGAATTATCAATTACATTCAGCTCTAATCAGAAATATTTCTTTTATTTGTTTACATAACCCATTACATATTAACATAAAACTAAATTTCCTGGCGCTATGGCTGGCGGTCAGCAGTTTTGGTAAGTTCGATTTTTAAAAACCCACTGCCACCACTATGACTATTTAATTAATTTTACAAACTACAAACATATTTTGTCAATATTGTGCTCAGTATAAGGATATCATTCAAAAATTAAGTTTATATAAGAGATGAAAATTGAAAACAAATCATTATTAATAAATATCAATTATTTATGGTCATTCTAAACTCAAATGTTAAAGGATATTTTTTTATTCATGACTAAGATCATAATTGCACTTACTTCTCTTCTTGGCCAGGGAGATATAAGTTTATATTCTTCAATTCTGAAGCCTTTGACCAGAAGGTAATTAAATAGCACCTATAAAAAATACATTGAATTATTATTTAAACTAAACATTGATAAAATAAATCAACAGTAATTTAATTTATAAATAAATTATTTTTAATTATAAATACAAATGGTCTGGACAGAGGATTAAACAAAAGATTGGCCGGTGTTTGTGAAGTGTAAAAAAATTATATTTGAAAATAACAACGTACAGCTCAATTCTCAAAATATAACCACTGTCCTGAGCCACCTATCAGCCAACTCTTGAAAACCTTACAGTTAACAGTCTTTATCTTTTTATCCAAGGAAATCGTGAACACTATTTTAGACTTCCTATAGATGATTGAACTATCTTGCCTTGCCAAAAGAAAATGAGCCATTTAGAAAAACAAGTTCTTTAATTTCTTCATAGTTATACTGCGGTATGAGGGCGAGCATTGTTTTTTGTAGAAATCTCTTTCGATTGACCACGGCAGCATATTTCTGATCCAGAACTTCATACACATGCTCCAGTTGCTGAGAATCAAGCTCAGTATTTATAGCATGATCATCAGAAAACAGTTCCAAATATACACCAATTGAATCAGTGGAGATAAATTTTAAAAGAGGAAGGCCAGTAATAGTCTCATTAATCTTGTATAGTAATTTATTTATACGTATCAAATTTTCGCCTGTTCAGGCATCATCAGGATAAAAATTACTTATATATGGTAGAGCACCTGAAAGAATAATTATAGGAGATTTACCAAACAAGAAAACACATTTAACATAACAAATTTAAGACCATTAAAACCAAAAACATTGAGAGCACCGGAAACCACAATAAAACAAAATCTATATACCAGAAGGGAGATCCATCACAATAACAGTCACATAACAGCCAAAAGCTTTCATGATGAGTTAAAGTATTATTCTAATCAAAAACTTCTATTGTAAGTAATCGCAAATTAAAATAAATAAATAATTTAAATAAATGATTTATTATAACTTATTTACAGAGGATATTGATAGTTTCAGAGTAGTAACTATTTAGGTCCTTCGAGTCCGATTATTTGTCTGAGGGGCTCATCAGCTTTGTGCATTTTCACTAAACCATATATCCTAGGAAAATTTATTCTGTGTGAGGTTAAAAATCTTTTCATTATTGTTTATAAATTTATTTTTGTGCTACTTTTCAACAAACTTATTGCATTTGTAGGTCAATTCCTTCAGAGGGTCTTTTTTGGGATCATTTCTTAATTTCCGGTATATAGTTTTATCATTAAGAAAATTCATAATTTTTTGATTCTAAGAATTATTTTAGTAGTAAGAGTTACAGTTATAAGTACTGTCCATTTAGTCTTATCTGATTTAACAATACATAAGTATGGATGTACCTTCTTATATTTTAAAAGATCCATTAAATGTTTCCTTGAAAGTTGAGCTATAGGGTCTCGGTTGTATGATTTTTTGGATAAAAAATTATTAATTTTACGAGATATATTATTCCTAACTCCTTTCTTGTGACTCTCAGAAGTTGATATGGATTGTAAAACGGATTCAATTTCGGCTATAATATTATATATATCTTTTTTGAGGTTAATCGGAAAAAGGTTTGTGTTTTCCCCCAGGCTTAAAAAGCTAAGAATATTTTTGGGAATATTAAGATCAGTGAGATTTTCTACAACATTATGTTTATTTAACTTCATGTATTTATCAATAATAGCTTTTGAACTTGATTTGTTGGCAACTCTTTGATTAGCCCTAATATTTGAACTATCTATCATCGATTTATTGTTTGGAAGGAAAATGTTGTGATGGTATGGTTTATGGATTTTAAAATAAAAAATTCTTATCTTTTTCTTATCAATCTTAATTTCCTCACAGTCAATCAAGGACTGAAGGTATTTATTAAAAACAGACATTATGAGATCCCTATTGTAGTTATGATTTGTCATAAAAGCGTTCAACTTACTCTCATAGCACTCCTATGATAATGAGTTAGCCATTTTGATTGGCTTATGTCAAGAGCTAATAATTTAGTACCGAAATTATTAAAGAAATTAATATGTTTCTTACGTGCCAAAAAAATGTCATTAAAGGAATTTTTAATTCGAATAAGTCCATCTAGGAGGTGTTTAGTAAACATATTTTGTTCTTTATGTCTTTGTAAGTAAACCTCCTTACTAACAGAGTGCACATACCTTGACAGGGCATTAATAACTCTCCAGATGTCTTCTTTCACATACAGTTCACACTTAATGGGTGTTCGAATCTCATTGAATTCCGATCTAGTATATAAACTCAATTGCTTATTATGTCCGAACACGTATATGGGTCATTTTCCCAGAAAGGGCGAATCTGAACTTGGAATTCTTGAAATTGAAAATGTCTAATTAACGTCTGAAAAATCTTTAGGGATGCTCTTTACATAGCACTGGTTGAACTCCAATGCAAGGTTATACAAGAGCAAGGTGCATTTATTATTTATAAAAAAAAAAAATAAAAAAAAAAATAAAAATCCGAAGACGGGAAAAGAAATGTGCTGTGGGTTCGTTTAAATAAATATATATATATATATATATATATATATATATTTTTTTTTTTTTAGCTAGCTGACAAAAATCCTAAGCCATCTATCAGCCATTACACAATTTTTTATGACCATCCAGTTTTTTCTCGTTTACTACTTAAATACAGATGCTTTTGAAATAAATGATAGACCATCGGAAACGTTTCAACGACCTCTGTATGTATAAAGCAACGAGGAAATATAGATGAAATTAGTTTTTGGATAGAGACAGACGGGACAATGACTCCTGATGTTTATGACAATCCATTTTTTTCTCGTCTACTACTTAAATACTGCTGCTTTTCGACAAAACGAAAAGTTCTAACGAGTTCTATAAGTAATACGCAGCGAAAAATTTTAGATACAATTACTTTCAAATTCCATAGAGGCGGGATAATGACATCAGAATTTGAGAGGATATCTAGTTTTTTCTCATTTACTACTTAAATATAGCAGATTTTTGACAAAATGATTTTCGTTCGAAACGTTTCAATGAGCTTTAGAAGTAGAAAGCAATGAAAACATTTAGATACAATTAACCTCCGAGTACACTCGAGCGGGAGAAAAACACCCGATATTGTATTGCATGACCATCCATTTTTTTTCTGTTCACTACTTAAATACAGCCATTTTTTTAAACAACGATAAACGGTCAGAAACGCATCAACTTGCTCTAAAAGATGAAAGCAATGAAAACATTTCGATACAATTACCCTAAAAGTAGCTAGGGGCGGGACAATGACACGGGTTGTATGCCGCCTCATGCCGCAGCACCTACGTTGTTATCCTGACGGTTCCACAGTGACTGAAAACATTTGGCGGCAAAAAGAGTTGTTACCTGAGATTAATCCTACTTTTAGCCAGAAGCCGCAGTCATCTGTAAAAGTTAAAACTGCCAAAACACGAAAATGCTACGTAAGCGGAGAAAAACACAAACACCGGGGACAAGTCTTTTCCCTCCTCTGTGTACTATTCTTTATTCTTAAAAATATCGCATACCTCACATTCTAATCTTGAGATGTTTTGAACAGCACCACAGTTATAAAAAATCTGGTGCGTGCTCGCAACACACAACTTTCACTTACCAACTTACTTAGATTAGAAATTAATGCGTTTTGTTAATTGCCACTTCTCAAATGAACAGAACGGCTTTAATTATGAACAATGGCCTGTCATTAAAGGCGTCCTCCGCATGCGTGGGCTCAACGAGTTTTATGAGTTGACTGAATATTTTTCTTTTTTTCTCCTCTTTATGTTTTCTTTATTTTTAGCATATCTCATATTTAGCCATTTCTTTTTTTTAGGCGTAACGAGAGACAGTTTATTTCTCCATGTAAACAAAAACACAGGTACTTTATAAGAAAGAAAGAAACAAACAAAAAAGGCCCCCCCCCCCCCAAAAAAAAAAGCTCCCTCAGAACATTTTAATAATAATAAAGCTTACCTGATATTAAAGAAACTCTAATTTTCATTAAACATGACGAATTTGATAAAAATCGTTAAAGCCGTTTTTGAGATAATCGAAAAAAAGTTAAAAATTGGAAACAAAGTCATAAAATAAAGTGCCCCCTCAGTTGGACTAATTTTGATGAAATGTTGGCTTTCACATATTTGGCATATTCATTCATCAAATACCTAGTTTGATCAAAATCGTTAAAGCCGTTTTTGAGTAAATAAATAAAACACGTGAAAATGATACAAAATTTATTAAGTAAAGTCCCCCCTCCGGTTGATAAATTTTGATGAAATTTTTACAGACGTATCTCGGGCATATACATACATCATATACCCAGTTTGATCAAAATCGTTACAGCCGTTTTTGAGTAAATAAAAAAAACACGTGAAAATGATACAAAATTTATTAAGTAGAGTCCCCCCTCCGGTTAATCAATTTTGATGAAATTTTTACAGTCATATCTCGGGCATATAAATAGATCAAATACTCAGTTTAATCAAAATCGTTAGAGCCGTTTTTGAGAAAATCGAAAAAAACGTAAAAAGTTATTAAATAAAGTACCCCCTCCCTTTGAGCAATTTTGATGAAATTTTTGCTGTCACATCGCGGGCATATACCTACACTAAATACCCAATTTCAGGTTCCCACGGTTTATAGTTTTTGAGCTAGTCTGTTCACACACACACACACACACACAGACACACACACACACACACAGACCATTTCGCGGGACTTGGTCATTTCGACTCAGGGGACCCCAAAACGTGTATTTCCGTTGAAAACCGGAAGTCGAAATTTTTCACGATCGCAATACTTCCACTTACTATATATTACATATATAGGTAAGTGAAAGTAAAAATTCAAAAAGCGTCAAAGGTCAATTTGTCGACGAATGTAAAGTTTGGAAACTGGAGTTGTGACATGGCGAAGGAAGGAGATTTCCACTGGTCATATCAAAATTCAACCTTTAATTTTTAATGTTATATGAGTAAAACCCTACGTAATCGACAGGGCAAGTCACAGAGCCTAATTAGAGGTTGTTTCAATGAACAAAAATGGTGAGGGGGCTTCAGAATACATCGGGGACAGCGATTTGCCCTTTCTGGGAAAATGACCCATATAGTAATGACGACCCAAAATTTAAAAAACAGGATGTATCAATATAAAATCTCTTGTACGGAATATAAGGACAAGAAAAAGGGCAAAAAAGAACCTAAGACTGCTTTAGCAAAACATTGTTTTGAATTGGAGCATTATTTTGATTTTGAAAACACCCAAATTCTGCACAAAGATGGGTCAGAACAAAAATTAAAATTTTTAGAAGCCTTCTATATATCCGAGAACCTACAAAATGCAGTAAATTTTAAAACGGACTCGGAGGACCTAAATAGTTACTACTCTGAAACTATCAATATCCTCTGTAAATAAGTTATAATAAATCATTTATTTAAATTATTTATTTATCACTTACAAGACATTAAGTTCTTGAGACTATATTGTTCAACAGGTTATCAAGAAGGGGACCAAATTAGTCTCAACAATACAGTTTTTTATTTATAAGACATTTCGGCTCTTTTGAGCCATCTTCAGTACAGCAAAACAGGCAGACAAATCATTTGAAGTCACACAGGGCAGATACAACTCTCATATTAAATCAGATAAGACTAAATGGACAGTACTTATAACTATAACTCTTACTACTAAAATAATTCTTACAATCAAAAAATTATGGATTTTCTTAATGATCAAACTATATACCGGAAATTAAGAAATGATCCCAAAAAAGACCCTCTGAAGGAATTGACCTACAAATGCAATAAGTTTGTTGAAAAGTAGCACAAAAATAAATTTATAAACGATAATGAAAAAAGATTTTTAACCTCACACAGAATAAATGTTCCTAGGATATATGGTTTAGTGAAAATGCACAAAGCTGATGAGCCCCTCAGACAAATAATCGGACTCGAAGGACCTAAATAGTTACTACTCTGAAACTATCAATATCCTCTGTAAATAAGTTATAATAAATCATTTATTTAAATTATTTATTTATTTTAATTTGCGATTACTTACAATAGAAGTTTTTGAATAGAATAATACTTTAACTCATCATGAAAGCTTTTGGCTGTTCTCAGACTCGAATGAGGTTTCAGACTTGTTATTCATGTGACTGTTATTGTGATGGATCACCCTTCTGGTATATAGATTTTGTTTTATTGCAGTTTCCGGTGCTCTCAATGTTTTTGGTTTTAATGGTCTTAAATTTGTTATGTTAAATGTGTTTTCTTGTTTGGTAAATCTCCTATAATTATTCTTTCAGGTGCTCTACCATATATAAGTAATTTTTATCCTGATGATGCCTGAACAGGCGAAAATTTGATATGTATAAATAAATTATTATACAAGATTAATGAGACTATTACTGGCCTTCATCCTTCAGAAAACAGTATAAAACACCTAAACAAGAATAAAACACCCTTGAAATTCAACCAAAAACACATTACGTTATAAGCTAACCCATCTTGTTTAGCAACAAGATCAGTAACTGGCCTGGTTTTAACTAGGGATCGACTAATACCGATTTTACTATCAGCATTATTTGCTGATTATCAGTATCCACCGATATACCAATAAGCGCTGATAAGACAGATATTAATATTGACAACTGTCTCTCATGAACTCTTGTGTACTATGTGATATTCTATCAATAAATATATTTTTGATGAATATTGATTTATTTAATTTGTGTTGTATTATAAAAACCAAAAAAGAAATAAATTTTATCGATTAAGAATCATGCATTAAATATACATAACCTATGTTCTCTTAACTAAGGGTCTCTGTTATTTGCCAAAAACATAAGAAAGGAAGGGAACCCACTACATTTGCAAAAAATGTAACTTAAGTATGTATTTGGTCACTTAGCCTCTCCTCTCCCAACCCCACACTCACCTACTCGATGGTGGGCCCTGTTAAACTGAGCAACCCAGTCCCAAGGTTGAGGTAACCAATCCCTTCGGCGGGGCTGGGTCAGTGAACAAACGAGAGATGGGGGTCCTGGCTAGCCAGGATGGTAGGTCGAGGGTGCCACGAGCCTTCACCCACCTACTAAAGTTCGTGCTGAAACCGAATCAGCTCAACGATTCACATCCACGGTTTACAATGGTGAGGACCAAAGAAAATAAAGAATTCCCCGTAGGGGCCCATTCGGATCCGGGGGGGCCCCAGTCAACACCATGTGTTAACCACACAAATAATTATATTAAGAAAAAGCATAGCCTGGATTTTAACCTGGGACTCTGGAATGTCCTGAGTCTCCATCGACCCGGAGCTCTCAACGGGCTCCTAACACAGCTCGATTTTTATAAAATAGACGTAGCCGCAATCCAGGAGATCCGATGGACGGGGTCTGGAATGCTAGAAAAAAGAAGCCACACCATTTACTATAGCGACCACGAACGACTCCACATGCATGGTACTGGGTTTGTGGTGGGGAAACGGTTCAAGCGACTTGTCATCGACTTCAAGCCTATAAGCTCGAGGATATGTTATCCGACTTCGAGGGAAGTTTAGGAACTACTCGATAGTCAGCGCCCATGCACCAACCGAAGTAACGGCGGAGGCGGAAAAGGACGAGTTCTATGACCTTTTGGAAAGAACCGTGCACCAATGCCCAAACTATGATGCTAAAATAATAGCAGGCGATATGAATGCAAAAGTCGGACGCGAGAGATGCTTCATACCTACTATAGGAATGCATAGCCTGCATGAGCAAGCCAATGACAATGGCCATAGATTGATAAATTTGGCTAACTCTTATGGCATGACAATTGGAGGCACGCTTTTTCCCCATCGGAATATTCATAAGGGTACATGGAGGTCACCCGATGGTGAGACCGTTAATCAGATTGACCACATCCTCATAAGTAGTAGGAATAAGTCCAATCTTTTGGATGTTCGCTCTTTTAGAGGAGCAAATGTGGACTCGGACCACAACCTGGTTAGAGCCCACCTCAGAGACAGGATCTCCCTCGCCAAGAGGCAGCCCACTTCTCGAATAAAGAAATTCAATATCTCCAGGCTAAAGGACGAAGAGGTTCAGACTACCTACGAAGGGCGTCTCAGTGAAGAACTTCGAACACTTGAGATGTCTATGATGGACAGTGTGGATGATAAATGGCAGAAGATAGAAGAGGCCATATCAAGGGAGGCTGAGAGAGTTCTGGGACTGCAGGAAAGAGAGCCTCGCAACCAGTGGTTCGACGAAGAGTGCGAGAAGGCCACCGCATACAAGAACGAAGCTTACCGAGCGATGATCCAACGCAAGACCCGGGGAAGTGCTGAAGAATATCGTCGCAGAAGGAGAATTGAGAAGCACCTTCATCAGAGAAAGAAAAGGGAATGGCGCAAAGTCAGCTTGTGGAGCTGGAGACGCTGAAAACCAGCTCTGAAGTCCAAAAATTTTATCAAAAAATAAATCAAGGAAGGAAGCCCTTTAAGCCGAGACTGACGGCTTGCAAGGATGAGGACGGAACTCTTCTGACTGACGAGGCTAGAATTCTCCAGCGATGGCGGCAGTACTTTCAGGAGCTCCCAGGACATGGAGGGACACTTGAGGATAGCCCCTTTAAACCAATTCCTATCGAGGACCTGGACCCCCCGGATGAGGATGAGATCACAATGGCTCTGGGTAAACTGAAGAATAATAAGGCACCAGGATACGATGGACTCTCTGCAGAGCTATTCAGATGTGGTGGTCAAGAACTTGTGAAAGCCCTACAGGAACTTCTGATGGCTATCTGGAAGGAAGAAAACATGCCTAGAGAATGGCGCAGGACCATCATATGCCCGATACACAAGAAGGGGGACCAACTGGACTGCACTAACTACCGTGGCATCTCCCTCTTGCCTGTCGCTTGTAGGGTTCTGTCCCTCATATTAGTTGACAGACTGCAGCCTCATGCGGAGTGCATCGTCGGTCCCTACCAGTCGGGATTTCGCAAGGGAAGGTCTACCGCAGCAGGTCTTCACGCTTCGGCAAATACTGGAGAGAGGTCGCGAGCACAACGTCCAAACCCACCACCTTTTTGTGGACTTTAAAAGTGCTTACGACAGTATAGATCGGTGCAGACTTTACCAGGCTATGGAGGAGCTAGGGGTGCCCAGGAAGCTGGTAAGAATGTGCGAGGTCACCATGGAGGGCGTTCGATGTTTTGTCAGTGTCCAGGCTGGCCTGTCTGACCCTCTCATACCAGGCAATGGTGTAAGGCAAGGAGATGCATTGGCCTGTTTGTTATTTAATATTGGTCTCGAGAAAGCGGTGCGCGACTCCTCCATCCAAATAGGCGGGACTATCTTCAATAGATCGACACAGCTACTGGGATATGCCGATGACTTAGACATCATAGGGAGATCTTATCGGGACATGGTAGACGCATTCCTCTCGCTCAATGGTGCTGCCCAACGTATTGGACTAAGAGTCAACTCCTCAAAAACAAAATATATGGTTACCGGCCAATACTCTAAAGAGGGAGAACAAGTAAAAATCGGCCCCTATCAATTCGAAAAGGTGAACGAGTTCACGTACCTTGGGTGCCTGGTCAATAGCGACAACGACGTCACCCGGGAAGTCAGATGCCGGATAACGAAGTCGAGTCAGTGCTTCTTTGGACTTCGACATCATCTGAGAAGCCGACTCCTGTCCAGGGCGACAAAGGTGCTCCTCTACAAGATGCTTATCCGACCAGTAATGACCTACGGATCGGAAACATGGACTATTAAGAAGACAGACGAGTTGGCTCTACAAGTCCACGAACGAAGGATACTCCGCTCCATCTACGGAGGTGTCGTCCGGGATGGCGAGTGGCGCCGCCGGACAAACCAGGAATTATATACCTTATACCAAGAGCCTGATATCTCCCAATTCGTTCGTCTCGGCCGACTGCGATGGGCTGGTCATTTGGCGAGGATGGACGAGCATGCGATCCCCAAGAAGGTGTTCCTGGGCAAGATCTTCGGAACGAGGAAGAAAGGAAGACCCAGATTAAGATGGCAGGACGGCGTAGCACACGACGCTCGGACCCTACTCGGAGTTCGCAACTGGAGGGCGGCTGCACTGGACAGGGACACTTGGCGAAGGCTGATCCAGGAGGCCAAGACTCAGAGATGAGTTGTCGGGCCGCTGATGTATGTATGTAAGTATGTATTTGATTGACTGCTTTGAAGTCTATTACACAAAGAAGAATTATTAAACTTGCAGGAGAGATAAGAAGAAAAAATTAAACAATAAATAAAAAGTATTTAACTCTGCCATTGATGGTCCAGAGCCCTTATCAAAAAGGAGGATGGAAAACAATTCAATACTAAATTATGGAATGCATATGGATAGACGAAGAAAAGGAAAAAACACGGAGGGAGACATACTATTTATTCGTCCTCCTGTGGGTGTAGTAGGCTAGGAGACCCTTTCACCAGGGGACGCCCCTCCCTTCTCTTGCCCGTCCGCACTTAAAGAGTCAATATTACAATAATAAATCGGGGTCAGTTGCCAAGTTAGAAACAAATACAAAAACACTCAATAAAAAACACACTTACATATATAAAAATACATCCTGTTCTTTATAAATGATAATACATTATATAAATAGAATTACTCAAGATCAATAAAATATTAAACCCTTTAACTCCGGAGGTAGGGGGCCATGAGGTGGTCCGCGGTTGCGGGTTAGTAGGCACACAAGCGGTCCCGCTGTGCGGAGTACTTTTACAGCATTAAAACTCTCCCATCTTACATGTTTTGTGAGCTTAATTAATACTACGCAAAGTTCTTCATCCTCACTTTTCGATCCTGACTGTGGACCGGCACTGGTAGAGTTAAACACTTTTTAAAAATTAAAAAGCTTCCCCATCACTAGCACCCGTTTCGAGCTCCAAAATCTTTTCGCTCTTCCTCACTATATATTTTTTTTCGCCATCACAACTATTTTACAACACAAGTTTATGCCACAGTAGTTGCAAATAAACTAAAATTAGACAAGGAGTAAATAGGCAGGTATAGAAAGGTTTGATATCAGACTAAAGGTTATGTTATTTACAGAAAGCTGAAAAGCAACCATCCAAATTTGTGCACTGCATCCCAACTTTTGCTCCCCCTGCACCCAGTTGGCAAAATTCCTGCTTTCCTGGACCACCTCACCTAATGTCACGGAACTGCACCACAACTTATGCCCGGCCTTGGTATTATGTGTTCACACCTTATTATAGTCTCTGACCTCAACAGATTTTTATCTAGCAAATCAAGTAACATCCATATATTTTCTTCATAATTGTGAGAGTTCAGTGATGGTAATTTCTTTAGAGTTTGGAAAATTACCCATCATCCTTTTAATAGAATTTAATGGAAAAGTGTATATGAGAGGACTATAATTGAACTTGTGCTATAATAATTTAGAATTTGCTATAATATAAATGATATAGGAAAAATATATGGACATTATATGGAAAATAATATACTAAATGAATACTAATTGGCTTCTATTAGAACAAAGGCAGTTCAAACACTTGGGTAAGTAATATACGAGGGGTGATCAAAAAGTTCCAGGACTGTTGAGATTGCGCGGCAATGGAGTGTCATAGAGCAGTGCGGTTGGCAGCATTGTTTAGCGTGACTCTTCCTGAGCTCAGCTGTTTATTCAGTTTGTTGATAACCTTCTTCATTGCAAAGTTACTGCTGTTTTCGTAAAAAAAAGTTTTTTGTGTTCGGCGATTTTGTGAAATGAATGTAAAGGAAGAGCAACGCGTTTGCGTAAAGTTTTGTGTGAAGTTGGGTAAAATGTTTACTGAAACTTTGAAATGTTGCAAGTGGCTTTCGGTGATGAATGTCTGAGTCGGTCAAGGTGTCATGAGTGGTACAAAAGGTTCAAGGAAGGCCGGACATCGTGTGAAGATGATTCTCGTTCAGGGCGCCCATCAACTTCGACTGACGACGATCATGTTGCAAGATTGAACAGTCTCGTGCGTTCTAATCGTCGACTAACCATTCGTGAGATGGCTGAAGAATTGAACATTTCATTTGGTTCGTGTCAACAGATTTTAACAGAAAATTTGCAGATGAGAAGGGTGGCTTCACACGATGTCCGGCCTTCCTTGAACCTTTTGTACCACTCATGACACCTTGACCGACTCAGACATTCATCACCGAAAGCCACTTGCAACATTTGAAAAGTTTCAGTAAACATTTTACCCAACTTCACATAAAACTTTAGGCAAACGCGTTGCTCTTCCTTTACATTCATTTCACAAAATCGCCGAACACAAAAAACTTTTTTTTACGAAAACAGCAGTAACTTTGCAATGAAGAAGGTTATCAACAAACTGAATAAACAGCTGAGCTCAGGAAGAGTCATGCTCAACAATGCTGCCAACCGCACTGCTCTATGACACTCCATTGCCGCGCAATCTTAACAGTCCTGGAACTTTTTGATCACCCCTCGTATAAAATATATTACATCAACAAATATGTGCATGGGAGGGGGGACTAGTCCAAATAGCAGGTTCTTTCGACAAATGTTAATAGATCCCGCTATTTAGAGGAATAACTTACCCAATGTATAAATTTGCAAAAAAAAATTGTGAGATTGGGGAGGAAAGGGGATCAGTGAAGAGAAGGGATTGACTTGACTTGGACTCATGCTCTTGGCAGTATAACGGAACAAACTTTGTTAAGTTACTCGGGAGACCCGTGTTCGAGTCCCAGCCAAGGCTAATCTTTTCTCTCCAAACAACTAAAATGAACAATAAAGATACATAAATTTTACCTGCAATTTATTCAATGGCAAAAACTTCCTTTCAAACATTTCACCTTTAGGAGGACGGAACCGGAAAGTAATAACTTGGTCATCATCACTAGGTTCTTCAGGCAGCTGTGATTCCACAGCCAGTCTCTCAGCCTGAAAAAAAAAAAAATATATATATATATATATATCTCTATACATACATTATATATATGAGGCCAGGATGGCCGAGTGGAAAAAGGCGCTGCAATAGTTAATCAAAGTTAAGCAACGCTGAGTGTGATTAGTGATTGGATGGGTGAGCGCTGCATTCAGATGACTGCCCGCCGATGAAAACCACGCCGTCCACGCCTTCCCCTGCCACCAGGTATGTGAGGCCCATCAGCCTACTGGAGGAGACACACTGACTGGGCTTAGGAATGATAAGCCTTATCTTCTTCATAAGATACTCAGGGGAGTATCTTATGAAGAATCGCGGTGTGTTATTCCAGGATGTCAGTAACCGCCCGGAGGTTTGGTACAAGGATGGTATGCTTCAGGGAAAGAAATATAGGTCCTCTGGGCCTGTTGACTCTGAGCTGCCATAATCCTTGGACCTAGACCGGTTTGTCACTGTCCCTCAATCCAAGAGCTGACGCCATCGGTGAGAAGGGCACTGCCAAGTTGGCCACAGTAGGATTGGTTATGGAGCTATGGGCAGTCTGCCGCTGCACCTTGTTGACCATGGCTTGCAGCAACGTGAGGTTTGGGCTACCCCCTTCAGGCTGTCTGTGCACGCAATACAAATGTCTGTAAGAAGATCACACAGCGTGGCCAAAGGTCTAAAGGCCTAATGTGCCAACGGAAAAAAAAAAAAAAATATATATATATATATACACACACACACACACACACACACACACACAGTCCAATATATGTAAGCAGTGTTTGAAATTAACACTTATTTTCTTGGAATGAGAGAAACAGTCAAATCCAGACTTTTATAGTTTTAATAAATAAATGAAAATCACATCATGACTTTTATATTTTGGACCAGAAAATAAAATTCTTGATATGATCTATATCACAATGATATCTATTGTAAGAGTCTATCCTTGATTTTAATTATGTGATATATGTATATATGTATATATGTGTGTGTGTGTATAATATTTTTAGTTTATTTTCCTTTTTCTATATTGATATAAATTATTGGGCTAATGGTTAGCTCAGTGGTAAGAGCGCCACAACGTAGATGCGGAGGACCTGGGTTCGATTCCCGGCCATGGTCGAATCTTTTATCTTCTAATAAAATAATTTAAAAATTATTAAACCAAAGACCATAAATAAATTACATCATTAAATGAATATCTTTGACGTATGTCAATCAGATCCCGTTCGTCTGGACAATTGTTCAGCCCCCCGGTACTTCGCTACAACGTGGCGAGACCTGGTGGGAGGGATCGCAGAGGTGAAAGAATCGATCACGTCTGGGACAGCCCCACGGTTAGCTCAGTGGTAAGAGCGCCACAACGTAGATGCTGAGGACCTGGGTTCGATTCCCGGCCATGGTCGAATCTTTTATCTTCTAATAAAATAATTTCAAAATTATTTTTGAAATTTGAGTATTGGGTTGGTACAAAAATAACGCAGGTTTTTATATGACATAAAAAATGTATTATAATTTTTATGAAACTAAGATTATTTATTCAAAATATTTTCATCATTATCAAAACATCGTTGCCAACGTGTCAGAAGCATTTTTATTCCAGTTTCAAAAAATCTTTATCCAAACTCTCAATAAACTCACGGAAGGCATTTTCAGTTTCACTTCGGTCTCAAAAATGTTTCCCCTTAAGAAGTGTTCCAAATGTCTAAATAAGTGAAAGTCCGTTTTCATCACTTGTCACGATTTGATTAAGAAATGGTTCATTTTGGTAGCAAAACAGAAGAGAATTTCAAATTTCAAAACGTCGATGTTTTTGGCTGTCGGTCAATTCGTGAGGTTTGAAACGTTATTTTTAAACGTATTGAGCTTCTTTACCATAGCAATTCGTTCCAGATGGCGAACAACTGTTGAGTGGTCAACACTAACTTCTCTCGAAATGTCCCAAGTAATTTTGGTTTCCTTCTACCAAATCCCTCAGCTGGTCGTGATCAACAACAGAAGGCCTACCGTGACCTTCCTTATCTTCGAAATCAAAATCCCCAAGACGAAATTTTTGGAACCATCGCTGCACTGTACATTCATTGATGTTTAATATTAGCTTAGATTACTTTGAATTAGAATTATGGTTGAAATTTACTCTCTGTGTAACTGTCATGTCGTTTTTCTGTAAGTATTAAAGTATGGTGCGATATAGTGCTTTTTTTTTTTTGCTTTTTTTTTTTTTTTTTTTGTGAAGGTTTCATAGAAGCTGATTCCAAATTCAATATCAGATTTTTGATTGTACATGTGCAATTCACTTTACTGTTAATTTTGAAGTTTTCTATAAATGAGGGTCGTTGACAAGTTTTTTGGGAAGCTGATTTTGAATTGAACATCTGATTTTTGATAGCACATGCACAATTTTATTTACTATTAATTTTGAAGTTTTCTTTGTAATGAGGGTCACTGAATATGAATTGAATATCAGATTTTCGATTGAGCATACGCAATACATTTCACCCTTACATTTAAAGTTTTCTTTGTGTTCTTAGTCATTGATTTTTTTCCCAAGGATGCTTAATTCAAATTCCTTATTGGATTTAAGTGGGCGCATTTTAAGTTACTGTAACAATTCAAATTTAATTTCATACAAGGGTCATTCATTAGGTTTCTAGGACTCAATTCAAATTTAATATCGGATTTTTAAACTATATTGATATCATTTATCGAAAAATTTAAACTTTTCTGATTGTTCCTTCAATAATATTAAGGAATATTATTTCAATAATATTAAGGAATATTATTATGTCAGAAGGGTCTATTTTTCTAAAATAGTAGCTATATTAAATATCTGTGGGGGGAGGGATCGATTATATATTTACGTAATTTATTATGGAGCTTAAAGATGGTTGAACATAGATATAATGAAGAGGAAATGGTTGGGAGTGCGCTCAAAATAAATAGCACTAATATGTAAGAATCACATATTTTATTTTTGCCAACGTTTCGACCCAAATTTTAGGTCATCTAAATGAGAAAAAAAAAAAACAGGCAACAACCAATAAGTAAAATCATATAAAGAAACAAACAAAATAAAATAAAATGACAAAACGATTGTAGAATTTTTTAAAAATGTATGACTATAGTTGATGAAGAAGCTTTCATAATAAAAGCAACAAATGAAAAATGAGATAAAATCTACACAGCTAATCTGAGGTAATGTGAAGTAATATTAAGATGTAGGTGAAAACATGATAACAAAGATTACAACGCCCAATAACAATTAACCACAAGTTAATAAGATACAATGTAGTAGGTGTTCATGTCAAAAAATGTAAAATGAACCGTAATAAGATAGAAAATATAGAAATCTGGTGCTCGCAACACACAACTTTCACTTACCAACTTACTTAGATTAGAAATTAATGCGTTTTGTTAATTGCTACTTCTCAAATGAACAGAACGGCTTTACTTATGAACAATGGTCTGTCATTAAAGGCGTACTCCGCATTCTTTTTTTCTCCTCTATATGTTTTCTTTATTTTTATCATATCTCATATTTAGCCATTTCTTATTTTTAGGCGTAACGAGAGATAGTTAATTTCTCCATATAAACAAAAACAAGGGTACTTTATAGGAAAACAAAAAAGGCCCCTTCCCCATTTAAGCCCCCTCAGAACATTTTAATAACGATAAAGCTTACCTTTTTTTATGATCCGTCTTTATTTCACAATATGCTAAACTATACATGTTATACACTTACATATATTATATATACACACCTAAATAAGTTTTGGTTTTGGTTATGGGCCGAAACTAGTTCTGCAGCCGAAATTCAGTTTCAGTTTCGGCTGAAAATTTGGTTTCGGTCTGACATTAATCTTTACACAGAACAAAGTCTCATAAGATTTTCGTATCAATCCTAGGGCATACATCATGGGCTCTTACTAAGGTGAGGTAGAAGTTTTCCATCTCAAAATGAGGTTAGGAAAAAAGAAAGGAAAGCAAACCTCAATGAGAAAAAAAGAAAGGAGAGTAATAAGAATATATGGACTTGTATGTGAAAATGGCAACTTGAGGTTTAAGAAAAATAGCTGAAAGAAATGTTCGGAGGAGCAAAATTGGTGTATTTCATTAAAAAGAACCAATTAAGGCATCAAGTATCAAATCCTGAGAGTAGGAAAATTGAGAAATCACTAGATAGTAAGCCTAGGGGAAAAGAACAAGGTGGCTTCCAAGTTTAAGATGAAAAGATAATAAGAAAAATTGTGAAGTATAAAAGACAAGAAAAAAACAACAACAGAAAACCAAACAAATAAGGAAAAATAAAAACTGGATTAAGAGTATCATTAAATCAAGCAAAGAAAAGTTTTTTTTTTTTTTTTTTAAATGGATATAATTGGCAATTTCAATCAACAAAACTAGTAGACACAGTGATATAACTTAAAAAAACATTTCATGAAAATTCTGGTAGGTCTCTGGTAGCATGATTGAGGCATATAAAGGCACATTATAAATAAATATATAAAATAATAACCTTTCTACGTTCTTCTTCTATTTCCTGTTCTTTTTTAAGTCTCTCTTCCTCTTGAGACTGCAGTAACATTTGTTGCTTTTTAGCTTCATCTTTGGCACTAGTAAACAAAAAAAAAAATGAATATATATATTTAATATTTAAATGAACAACTAAAATGAAAACAACTACATTAAGTTGGAAATTATAAAATACAAAAAAAGCTAAAGAAATATGCAATTCTTGAAGATATTCTTAGTCATGTAATATTTTAGATTAATCCAATAAATTTCTCTGTTCTTAATATATTAATGATACCTTAATCAATAAGAATAAAAAGAATAATTTTGTATTTTATTTTGTTTTCCCTATATCAGATAAGTTATCACAGCTATCTCATTTTATTTTTTGTAATATTTCAGCATATGCATGGTATAAATTTTTAGTGACTCTACGAAAGTTATCTGCCTTATTTAGATTTTGAGAAATTATCATTCACTCTATTATTTTTCTTTTCTGGCTGTTTGCCTCTTTCTGCACAATTATGGGCTCCTCATAGTCAAATTTATGGCTGGTATCTATCACATGTTTTACCAGTGCTATTTTGTTTGAATTTTTATTTTGGTTTTTTAGTTCATTTTGGTGTTGATAAATTCTCTTGTTTAGATATTGTATTGTTTCTCCATAATAAGCTCCCGAACAATGTAAGCAGTCAACCTGGTATTCAACATTCGATTGCTTCTATTTTTCGAATCGATTAATTATGGAATATCAGTCTTGCTAAAAATAAATTTGATGTTCCATAAAATCTTTTGAAGCTCACATTAAACTAAAAGAAGAAAAATATGCTTCCAAGAAACCATATAGGTGTTCTGGATCAAGAAGAAATAGACTCTCAGATTTCTAAATTACTACAAAACCATTTGATTGAAGAATCCTCTTCACCGTTTGCATCACCATTCACTTTGGCGATTAAACTGTAATCTGATATTACTTTATATCTGTTTACTGCGTCATGGGAATGGTCTCATTGATATCAGAACATAGCAAACATCAAAAAGGATACATAACTTCACATATTTGCTGCCAAATTAATTTTTCTGCACCCGATTCAGGGGGAGAATAGAGAAGAAAATACTTTAAGACAACCCATCTAGGGCCTCTAATATGAATAGGGTATTTTATTTGGGCAGAATCGGCACTTTAGAATCTTATCACTAATACTAAGGAACTACCACTAGAAGTTTCAGGAAGGTACAAATTTTTTTCTAATCATGATTAATTTTGGTCTATTTTTTCTGTGCTGTTATATTTTATAAGTTTATTCTCTTATTACAACTATCGATAGGTTTAATGTTAACATATTGGGAGGATCCATAATTCATTCGGTTTTTTTTTAATCGTGTGAATTGTTTTCAAATACTTCCAGTTCTCCTGGCCTAATTTGACAATAATGAAACTTATTGGAGAGGTCTAGGTACATCATTTGAAATTGTCATTTTTGGTTTTAACACGTTGAGCGCCAAGCGGTACAATCTTACCGCTGTTGGACTATTGGCTGGGGCCGAGGTGGTCCCGAGGTACCACCCGCTCCTGCCAGCTAAAAGGTTGATCTGGGCCAGGGGACCGCCTGCCGAGCGTGATTTCAAGGCATATGGGACCGCTCCGGCCCCGAACAATTCGCCAATGCAATTGGCACAAATTTTTTTTTTTTTTTTTTATTTGGGGGAGCCCCAACCTCGCTCCAAGCAGTGATGGCCAACCATGATCTCAGCCACCTCCTTTAGAATTTTTTTATTTTTACTTCTTTTAGGTTTTTTTTTTTTTTTTTTTGTGTGTGTGATACTTGCTTTATTTTTTTTTTTTTTTTTTTACAAAACAAAATATCTTATTTATTAAAATAATATCACAACAAATTTATACAAAATAAGGAATAGAGGCACTAAAATATTCATAATTATTTACTTGTGGGCTTCCATGAAGCACTGGCGGCAATAAAATGGTTCTCCCGGGCAATGAGGACAGTACGTTGCATTTTTGCTTGCAGTTATTGCATCCTCTGCGTGTCTTTCTATTGTCGCCTTCTTTTATGCAAATGCTATGATGGGGTCGTGGTGCTTGTAATTGCTCTACAGATGCCGGAATCTCAAATCTTCTCAACATGTCTTCCACAAGAATCTCTTTGAATCTCGTAATAGTAATACTTTTGCCCGTTACAGTTTGGTATACTATATGTGCATTCACCAAGGCGGTACCAAATAATAATTTTAATTCAATTTTCTTGTACCATCTTGTATTTCGTCTTAGGGAGGTATTATAGGAACTCATTTGGTCTGATAAGTCTATAGGAGTCTTGCCTTCATTATAATCGACGATTACGAAGGGGTTGACAAGGGTTGACGTCGCGGTCATAACCGGGCAGCCCCTGTACTACTTCAGGTAGCGCGGGTTTTACCCTGGGGCCGGGCGGTACATACGTACCGCTCACAAAATTATTGTTTAATTGCCAAAATTAAACTTTTTATTTATTTCTTTTGCAATTTTTGTATCATTCTAATCATATTAAAGTTATAAATTAGGAAAAAATGCTTTGGCCCCATGCAAAAATACATCATCTTTTCCCTGGCGCTCAACGTGTTAATGGCATTAGTTTCTTTTATGCTATTTATGCTACAGCGTATTGAATGCCTAATGCTTTTATTTCAAAAAAGTGAAGAGAGCTTTGGAGGCCCACAGAAAGATATGCAAGGTATACAGAGACCATGCCTAGAAATATACCTAGAGAAACATACTGTCAGAAATGGTATTCGTATCCACAAGGAAAAACCAATTGATTCAAAGATCTACTGCATGCAGATAGCGACATTGGAGCCCAAAATTATGATAATAATGCCCTGAACTAGTCAACCAAATAGGTGTATTCCACCATGACAAAGCCAAACCATACTCCACAATATTCACAAAGGAAAAGTTAGTGCAACTTGGCTAAGATGTTTCACCACACTGTATTCTCCAGACCTTGCACCATCCAACTACCACTTATTCCCTCCAAACCTCCTTCAACCGGATATTGTTCACTTTAGAAAATGTATCTAGGTCAGTTTTTCGCTTTTAATACCCAGCGAAAAAAACTAAAAAACAGTGAATAAAATATTTTCAGTATTTATTAGTAAAATAAAAAATGAGGTTTTAATATAATTTGAGAGCATACACCATATTGAGCCACCAGTGACCACCTTTAGAGGGGGTACTTCAGTTTGCCAAGAACAATCAAACCCCGCTCTCTCATTTTTGCTTCACTTATGTGTTGAGCAACATGCTCATTTCTCATCAAAATTAGAGTGTTTACTTACGGTTATTATTTTTAAAATTGATACATTATTTATATTTTACCTCTAAATTTAAGATTTATTTAATTAATCTCACATTTTAATTATTTCATATTCTTCATATCTGGCATCACGACCCACTTGATGAGTCATAGCCAGCTCCAATAAGGATTGCCAGTCCTTTATATAGCAATAAGGATTGACAGTCCTCTCTATTGCGTGCCACTGCCTTCCAATTTCTTAGACCAAGCAGCTTTCTAGAGTCCGTAGCCACACAATTCTCCCAGCGAAGCTTGGGACATCCTACTCGCCTTGTTCCATATACTTGTTCTGACAAAATTTTTATAGAGATCTCGCCCTGGTTCATCCTTATGACATGACCAGCCCAGCAGAGTCATGCAAAGTTGATGAAAATGACGACATTGAGATAATTTCATATTATTGAATATTATTACATCTAGTACCGGAGGTTATTTGTGTTTTTTAGTTCAATTTAATATTTAACAAAATTATTCTTTATACGAAAATAACTTGTTTTATTTCATCCTTCATGATTTTTTTTTTTTTTTTTTTTGTCCTCCCCTTACTCACCATTTAGGCTATATGGGGTTTTGAATTGCCTATCTTCGGGTTATCTTTCATGTGTCAATAGGTTGTTAGGGGCAATGCATATTTCCTAACGTGTTAGCCCACTTGGGCATCCCACCCCCCCCCCCCCCCGAACGAACTTATTGATTCACTCAAAAGTTCATTTTTTTTTTTATTTGCTAAGCTTCCCCCCCCAAAAAAAAAAAATAATCCTTTATCATGCAACCTATTTTGAGAACCACTGTTCTGGACCTCTTCCTGATCCTTCAAGGGAATCCTTCGTAATTCATTTGACAGAGAGAAAGCTGAGCCTGTTCAGCATGAAAATATTTTATTCATAGAACTTTTTATTTTCAAGCTAAAGGTTTTTCAAAAACTTTTGTCGCCTGAAAAATCTCTCCTTCATTGACTTCAGTGGTGTATTCTGTATTCATAATATTAAAGGGGATCTTACCTAACTCGGCAATGACAACGGTGAAATTTCCAGCCATTCACCTTTTTCAAGTGAAAAACCAAAAATATGCATCTTCAAACCTACCCAGAAATTAATTAATAAAATGCTATTAATGAGTAGACCTACCCCCCAACACATACCTATAAGTTTTGAAACATTTTTTAAAGAAGGTATATATTTTAATTCTTGAGCAATTACGGAAAGGACAAGAAAACACTGAAGGATAAACTAACCGATCAAGTTGTAATGAAGCTTGATAGGCTCTATCCTGTTCAGATTTAATCTTTTCTCTTGCAGCTCGTTCTTCTTCCTCTTTAGATTCAGTTTCCTGAATTTCAGTGAACACATCAACTGCATGGATCAACATTGTGAGAAGCTCATTGATGCCTATATTACCTGAAAATGTGAACAAAATTTGGATATATTACTTGTGAGAACTCACATTAGCGATATATCATTTTTCTTTTTATCATATAATGGGTATTCATGCAACCAGTATTAATCATTATAAAGCCCATAAATATGTTATATTCAAGAAACTTATTTTTGATTAGTGTATTAAATATGGCCACTGGCACCTTCTATTTTAATGAAATTCAAGAAACCATGAACTAGATCTAAATTTGAAAAAGCACAGAGAAGCTTGCCGCGAGGTTTCTTCCGTTCTTTTTTTGTTGTTTATACCTTTGTTTTAGCAGTTAATGAGTTAAATGGATGAGAAAGAAATCAGGAAAATGTTGAACCTTAAGAAGAAAATTTTCTCTTTAAAGCAGAAAATCCATTTAAGATGAGTAATTTTCTTTTAATTCAATATCCAATCAATTTATGATTGTCACACTTCAGTAGTAGCCAGTGTTTAAAAAAATAAAATAATAAGTTGTCTAACATTAAAATGTCCATCAAAGAGCTACCCACCAGTGGGTCGCCTAATTCCTAAGGCCAGCGTGACCTACCTGTGGTTCATCAGACTTCTCACTCAAAATGGTTCTTGCTTTATAAAAAACTTAAGAAATTACTTAATTGACAAGTTACATTCTCTAGAGACCCTCATGAATGAATCATGATGGTAGACCAGGACATCATTCCTGTTAAACATTTAATAAAATAGTCATTTCCTTAAAAACTTACACTCCTGGTGGTGTTTGGCTACTAACACGTTTAAGATCATCACAATACAGTAAACTTGGTAAAAAACAATGAAGCTATTGTGAATCGCTTGGGTAAATGAGGAATGGGTGTCGTAGGGACATTGCCCAACTTTAACAGCATTGAGATGGGGTTATACTCCGGCGGATAGCCATACGTGGAATGGGATTAACACAATGAATAAAAATTTTGAACTTTTTTTAAAGTTCAAAAATTTTTTTTGAGTTCAAATTATTTTTCGCATTTTTTACAATTTTTTTTAAGTCTCCATCTACAGCTTTTTTGAGGTATGTAATTATTTTAAAACTAATACGGGTCCATCATAACTATTATATTGTTATTTTTTATTGTAGTAATATGCTAATTTAGATGTATATTAATATTCAAATCTGGCATTTTTTTTTTTCTTTCTTCAGTTGGCTATTATCCTTAGGGTTTTTTTTTTTTTTTTTTTTGTACTTCTAAATTAGTTTTAATTCTTTCTCCTTTTATTTCTCTATTTTTCAACTCTTCTTATATTTTTTTGTTTTGTTTTTTTTGTAATATGCTAATTGAGACGCTATAGCCTCCAGCATCTTTCATTCAAATCTGGCATATTTTTTTTTTTTTTTGTTCTTTTTTCATTTAGCTATTTTCCTTAGGTAGGTCCTTAGGTTAGGGACCAGATGGATGCTATCTACTATGAGCTGCTGAAATCTAGGGAAATTGTTAATATGGGATGCTATGCACAACTTGTAATTTTCAGGTTAAGGGACTGGCAGGTAATCAGTTGTTGTTTTTTTTTATAATATTCCGTCAAGTTGGAAGGCATGTATGAGGCAAACCATTCAATTTTTCAGACATATTTTTTTGCGTGAAGTTAATATTTTTTTTTATAGAGTAGATAAGCATTTTTTGTCAGAAACCTCAACAAAATTACACTTTTGCATTATGTTTATTTTTCCTTTCCATGAATTATATAGCACATGGGTGCTTAGAGGCAGAGGCTATCACTTTATCCCTTAAAAACAAAGTAATTCCGTTAATTTTAGAAAGTCCTATAGTTTGTGTGTTATGTTGTCTTGCAGTATACTATATAAGTTGGTATATCTAAGAGTGCTCTGTTTCTTCGTCGGCCCTGCATTCCGTCAAAATATGCTTTACTGTCAGAGGACACCCACAAGTCTGACATTCGATAGGGTCTTCGCGAGCCCTTAGGTATCCATGTGTCAAGCGCGTATGACCTATGCCAAGATGCGTTATGAGTTACAATACGTTATATTTTTTTAAACAAGAGGGAAGTTTACAGTAATGTTATGTTTGGTCAGGTTATACAGGGTATCATTATTACCATAAATGACATTAAGCAGTTCAGTATTAGCACGAGATCGTGAAATAATTACAAGTGCTGGCAGAAGGTCAATGCTTATACTCTGCACGGTTTCGGTAACAGTGCTCCCTAGCAGCCGCGTTACAGATGACAGGAACCTAAAACAATAAGTATATAATTGAATAACACAAAAAAAATGTAGTAAATTATTAATATATTCCGATAACTTACATTTCTCTATTTCCTTGATTTGTGATATCCCATCCCCACACAACAAAATAATTGCCAAATGTCTGCAGAACTGTTTCAAAGCCAAGTAATTCCGTACAAAAAACATTAGTCAAGACACTACCATCATGATGTAGATAAATAGCCAACATTCGTCTCTGTAACAAACCAAAATGTTTCAAAAATAAAAACAATGGTTGGAAAACAACCATTTATGTTAGATATTAAGAACTATCAATAAACTAAACTAATATAGTTATTTTGAAGCAGCCTAAAGAATAAAAATTATAGTATCTAAAAAAAATTTTAAATTATTGGTGTTACAGCCAAGGTCACAAGAATTGAATCACGTAACATAGAATAACACTAAAAAAATGTAGTAAATTATTAATATATTCCGATAACTTACATTTCTCTATTTCCTTGATTTGTGATATCCCATCCCCACACAACAAAATAATTGCCATCTATAAATATAATCTAAAAATCTATATTGTTTTTATAAGCAACAAGTGTGACAACCTAGTAATTCAAATCAGATAAGTTGTAATAAACACGATATATGAACGCAAAACTAAAAATGGATATCATTTCCGAATCCAGCACATTAATTAATCTATGAGCCGACCCCAATATCGTTTATATCGCGTAAATTGTACTAAATTATATCTGCATGCATAATTGAAAAATTGATATCATTTTCATAATCAGCACCCTAATTAACCTGGTTGCCAACCCCAATATTGTTTATAACATATAAGTTGTAATAAATCGATACCTGTGCACATAATCGAAAAATGGATATCATTTTCATAATCAGAATCCTAATTAACCTTGTAGCTGACCCAAATATTGTTTATATCGGATTAGTTGTAATAGAAAATCTATGGCTGAGCGAGCTTCAGAATTTTAATCGATATTACTTTTTATTATCAGCATCCTTGATAAGCTAATAATCAATCTTAAGATTGATATAAGGTAATTTACTATGCCCTGTAAGATTTCCATAAGAATGGTTAACCCTATAATGAATACCAATATGGAGAAATCCCCCCCCCAAAAAAAAACCTTTATATATTAATTTTTAATTAATTAAAATCAAGCTAAGACTCTTATATTAGATATCATTGTGATAAAGATCATATCAGGACTTTAATTTTCTGATCCGAAATATAAAAGTCATGATGTGATTTTTATTTATTTATTAGAACTTCTGTTCGCATTTGACTTCTTTTTTTCCTGAGAAAATAAAGAGTTAATTTCAAACTCTGGTGACTTATAGTTTTTCAATTCAGGAATTTAGTAGGATCTGACAGTATTAAAGGGAATATATATATATATATATATATATATATATATATATATATATATATATATATATATATATATATATATACACATATACATAGGACAATATTAAAAGGAAGATATATTTTTTCACAAATTTCTAAATTGGAACACTATATACCCTTTCCACCATTTTATACAGAAGAAAGCTACATTATGCAGAAGATGCCAAGCTGGGTTCCGAAGAGGAAAGAGGATGATCAACTTGAGACCAATCTTTACCCTCCCTCCAAATGTCTCCTAGAGAAGACTACAGAATGACAGATTCCAACTCATCTTCATAGATTTTAAGCAAGCCTATGACTCAAAAAATTGTAAGGAGGCACATATAGCCAAGTTGGAAATGGATATTCCTTCTAAGCTTGTCAGATTGAGGGACTGACAATGGAGAACAATGTTTAATACATAAAAGTTGGTGGAGGCTTATCTAGAGGGTTCATTACTGATGCTGTTATGAGGAAGGGAGATGGAAGGACTGCCTTGCCTTGTCTTGTCTTTAATTTGATATTACAACAGGCAGTAAGGAATGCAAAAATACAGGTTAAAGGAACCCTATTGAATAGATCGGTTTAGGGGGTAGGGTGGCCGAGTAGGGTAATGGGTTACCACTGACAACATATGATTGATAACCTGAAGATAGCAAGTTCAAAACCTAGAGTCAGGGGACACTTAATAACTTAGCATTAATCCCCCCCCCCTTTACTGGCCCTCATAGCCTAAAAGGTGAGGAAGGGGAGGACAAAAAGAAAGATCTTTTCAGCTTCTTGGATATGTTGACTATTTATACATTATGGGTAGAACATGGAGAGACTTTATTAGCATTTGAGGCCTTGGAGGTATTTAAAAGAATGGAAGTAAAGGTCAACACAAGAAGACAAATATATGCATGCCTGTTCCCTACGAGCTGAGCAGGGAGGAACAGTATAGAAATAGGGAAGCATATATATATTCAGGTAGTTGGAGTATTTATTTACCTGGGGCCCGAGTAAATTCTCAAATAATATTAATAAACATTAAAAGTAAATAGATGCACCTTTGCAGAAAAAAAGTGCTCTTTTGCCCTTCTGAAATACTTAAGAATACACTTTTTTTTATGTTACTACAACTTGATTTAGTTTTAACTCCTTATTTTTTGTTTGGTTCACATACATCTAATAACTTCTAATTATTTAGGTGTTTGATTTAAAAAAAATTCTTGTTCATTATTCATTTCAGTTTTATTATTTTAAAAAAATCCAAGGAAGAATTAACTACAAAGAAATAACAGCGACATGCAGAGTAGAATGTATGGAAAATTATTAGACCAATGCTTAAAAATCTGTTGCGATGTGCGCAACACACAACATTCACTTACCAAGTTACTTAGATTAGACATTGAGGTGTTTTGTTAAATGCCATTCCTCGAAGACACACATTTTTCCACATTCATTAACTTATTTTTGTTTCTATTTGCTCTCTTAAGTACACTAAACATTTTTATTATTAAATTAAAGGTTTTACTTGTGATAATTCGACAATGCAAGCATAATACTCCATCGCGTCTGATTTTATAATGTCTTTAATTATAAACAATGTTCTGTCATTAAAGGCGTACTGCGCATGCGAGGGCTTAACATTGACGGAATATTTTTCTTTTTACTTTCACTTACCTATATATGAAATATATAGTAAGGGAAAGTATTGCGATGGCAAAAAATTTCGTCATCCGGTTTTCAACGGAAATACATGCTTTGGGGTCCTCTGAGTCCACTTAACAGAGTTCCATGAAATGGTCTGTGTGTGTGAACAGACTACTTAATTCAAAAACTAAAAACCGTACAAACCTGGAATTGGGTATTTGGTATATCTATATGCCCATGATGTGACAGCAAAAATTTCATCAAAATTGGTCAAATGGAGGGGGTACCTTATTTCATAACCTTTTTCCCATTTACTTAAAAACGGCTCTAACGATTTCGATCAAAGTGGGAAGTTGATGTATGTATATGCCCGCGATGTGACAGCAAAAATTTTATATCTTGTATTACCACTGATAAAAAAAAAAACTTTTATTTTACAATAGAAAATATTAAGTTACTTTAGAGAGTAAATATGTGATGCTCAAATCATTCAAGATGTGAAAAAATATGGTATAAGAAATTCTTTAATTATTTATATTTTAGTTTAGAAACTTTAGTTCCATAATAAATTTCTGAATGCAATATAAAGTGATTTTGAGGAACAGTAATCTTCTCGGTTTCCAGAAAGGCATAAGAGACAAACCTTAATAAGAGACGTAAATACACCTATCGATTCACCTTCACGATATATTTTTAAAAAGCAACTGGCAGTAAAAAAAAACTCGACTGTTGATGAAATTTGGTCCCTTGAAAAAAGAAATAAACATTAATGAATCGAAAATTGCTGAGCAAGTTTTGCAATACAAATACTCTATAACTTATGGAGATAAGCAAATATAAGCATATAAATGTAGAAAAGTTTGGGAAGTTGTGAAATGGCATTTATCGAAACACGTCAATTTCTAATCTAAGCAAGTTCGTAAGTGAAAGTTGTGTGTTGCTGGCATCGCACCAGATTTTTTTCTCCTATATATGTTTACTTGACTTTTCATATTTCCTATTTAGTCATTTCTTATTTTTAGGCCTAAAGAGAGACAAATAATTTCTCTATATAAACAAAATCAAAGGTACTTTATAGGAAAACAAAAAAAAGCCTTTTCCCCATTTAAGCCCCCCTCAGAACATTTTAATAATGATAAAGCTTACCTTATATTAAAGAATACTTGATTCTCAATGAACATGACGAGTTTAATCAAAATTGTTAAAGCTATTCTTGAGAAAATGGAAAAAAAGTTTTGAAATAAAGTATCACCTCCGTTTGACCAATTTTGATGAAATTTTTGCTGTCACATCATGGGCAAATACATACATCAAATACCAAGTTTGATCAAAAACGTTAGAACTGTTTTTGAGAAAATAAAAAACAACGTAAAAATGGGGAAAAGGTTATGAAATAAAGTATCCCATCCATTTGACCAATTTTAATGAAATTTTTGCTGTCACATCAGGGGCATATACATATACCAAATACCCAATTTCAGGTTCGTACGGTTTATAGTTTTTGAGCTAGTCTGTTCACACACACCATTTCGCAGGACTTGGTTATTTGGACTCAGAGGACCCTAAAATGTGTATTTCCGTTGAAAACCGGAAGTCAAAATTTTTACTTCCCAATACTTGTAAGTATTTTGCAACACTTTCCCTTACTATTATTTACCCTTACTTTCATGTATAGGTAAGTGAAAGTAAAAAATTGTTAGAATAGCAGAGGAGCAGGTTGGTTTTTGTAGAAGGTAAGGTAATGTATCGACTAGAGATGTGACATTGATGTCGATATTTTGACAAAACATCGATGTAGTGGAGCCAATGTAGAGTTTGTTAGTATCGATGTTTTTAGTAGTTTTTTTTTTTCTTAATTGAAAAAATACTCTAATGAAAAATTAACTTTGTAGTATAGTTTTTTCACTCAGTAAACGTCAGCTTGAGAGGGTTAACCCTTTAGAAGTTAAGGAATCTGGACGAAAGCTGCACTGAGAAGCTAGGCCGGTTGGCTGGCTTTTACCCTCCCCAAGCTAAGGCGTGTAGGCCACCATCCGCCGCTGACTGCCTCAACTTCTTCAACTCATCATTACATTTTCCGACTATTTCTTATTAGTTTTATTTACTTTTTATGATTCCTTAATCATAAATTCCTTAATTCCTTAATCATAAATTAATAATGATACCTTAATCGTTATTTCAATAAATTAAAATGCTATATTATCGATTGTAATGAAAGATTACATGATTTATGAAGGTAATAATGAATGAGATTATAATAATTTTATTCTGCTCAGTAAACGACTTTTGCGACATGAAGAAAGCAACACCAAAACTAGCAAAAATTCTAAAGAAATAAAACAGTGAATATCGCTAAGGTCATCCCTCAGTCACGAAAAGTTATCTCTTGTGAAGCTGGGGATGTTACATAAGTGAGGAACTGGTTGCGAGATACACCGTCTTCCGCTACTGGGCACCGGCGGCCCGCCACGAGTAAGCTCGTCGTCCACTTATGGGGACTGTCCTTTTTTCCGAGATATATCGTCCAGAGCCATTAAAGGGTTAAATAATAAAATAAAAAAGGAGAAAACGGGGGTAATATCTAACAACCAATCTGAGTGCTTGGAATTAGCATACCTGAACTGGTTTATAAGGCATACTTCGGTTTTCATTTATAAAGGAAAAAGTGTATAAACTTAAATTATATGAGAGTGGTTGCTTATGTTTTGTTCTAGTTTGTACATTAAGATGAATATTATAATTAAGATGCTCCCAAAAAGTACCGCTATAAAATATGTTTTTTAGATCTCTGAAAAATTAGCCAAGTATAGAATAAGCTTTAAGGCTTCAAAACTTCAGGCAATACCACAAACTTACTAGTACATTACATCGATGATTTGATAAAAACAATGATTGCTTTAATATAGATGCTTTGACAAATGCAAGGATTTTTTTAAATCAGTGTTTTGAAATTTAAAGATTTTCATAATATTGATGTTTTTACGAAAAGGAAGCTTTTTTTAACACTGATTTTTTGAAAATTTAAAGATGATGTTTTAAACTTCAATATTTGACAAAAACATTTCTTTAACACTGATGTTTTGGAGATAATGGCATTTACGTCACACGCCTATTATTCAATTTCCACGTCTATAGCTAATAGAAATTATTTTTTGAATACTATCTAAACACACACAGCGTCTTATTTGAAATACATCTAAAGTTGTTAGAGGATTTTTTTTAGAAAAATGCTATTTTATAATCTTTATTGAGGAGGGAATTAATGGAACTCAGCCAGATTAACAATTTTGATACTATTGGCTGGTTGGTAAAGGCTAGCAGCATTCAAACACAGCTAGAAATAATCATTAAAAACACTAAAAATAAATTTGGACTTGGAATGAAAAGCAAAGCAAGAGAAGCTAGATTTCATCTGATACAAACGGAATTGAACCACGACTTGGGGGACAATCACTATACAGGATAAATAAAGTATCAAGATGATACAAACAATAATAAGAGTCCGAATTGAATCCATTTATTTTATTATTCAATAAATTGTGCAGAATAGCAACTCATTTGTTCACTTTGTAATCAGAATGTAGTTGAAGATAATTTCCACTTTTTTGCTGTAGGCCCTATATTATCAGAAATTAGAGTACTTATTTTGGGGTGAAAACAGATAGATTATAGTTTGTTCTTCTTCTTTTTATTATTATTATTACAATGGCTGTACAGCCCTTGTAGGACCTTGGCCTCCGATACAATCCTTGCCCACTTGTTCCTGTCAACCGCATGTCTTCTCCACCTAGGCACTCCTATCCGGCGCAAGTCCGCCTCCACGTCCTCAAGCCACCTCAGCCGTGGTCTCCCTCGCATTCGTCTTCCTTCCAGCGGTTGATATAGCAGACTTCTAGGTAGGCGATGTTCCGGCATTCTTTCCACATGGCCAAGCCATCAGATTCTCGCCATGGTAGTTTTTATAAAAACCACTATATCTGGTTCACCATAGATATTCATTAGTTCATGGTTACTTCTAGACCGCCATTGTCCTGCTTCGTTAATTGGTCCGAATATCATTCTGAGGACCTTCCTTTCCCAAACCTTGATCATGTTTTCGAGTTCTTGGGTCAGGACCCATGCTTCGCTGCCATTAGTTACCACAGGTCTGACGATTGTCCTATATATTGTCACTTTAGCTCTGCACGAAAGTTTCGAAAGAGGAGTACCCTCTGAAGTGCATGCAGACACCTACTCCCAGCTGTCAGCCTTGCTTTTATTTCTTCCTTAATATTATTTTTTGTGGTTAAAACTGAGCCTAGGTATCTGAACTTGTCAACACTGTCAAAATTCTGACCGCATACTGAGATTGAGACCCTGCCTGTCCTTTCTAGAGAATCGTATGTATTTGGTCTTTTCAGGATTAACCTCAAGACCAAATTTACTCGCAGTCTCCTAGAATTCTTGGAAAGCAGCAGATGAAAGAGTTCATCCTGTGATGACATCATCTGCGTAGGCCATATGCTGCATCATTCTTGTTCCTCCAGGATTAATCCAGATGGACCTCACTGCCATTTCCGGAACTAAATTAAATAGTGTTGGGGATAGTGGGTCGCCCTGTCTGAGACCATTGGAAACACCAAAATTCCCTGGAGTAGTCACCATCAATCTTCACTCGACACTTTGTGTTAGATAGTGTCATTTTTGTAAGTTACACAAGTTTCTGTGGCAACCCTAGAGTTAGTTACCATATTTTTTAGGAGTTCTCTTCTATCCATTCCGTCATAGGCCTCCTTGAAATCCACAAACAGATGGTGCAGATCGACGTTGAACTCATAAGCCTTCTCCAACATTATTCTCAGAGAGAAAATGTGGTCAATAGTAGATCTGTCAGGCCTGAAACCACTTTCGTACTCTCCAACTAATCTATCAACCGAAGCGAGCATTCTTTTGTTTATCGCCACAGTTAGAATTTTGTAGGCAATGCTAAGGAGAGCTATACCCCTATTTCTACATAATAATCTGTCACCTTTCTTGTGTTTAGGGCAGAACAGTGCAGCACTCCATTCCTGGGGCATTTGTTCATTCATCCAGATGTCATAAACTAATCTGTAATCTCATCAGTAAGTGCTTCTCTTCCAAACTTAAGTAGCTCTGCCGGTACCTGATCTATCGTGAAGGGGTTGTATTATTCCAGCAATATCTTCTTTCTCTGGTGGGAGTTCTTCATCTGCATGATCTTGCGATTGAATATGATATTCTTCCAATCCTGATGCAGGATTCGCGTTCACTTGGGGGTTGAGGAGTTCCTGAAAATGCTCGGCCCATGTATCAAGGACATCTGTCCTGTCTCCAACCAGGTTTCCAGCCTTATCTTTACAGAGATTTATCCGAGGTTTGTATCCTAATTTGATATCTCCAATCCCTTTGTAAAACTTTCTGGTCTCTTTAGCCGTAAAGTTTTCTTGTTATCTCATCCAACCGCTTTTCTTCCCAGCATCTCTTTTTCTTTAGGCACACTGCTCTGGTTATTTTTCTTTTTTGAGCATACTCTTCTGCTGTTCACCACGTTCTTCGATTGAGCATCTTTTTTCTTGCTTCATTTCTTTCTTGGAGAGCCTTTTCACATTCTTCATCATACCATCCTTTTCTTCTTCCACTAGAGCTATTTCCTAACGCTGTCATTGCAGCATTCTTCAAAGTCATCTTGATTTTGTTCCATTTCCCTTCAATCGTATTATCTTCTAATGTGTTCTCACGAAATTCCTTTGATATGGTTTCTTCGGAAATTCGGGCTACTTTTGGTTCCTTCAGTTTTTCAAGATTTATAGGTGGACTTTTGCGGGCTTTTTCATACTTTCATGTTGCTATTTTCCGCTTATATTTAATCCTGACTAGAAAATGGTCAGTGTCACAGTCGGCCCCTCTAAAACTGCGCACATCAAGGATATTACTAGCATGTCTCTTATCAATGAGTGCATGGTAAATTTGGTTCCTGGTCTTTCCATCTGGCGATAACCATGTTTCATTGTGAATATCTTTGTGGGCAAAATAAGTGCTACTTATCTTCATGTTTTGGGTTATTGCGAAATTGACCAGTCTAATACCATTGCCATTACATTCATCATGCCTACAATGCCTTCCAATGGTTGGAATAAAAGCTTCTTCTTTCCCATTAATTTTGGCATTAAAATTGATGGAATTTGTCAATATGTCATGTCACATATTTCTGTCCAATAAAACACTTTATTATTATTATTAACCTTTATTTAGTTAATGTAGCTGGCAACAAAAGCATGTAAAAATATTCATCAGAAATACGATTGTATGTCCCTACTTGGGAAGTGAAGTTGATGTTTAAATAAGTTTGGAAGCTAACAGGTTAATGTTTAATATCTGAATATTAACACGTTCAGTGCGGCACGGGGTCAAATGACCCTGTGCATAACTATCTCCCAGTACAGGTGGGTTTTGAAGTTAACTGTCAAAAAAAAACACTTGGAGTATTTTTGCTTTATACTTTTAAATATAATTGATAAAAGTATGTTTATGCATTTTAAAGCTAATAAAAACATTGTATATGATTGAAAATCTCACGGAGCTTTACGACCCCGTGCCGGCCTAGAGAGTGATATTTGGGCTGCAGTCTGGCACAAAGTCATAAAACCCCGTATTATTCCCCTTTTTGATGTCGGTTCTAATTTGTTGTTCTCATTTTCCTGTATAATAAATTTTGATTGTTGTGTGTCGTAATTTAATGATAATTCATACTCACCCATCTTTATTTATCCTTAACAAAAATTCAAATCCTTCGCTGACCATCAAAATTAGCGCACAAAGCAGAAAAAGTTCCTAATAAGGTAAAAAGTGCAAGTTAAATATTCAATTCTACGTCATGTATCAAAATATGGATGAAAACATGGACTGCCGCTGTCATATATTTTTTGATGTCCAGATAGTAGGAAAATATTCAATTATAATAATTTAGTTCATTTTCCGAGAGTTTTTAGCGTTTTAAATGGAGACGTAAGTACAGGGTCAATTAGCCCCATGACGCACATGTGGATAGTTGCACTATGAGGTCAATTGACCCCGTGCCGCACTTGTGGATGGGTCACCTCTTTGCCGTCCGCAATGAATGTGTTAAAAACCATTGATGTTTAAATACATTTGAGCACTACCAGATTAATGTTTTAATTCTGATATTAAAAACTATTTATGTCAAGAAATATTAATGTTTAGATAAGTTTGGTTTCTAACAGGTCAATGTTAAAAAATTCATTTTATAGAAATCAATGTCGCATCTCTGGTATTGACCATATCTTTAATATTAACAAATTAATAGAAAAGAAAAAAAGAGTGAAACAGTGAGGTACATTTAGTATTCGTTGATTTGCAAAAAGCTTATGACACAGTGCCTTTAGGAAGAGTAGACATTGGAGGTCATTATTTGATATAGGTTAAGGTGGACATATAATAGGAGTTTTAAGAACTTAGCAAGATCAAACTTAAAAGAGGGTTGACTGAAAGCTTCACCATAGGAAAAGGTCTCCCTCCCTCCTCTTCCTAAAATCGACTGCAAAACCCAGTTCTCAATAATTCCACTTGTCCGAAAACAAACTAAAACTCCAACCTTTTTTCCTCAGCCCCAAGCTGTATGTGCTCTCTTTTATTATCTTTTTCTCAGTACCTGTATTTTTTCTTTGTCTACTCAGGGTTTTCCCAAACATGGCTGACATGATCACATTTCAATACAAACAATACCGCATACATAACCTATCAACCCACATATACATTTTTTCAATACTTTGCAATTAAAATACACTCTATTTTAAAAACACAAAATACTTTTATACAATATTAATATAAATACTTTTTGTCCAGGTGAGATGTGGACTAAGATACAGTCAAAATAGAGGAAATCTCACCTCCCGTGCAGGACGAAAACAAGCTTCCTTAATGGCATCTTCTAAAGTACCAGGAAAGAAACTAGGAGCTGATGGTCCGTAACGTTGATTATAACCATCAATAAAGTGTACAGAGCCTGCAGTTTCGTCTTCAACGTTATCTGGAACTAAGTTTTCAATACAAAATTAAAAACATGATATATATACAGTGAAACTTTCCTCAGAGTGCCATTCAGAGTGGACATCATTGGGGAATGACCAAGTTTCTACTCATTAGAAGTGTCCGCTTATGAGAAGTAAATTTTAAATATGTAATAGATATGTAGAAAAGTACATTTTAAATATGACCAAAAGCTTGAACATTGAAAAAAAATGAAGAAGAACTTGGAAAATGCAATAAAATAAATATGTAAAAACAGTTAGTGATTTTATTTTTATTTAACAGTTCAAATGTGCAATATATATGGGTCATTTCAAAATAATAGGTTATTTTGAATTAGTGATTTTATTTTTATTTAACTGTTCAAATGTGCAATATATATGGGTCATTTCAAAATTATAGGTTATTTTGAGTTAGTAATTTTATTTTTATTTAACTGTTCAAATGTGTAATATTTATGGGTCATTTCAAAATTATAGGTTAATTTGATCTCAATTTTTCAAAATAAAAAAATATCCGTTTTCCACAGGTTTTTTCCCGTCAAGTGCCACAATATGGGTCCGTCCCTTAACAAGTCCTAAAAGCATGCACACACTTTAGTGGATATATTAGGAGCCAGCTTCTATTCAGCCTTCTTCAGGTTTTTTCTGGCATGTGTGTTGTGGTCATTGTATTTCTGTAGGATGCCCATAAAGTTTTGTCACAAAATTTTTATGTGATGTTGGAAAGTACTAGGTATAAATAAACATAGGTCTGCAATTATAGTTCTGTTACTAACAAACCACAGTGAGCAAGTGATTAGGCTTACCATTTTTTATGGGTAAGTTTTTATTTTTTGAATCTGACTCTTTTTCGTTGTATCCAAGCTTTGTGAAACTGTAAGTCCATATAGGTTTAATTAAGTAAGTAGTTAGTATTTGCCTTATTTTTAGAGCTGATCCTTTGTGTAAAAGAGAATACAGAAGCCTCAGTTGATTGCTTAGGGTTTGTTATTTCTGCTTTATGTTTGGCCACCACGTTATACTGTGAAAGGTGAGTCTTAAGTCATTACTTACTAATGAATAAACTAAGGAAACTAAACTGTGTTAGTTAATTGGGAATATTGTTTAACACGTTCAGTACAGACAGCAAAAAGATGGCCCATCCACGAGTGCGGCATGGGGTCAATTGACCCCGTAGTGCAACTATCCACAAGTGCGTCACGGGGCTAATTGACCCTGTACTCATGTCTTCAATTAAAACACTAAAACCTCTCGGAAAATGAACTAAATTGGTATAATTGAATATTTTCCTACACTTTGGACATCAACAAATATATGACAGCAGCAGGCCGTGTTTTTATCCATATTTTGATACATGACGTAGAATTGAATATTATAACCTTACACTTTTAACCTTATATAATAAGAAACTTTTTTCAGCTTTGTGCGATAATTTGATGGTCAGCGAAGGATTTGAATTTTTGATAAGTATAAATAAAGATGAGTGAGTATGAATTATGATTACATTACGACACAAACAATTAAAGAAAAACAAATTAGAACTGACAGCAAAAAGTAAACCAAAAAGGGAGGTAGGTGTTTTGTTATTTACAGAAGTTGGGATTATGTGATTCACAGATACAACACAGGGAATAACACGGGACTTTATGACTTAATGCCGGACTGAACTGACAAGTATGCTGATGATAGCTGCATCGTCAGGGTAAGGTGCTAGTAATGTGTTACGGTAAGTTAGTATGTGATGTGTGTAAATAATATATAACAGAAGAGTAGGAATCTGCAGTTCTAGGCCCTTACCAGATGTATAGAGGAATTTTCTGATTATTGGTAAAGTTAAATTACAATAAAAATTTAAAATATTTGTCTCATCGTCAAGGAGATTTGGTCTGTAAAATTTCAAGATTTAAGACCTTATAACTCGGGAGGCAGGGACACTTCAAAACCCATTTTTATCTTGTCATAATTAGTCACACAGCTTTGTCGAATTTTTATTTTTTTTATTACTGAATTTTTTGTTAAGCGGAGCTGTCGCAATCCTAGATAGAACATTAACATTTACAAAAAGATCATAGTAATATTTCAAAGTTTAACAAATAGATCATAAAATTATCTGAAAAATATTTCAATTAAATTTTAAACTGGATTTAAAGTTTAAAAAAAAAAAAAAAACTATATTACTAACTCAAAGGAGATGGCCTTGAAGCTCTAGGAGTAATATCATTAAACATTTCTTCTTCCACAGCAAAACCTTCAGAAGCGTCTTCAAAATCTTCAGGAGAGCTGTCAGTATCAGCTAAATCAATGAAGATCTGGAAAATAGATAATGTTAATTAAGTCAATACAAAATAAGTTTAATAAACATTAAATTTCAGGAACAAGACTTCCAAAATTTCAAACTTCATAATAAGCAAAAAATAAAAGAAAAATAATTATGATAAAACATATTTTAGTAATTTCAATAATCTTAACATACTTGTAACAAACATACTTGTAATAATCAATGTATATTATAAAGCAAAGTGTACAATTGATAAGGCTCAAAAATGACTCCACGTACGATCAAGAAATTTATGTCTTCGTGTACCCCTATAGCCCCTAATGGTGAAGAAGGTTTCCGTTTTTATATTTAGAGTGTAAAATTGAAGAGAAAAGGGCGAGAATTTTAAGCCTCTCGCACTACGTAATTAGCCTATCTTTTCGGGTTAGTGAATGAAAAATTTAGTTCGAGCTACAGACTACCAGGAAGCATTTCACTCAATATTTATAGTCCATTCAATTTGTTTGTAATGGTTATATATTTTTTCAGCTGTTCTTTTTACATTACTAAAAAATTAAGCAAAAATAATTAGTTTCTCCTTTGCGTTTAAAAATAAAATAATGATTTTACATCTCTGCAATCAATTAGAAAACTAACTGGATTCCTTAACAAATTAATTTTTACATAAAAAGGCTAATTGATCAACACATTACATTTAATCAACATATAATATATAAGTAAATTTAATGCAATATGAGTGACTATTTCTAAGTAGAACATTAAGGGCCTATTCACACTATCTGTTTCGCGCCCACTCCACTCTCGCTCCGCTCCCGGTCCACTCTCGCTCTACCCCATTCACACTAGCGCTCCGCTCCCGCTCCACTCTCCTAATGTCTTACCATATTCACACTATATAATTTTACACCGTTCACTTTTGAAAGGTTTAAGCTATTAAAGCCATTAATAATCGAAGTTGTCTGTATTCGGATTTTAATTAATGATTAACTTTCAGTTATTTAAGTATTCATTTATTCTTCAATTTTATGGCAAAAAAAAATCAATTTTTCGTTTGTAGAAATAGCTGGTAAGTGTACTTTTCTTGATGAAGAAGATAATATTATCAAAAAATATTATAAGAAGAATATATTGCAACACAATGATAATTATTAATAATAATTATAAATTAATTTAATTAATGGTGAAGAAATAATTTAAATTTTTTTCGGAATGTATTCGAATACGCTTGAAAATTTCAAGTTGAAATCGGTAAATGCTACAAATTTACCGATTGTGTTCTCTTCTTTTCCTGATTAATATTTTAATTATTTTTTGCTTTAATATATTTTTTTGTTAATGATCTGACATTTTTCATAATATACTGCATTATTATTCGTTTCAAATTAAACGTTATTTTATAATAGCAATGAGTATGTAGTCAATAAATAAATCGGTGACCATTAATATTATTAATTATATTATTAATTCATAGCAAAATATATCTCAAACATAACATGAATTTTTCACGTCGAAAAACCGCGCTTATTGGTGATTTTTTTTTTTTTATCATTTCAAGCGTATTCGAATACATTCGGAAAAAAAATTTAAATTATTTCTTCACCATTAATTAAATTAATTTATAATATTATATATATATATATATATATATATATACACACACACACACATATAATTAATAATTATATATATATATATATATAATAATTATTATTAATAATAATAATTATATATATATATATAATATTTTAAAGTTGAACTTTTTTGGCCGTAAAATTGATGAATAAATAAATACTTTAATAACTGAAAGTTAATTATTAATTAAAATCCAAATACAGACGGCTTCGATTATTAATGGCTTCAATCGTGAATGGTGTAAAATTATATAATGTGAATATGAAAAGTCTTTAGGAGAGTGGAGCGGGAGCGGAGCGAGGCCGGACCTGTGCCAATATTGTGATTAACCTCTCTCTATTCCTCTTTAGAATATTTTGCCAGTGAGACCGGACCTGGAGCGGAGCGGGAGCGGAGCGCTAGTGTGAATGGGGTAGAGCGAGAGCGGACCGGGAGTGGAGCGAGACCGGAGCGGTACCGATAGTGGAATTCTCTGTCTATTTCTCTTTAGAATATTTGAGCGGACCGGGAGTGGAGCGGGAGCGGAGCGATAGTGTGAATCCGCCCTAAGTGTATAAGAAAAAAGAGATAATGAGTGAATGTAAATCAAAATAAAAAATTTGCAGTGTTTTTATTGTAGTTATGAAAAAGAAGTTGGTTTGATTACTAAGTATGATGAGCCTTCCAGTTGACAAAATGACCAACTCCAATTTCAACATTTATTTAATTTTATCATCCCTCATAGTTCAGGATAAAAAGAAATATGGTAAAAAAATTGTGCCTTCATCAAATTTTTGTATTGACTTTGTAATAGTAGTAAGAATCGAGACCTGCAAAAGGGGGATATTTTAAGGGAGGTTGAAATGGAAGAAAGGTCTTAAAAAAAAAGATGCTTTGAATCTTTGGTAGTTTTTATACTTCTGGATCCAATAGGACCATTTATATGACATTACATTCAGCAGATGGAAAGTTGTAACAGATTATAGTTGAAAAACCGTACCTTGCTAACACAATGATTAATAGGCACATATCGCACGTCGGCAAGATTGTTTAAACTCGAAAAAACTATTTTTTTTTTTTTTTATAATTACAAGTGAAGTTTCAAGTGACTTCTCATTGTTATTATGTAGCTATAGACAGCGACTAGGGAAAATAGTCTACCATTGCGGCGTTTAGCACCAGTGGTACTAATTGTAACTCAAAAGTAGCCCTCTACTCGCGTTAACACGATCATCTCCACCGTAAAAGAATATGGTAAATTGCGCCTGAAGCTAAAGAAATTATTAATAATATTGTGAATATTATGGCCTTGCAGGTTTTGTCATTCTGATTCAAGCAGTACTTATAATTCAAAATTGATATTTTTAGAGTTGTAACAATCCGACGTGCGATATACAGATACAGTACCAGTCAAAAGTTTAGGCTCACCCTTAGATTTTGTAAAATAAATAAGTAACAACATTTGGGCCCGGTGTGGCTGTGCGGTAAAGCGCCGTACTCCCATGCCGGAGCTGCGGGTTCAAGTCCCGCCCTGGGTGGTGCTTTTCTTTCGTAGGAGAAGTATCACCCAGTGCCATGGGTGTTAGCCTAGGCAGTATAGGGCTTCAGTGGAAGCCTTAAGGTCCCAAAAAAAAAAAAAAAAAAAAAAAAAGTAACATTTTATTTATTGGACAACGTAACAACTATAATTTTATTTTTAATTTATTTATAACTAGCTTTAATATCCCGGTTTCACCCACGGAATTTTGAAAACAATGAGAAAAGCCGTGGGTCCAGAAAAGTTCATTAGGACAAAAATGAGATTTTTTTTTACTCCAACGGTTGATTTTGTAAAAATCTAATGTAAAGCGAGATCATAACGATTTTTATAACAATAAAGAATATACCCAAAGATTGGCTGTTATGCAATTTTAATATGGACAGGTGTTCGCACATGGTATGAAAGAACCACTAAGCGAAATTCGGAGAATTTAGGACAAACGGAATGTGTTTCTATAAAGAACAAACAAAAAAACAAACTAACAGAATTTCATCTTTATTTATATAGATTGTATTCGAAACAATCATATAATTTTTGAAATGTTATCTCTTGAGTTACAATTATTTTTTTTAAACTTGAAGATTGTGAATTAAATACAAGTGAGTCTAAACTTTTGACCGGTACTGTATCTACGAATATAAGGCGATTAATCAAAAATAAGTTGATTACCGATATCTCTGTTAAATGTGGGTCTGATATCTACGTAACTATTATTTCAAAAATCTAGAGCTCAATATGAGTAAAATGTAATAAGATTATCACAAAACCTACAAGAAAGTTAACACATATTACGAATCAATGGACAAGTTTTAATTTGTTTAAAATTTCATATATACATCATTCAATCAATAAATAATATCATAGATAAATGATCAATTTGAAGTTAACAGCCAGATAGTCTATTCAGGGATTTTTAAAGTAATCTTTTGAATGAATTTTTTTACTTAATATGGTCGTGAAAGGAAAAAGGAATTTATGCACAGTGATATAAAGTTTTTGCAGCATTAGGGGGGGGGGGGCGAGCACCCCAGTAGTCGGGGCCTAAGATGTACTCGAAATATAATTTTTTTAACTGCGACATCAAATTTTTCAACTATAATCTAATAACTTATTATCTGTTGACTCCATGGAATGGGCTTATAGGATTCAGAATCACAGAAACCATCAAAAATGATGCATAACTCGACAAAGTTGCAGCCAAATTAATTTTTCATTTACCATTTTCAGCCCCCATAAAGTATATAGGGTTCCCTTTTTAGGCCGACTCTGCAGATCTCGAATCTTAATATTAATACCAAGTTAAAACCGAAGTTTCAAGAAGGTGCTAATTTTGTTCTATTTTTTCTTTAATTTTAAAGATTTTCTGTTATTAAAACTACCACACAATTACCGGAGCGAAGCCGGGCACCCTAGCTAGTAATAATAAGGCATAAATCTAATATAACTGAATTATGTTCTGTTTATATGTGGTGCAAGAAAAAAGTTTTATGACTATATTGGAAAGATATTAAAAAGGCCAAAGAAATGCAGACATATTTTGTGTATTGGGGGGGGGGGGGGAGTTGAAATGAAATAAGAAGTTAAGGTATCAAATGTAGTAACCATGGAATTCCATGGATGTATTGATTATGATAGATAGCCTACTTCTTGTAAAGAAGAAAAATATTGTAGTTTCCTTCAGTATGGTATTCATAAAAAGTTAAATTTAAATAAGTCATAATATACTAAATAAATTCTTGGCCAACTGACCGTAAAATAGAAAAAAATCAAAGCCCAAAATGATTTTGGATAGTGCAATGGTTCCAGAAAGTCTTGAACTCTCAATGAAACAGAATTAATAATTTGATTTTGTTTCATGTTACACATTATTTATTTACATTTATAGAGTAACCCTTATGAGTACAACTACATATTACCACAAGCTAATCAACACTGTAAATGGTGATACCGCATGTTATGGCCGCTCATTCATATTTAAAAATTCGTAACGAATATGTTTCATTTAGTGTTAAAAAAAAAATCTTTCTTGCCATAGTTATTTTTATTATTGTTTTTTCGAAACTCAAAATTTTTCGATCATTTTTTTTTTTTTTTTTATTATTGATTCGAAACTCAAAGTAAATCAACCAATAAAATTAAATTTAATTATCTTTTAAGTTAATGAAAATCATTAAAATTGTTTGTGATGGTTATCACTGGGCACAGGAAGAAGTAACCGTGACATTGTTTACACTGGTGTTTACCTTTTGTGTATTAAAATAATACGATTAACCCTTTAACCGGGCAGGACGTATAAATGCGTCCTTGAAATATATGTTGTACCCTGGAACTGGTGGGACTTATATTTTCGTACAACAGAGGTATTAGTCATAGGTACATGTATCTACGTGAATTTATACATAAATATAAATAATTATATACACATATATAAATAATAATAAATACAACATATATTTCAGGACGTATATATACGTCCCGCCCGGTTAAAGGGTTAAGCAGTCAGTAGGCAACTTGTCATCGGCTGGTACACAGGTGTTCTGTGAATCTGTTTAATATGATGAAAATTAATATTTTCCCAATATCATTAATCGTATTGATTTCGATTAAAATTTCTGATCATACATCGGTTATCGGCTGTTTGGAGGCCGTTTTTTCTCCAGTTTGGTTTATCAGCAAGACGACACGAATTCACATTCCTACGATCTTCTATGGGATTAGACTTCAAGCTGCAATTCATGGACGCCTACTCACCATAGAATTTTCAAGTTAATTAACTAATATTGACGAAACCCATCAATGATTCCTTTTCAATTCAATTCCTTTGATTTTTTACCCAGGGTATTTCGATATTTTTTTTCTTTCTTTTAATTACGCAATTGATGACGTTGACTGAGCTCATATAAATTTTTAATAAATATTAATTAAAAAAAATCTTGAATTTTAATATTAAAGATTTATCGGAATGGTTTTATTTTTTTTTGTGTAATTTGAAGAGATTTATTTATTTTTTTTTTTTTGTAAATACAGAGTTTATCAATAAATAGTTTCAAAAAAGGCATTCAGAATTATATTTTGAAATTCCTCAAATTGAATGAGTCTCTTTAAAGACAACCAGCGTAGTTGCATTAGGGAAAGTTCGTTCAAGGGTGCAATTTTGTGATCCTTACAACGCCCTAACACCGCACAAAAAAATTATGCAGACAATAAAGAAACAGTGAAGATTAAATCTCCAGAATCCCAAGCAACCAAAGAATCCCTGGAAGTAGCTTCTTTTAGTAGTGCACATGCTTGACTTCCTTAATTGATGAAAAAAAAACACATTTTTGTGGTTTATACAAGCCAATTGTGTTTTTTTTATTACACAATTGTGGTTTTTTCACGCCAGGAATAACCTCCCAAATAATGAAATACCAGGAAGTAATTGTGAATCTTGATTTTGATGTCTTAACACACGTTGCAGACAAGCATATTTCACCAGAAAAGTAAAACTGTTATACAGATCCATGGGACTCCGAAAGGCAACAAATCAAGAAACTGTTAGGCCAAGTCCTCACCAGAGAGATATGAACTGCACAGGTACCTTTCCACAAATCCGGCAAAAAGTTAATCCTTCCAGCAGCCTCGCATCAGTCAGCTCATTTTAAAGGAAAGAAATAACAAAATCTGGTCACACCAGTACTAAATCTGGCTTTCAATACGTGCATCAAGCGGCAAAGATAGCAAGTCTCCTCCTTCAGTGTCTATCAGAAATATATCATTCAGTTGAGGAAATTAGGACTGCTACTTTTTTTTATTAAGGAAATGGAATCAAATCCTTTGCCTTAAACAAGGGTTCAATCCCTGATTGCTTTTTTAACATATTTTTTTTTGCATTTTTCAATTTTTCGTTCATGTCAAAATGTTTAAATAAGATATTATCTGTATAATACATGCTTTAACCATGATTTTTATTAATATATGAATTTTTAAAAGTTCTGGCAAATCTTAATCAGACTATTTTTTGATTTGTCCCAGTCTTAGATTCAGAAGAAAATGGTAAACATTAACAAACATGAGTTAATAAAGCACTAGATAAAACATAGCATTATAATGCCATGACTTTTGAACATTTTGGCCAGTAATAATACATTACAAAATTTGTTGGGCATTCAGGAACGAAACCACTTGTTTCAGGCAAGCTAATGTTTCTCTTGTGCCTACGGCTAAGCAAATTTTAAAATTTATTAAATTCTGTGGGTGGACTCACTGTTTTCTTCTCTTTCGAAATTTGTTAAATACCAATAGTTCATATTAACTACATCTTTGCTCGACAATGAGCTCATGACTACTGACTTAAAATTTCCTTTAACATATAAACTTGTTTTATTGCTTGCTCATGTCATGTCCCACTGCTCCAGAGTGAACCTCACAGGTGATCATTAAAAAAAGCCTGAGCGGTACAAATTTTACCTCTCTGGTTCAATGTGGTCTTAGAGGATAAAATTAGGAAATCGGTTACCTTCACAGCTTCCTCAGCGTATGCTTAGCTAGCCATATAGTGAACAAGGACATTACTGAAACATCGTGACTAAAAAATTAACCTAGCAGGATGCAAGATGTATTATTCGCCACAGTATTATTTGGAAGTTAGCTGCTGTGGCTTACAGGAAAAGCAGCTTACAATACTAGAAACATGTTTTTAGTGGGAAATTCAAACAATATACAAATTCACAGAAACCAATGATAATAAAACAATAGCAAAAAGGTATTATATATTCAACAAAGATACAGCGGGGGAAACATTAAAATTTAATCAGCAGAGCAGAAGTCAATTCAGAACATCTGTGCTGCTACTGTACGAGGGGGTACCCAAAATAAACCAGAATTATTTTTTAAAACCGCGCCTGAGGTGTTTGCTTGCTAGACACCACAGCTGGTCCCAAGCCCGGATAAAGCAGGAGGGCTTCCGCCCTTCCTCATGAAACAACAAGGTTTACAGAAACCCTCCTCAGTTATAGAACAATCAACGAAAGGCTATGCTTCATAAGAACCCAAAGGATGATTTTTCAATATTTCTATAATGAGTAATCATGCCCTGACTGAAGTAAGGGACGAAGGAGTGAAAGACACAAGTCATGTGACTTGTTAGAATCAACATATGACAAACTCCCTCATTACCATATTAAGATAGTGATGGGTGAGACCAATGCTAAGATTGGTAAATCATTCTTAGAAAGTTCCAACAATCGGAAGACAGAGTAAGCATGAGGAGTCTAATGATAATGGGAGACTTAATTTCCCCACAAGGAATTACATAAGGCAACCTGGGTATCACCAGATACAGCCAACCAAATAGACCACATACTCGCAGATAAAAGGCATTCATCGCATGTCACTGATGTACGAAGTTACCGTGGAGCAGAATACAGTAGCAATCACTATCTGGTTATTGCCAGATATAAGCAGAAACTTGCTGTAGCCCAGAAGAGTAAGACCTATGATGAGGAGAAGTTAAAAAATGACTAGACTAGGCAGGCGTACAGGGGGAAACTCCAGAATCAGCTCTGAGGAGCTACAACGAAAGGTAAAACATGAAGAGAGAACTGTTAAAGAAGAAGGAAACCTGTTAGCAGAAGAGGAAACAATTCTTGAAAGATGGGCCAAATATTATCAAAAATAATTAAATAGTTCTTTCTCCACTGAGATAACCCTTGAAGACAGAGGGAGAGATAAAATAGAAGATGCTAATATACCGCTGGACAGAGAAGAGATCATCGAAATCATCATGGGGCTCAAAAATAATAAATCAAGCACGATTTTATCAGGCACGAAACGCAGAGTCAAAGATAAACCCTTACAATATAAACCTCAATAAACCCTTACACCAGCAAGGGTTTGAAGTGAAAAGTAGCTTACATCAAGAAGACCCCCTTTTCCCAGTACAGTGGAATTTCCCGTAACGGACACTTCTAGCAACCGGACATTTCTCATAACCGGACAGTTTAATTTTCCCCGGCGTGTTTCCTATATTTTACACTGTTGGCAAACTTCTTGTAACCGGAATATCTAACAACCGGACAATAAGGGAACTAATACGGCTATGTTCTTGGAAGTGTTCTTCGCGTAGCGGCGAAAGGTAGTAAATAAACTAAGCATTACTGTTTTCAAGAATCTTCTATTCCCTTCGGCTTTTTTAATTCTGATTCAGTCATAATAGGACCTTTTAACTGTGTACATCGTGTATTTTAGTGTTTGTTAAGTTTGTTCTGTTGTACATTTTAACTGTTTAGATTGTTTGTTCTGTGTTAGCGTAATATTCTACATACATATGGCACCGAAAAAACGTATTTTAACGTTAAAAGAAAAAGTCGAATTGATAAAAGTTAGTAAACAGAGAAAGGAAAGCATCCGGGCTCTTGCTTCTCGTTTTAATGTGGGAAAAACACAAGTGGCCGACACATTAAAAAACAAAAAACAGATTTTAGAGCTAGCAGAGCTCGGAAATCTAAATCAAAAAAATAAAAATTTGAAAACTTCCGGTCTTCAAATGGATAAAGTGGCGTATGAATGGTTTTGTCGAGCAAGATCGGCCAACGTACCAATTAGGGGACCATTAATAAGAGAAAAGGCGTTAGAAGTCGCCCAAACGATCGGACAAACAGATTTCAAAGCATCAACTGGAGGGTTGGATAAATTCAAAACTCGGCACGAAATTAAATACAGAACATTGAGTGGAGAAGGAGCATCTGTAGACGGTGATGTGGTTAGTGACTGGTCGACGAAAATCAAGTTTTTGTGTGATGGCTACGTGGCAAAAGATATTATTTTTTAGTTTATTTTTTAGAGCACTCCCAAATAAAAATATGGCACTTAAAGAAGAAACTTGCAAAGGAGGAAAAATTTCTAAGGAGAGAATTACAATTTGTTTGTGCACAAATATGGAGGGAGACTTCGAAAAACCCATAATTATAGGAAAAGCAGAAAACCCAAGGTGTTTTAAGGGAATTAATTTAGACCAATTAAATATACACTGGCATTCAAATAAAAAAGCTTGGATGACCAGAGACATAATGACCCATTGGTTGTTATCTTTTGACAGAAAGGTTGGGCGGCAGGGCAGAAAATTCTTTTATTTATGGACAACGCTTCGTCTCATCCACGATTGGAATTGGAGAACATTAAAATCATATTTCTGCCACCAAATACGACATCAGTCTGTCAGCCCTTGGACCAAGGGATAATTAAAAATTTTAAAATAAATTATAGAAAGTGCATTTTAAGGCATCTTGTAGCGCGTATTGACTCGGCAACGTCGACAAGTGAGTTAGCGAAAAGAATTACTCTTTTGGATGCCATTCAGTGGACTACTGCATCAGTGAAAAACATAAAAAAAGAAACAGTTGTAAATTGCTTTAAAAAGGCAGGGTTTCCAACTTCTAACGATGATGACCCTGAAAATATTTTACTCGATATCGACGTTAGCAGTGATATCGTTCCACTTTTACAAAAATTGTGCGATGACCCTGCCAGCATACAATCTTATGTGGATATAGATGACAAATTGTACACTGAAGATGTATCTTTAACAATAAACGAAATTATCGCTGCAACATCCTCCGATCAGAATTTAGACAATGAAATGGAAGTTGAACAAAACCCACGTAAGTTTTTAATTTTTTTATTAAATTTATTTACTTTATTCTTGATGCATATTTTTATTATATTTTCTAGTCCCAATGCAAAGCGTTCCTACAAACAAAGAAGCTTTGTTCTACATGGAACAACTAAAATTGTATTTCATCTCTAAAGACGATGTTGAACAAGTGAACGCTATTTCAAACATTCAGATGAATTTAGAGAGAAGGCTCGCCAGTGAAAAACTTGTGCAAACTAAAATTAGTGATTATTTCAAATATTCGCAGTGATGTTCGATGTTAGGCAGTTAAATCAAATTTTATTACTTTATAGTTTGTATGGATAGGGGATCTTCATGTACCTCTAATGTTATATGTACATACATATATGTACGACAATAACCTTATGCATGCTTAGTGTTACCTTTTCACGAATGTGTACGCTTATTTATTTGATTTAATTTATTTTTAAAAAGTACAATACATACTTCTATACAATATACATATCTTCTGTTAAATCATGTACATAAAAATTTTATTTCGATATATATGTACATATATAAACATATTCTTAGGTATAAACATGTAGATTATAAACAATAAAAAATTTTTTTACGTACTTTACTACATGTTTCCAAGTTTAGCACCCTTTTATTTTTATTTTTATAGATTTAAGTTTTTTTTTTTTTTTAAATTCCCGTAACCGGTCACTTCTAACAACCGGACAAATTATCATTCCCTAGTGATGTCCGGTTATGGGAAGTTCCACTGTACTTTTTAACCTGGCAATAGAACATGCTATTATAAAAATAAGAACTAAGCCAGGAGGGAACAACTGCAACATACTAACCCAACATATGGCCTATGCCGATGACGAAGTAATCTCAGCAAGATCAATGGCAACCAGCATTAGCTGGAGCATTAGAGGAGCTGGAAAAAGCAGCAAAAGAGCTGGGCCTGGCTATTAATGTGCAGAAAACTAAGTACCTAATGACCACTTGAGATGGTGCTTTGATGAAAAAGGAGATGACGATAGGAGACCAAAATTTTCCAGCGTGCAGCTCCTTTAAGAAGTACCTTGAAGAAATCATCACGAGATATAATGAGACAGTGGAAGACATAAAGGCATGAATCGTAGCTGGTAACAAGTGTCTTTATGCCATGTTTAAAGCCCTCCAATTCAAACATCTCCCCCTAAGTGCAAAGACACAGCTTTACAAAATTATAATTAGGCTAATAGTGGCATACGGTTGTGAACCTGTGTCCTGACTGGTGCAAGTGAGAACTTGCTGAGAACATGGGAAAAAAGAGTTTGTAGGAAAATGTTTGGGCCCATAAGAGATATCAATGGGTATAGGAGGCTAAGAAAGAACTCTGAATGAAAAGAATTATTTGCGGACCCAGACATCATTAACATAATAAAGAAAAGAAGATTGGGCTGGATAGGACACATGTAAAGGATGCCTACGTCGAGATTGCCAATACAAATGCTGTATTGTTTCCAAGGAATATCAAGAAAGAGAGGTAGACCTTGTAAAAGATGGCTGAATGACATGGAAACTGATCTTCAACAGCTGAATATATGATGATGTTTACCAAAGCCACGGACAGACTAAAATGGACCAAGATTATGCAGGAAGCTTTGGTTCTAAATGGACCGTAACACCAATTATGGAAAAAAAATATTTTACATTTTTTATAAAAAAAAAAAAAAAAAAAAAAAAAAAAAAACTTATTCCCTTCAAAATGCTCTCCATAACAACTAATATATAGGTCCCACCTGTGCTTCCACTGTTCGAAACAATTCTTTATTACAGCTAAAGAAAAGGCTGACAGATCCTCTGACATTTTTTTAAATGTTGTCAAATCGGTGTCCTTTCATTTTCCTTGCACTTTCACTTTTTCATGCTAGAAAAAGTTGCACAGAGCCAGGTCAGAAGAGTAAGATACACGAGGCAGCCGAACCATGCCATTTTTAACCAAAAACTGGCTAAAACACAGATGGCTGTTTGTGTAGGTGTATTTTAAAGTAGAAGATTCGCGCATCTGTCACGAATCAGATCTTTGTCAGAGAACACTGTACGCAATCTTGATCAGTTTTCTGTCCAGTCTGTGAGCAAAAGCCCTAGAATTTTTTCAACATTTTCATGGATTCAGACAGTTGGTAGACATCAAGAACAAGTTTTGTCATCAATCGACATAATGTCATGTTTTAAGCATTTTAAACCGAGCAACCTATAGTACACTAAAGTTTTTTCATATTGTGTCATCTTTGTAAGTTGTTTTCATCATTAAAACAGTTTAAGCAGCAGTTTTATCAAGTATAAAAAAAATTCACAGCTGCACTTTTATCACTTAAACTTGACTATAAAATAGAACAAGAAAAAAAAAACATGAGCAAAAACAATCACTGCAGATGTAGAAAACATTCCAGGTCGACAATACAGGCAGCACTGAACTGGCAATGAGTGGTGCTATACACGCCTAGCAACAGAAATGTGTACTACACAAGCTCTGCCCATGGAAATGCTATTCCAATCAATTTTAGGTATCCTTTGTATCCTAGGTTAACTATGAAATTAACAAGCCCAAGAAAAAATATGATAAAATAAATCCATTTTAACCATAACAATAATAATGATAGAAAAATACAAAAACAAGTAAAATAATCAAATAATGTAATATTGCAAAAAGTATACAAAAATTAGAGTAATAAAAGACATTAATTACACCAATATTTATGAATGACCCCTAGAATAAATGCAACAAATCACTTCTCAAATTAGCAAAATTTTTACTGATCAGATATCGAACATGAAATGCTAAGGAAAGAAATATGGAGTGAGAAATAAATGAATGTCACTATTAGTTTGCATATATCAACTTTCACTTGAAGAATACCTTAAATAATTGTGGCATAAAAAACACACCTTGTAAGACAGGAGTAAATACATTTACTTACCGGTGAAGGTGGGGTATCAGTGCTTGATATAGAAATAACAGAATTATTAAGAGGGCTTTCTTCTACAATATTACTACTCTGAACTGTAAGACAGTGGAAAGGTTGGTCTAAATCTAATTCGTACAATTTGGAATCATCAGTAATGTTTTCTGGCCAACCACACCAAATTTGATGCCTTGCAGGTATGTCTGTCAAGGTAAATGTGTCAGCTTTCACTTGAGCAACATTCCTATCACCAGGTAACTTCAAATTATATTCTTTGTTATTGAGCTCATCAAAAATTTTTAGAACAAAAATAGTCTCAGAGTTATCACTAAAACAGAATTCAAACATATACAGACATTAAAAAAAAAAAAAATATATATATATATATATATATATATAAAGGCATGAAAAAATAAGAATATTAACAAAGTTTTTAACAGCTTTAATATGTTAGCACACACATAAAAATACATTTGAAGCTCTGGGGCTAAAATCACAAAGTTTCACTTACTTACTTTTAATATAAATATTTTTTATTTCTCAAGTTGAAAATAAATTTTTAAAGTTTTCATGTAATGTTTATGGGAATTTCCAATAATACCTATGGTCGCCACGAATAACTTAGTAATTAGTAAAAGTAATAAACTGGTTCTTATGTGTTAGTGTACAGCCCGGATTTATACGTATTTACATTTCTTTTTCTAAGCCAATGTAAAGCATTGATCGACAGCTAGTTTTCTGCCTAATAGGATAGACATTTTAGAAATCCAGGAAAAAGCGCGACGGCGCATAGAATCAGAATTTTGATTCTACAGAATAGGAAGCCAGGTGGAAGGGAGGTGAGATGAGATAAAGCAGATTGAGAAAATTGTGAATGATAAGGGTCGGCAGGTCATCTGGCAGACTGCAACCACGGGACGGATACAGGTAACATGTAGCAAATACGGGAGAAGTCGTATCACAACTATTTGGTCGCAACCAGGAGTGCAAGACGGATTGATTTGCAAGACATTAAAGGATGTGTCGAAGCCGGGGAAGACCTCTATATTGGGAATGCGACCGTCTGAGAAAAAATGAAGATTATGGAGAACCGTGCAGATTAGGGTTGACCGATTGTTCGTGCGGTTTTCCATGACGGTAGAAACGCTTTAAGATGTAGACCAACAGAGGGAGGTAACACTGGCATACCACCAGGAGAAAACAAATCATCGGGGCAAACACGAAACCTTACAGGTATTGAAGAGAAGGTATTTTTGGTTGGGAATGGCGAAGACTGTGAAAGATATAGTTGGGGTGTATGAAGTCTGCTTACAAACGAAATATGATAGACATCCACCGAAGGGGTTGCAGGACGCCGTCTGCACTGTTGAGTGACCTAGAAGTGGACACGTTTACGTGGAAGGGATACAGATGGGTAACGATTATTAATATTTTAGTAAAACGGCCATATTACCATTACCTTAATATCATCTTATATTGACATATTAATCTTATATAGTAACACGTGTTTACATTCAAATTTTACTTTACAAATTGGAATTGATGATACTGAATAATTCAAGTTGCAAAAAGTGTCAAAAACCTTTTAATAACATTAATGATGTTCAGAAATGTTTTAACTTCATTCTTTTGCGGGATACATACGTGTCTCTAGTGATTGTGCTAACCTCACAGCATCCGAAGTAAAATGTTTGGCTTTGAAAATGTATATGCGTATTTTCTGCAGTGACTGCAATAATTTGATTAAAGGAATGCCTCAACTACAGAAATTGGTTCAGGATCTCAAAAGTGAGATTGAAGAATTAAGGCGTGATCCTTATACCTTTGCCAATGGAAACATGTTTTTTCAAGATTTAAAATCAGATCTTTTGGGTTTTAAACAGGTACTTAAGGCCGATATCGCAGATCTTAAGTTGAAAATCGATAATCTCTGACCTAGAATTTATTGAGAAATTAAAGAGAGATAACAACGTAACTGCTCAGGAACAAGAGTTGTGAGATTGGGACGCAATTCTGTTAACATAAGATCATGGTCGAAGCCCGGAGAAACTTGGCACAGTGGCGGAGAAAACACAAACAGTGGCAACGCCTGAATTGATGCCAAAGCAGCCAAGCTATAGAAGATAATTATTTGTAAGGTAAGATATTTGAGGGAGAGGAAAGGAAATCATATTTATATTTATATACAGTAAGCCCTCATTATTACGAACTCGGATATAAAGAACACCTCGATATAGCGAACCAAAATACTATCCCCCCAAAATTACCATTATATTTCTGCTGAACCCCTCATTATAGCGAAATCCCTCGGTTAGTGCGAACTACAAACTAAATTTGATGCCTGAGAATTATTATATTCTGTTATAACGAACTGCTAGAATTTTTATTAATTTTTTTTTTACTGTATTACGTAGAATGATCGCGGGAAGACGAAGTAGCACCAGTTTCTAGAATTAGGGTGTTTTTTTTACTCTTAACTAATCCGATTTCCTTTTGCTCTCTCTCTCTCTGATTCCATTGACTTTTTTTCTCAAAACTAGCTCAGTTCTGTTTGGAGTTCTGTATTATTCGAATCAGTGTTCTGTAGTCGTTTATACTGTTTGTTTTTTTAATTCACAATGAGTTCGTTGGTAGTCACAAACGTAAATCCTTATCAATCGAGGAAAAATTAAAAATTCTCCTGGATATTGAATCGGGAATTCTAAGTAAGAAAACCATCGCAGAAAAATATGGAATTCACAAATCAACATTGTCAACCATTATAAAAAACAAAGATAAAATAGATTAAATGGCAGCCCAAGGATTAAATTCAGAATCAAATAAACAACTGACTGAATATTTGGAAAAAAATTGATAAATTGCTTTAAACAAATGAGATCTCAAATACCAATCTCAGACCCTCTTATTAACGATTCTGTATTATTCGAATTATAAGCTAAGGCTAAACAACTCTCAAGTGAACTTGGCAGGTAAATTAGTGAACCTCATTGTTTATTTAATATATAGTTTAACTAAAAATAAATTACATACATGCGTTTTAATTTAACTAGTTCTAATGAATGAATTTCCTTCTAAATATGATCAAATTAGTGCGGCTATTGGCTAAAAAAAAAGATTAAAAAAAAAAGAATCCTCGGTTATAACGAACCTCGATATAGCGAACTATGAATATCAAACCCCCTACCAGTTTGCTATATCAAGGGTTTACTGTGTGTGTATATATATATATATATATATATATATATATATATATATATATATATAGAGAGAGAGAGAGAGAGAGAGAGATTATTATTGTGTTATAATATTACGTATTTTTCATTTTTCTCACTTGTATTAGAGGCTAATTTTTTGTTGATTAAAAACTTAATTTAATATATGGCCACACTGACATGTTTTCTTTATTATGTATCTATAATTTATTCAAAAGGGACATCAGTCCCAGGATATAAAGTATTTTTTATTCCATTTCAAAATAGTAAGAATTGTCAATCTTTGATAATCGATTGGGGCAAAGCAACTAAACCGCTTTTAAACTTCGAGTAAGTAATTCGACCCACAATTTAATGTTCTTTTATTTATATAGAATACTATTTTCAGTGTTTCATTTCATTTTCATTGTTTTCGAGTTATTAACAAAAAAAAAAACTACAAAAAATCTACAAATTTCACGATTTTCAGGACACAGAAATTTCTCCTGAAACAAATTTTGTGAGAAAACTCAGTTTTTTTCCATGATGGCCTGGTTATATAAAAGTTAAGAAAAAAAAATCTTCTACCCAACTTTTGTAAGCTAAGCCCTTTGTGCATGTACATTTTCCTGGAATAGAAATCAACTTCAAACTTTTGTTGCAAAAATCAACAGGAAGAGCCAATTTATATCATTTATTTTACACATCAGTTTTTATGTTTTATTTAATCTTTGGTTGATGGGTATAAAATTTTTGGTTTTCTTTCATAATTTATCATAAAATTTAATTCAATTTAACAACTTTTTACTATGTTAAAAATCAGTTCTACTTACACTACTTCCATAAGTGAATCTCCTTGCTGGTCACCAATCACAGTACTCCTTTTACTTTGATTAAGTCTTAAATATACTATATTGGGTAATTTTAATTTGGACAAAGTGACAGTGTCAGAAGTAGGCTCCTCCAGCCATCCAGTTAATTCTTGTTGACAAGGGGGTACACCTGTCTCTGAGTAGATGATAGTTTTTAAGCAACCTAAAAATCGTAAAGCTAAGTCAATACTTAAAGTGAGTCATTACATTACAATTATTTAACTTTACTACGGAGGGGAGAACTATATAGGTTAAAGAAAATTTGAATGTTTAAACAAATAAAAAAAATATTTCAAAGCTATTAGTATCATAACACTTACCAACAGTTAAACTTTCGGGCACTTGAACTTTTATCTCATTATTTAGATAGAACACATGGATATGTAAACTAGGTTGATTTTTATGTGAATCTCCGGAGGTGGAAGGCATTTCAATAAAATCGGTGCTGATTGTAACAGGTACACCATTTGTTGCTAGCTGAGTGGTATCTCCTTGTCCAACTTGTAGCATTCTATCTTGGTCATTCATCTCTTGAGGTAAAGCACTTTTAATAGCACTCTAGAATATTTCAATTAAAACAGTCAAACTTTCAAAACTGCAAAAGAAACAATACCTAAAAAAACTAGCAGATATTTTGCCATGTAGATTAGTTAACTTTTCATTCAAACTAGATATTTTTTAGTTAGAGGCATTGGAACACGGTTTTCACCAAAATTGTAAAAATAACAGATTTATGATGTACCTAACTGGGCTAAACAACTAATCCAATTTAAACTTCAAATATATTATTCTATTTGCAATATTATAGTATCTAACTAGATCCTCTTATAGTTAGAAGAAAACAATACTTTGTGATCTGTATTTGCCAATTTATATGTGAGAAACTGAAAAAAAAAAAAAATCCAGAACTTTCACGGATTTTACACCACTAGGCGCTAAATACATTCACGTTTTAATTACTTTGTCTCCACAGGAGTGGGCTAATTTTAAAATTAATGAGCTCGTTTTACACAGAATTTGATATTCTACAACTATTACATTGTTACATTTTTTTTTTTTTGAGTAGCCCTCTTCAAATTGGTGGCCTTGGAACATGAGCGTAATTCATTTTTCCGCTAAAGTGGCTAAATTGGCAATCGGCTTTAGCGAAAAGACTTAACCAATTTTAACTGTGAGGACCTCAGTTAACACGAAATTTTATGCCCTTTCATTTAAGAAAGAACAAAATTTACTCTGTGATAAATTAGGAATGTCTAGACAAATGTCACAGAAACATCTTTTTTTCTTCAAAAACTCCGACACATTCGAGGATTTCTTTCCAAATGTTTTCATGACACATAACCTAATTCGACAACTGGGAATCCTGGTTTCATTTTTACTTGAAGAGAGTTGGTATATCTTTTCTCAAAATACAAGTTCTTTGGCCTTTTGATAAAGTTTTTATTCTTTGCGTTTACGACTAAGCTTGAAACTGATAAAAATTATTTCAAGGAATAATGAAAACCATTCTGTATTTACAGAAAATACATACATACATCTTATTCCCTAATAAAATTCTTATCTTATCCCCTTCTTATCCCATCTTATCCCCCCTAAAGAGCGGGAAAAATTGCAAATGGAAATGTGCATTATAGCTCCTATCGTTTCAAATGAAAAATTATATTCTATCCCCCCTCCACTGTTCGTCTTCACCTCAGACTATCGATAGTTTTAAATCACTATAACCTAATCTTCTATAGATTAGATATCTTCCAACATTGATCCATATTTGATATGGATAAGTAAAAGACAGGTAAAGGGAAGTTGTTGTAGAGGGTAAGAATCTCATTAACAGTACAGCAAGTGCCTATTCTTGTTCTCTCGAATTTCATGCCCACGGGAATTCAAAATTTTAATATCCACTGATAGCCCAGATTAAAAAAAAATAATTATTGAGGCAACACTTTCCTGTTCAAAGACCATCCCTATAAGTCTTGCTGGAGTGTTATCGATTCCATTCCCACTGAGTCATTTGATATTTAATTTTTAGCCCTATTAAATCAATGTTGACACACCCACTAGGGTTAGCCCAGTAACAATCTATTGGTATACATTCATTACATAGTACTGTATTTCCGCAATTTTATAATAAATTGGGGGCTAATTAAGAATATCGATTTCAAGACCTCAATTTTGTCCAGAAGTATAAAAAAAAGAAAAAGTGTTTTCAGTTTTCCCCCAAAGCAAGAAAATAGTACATTTTTATTACAAACATCAGTTTATTATAAATTATGAAGGATGAATTCTTTAAAAATTTGCGCTCAATATTTTTAAGATAAAAGAAACATAGTTATCTTGATAATGATTTACTTAAACATATTATATAATTACCATAAACATAAAAATTAGGATTACCACTCTACCTTCGAAGATAAAAAAAGTTATGAAAACGATTACATTGACAATGTACAGTTGAATACTATTAATTCTTATTACTCTTTTTATTAACTTAGCTAGAATGAATAATGCAGTGTCTAGGTAATTTAAACAGAGATCAAATGAAACAGTTAATGTTTATTATTTTAAAACGTTAGGTGTGGCATCGGTCCCCGGGGTCCTTCTTAACAGCCGATTTTCACATAAAAATGTCCGAAAGGCCGAAAACTTCAAATACTCAATTTTCTCAATTTTTAATGAGATTATTGCATTATAGTGCGGAAAATGTTGCTAACGGCTGAAATTCTATTGGTTATTAGAATTGGACTCCGGGGTTCGATTTTCGATAAAGAATGGCGTAAATCCTGTATCGGCCTGTCCTGCGTCTATTATGTCTAGTTCCAATCCTTGCCAAGAGATAATGCCCTTGATATCGTCTGTGCCTCATGCTAGCAGTCGGACCCCGGGGACCGATACCGTCCAATTCAGGATACCCCTAAAATACGCTGCCGCACCCAACGTGTTAAAGTAAAAGTTTAAGTTTAATTAACATGTATTGGTCAATCAAAGTATATTTCTAACTTTTATATCTTTATTATACTCATATTTGTCTATCGTTACGTTATCTAGGGTGGTGTTTTAAAAAAAAAAATCTGCCAATTAGAACTTAGTGAGGGGAAGCGGTTTCCTATTATTAAAAAATTAAACCCTTCAGTCTTCTTTCATAAGGGAGTCTGTCTTTATGTAATCAATGGGCTTGTCTTGAAAAAATTATTGAATTAGGATTTTAGTAGTCGGGATGGGGAGGGGAAAGGGGAGGAATACAAATATTGGAAAAATTATACTTATCAGATTTCTTTCACATGGTACTCTACCATCAAGTTATGAACAGTGGTGTTTTGATTGAAAATTGAATTTTGATAGGGGGAGGGGGTAATGATATTATTGAAAAATTATATTTATTGAATTTATGTCATATGGGGTCTATCATTATGTCATCTAGTGAAAAACAATCCAATTTGATTTTTTGTGAGGGAAGCTTTATTTTAGAGAGAATCAGTAAAGTTTAACAAATATTTTTTCACTATTTATATAATTGTTAGTTTCCGCCCCACTAAAACTTAATATTAAAAAAATCCAATAAAACCGCAAAAAAGTACATTATTATAGACACTCATATGCATGAATTCGGAAAAGGATGATTTTTCGATATTAGGGACCATACCAACAAAATTCAAAACAAAGATTTTTATCAAAAACATCATCATTGATTATCATATCAAAGAATTCAAAAAAAGAGTAATTTCATGAGTATAAGGAATCCTCCTAACAAATATTCAAATGTGACATTTCTTGATAAGTTTTAAGTTTCGAGAGAATAAGTAAAAGTTCAAAAATAAATTATCATTACATTCCCGAATGGTTTAAAACAGTAAAGACTTATTTAAGCAAGAATTTTATTAAAAAGTTTTGAGAAAACTTTTATCAAAAACAGGTTATAGATAACAGTTTTTCTCATTTCTATAAAAGAAAAACAAATTTAAATGCCATTTTTATTCTTAAATAAATCGAATTTCATTCCATTAGCAAGTTTCATAGTTCAATAATTAAACCTCGTATGGTCGAATTTCAAAAAATTAAATAAATCAAAATTGATAGTTCCCTCCCGAATACACCCCACTCCCCAAATACCACCATGTATTACTGCATTATTGACACTTTTATCAAAGAATTCGAAAAAGAGTATGTATATTTATGAATATTACGGACCCCCTAAAAAAAAAAAAAATCATCATCATCATCATATTCCTTCCCCTTCTACCGCTGTGCAGTGTGGGGATGCCCTCTATAGAGCTTGACCCAGGTATCCCTCTCTTGTACCAGTTCTCTCCTCTTGTTCCAGTCCAGTCCTCGCTTCCTGAACGCTTCCCGTACACTTTCTTCCCAGGTGATCCGTGGTCTTCCTCTTGGCCTTCTTCCGTCAACTCTCGTCTCAAACGTAATCCTTGCCGTTCTTTCGGTGTTTATCCTTTGGAGGTGCCCAAACCATCTCAGTTTATTTTCTTCTAGAATGGTTTCTACCGGCTGTACCTCGAGGTTCGATCTTATAGTTGTATTGCGGATCCTATCTCTCCTTGTCTTTCCTTCAACCTTCCTCAAGTATCTCATCTCCATTGTCTGAATCTGACTTTTGTGTTTTGAGGTGAGGTTCCATGATTCGGAGGAGTAAGATAGGATGGGCAGGAACGTTGACTTGTAGACGGATATCTTTGTCTTCTTCGTCACTTCTCTTTTGTTGAGGAAGCCTTTCCGGATTGAGTGGAACATTCTTCCAGCTACTCCCAGTCTTTGTGATATCTCCCCATCGATATAGCCACTTCCGTTTATCCAGGCACCCAAATACTTAAAATCATGCACCTGCTCTAAGATCTGTCCTTTCAGCCTCAGTACTCTCATGACATGGCTGGGACGTCTTCCTATTCTCATGCATTTGTCTTATCTGGATTAATATCCATGTTAATGCTAGACAGCTCTTCTTGCATGATGTTCAAGTTGGAAAAAAAAATCAAATTGAATATTTATTTTTTTTCAAAAACAGCACCCTGGATGACGGATTCATGGACCCCCCTATGAATGAAATCCGATTGAAATTTTTTTCAATAATGGTATTCACCCCATCAAAATTCAATTCGGATTTTTTTTTTTTAAGACCACCGCTCCTAGCTTTATGACAGCCTCCCAAGTGAAAGAAACCGACAGCCTCCCAAGTGAAAGAAACCAGAAAAGTATAACTTTTTTTTTCAATATTAGTATTCCTACCCCCCTCCCCTTCAGACTAAAAATCAAAGTTGATATTTTTTTCAAAAACACCACCATCCTTAACTTAATGATAAACCCCAATGAAAAGAATTTGAAGAGTATAGTTTTTCCATAAAAGTGACCCCCCCCACATAAAAAAATTATACTGGATATTCCTTTCTAAAACACCACCCTGGATAATACAATGATAAACAATCATTTTTAAGTTTTATGTTAGAGGATTTAAGCAAAAGTTTCACCTTTATTTTAAAATACATTTATAAAAGTTTTAAAACAGTTAAAACTTTTTAAGCAAAAACTTTTTTGGGGTCAAGGAGTGGAAGAAGGTCTAACCTTCTTCAGGGTAGACCTGTAGATTGGTCATTTTGCATCAGGGGAGTAACTGAGAGGCTTGCGAACCATAATGGGAAGTTCTTAAGGACGCTATAAACCCAAGACCGTCCTTGCGTGGTGAAGAACCACATCCTGCTAGAGTTGGCCCTGCTTTAACAGAACATGGCGGATAAAGACTGGGAGGTCAATAAACATCACTGATGTAAGGCAGCAGTAGCACCAGTACAGGCATAGAGCCGAAGACGGTAGGAGTCAGTTGGGTCCATGACCAGAAATCACCAGCCTGAGCTGGAGACCAGCAGAAAGGCTGATGAACTGCGAGGGGCAGATAGGGCTCACGAACCGTAGTGAAGGCAACCTATCTAGGGACCCTGGCGCCTGATAAATTCTACGAATCTGTTGTCCCAGGGTAATGGGGCCTCTTAGGCTGGGCCTATCACTCGCCTAGGAGTAAAACTGATTCAAAGAAACATAGCAAATAGCCTCAGAATTTTACTGTCTAGAAGGAAACGACATATTAAGGAAGGAAATGACATTATAACACGTTATAAAGGTTTATTATATAACACGTTTGGGAACCTGGAACATGAGATCACTCGCTGGCAAGGAGGTTGAGGTCATCGAGGTAATAGTGACGAGTAGATTCGATATCCCGGGATTAAGTGAGGTAAAGAGGAAAGGAGTTGGTGAGTATAAAATGTACAAAGGACACACATTAATTCATTCTGGAGTACCACCAAGAAACCGAGCTGTGGAGAGAGTGGGCTTTATAATGAAGGATGAATTGAACAAGAAAGTTGTAGAATGGGAGGCAACAAGCCCTCACATAATCGTTGCCTATATAAATCTAAGAAGTGGAAACTGGGCCATAATACAAGTTTATGCCGCAACAAATGACGCTAACATCCTCGATAAAGAGTTATTTTACAGCGACCTTGACCGAACCGTCATAAAGGCAAGGAATGGCAATCAAAGCATTCATCAAGGGGGATCTTAATGCTAGAACAGGCAAGGATCACTTAAGAGCGCATGGAGTGATGGGACCGCAAATAAGAAATAAAGCGGGCAAAGACTTATTGAGTTCTGCATTGACAATGATCTGCTGCTGGGAAATACTTTCTTTCCACATAAGTCAGTCCATAAAATTATATTCTCGGCCACTGTGAGAAATGGTAACAGTATTATTGACTACTCCATCTACAACTGGGACATCAGAAGATATTTTACAGATATAAAGGTTAATTAGAGGTGCAGAAATTGGAAGAGACCAAATGCTATTAGTTGTAGATACGTGGGTGCTCAAAGAACGAAAGAAAAAGGCGAAAACTTATGAGAGAATTGAAGTAAAAACGCTACAGGACCCTCAGAAGCGAACTGAGTATGAAGAGGGGCTGAGGAATAGATTTCAGGAAATAAATGCGAATGCAAGCCTTGACAATTTACGGAGCCAAATAAAGAATAGTATTCAGCAACTAGCTATTTCAGTGTGTGGAGTGAATAAAGCCTGCATAAAAGGTAAGCGAACTTCGAGGTGGAGCGAAGAGTGCAGGTCAAAGAAAAGAAAATAGATTGGAAAGAATACTGGCAGAACAGAACTCCAGAGAAATGACAGACATATATACTGGCTTGAAATAAGACAAAAGAGGCAGTGAGAAAGGCAAAACAGAAGTCCTGGGAAGATTTTGGAAAGAAGTTGGATCAGGATCATCAGGAAAACATCAAACTCTTCAGGAAGAAAATTAAAGCACTAAGAGGGCCCAAAAGTAAAGCAGTGAGAAACGTGAGGAGTGGACAGGGAAAAATAGTCCCTGAAGAAAGAGGTGAGAAAGAATCCTGGAGGTTTGGAAACAGTATTTCATGAAGCAAATTAGCTATTATGAGTGTCCTACAACCAATCAGAATGGATATAGGAATGAGGAGGAATATGATGATGTCATTGAGGAAGAAGTCGAAAGAGCAATTTATAAAATAAAAACAGGCAAAGCGCCAGGACGGGATAATATAATAGCAGAATTCATGAAGTAATGAAGTATGGTGGCCCCGAGCTGGAATGAGTTCTACAAGTCCCTTTTCAGAAAGCCTGGGATGAGAAGAGGATACCAACGGATTGGGAATAATCCTGGTTATCTGGATCACAATAAAGGATGCCAAGTGGATTGCGCTAACTACCAACCTATATGCCTCTCACCGGTTATATACAAACTGTATACATCCATTCTGGAGAGTCGACTATGACCACTTGTGGAGCACCTAATTGGAGAAGAGCAGGCTGGGTTCAGACCAGGGCACCAAACCCAGGACCACATTTTCTCAATCAGAAACGTACTCCAGAAATCCTGGGACCGAGATAAGAGTATGTACCTGGCATTTCTTGACCTGAAATCTGCCTTCGACTCGGTTCCATGACATGAAATATGGGAAGCTCTCAGAGTGAAGAATATTCCAAAGAATTTGGTAGAAGCCATTAAATCCACATACAGTAGGACCCCTCATATCAGTCACCCACTGGACCGGAGCAAGGTCGGATATCCCGAGTAAATACTCATAACAACAACTACATGTACATAAGCGTATGTACACAAACTTAAAATTCACGCACACTGTTGCACAACAATATGCAATGCGTCACGAGCAAGTTAGGTTTAAAACTGCCGTGTTCTACAATGGGCATATACCGCTATTGACACTGTGATTTAAAGAATCGTACTTCCCAGAAGGGAGGAAAGGTGACGGATATCCCGAAGAGTCGGATATCGCGAGGTTGGATAAGAGAATTTCTACTGCACCAATAGCCATAAGGAATTGTCAGACTGAATGGGCTTAAGTTGAATTACTTCAACATCACAAATGGGGTCAAACAAGGAGATAGGAAGAATGCTTTACTATTCCTGTTGTTTATGGATGAAATAGCATCTTTTTGTAGGAGAAGAACAGACAGGACATTTCTGGGACGTAGGATTCTTAACCCAGTAGTAATACAATTTCTTCTATAAGCAGATGATGTCGTATTAATTACAGACTCAGTGGAAAAGTTGCAACAGGCGGTGATAGAATGGTATGAAGAACTCTGCACAAAAGGTATGCCCAAAAAAGTAAGATCCTACAAGTGGGAAGGCAGCAAGAAGATATCCACCACATATATTGCAATGGAGAGGAAACAGAAGTTGTGATAGACAGGTCTATGGAAGTAGATGTGGAAATACCAAACAGGGTTACAAGGCGAATGTAGTCTATTACCAGATATGTAACACTGTAGTGGGAAAAAGAGAATTAGGCAAGGATGTCAAGATCCACATATTCAAGACTATCTACCTTCCCATTCTCTTGTAAGGAGCTGAGAGTTGGGTTCTGACGGACCAACAGGAGAGCAGAATCACTGCTACTGAGATGAAGTACCTATGAAGAATTGCCGGAAAAACAAGGAGAGACCACGTCCGCAAAGAGAGGATTCGACATGAGCTTGAGGAGATCTCCTAGAAACCCACCAGCTAAAGTGGTACGGCCGTGTAATCAGGATGGACGACAACAGAGATCCTCTTGAAGCCATGGAATACTTCCCAGATGTTAGAAGACCTCGAGGGCCTCCTAGGATGTCATATCTAGATTATATCGATCGGCTTTGCAGAGCATGGGGGAAGGATCTCCGACAAGCCAGAAACCTAGTGAGAAACAGGGAGGAATGGAATTCCTGGCTAAAAGCTACCCTACGCTGAAAGGCACTAAAAGGGGAAGCAAAAGAATTATTTTTTGAACTTATTTGTAAAAATTTATAACAGTTTCAATCCTGAATTTAAATCATCACAGTTCAATGTCACAAACTTATTTTAAAACAATAGTAGATAATAACTCACCAATAGGTCCCAATTACAATTTTCCAACCACATTATAGCCTCTTCCACATTTTCCATGCCAGTCACTTCCTGAAACAGGAGAAAAATAAAACACGAAATATAAAAATTTGGTGGGTTTATGTTAGGAATCTATCTAGAATTCGTAAGAGGTACTTTTATGAAGATTATAAAAATGAAGAAAACTAATTCCCAACTGTTACCATTTTAATGTGCTTAGATAATTAACATTAAAATAAATAAAAAATCGGTGCAATGCGCGCAACACACCAATTTCACTTACCAACTTACTTAGCATAGACATTGACATGTTTTGATAAATATGTTAATGCCATTCCTCAAATTCACACATATTTCCTCATTCATTTACTTATTTTTGTTTGTATTGGCTCTTTAAACTACACTAAATTTTTTATTGTTAAACAAAGTTTTTACTAGTGATAATTCTACAATGCAAGCAGAATACTCCATCGCGTCTGATTTTATAATTCTTTATGTAGTTGTTGAAAAGTTCATTTAGTTACCATGAAAACAAACAAAATATGTAACCAACCAACAAACCATTAAATATGTATGTTTCAAAACTCGTTGACAACTCTTTCCCAAAAACACGTCTTTAATTATAAACAATGGTCTGCCATTAAAGGCGTACTGCACATCCACCACACCTCTTTCACAAAATGAATCTCCACCTCTTTCGATCGCAGTCGGTCTACACCAATTTACTTGACAGGTACGTTTTATTTCTTACTACATATATCTTTTGACCATCTCTTTTTTTATTTTCACTATTCCATTCGCTTCCTCGTAACATCTATTCCTTATCCCTCAACCATTTAATATTGTTATTCTTTAGTATATCATATGCATAGTTTTTTGATTTATAAAAATTTCCTAATTTTAACATCATCATGATCTCATTATCACATTTGGTTAGGTTAGGTTTTGTTGTTTACGGACACTCAACTTCGAAGGTCATTCCTGTCCTTTTGCTCAATGATTTATTTTTATATTATATTTTTATTATATTATATTTTATTATATTTATATTATATTTTTATATTATTATATATTTTTATATTATATATTTATATTATATTTTTATATTTTGTTGTAGAGATTAATTTTTTTTAGAAATTCGATGAGGGTATTTGCACTAGAAACATTATTTCCCAATAGCTTGTGGAGTTTTCTTTTAATTTTAAATTTTTGAAACTAGTCAGCGTAACGTGGGCAATCCTCTAAAATATTTTTGTATTTTTATAGGATTTTTATAGGAAACACATTTGTATCTCTTCCTTTTACTGAAAAATGTTCTTTTTATCCATATCTTTATTCAAAAACAAAACAAAATCATTTTATTATCTAAATCCAAAGTTTTATTCATATTATTTTGTTCTGTAATTATTAACTTATTTTCATGTGTGTGTATGTATGTATGTAGTATGTATATGTATGTATGTGTGTATATGTATGTATGTGTGTATATATATATATATATATATATGTGTCCTCTTCCCCACTTGAGCCCCCTCAGAACATTTTAATGATGATAAAACTTACCTGATATTAAAGAATACTTGATTCTCATTAAACATTACTATTTTTATCAAAATTGTTAGAGCCGTTTTTGAGAAAATAAAAAAAATGAGATAAAACGTATTCAAGTAAGTGCCCCCTTCGTTTGAACAATTTAGAAATTTGATGAAATTGCGGGCATATAGACGCCAAATACCCAATTTGAGATTCGGTTTATAGTTTTTGGGCTAGTCTGTTTATGCATACACACACAAACACAGACCATTTTGTAAGATTCAGATTATTTGTACTCAGGGAACCCAAAACGTGGATTTCCGTTGAAAATCAGACAAAAATTTTCATGATCGCCATAATGTCCCTTACTACATATTTCATATTGAGGTAAGCGAAAATAAAAAGAGATCCATTATATTAAGGAAATTAACTGAAAGAGGTAGGTTGGGCAGACTTTCCATACAGCAGCCATCTGACCTCTTCTTGAGTCCTTACTATACCTCCCTGATGCACTGTAATTTCGAGTTACTAACTGAATATAAATTTTTTTATTTACAATAGGATTCCGATTAACCGAGGTCCCGATTAACCGAGTTGCCAAATCTGAGAGGGGGGGGGGGTATGTGTATGTATATGAGTTCATTTAAACAAACTACAATAAAAGATTTCTTTTTAATAAAATAGTTTCATAATTTCTGTTATTATTATTGTTATTATTTATTATTATTTCTAAGTATTTATTAGGTTTTTAAGTATATATGTAGTTTTTATTTAAAAATAACCTTCGTTTTCAGTTGGTATTGGTATGGTTCCGATTAACCGAGGTAAGCTTGGTTCCCACCGACTCGGTTAATCGGAACCCTACTGTACATTCATCTTATTTTTCTTTTCTTATGTTCTTATTCAAATAATTTTGTTTCTAATCCTTGTAAAAAATTCATAAGTATTAATCTCCTTTCAACGCGAAATTCATTCATCATTAAAATTTACATCCTTTTGATATGTTGTTATACATATATTTAGTATTGTTACATTTTCTCTTACTAGTAGTTAATTTTTAGTCTCTTATTAAGCCCTGATGGATAGCTGAAATTTGGGTCGAAATTTTGGCACGATAATATGGAATTCCCACCAATAAAATGTTGTTTTTGCTGACTGCACCTCTAATCATTTCCATAAAAACTATAATTTTGATGCTCGATATTATACATTGTGTTTAATAATGGATATAATAAATTTTATTTTATTTGATTTTGGTGTTTTCAACTATGCTAACAGAATGTGCAGATAAGGTAATATACAATATTCAGAGTTTTAAAGTTAACTAATATTTTAGTTTCTTCTCGTACGCTTTTATAATTAAAATACTTTAAGCAAATAAAGCGCTATACGTTTTAATAAATATGATGTGATGACATGTGTGTATATATAAGATCTATATAATAACTCTATATATATAACAGGATATCAAGAAGGGGACCAAATTGGTCTCAACAATACATTTTTTTATTTATAAGACGTTTCGGCTCTTTTGAGCCATCTTCAGTTCTAAAAACATTTAACAATAAATACAATTAATAAATCAAAAATATTTGTGAATACAATCATTTAGGATCTGTATTTAATATATACAGACCAGCAAAACAGGCAGACAAATCATTTGAAGTCACACAGGGCAGATACAACTCTCAACCAATGTTCCCCAACCCCAAGACACCCAAAACACTCAGGGTGAGCAAAGTCCAATTCATTATAGTACACCCACCAGCAAAGGCATATTATTTAGAAGAGCCAAAACTACATTATGTACATCAGCTGTATACTTCCAATTAAAATTAATGACCCATGCAATCCATTGTGACCTGACTGTAGATTTGTATCTATTTATTATCTAGCACATATGTAAAGGGGCTGTCGGAGACAATTAGTAGGTCATTCAAAGATTATGATGTGGATGACATTAGCCTGGCCTTCAAACCAACAAACAAAATACAAAACTTGTACACCAATCTGAAAGATAAAATAGATACAAATCTACAGTCAGGTCTGGTTTACTTATATTGGTGAAACAAGGCAATATTTAAAGGATAGGCTTTATCAGCATAAAAATGATTGTAAAAAAAGTAAAGAGAACAGGAAAAAGTCAGCACTAGTTCAGCACCACCATATAAGCAAGCATGAATTTTACTTTGAGGGGGCCCACATTTTACATAAAGAAAGTAATAACAAAAAGAGGAAGTTATTAGAAGCAATGTATATTGCAGAAAATATTGACAAGTCTGTCAATTTTAAAACAGACACTAAAGGTCTCAATATACAATATGGGGAAATATTAAGAAAAATTAATACTTAAGTTTATATGGATTGCATGGGTCATTAATTTTAATTGGAAGTATACAGCTGATGTACATGATGTAGTTTTGGCTCTTCTAAATAATATGCCTTTGCTGGAGGGTGTACTATAATGAATTGGACTTTGCTCACCCTGAGTGTTTTGGGTGTCTTGGGGTTGGGGAATATTGGTTGAGAGTTGTATCTGCCCTGTGTGACTTCAAATGATTTGTCTGCCTGTTTTGCTGGTCTGTATATATTAAATACAGATCCTAAATGATTGTATTCACAAATATTTTTGATTTATTAATTGTATTGTTAAATGTTTTTAGAACTGAAGATGGCTCAAAAGAGCCGAAACGTCTTATAAATAAAAAAATGTATTGTTGAGACTAATTTGGTCCCCTTCTTGATATCCTGTTAAACAATATAGTCTCAAGAACTGAATATCTTATAAGTCTATATATATATTCCAACTCTAAAAAAAAATTAGTTTCGTCCTAACAAGTCTCATATATATGTTCGTAATAATTAAATTACATATAAAAAGCCAAATTTTCCTATAATGCAAAAGTATATATTAATTATAAAGGAAGATCATGATATTTCTTATACATGGATTAGTGAATGACAATCTTCCAATAATATCTTTTATTTAAACATTACATATTTAAAAATGGTCTAACGCCAACGTTTCAGACGATTCTTGTCCATCTTCAGGGCAATATTCTCTTATTACATACTTTCTTCTCCTATATCCTAGCTAAATGTTCGCCTATTCAGAGCTCTGATATGAATGATTATATATCATATATTTGAAAATTCACAAAAAAGATAATTTACTTGTCAGAGAAAAATATCAGTAAAACTTCAAACGAATTTAAATCAAACCTAATTTTAAAAACAATATTACTAAATTGCTAGAAGTGTCAATGTGACCCCTTGTAACCTTAAAAAGCATTCATCATTGCAACCAGAATGTTAGTTAATTAGTTAGTTTTAAAAGAATCAAGGAATCTATGACCATAAGTGAAACAGAATTTTGTGGAACTTCAACTTAACTCTACTGTTACTATTAAAGTAAACTGCCATACCTTAATTAATTTTTCAACTCTTACACGATAGCCTACAAACAAAATTACAATCTATACCTATCCAATTTTCATTATCATATAAAACCAGAAAGAAGAATATTGATACTTGAACTTTTTTTTTATAATTTTAGGTTACCAATGCAGAAAAAACATTCTTCCTAGTGACATAGTTGACCTTTTACATTTCGTGTGGGACCATGAACAATCTAAACCCAATTTATAAAATAGGCTAAGAGTACATAACCAGTGACCATCAAACAGGCCACAGATTTTACATTAGTATACAATAGAATTAATCAGTAATTAATCATGAGCAACAACATATTTAATTGATAAGGCCTGCATGGATGATTGATTCAAACTATAATATAGTTAGATGAAAACACAGATCCAAAGAAATACACAAAAGATATTGTTTAAATTTGAAAAATCATATATACAACATTCTATGAGCATAATAAACTAACTAATCAAATTATAGAGCTAAATATTAAAATTTTTATCATAGCTTTAGATAATGACTATGACAACCTCAAACTCCTTACTTACAAGCAAAATGGCACGAAAAAGGATATACATTAACATAAGAAAAGCTAATCAAGCATATTTACAGTGATAAATGCATATAATGGTTGTAGACGAATATATACCTGGAAGTTTGCTAAAATTTCTTCCCTATTGCTTCCATTCATTTTAACGTCAAGATCTGTAGTAAATAATACAACTGATTATATGTTAGAACTAATTTGAATCCAAAATCAACAGAAGCTACATGAGTTTACTAATTCAGTTTGAGAACCATGGTCAGACCTAACCAATTGTGGCAACTGCTTCTCACAAAAATAAAATTCAAGTTGAAATATTTGTGATTCTTAATTTAAACCAATAAAATAAAATTAATAAACATTTTAGAGCCATTATAATATTTATATTATAATTTAAAATATGAAAATTGAAGTTAATCATAATTAATTAGTCAATTTAACAGGAGGGGGGGGGATTACAAAGCATTGAGAAATAATTAGTACTATGCTTAAAAAAATTGAGAATATTAAATTACAAAACTGAGACAAGATTATCAAAATAGAGTTTTTGTGTGAATAGAAGGGTCGAAGTCAGCAGTAGAGATGGGACAGTTCCATCGCCTGGTCATTTCACATTTGATACCCTTTATTAGTTATTTTCCAGCTGCGGCCTACTTCAGGGTATTACCCCACCTTCCCCTGGTTAGCATTGTGACAAAGGCACACCCGGTCATTACCCCATGTTATCTAGATAACCACTGCACCCGAAAATCCATCTTAGCCCATTAACAGATTCTAAGATTCTGAGACTCATTTCCTTGAAGTACGCGTCATTTTTCTGCATGGTGGTCTATCTGGCCAGCTTAAAGAAGAGACTTAAAATATTAATGAATCGTTTTATAGGATTTATCCTTTGTCTCCAAAAACACTTTCACGTTTCCCAATGTAATTCCGAGCCAAGTTTTCTTAGCATGAATATGAGTTATTTTCTATAAAAATATTTATAGTAATATCTTAAACAATTGTTAGTCTGATAAAAGGTACTGAATCAAAATTCTTAAAATTAAGAATTACCTATAGTATTAAACTCTAGTAGATACAGAAAATTATTTTTATTATTATTATTTTTTTTTTTGCACAAAAATAACTGTTAGTTTAAAATTAAAATTTTAAAGAAAGAATCATATACTAATTTACTAACCTAAGGGAATGTATTTAGAGTTCAAAAACAGAATTGTATTTACAAATTAATTTGTATAATATTCTGAAATAAAACTCTTTGGAAGGTCAATTCACTTTTGAAAAAAAAAAAAAATGAATTTACATTGTAAGCAAGTATCTTGAGGCATATACATTGAAAAATAGAAGGCTTGGGCGTCTACGGGGGGGGGGGGGAGCGAAGGCGCCCCTCCCTTAAAAATATGAGAAACAAAAACTGTGAATTAAATAAATTCGTATTCATTTTACATTGTATTTATTAAGTATTATACAAATGAATATTTTAATTTTTATATATCAATACGATTTATTTGAAGCCTTACATAGTCAGAATACCTCGACCATCTCCTCCGATTTTATCAGCCTGAAGCATGAAACTATAGATAACTTCCCCAAACATAATGTAAAATTATTATTGGAGGCCTGAACTCCCAAGTAGGCAGGGAGTCCGTTTTCCGCTTTACTATCGTAAAACAGCATCATCACACAAATGTTAATGGATCGAGATTAGTTGGTTTCAAAGCAGCTAAGGACCTTGAGGTAGCTAATGTTTCACCTATGACTTACCATGTTTCGCCTCAAGAGAATGCATCTTGTGACATGGCGATCCAATGATGGGTTCACCGTAAACCAGATAGACCAAGTACTAATAAGCAGAAGGTATAGCTCTAATATGCAAAACGTTCTTATTCGCGGGCGCAAACGACTATAGGGTGCGCTAGTAGTTTTGCAAAATGTCGGAAGGAACGGGGATAGACATAGTTGATGTGATAGAGATAATTGGTAATTTTAAAAGACCATTAATTGAAAGGAAGGCTATCCTTGATGCAAACCACATAATTACATGTGGAATAATATCTAGAAGTAAAAAAACAGTTATTTTACAAGCCTAGTGCCTTCAAACAAGCGATCTTAAAGGACAGCCCCATCAAATAAAAGTGGAAATCAAATTTATTAATAATATTAAGCAATTTTGTTGTAATTGTAAGTGTAAAGCTGGTAGTTCTGCTAAATTCAAACACATGATTGTAACTTTACTCTACGTTTTTCGGTTAGTAATAGCATTAATTACCTATTAATACAATCATTGTTATGACAGCTGTCATTCTCATGACAGCTTAGTATCTTTGAAATATTATTTATTTATTTGTCAAAACTTTCAGGCATCGCATTGAACACTAGGGACAATTAAGCACAACAGATGTAAGACAAAAATAAGGGAAAATTAAAAAAGAAAAAAAAATCTAAGACACTATGGTCACAATGTTATTTGGATAAAACTAGCATTTTGGAATAATAAAATGTCAAATACTAAAATTCACTTGGATAAATATAGTCACTTTCTTTAAAATGAAGACTACATATCGTCATATTTATCGAAACAGGCTTATCTATTCTTAATTTTACAATCCACTCTTTGAGAAGGTTTTTATTTTTTGGAAATAAATGGAATGACACGTCTTTTGATTTTCTAATTGAATACTGAGGGACCGAGCAATACCTATTAGAAAATTTTAAATAATATCTTGCTCAATCGGGTTTTAATTATGAAAAAATGAATTAAAAATGCCAAAAAACCCCTATGAATCCCAGGTACTGGCCCAGCTTCTATCCCCGTTTCTCTAGTTCCAGGAAAGAAGCAGCACCGTCGCTTGCGCCCGCGAATATGCCGAGGAGCCCACATCGACTAGGATCACTATCTGATCCGCTCTTATATATGCGGGAATATCATTGTTGAACAGACAGAAAGTAAAGAAAGTCATCAAGTATGGAACGGAGAAATTAAAAGATCCTCCCAGCAATTTTCTCAGTCCATCGAAGAGAACCTACGAAGCGCTGATCCAAATGAAACAATTAGTAAAATATGGGATTCATTTAGAGAAATAATATATGGAGTGGCGTAAGAGATCATCGAAGAAAAAGCTACTGATAAAAGTTCTGGAAACATAGAGGAGATGTATTGTCTAAATATATCTATGATCTGATTTTAGACCTCTGGACAGAGAAGAGCATTTCCTATGAATGTTACAGAACGATTGTTCTCCAATCTCTAAAGAAGGGGAAAAAGATATTTTTCAATTTTCTCTTCTGTAAATTCCTCCCGTTTGTTGAAAGAGCGATAGGTCAATATAAATACAGGCTTCATTAAAGCAAGCAAAGTTACAACAAAACAATTTTTTTCCGTGAGAACGATGATGGAGCGGCTGAGTGTAATATAGAAACTCACCACCTCTTTGTGGATTTCCGTGCTGCCTATGACAGCATGATTCAAGAGAAATGATGGTATGATCGCTCTAGGCATTCCTCCAAAGCTAGTCCGTCTTGTCATAATGACAATGAAAGTCACTCAGTGTACAGTTAGTGTCCGGAGATACATCTGAGTTTTTCCATAGCCACGGGAATTTTAGGCATGCCTCTTGTTTAATATTGCATTGGAATATGCAATAATCGAAGAAGGAAGAAAGTCTTTATACAGTTTTCATTGACTTCAAGCAGACCTTCGATAATGTCAACCATTATCTTCATTGGGTCAAGTTGCACAGACTTAGACTAATTTCAAAACTTATAAGATTGATATCCAATATCTACAAATAGGCAACTGTGAAAATCCGCAGGAAGATTCAACCAAAAGGATAAGAATAATCAGGGGATTCCTCCAAGGCGATCCACTGCTTTTTGCTCTCTTCATCTCAGATATAGAGGATTATATGCGCGCTAGTGGTTGTTTTGGAGTGGCTGTAAATGAAGTCATAGATATAATCCTTCTGGCTTATGCAGACGACCTTGTACGTTTCGCAGATACACAAAGTGATCTGCAGAGGAAGCTGAAATCCCTTCACGAATATTGCAGTAAAAATTATCTAGAAGTAAACTAAGGTGGTAACTTTTCAAAAAAAAACATAAACACCAACACTTTTATTAAATTGAGAAACGGCTGGAATAACTTATGTTTTGTTTACCTTGCATTGAACTTTCAAGCACTAGGAATTTGTCTCAAACCGTGAAGAGGCAAGTCTTGAAGGCGATAAATGCAATAGGCGTTGTAAGGAAAACATTAATGCAATCAACTTTTGATTCCTGGACTACTAAGCTCACAATTTTCACTCAATAGTCGGTGCTACTTTCTTTACTGCTCTGAGTAAAGAAGAGTAGCTCAGAGAGGCCTAAACAATATTGATAGCGCTCAAACAGTCTCATTATTATTATTATAAATCTAGTTTATTACTACCTAGGTCAACTCCCCATAGTTTTACGAGGATGTAAAGCTCAAATTATGATTTTTTTTTTTCACAAATCCTCTACAGAACTCAGAAGGTATCCAACCAACTGCTTTCAACATTCATCTGGACTCCCTCTCATCAAACCATCAATATTTAAATTGGACTTCTCAGCTGAGAGCACTCTTTAGCTCCTTAGGAAGGCAGGATGTATTTGAGACCAGGATATATCTCACAAACGAAGGATTAATTATTTGAACATTGATAGTTAATATTGTACTATTCTGCTGGCAACACTGATACAGATAGGATGGTTGGCGGGTAACAGTGTAGCCGCTCTGTCTCGCTTGTCACCCTCCATTGTATGCATGTTTCCCCAATAAACTGTGTTTCTTGGTTTGCTTTAATAAGTTAACCGACCTATTATTACAGGTTACGTGCCCAGTATAATTACAGTTGTGTTAACGTCGCGTACTCGTGTATGTTTACATGACCGAAGCAATGGCCAAAGTAACCTCTGCAATCCTTATTCTCGTCGGATCTAACTTCAACAATTGGGAATTCCGAATACATACAATATTGGAAAAAGAACAAATAAAAGAGGTGCTGATGAACGAAATACCAGACGACGAAGGTAAAAAGAAAAAAAAATTTGTTGCAAGATGCTAAGGCAAAGGCTATCATAATAGAATGACTTTCAGATAAACATCTCGATTTGGTTAAGGATTGCACTACAGCGAAGACGATGGTTAAAGCCCTGAAAGATGTTTTTGTGAGAACAACAGCTTTTTCTTAATTAACTTTATGGCGTAAATTACTTAACCTTAAATATTCACTGATTAACAGCATGGAAGATCATTTTTTGAAGTTTGACACCATTATAAGAGAGTTAATAGATATGGGTACACAGTTTGATGAAACTGACAAAGTTTGTCATTTATTTTTAACATTACCAGAAGAATTTGGTATAACAGTGACAGCATTGGAGTCAATTAAAGATGTGAAAATGGATTTTGTCAAGGCAAGACTTTTAGACGAGGAGTTAAAAATGAAAGGAAATCAACAATCATTGCAAGATGAAACTTCTTTCAAAGCCAACCATGACCGGGGATGTTACCAGTGTGGCGACAAGTCTCATTTAAAATCTAACTGTCTTAAACTCGCAGGTATAAGAAGCAGAGGAGGGAGATCTTACAGAGGTCAGTCTAATAGAAGCAATTTCAGAGGTAAATCCAATTATAATTCCCATCGTAAAGCCTATTCAGCTAAAAATGATTTTTCATTAGTTGCACTCAATTGCCGAGAAGAAATATTTTGTGCTACCAAACATTTCTTAATAGATTCGGGAACTAGCAACCATTTATTAAAGGAGGACCTTATCACATTTATGCATGAAATTAAGGAACTTAACAAAGAAGTGACGATTCACATTGCTAACGGTGGCAAAATGGTATGTAAACAAAAGGCTTGCTTACGGGTAGCATGTCAAGGTTATAATTTAAACATAGAAGGTTTAATAGTACCTGGTTTGAAGCATAATTTGCTCTCAATCGGTAAAATGACAGGTAAAGGTGTCAAAGTCATTATTAATTCATAGAAAATGATTTTATGTTTGAAAAATATTAAATTATATTGTGATTTTACACATGGTTTGTATATCTTAAAATTTGACGCAACCAAAATTAATGAAAAAGCGTTTTAGTCCAGTACTACAGGACCAAATTCTATAAAACGAAATACTGCAGATAAAAATCTATGGCATCAAAGGCTTGGGCATTTGAACAGAGGTGGCTTAAAAGCATTACACCTTCCTTTTAATAATCATGTTTGTCCTAGCTGTATCGAAGCAAAGGCTCCGAGTCAACCATTCTATCGTCAGGAAAGGAAATCTTGTCATGTAGGAGATCTTATGCATTCAGATATTTGTGGACCCATCACCCCACCTACTTCTGATGGTCATAAATATATGCAGGTATTTTTGGATGATTGTTCTCATTTTGTGGTAGTAAAACTTTTAGTGCCGATAATTCTGATAATAGTGTCGGTACGAAAGGTAGACATTTATACAAATACATTAATAAATTAGAAAACAGACAAAAGCCATCTACGATCAACAGTAGACTTACACAGTTACTGACCGGTCTCGGACTAACAACAAGTTACATACTTACATCGATTTAATATAAAAGAAGACAAAAATGCTTGTGCGACGGACAGACAGAACAAAATTATGACTAGAGACAGGATTCTCGTGCAATTTCACTTTTTTTTCGGTTGCTTGAAATCGATCGGGGTTATTTACACGAATTAAGGCATCCGGATTAACATATACATATATAGTTTTATTTTGCACTAAATTGCACATTTTGGGGGTTATTGCACAAATTTGCACATTTTAGGTTTTCAGTGTACGAAAGTGCACTTTTTGATATTTCATTAAAAATATTGAGTTTTTTTTTAATTTTTATTATAGAGAATAGATATGATTTATTCTAAAATCACCAACAATAATTTTCTAAGAAAGAAAAAAAATGACTCATGATTTCCAAATATTTCTTCGAACTCGTTAAGGAAATGGTATAATGTCGAACGACGTTCCGTTGTATTAACTTTCTTAGAAGTTCAAATTTGATTTGACTCAACCTTCCAAAAACAACAAACCTTCCTTGACAAAACCTTTATTTTCTTTATCTTCTACCTTTTTATTTTCATTTCATTCTGAAGTTGAGTTTAGTTCGGTAAACAAGTACAATAGTGAAAATGCCTAAAGTGACAGCCAGCCAATCTTTGGCAAAATCAAAATTTGGATAAAACTATACCCAGAGTTGAAATCTGACGGGAAAAAAATTTTTGTTTTTCTTGCAAATCTCAAGTGTGGATGCTCATTGCATGGTGCAGGATGCTCATTGCAGCTCAAGGAAGTACATTCTATCTTTTCATAAGTAGCACACGATAGCATTTGACTATTCCCAATATCTTTTTATTTTTATAAGTGGGCACACACAGTTAACTGCAACACAAAAATCTAAGCAAGCTCCAATTCAACAGTTACTCACACAAAGCTGCTCGTCGTTAGACAATAAAAAAACATTTTTTACCGATTTATGTTACGCCATGGTCGCTCCCAATATTCCATTCAATAAACTGCAGTCCAAGCCCTTTAAGTCTTTTTTGCAAAAATACACAAAACAAAGCATTCCTGATCTCAAAAACTGTTGTGAACATTCAGTTGAAGAAGTACGAAAACTAATTGAAAACAATTATATATACATCATGGCAGATGAAACAACAGACCCACGGGGACTTTACATTTTCAGTTTAATTGTTGGAATCCTGCACCCGGAGATTGAACCCAAACCATACCTCATTTCATGCAAGCAGCTTCCAAAAACGAACTACGAGACTGCCTCTCGATTTGTGAACGACAGTTTAGCAATTTTTTTTCTGTCAAACATCCTACCAAGATAAAATTCTTTTATTTGTTAGGGATGCCGCTCCGTATATGGTAAAATCTGGAGAAGCTTTAAAAGTCTTTTATTCAAATATGGTGCATGGAACTTGTGTAGCGCGTGGTTTAAACCGTGTAGCTGAAAAAGTGAGGGATATTTTCCCAAATGTCAACCAACTTGTTAATCATGGGAAAAAATATTTTTAAAAGCTTCTCACCGTGACAGCTTATAGAAATAGTATGGGCTGCCCCCTTCCCCCAGAACCTGTGATAACTAGATGGGGGACATGGATTGAAGCAGCCCTATTTTATTCAGATCATTTTAATAATTTTAAAGAGTTTGTTTCTACTCTTGAAGATGACGCCGTATATGTGCAAAAAGTAAAATCTGTTTTAAATTTAACATCTGTTGCATCAGATCTAGCATTTATAAGATCCCATTTATCGGTTCTACCTTCGCAAATAAAAAAGCTTGAAGAGCAAAACTTAACGTTGACATCACAGTTTAATATCAGTCTGGTTCAGGCCGGTGAGTGTTACAGAACGGCTCCACGTCTGTTCTACCTGTGAATAGGTTTATGTTGTCCGATTACTGTAAAATTTTGTATACTGCTGTGTCTTGAAGTCTTCGTTCGATTTGCCGAGTTTAGTGAAAATCAAACAGGAATCTTTGCTAGGAGTTAATTAAAACAAATTGGGCTGGCTGGCGTGAAGAGGCTGCCTTATCTCGCTGCAGCCTAGGACCTGCAGCCCCCACCACCTGCCCGGCACAGTGGACAGCTTATCAGGACCGACGTACTTCCGTGGATAATTATCACCGGACGAGCCAGACGTCATACTAGTTCTCCCATTGTCTACCAGAATGATGCTGCGCCGGAAATTAGTCCCTTAAGACTCGGATAGACTGATCAACTGCAGCGGCAGTTTTTTTTTTTTTTTTTTTTTTTTTTTTTTTTTTTTTTTTTTTTTTTTTTTTTTTTTTTTTTTTTTTTTTTTTTTTTGGTTCTTCCTCTTCTTCTCGAAGGTATGTAAGGGCACGCATACAGTGATAAATGTCTATAGATGGTATTGCGGGTTATATAGTCCTTGCACTGTATTATGGTGTTGATTTTCTATCTTTATAATTAATTAATTAATTTATTTTTAATTAATAACAATTTTAATAATGCTGACGGTTTTAATTATATTTAATTTATTATAAAACTCTCAACCTCGTTTGTATATTACTTTTTTTAGCAATATTATCTAGCTTTCAATTGTTGGTGTGCATATATCTCACTGTTATTGCTTTTTTCCTCTAAATTAAATATGTATATATGTGTACATATATTTTAGCCTTTTATATAGTTTTAATTCTTAGTCATTTATATACCTATATTTAAAATTTTATGTTTCGGGTTTTTTTTATTTATTTATTTTTTTATATCTTTTAGACTGTTAGATATTTCTCATTATAGTTATACCAACTGATTTATACGGTTTAAATTTCTAATCTCTAATTTTATTCAGATTTTGTTCTTTCTTTTTGTCTGATTTTTTTTTTTTTTTTTTTTTCTTTTTTTTTTTTTTTTTTTTTCTTTCCCCCTTTAAATTAATATTTTTTCAAATACTTTTTTATTTTTTAATTTTTAGCATATATATATATATATATATATATATATATATATATATATATATATATATATATATATGTATATATATATATATATATATATATATATACATTTTTTTTTCTTATTTTAAGCCTTTTATGTATTTTTCATATTTCATAGTTTTACTAACTGATTTAAAAAGTTTAACCTTTGATTTTATTTATGGTTTTTAATATTTTTTTTTCTCTTGTTTCTTTATTAATATATATTATTGTTATCCTATAAACATGAATTATTATATTGCATATATTTTATTTTTGTTGTTTTCTGTTAAATTATTACATACATTTTTAGCTATTTATCTGTTTTAATATATTTTAAAGATTATTTATTCATATATATATTATTTTAAACTATATTTTATTCATTAAGGTTAGTACAGAATTAGTTTTCAGTATCTATTGTTAAAGTAAAGAGATACGGATTATAATGAAGGTAATTCTGGGAAAGTTGAAATAGGACAGCGAGTATGGGTTCTGAGGTCGGCGGGGCCCGTACAGGAAGCAGAAGTTGTCTCCTTTATGTCCGTGGCATAAGTCCGGAGGAGGCGAAAAAATGTTTGCGAAGGTAGAATGGCAAGAAAATGAGAATGGCCCAGTATTAGGCAAAACTGTGCCCATTGAAGGCGTTTTGCCAAAGAGGCCCAAACACCCGCTAAGGACCAGTTAACTAATAAAGATACACAGCCAGACAGATCTCGCATCAGATTCAAATGAAAGAGTCTGTCCTGTCTGTGGTCTGTCCTTTAAGGGCGACAGAGGCCTCAGAACCCATATAGCCAAGAAGCATCCCAGGGAGGCAAACGGCGCAAAACAAAGGGGTATACTAAGCAACAATATAAAAGAAAATATTGGAGAGGATGAGGCTGAGGATGTTAAAAATGAAATAAACAGATGGTCGGCTATCTTTGAAAACTTTACGAAGGGCAACATATTCAAGGCTGAGGATTTCGATGAAGCAGTGGGCAGTTTCTTAAATTTTCTGAAAAATATAAATGCCAAACTGCCTGGCCCACAACACCCTGCTATAAAATTCTACAAAATTAGGGAAAAAAATAAAACCGATATGGCTAGCAAGGGTGCTGGAAAAACATCAAATCCTCAGCGAGCCAACAAGAAAGATAGGAGCCGTCGGCAAGAACAGTACCAGTTCGAAGTAGGCCAATACAACTTGTTGACGCATCTGATACAAAAAATATTAGAAGATCTATTTATTTATTTTTGTGTATCTTCCCCTTTTTTAATATTTTCAAATTAGTGAAAAGTATGTAAAAAATGTTTTATTTTATTTTTAATATTTACGCGCGGACCGCTTTATGCGCGGCCGCCGGCAATAAACAAAGGGAGCCGTACCTTGTACTATCGTATAGGGTACGAGTGGCCCTGGGTCAGTAGTAGCCTGATGCGACAACAAGCAACACCAGGGCATTTCTCCAGGACCTTTCCTTTCTTTAGCACGACTACGTTCCATGAACAAGGGCCCACGGCCACCAGTCGTTAAATGGAACTACGTCCTACGGCCCAGCCGCCTAACAGGTGAAAATTCAGCGCGCAGAGAAGCGAATAAACGGGGTACCAGGTACCATCCGTCCACTTCAATGTTCCTCAAAACTGTAAGTGAACATTTTCAGTTAACTCTTAAGTGGTTGCACATGTGCCTAATATTCAACTTCATAGTGCAATACGACAGTTGGAGTAGCCCATACTCATTATTAGTTCTAACTTATGTCAGCTTCAGTGGCTAGACCGTTAAGTGCTAGCTTCTTAGTAAAACTTTTAAGGTGCCTTTACACCTCACGAACTTTACCTTCGAACACCACCCTCGAACAACCTTCGAACAGCCTTCACGTCGACTGTTCGGGTGTTAAAGGTACTTCATCTGTTCGCCTGGGTTCGGGGGTAGCGCCAGTGTCGCTTTTGATTTGGGTTTTTCCTAAGTGACAGGAGTTGTTTGTGATACTAGTGTAATTTCTGAAACGTTGTAAATCGTCTCCTATTTTTTTATTTTTCAGATAATATAAAATATATTAATAATGGAGATTTTTTCTTTATCATAAGCTAGCTTTGGGTGCGTCAGCCATATTGGTTCGCTTAAAGTCACGTGAAGTATAAATGGCTGTTCGCTTCACGTCGGTACGGCAAGGTTCGAAGGAGAACTTGTTCGAAGGTGATGTTCGTGAGGTGTAAAGGCACCTTTAGAGTTCAATACTCATCTTACAGTGGAAACTTTTTTTTTTTTTCTTCTTTCTCATGAAACACTCAGTGTATATAAATATTTTTTTTTGGGAAGAATTATTTTGGTTTATTATTTATTTTATAAATAGAATATAAATTATGTTAAGCTATTGCGAAATTAATTTAGTAATTGATGTATATATGTATAAATATTTTTTTACTTTCACTTACCTATATATGAAATATATAGTAAGTGGAAGTATTGCGATCGTGAAAATTTTCGACTTCCGGTTTTCAACGGAAATACACGTTTTGGGGTCCCCTGGGTCAAAATAACCAAGTCCCGCGAAATGGTCTGTGTGTGTGTGTGTCTGTGTGTCTGTGTGTCTGTGTGTCTGTGTGTCTGTGTGTGTGTGTGTGAACAGACTAGCTCAAAAACTATAAACTGTGCGAACCTGAAATTGAGTATTTAGAGTATGTATAAGCCCGCGATGTGACAGCAAAAATTTCATCAAATTTGCTCAAAGGGAGGGGGTACTTTATTTAATAACTTTTTAAGTTTTTTTCGATTTTCTCAAAAACGGCTCTAACGATTTTGATTAAACTGAGTATTATATCTATTTATATGCCTGAAATATGACTGTAAAAATTTCATCAAAATTGATCAACCGGAGGGGGGACTTTACTTAATAAATTTTGTATCATTTTCACATGTTCTTTTTATTTACTCAAAAACGGTTTTAACGATTTTGATCAAACTTGGTATTTGATGTATTTATATGCCAAAGATGTGATAACCAACATTTCATCACAATTGATCAACCGGAGGGGGGACTTTACTTAATAAATTTTTATCATTTTCACGTGTTTTTTTTTATTTACTCAAAAAAGGTTTTAACGATTTTGATCAAACTTGGTATTTGATGTATTTACATGCCCGAGATAAGAATGTAAAAATTTCATCAAAATTGATCAACCGGAGGGGGGACTTTACTTAATAAATTTTGTATCATTTTCACATGTTCTTTTTATTTACTCAAAAACGGTTTTAACGATTTTGATCAAACTTGGTATTTGATGTATTTATATGCCAAAGATGTGATAACCAACATTTCATCACAATTGATCAACCGGAGGGGGGACTTTACTTAATAAATTTTTATCATTTTCACGTGTTTTTTTTTATTTACTCAAAAAAGGTTTTAACGATTTTGATCAAACTTGGTATTTGATGTATTTACATGCCCGAGATAAGAATGTAAAAATTTCATCAAAATTGATCAACCGGAGGGGGGACTTTACTTAATAAATTTTGTATCATTTTCACATGTTCTTTTTATTTACTCAAAAACGGTTTTAACGATTTTGATCAAACTTGGTATTTGATGTATTTATATGCCAAAGATGTGATAACCAACATTTCATCACAATTGATCAACCGGAGGGGGGACTTTACTTAATAAATTTTTATCATTTTCACGTGTTTTTTTTATTTACTCAAAAACGGTTTTAACGATTTTGATCAAACTTGGTATTTGATGTATTTACATGCCCGAGATAAGACTGTAAAAATTTCATCAAAATTGGTCAACCGGAGGGGGGACTTTACTTAATAAATTTTTATCATTTTCACGTGTTTTTTTTTATTTACTCAAAAAAGGTTTTAACGATTTTGATCAAACTTGGTATTTGATGTATTTACATGCCCGAGATAAGAATGTAAAAATTTCATCAAAATTGATCAACCGGAGGGGGGACTTTACTTAATAAATTTTGTATCATTTTCACATGTTCTTTTTATTTACTCAAAAACGGTTTTAACGATTTTGATCAAACTTGGTATTTGATGTATTTATATGCCAAAGATGTGATAACCAACATTTCATCACAATTGATCAACCGGAGGGGGGACTTTACTTAATAAATTTTTATTATTTTCACGTGTTTTTTTTATTTACTCAAAAACGGTTTTAACGATTTTGATCAAACTTGGTATTTGATGTATTTACATGCCCGAGATAAGACTGTAAAAATTTCATCAAAATTGGTCAACCGGAGGGGGGACTTTACTTAATAAATTTTGTATCATTTTCACATGTTCTTTTTATTTACTCAAAAACGGTTTTAACGATTTTGATCAAACTTGGTATTTGATGTATTTATATGCCAAAGATGTGATAACCAACATTTCATTACAATTGATCAACCGGAGGGGGGACTTTACTTAATAAATTTTTATCATTTTCACGTGTTTTTTTTATTTACTCAAAAACGGTTTTAACGATTTTGATCAAACTTGGTATTTGATGTATTTACATGCCCGAGATAAGACTGTAAAAATTTCATCAAAATTGATCTACGGGAGGGGGGACTTTACTTAATAAATTTTGTATTATTTTCAGGGGTTTTTTTTATTTACTCAAAAACGGCTTTAACGATTAACAAAAATAGGATATGAATGTAGAAAAATGTGTGACTTTGGGAAATGATATTTAGCAAAACACGTCAATTTCTAATCTAAGTAAGTTGGTAAGTGAAAGTTGTGTGTTGCGCGCACGCACCAGATTTTTTTCTCTTTCTATTCTATTCTCTTGCACTATTCTATTCAAGTAAAATTTTATTTATCACTTTATCTAGTGCATAACATAATATTTTATATTTTACTTGATATTTTGTTAGCTGTTCTATAGTATATATATCATTTCTATAAATATTTTTATTTTTAATAACCTATTTCTTTACTTGCATTTAAGAATTTCATGCCTTTAATTTTTATTTAAATGTTAATATGCCTTGGTCATTTTTATTTATAATAAATAAGGTCATTATTTTGTTTAAACAATTTTCCTGTTTATTCTTAATACCCAGCTGCACGTCAATCACAATATATTAACGATTGTAAATAGGAAAGTCTTCTTGTGAAACTCTTTTTTTTTTTCTTTTTTTTTTTCGGTACCCCTACCTGGCCATGTGTGGCATACGGGGGGTTACTCTACAGGTGTAACCAACCTATTCTAACCATGGTGGGAGGGTCGAGATTTATTCCGTGGGGCCTCCACGAAATCAAAGTCAACCCTCCCAGGGCGGATTCGAACCGCCGCCGTTCGGCTCGAGCGTGCAACAACGGGTCGCGCCCCTACACGCTCGGCTATCCCGGCCCCAACCTTGTGAAACTCTATCACATTCGTAACACAACTACTATAATAGGCGGAAAAAAGTGGTACGGACCATTATGAATGCCGACGCTCCCAAGCATTGCCCTCTGAAGGTAGCCGACATCGAAAGCCATTTTAGAAGCCTCTTTGAGAGAGAGAATCTCTGCAAACGTGCGGATTACGAGAAGTACGCTCCGGTGCCAAATGTAGTGTCATTCGACGCAAAATTAGAGAAGAAAGCAATTAAATCAACCTCATTGGATACATCACCGGGGCCAGATGGAGTCTTGATCCGCACGATAAAATATTTTGACGTATCTCATATAATAAAGAATATTGCGGAGATAATTCTGAAGGTGGCGCATGTACCGGAACCACTTCGTCAAGGGCGCACATTACTGGTCTATAAAGGAAAGGGGGATGTTAAAAACATCTCTTCCTGGAGACCAATCACGATATACTCCATAGTGCGCCGGATCATAAAGAAGGTTTTGGACCACGAACTGAGGAAACAGTTCACCTTCAGCAAAAATCAGAGAGGCTTCATCAGGGGCTTACGGGAGCACGCGATTTTAAAAGATGCTAAGCATAAAAAAAACGACTGCGTGGTGGCATTCCTCGATGTAGTAGGCGCATTTGATAACGTTGGCCACAATCACATCGTTAGCTCTTTGAAGGCAAGAGGGGTGTCACCGGACCTCAAAAATATAATAGCAGCTCTCCTGACCACTAATAAAATTAAGATTAGTGTATGAGCGCCCTCGACCAGCCAGATCAGTGTGCTCAGAGGAGTGCCTCAGGGCGGGCCCTTGTCGCCTTCGCTATTCAACCTGGCCATAGACCACCTCTACCACGACCTATGTGACCAAGAATTTGCCAAAAAGTTTGGCTACCAATTAAGTGACGAAGAATGTGTGGTCCTTACAGGATTCGCGGATGACCAGGCGGCTCTCTCGGCGACAAGGGTGCGGTCGAGAAAATTATCAACAGCACTCAGAGGCTGCTAGCAGAGATAGGTCTGGCTATAAATCCGCTAAAAAGCGTGGGAATTGTTATAGAAAAAGGAGAGCTGCAGACGACGACACTCTCCCTGGAGAACGGAGACAGCATCCAGACTGTTAATAGGAATGAGAGAATAAAATATTTGGGATGCTCGTTCTCGGGAGAGCTTGTCTTCAATGATGAGGCGGTGGCCAAAGTGAATGCTAATCTCGACAAATTAGTTCGTGTTTGTTAAAACCAGAATATTTCGAGCTCGTGTTTGTTAAAACCAGAGCAGAAGGTCAACGTTGTGAATCAATACGTGTTCCCGGGGCTTACTTATCCTCTCCAGACAGCACCCCTTACAAAAATACGTCCTGCAGTATTGGATGGTATTGACACCAATATTCGCAGGAGTATCAAAGCCATAATTGGGCTCCCAGCCAACACCTCGACAGCGATGTTCTACGCACCAAGGAGGTATAGAGGTCTGGGATTGATCCGTAGCCAATGTGAGGCTCCTTTACAGCATTGGTCCATTGCTCAGCGGTTGTCAAATGTGCCGGATGCCCTGTTCCAGTCTATATTTAATTACCAAGAAGAGCTGGCGGAATACGCCAAGAGACTGGGTATTGATCAGAGCTCTACGTCAGTCGCTGCATGAAAATGCTTTTGAGGAATGGGCCAATTATAAATGGCAGGGAATAGGACTTCGACATTTTAAAGAGACCCCGAAAGCGAACGGATACATCTATGACAAGCAGGTTCTTTCGGGGTCAGAATGGTCGAACTCCTTAAAACTTAACATTAATTATGCCCTCTGCGTGGAGTCCCAGGAGCCAGCGGACAACCGAGAGAAGTTGGGTCCCTCTGTCGTAAATGCGGCAGAGAGTCTGAAACACCAGCCCACGTGCTGGGAAAATGCCCCAACAACTCCCTCCTCATAACTCGCCGGCACCATATGGTTAAGCATGAACTTATAAGACTCCTTAAAGAGAGGAACTTCGCCTGCTTTGACGAGGTCTATTGCATTGACACAGATGGATCCACGAGGTATGCAGACATTGTCGCATTCCCTAAGACCGGGAATAAAGCACTGGTGGTGGATCCGACAATTAGATTTGAAAACAATAACCTTGACCAGGCGGGTGAGGTGGAAAGGGAAAAGAGAGAGATCTACGAAAAGTGCATTCCTTTCCTTAAAGAGAAGTTCCGCGAGACCTTTGGAGAGAGAGAGTTCTCCGTGAGAGGCCTCTGGTTCGGATCTCGCGGAACAATCCCAAAAAGAACAAGGAGTTTTTTAGAAGACCTAGGTATCGAGATGAGAGAAATTTCGGTGTGTATGGCTGAAAATATAATCTTGGACTCCCTGGGCATTATCCACTGTCACCTATATAGCCACTAATTATGTGTGGATGTTTTGGCTATCAAAGTTCTATCTTTTTTTTTTTTTTTTTTTTTTTGTTTGTTTATTTATTAATTGTGAATCTGTTTATATCTATTTACTTATTTATTTATATATTTGTCTAGTTATTTATCTATTAGCTATTATTTTTTTTTTGTTCTGTATGCGTCCCATGATAGGACGGGGAGAAAAATGAGAGAGAAGGAGGTTACAGATTTGCTCAAGGAGTGATTATATAAACTATAACAAGGGGAAAAAAAGAAAGAAGAATGAAGGAGTTAAGCGGAAAAAAAGGGGAAAATAATAGAAAAAAAAATAAAATAAAAAATAAATAGTAAATAAAATATTGGAAAAAAATAAAAGATTATATTAACTGTACGTGTATATGCATGAAAAATTAAAAAGTAATTTTGGTTTAATTAATGTACTAAAGATGTATTGATAAGTATGCTGTGTATTATAGCAACCCAATGTATTTGGGCAGCACTGTTTTATTTAAAAAAAAAAATAAAGCATTTCTCCCTAGAAAAAATCACGGGTTACAAAATTTTACAAATTCACAAAAAAGCTCTCAACGGAGAAGAGGCAGATGTGGAGCTGGATCCAGTAATATTGAGTAACTATAAAAGATGTCCCATCACAAGTGTTAATGTGGAGCGTGTGGATTATATAATAATAGTATCTATAATATACTATATATATATATATATATATATATATATAATATATATATAATTTAAGTTTTATATATATATATATATTATATTTTATATATATATATTTATATATATATATATATATATATTTTATATATATATATATATATATATATATAAAACCTACGTCGCGTCAGCGAAATAAAGTAAAAAAATCTGTTGCGTGCGCGCAACACACAACTTTCACTTACCAACTTAGATTAGAAATTAATGCGTTGTGTTAATGCCACTTCTCACTCAGTTACACATTTTTCCACATTCATTTCTTATTTTTCTTTTCATTTGCTCTAAAAAAAACACTAATATCTTTTATTATTAAATAAAAGTTTTTACTTAAGATAATTCGGCAATGCAAGCATAATACTCCAAGTCGACTGATTTTATAATTCTCTATGTACTTGTTCAATATTTCATTTATTTCCCATGAAACAAATCATTTCCATTAAATGAACAGAAGGGCATTAATTATGAACAATGGTCTATCATTAAAAGCGTCCTGCGTGGGTTCAACGTGTTTTATGAGTTGACTGAATATTTTTCTTTTTTTCTCCTCATATGTATACTTGGTTTTTATCATATCTCATATTTAGCCATTTTTTATTTTTAGGCGTAATGAGAGACAGATTATTTCTCCATATAAACAAAAACAAAGATACTTCATAGGAAACAAAAACAAACTAACAAAAAAGGCCCCTACCCCATTTAAGCCCCCCCCAGAGCATTTTAATAATGATAAAGCTTACCTGATATTAAAGAACACCTAACTTTCATTAAACATGACGAATTTGATGAAAATCGTTAAAGCCATTTCTGAGAAAATCGAAAAAAAGGTAAAAATTGCAAAAATAGTTAAGAAATAAAGTGCCCCCTCCGTTTGAGCAATTTTGATGAAATGCGGGCTATCACATCTTTAACATATAGATACGTCAAATACCCAGTTTGATCAAAATCGTTAAAGCCGTTTTGGAGTAATTAAAAAAACATGTGCAAATGATACAAAATTTATCAAGTAAAGTCCCCTCTCCGGTTAATCAATTTTGATGAAATTTTTACAGTCATATCTCGGGCATATACATACATCAAATACCCAGTTTGATCAAAATCGTTAAAGCAGTTTTCGAGTAAATTAAAAAAACACGTGAAAATGATACGAAATTTATTAAGTAAAGTCCCCCCTCCGGTTAATCAATTTTGATGAAATTTTTACAGTCATATTTCAGGCATATTAATACATCAAATACTCAGTTTAATCAAAATCGTTAGAGCCATTTTTGAGAAAATCGAAAAAAACGTAAAAAGTTAATAAATAAAGTACCCCCTCCCTTTGAGCAATTTTGATGAAATTTTTGCTGTCACATCGCGGGCATATACCTAAACTAAATACTAAATTTCAGGTTCGCACGATTTATAGTTTTTGAGCTAGTCTGTTCACACACATACACACACACACACACACACACACACACACACACACACACACACACACACACACACACACACACACACACACACACACACACACACACACACACACACACACACACAAACACACAAACACACAAACACACACACACACACACACACACACACACACACACACACACACACACACAAACACACAAACACACACACAAACACACACACAAACACACAAACACACACACACACACACACACACACACACACACAGACCATTTCGCGGGACTTGGTCATTTGGACTAAGGGGACCCCAAAACGTATATTTCCGTTGAAAACCGGAAGTCGAAATTTTTCACGATCGCAATACTTCCACTTACTATATATTTCATATATAGGTAAGTGAAAGTAAAAAAGGAATAAGGAGATGAAAGAACACTCACGGATGTTAAGCAAAGACTGGCTTTATTTTCCTTCTAATCCTATATTTATACATTCTAAGCTGTTTACATTCTACACACAGTGGTAAGTTATATATTGGGTATCCGTTCACCATAACTCCCCCCCCGCCAGTTTACTTCCATACCCGTAAACTACACTCAAACTAAAAAGAAACACTTTGTATAAAACAAAAATAAATAATAATAGAAAAATAAAATAAAATGTACTTCAAGATTACACTTACTAACTAATGTAAAACAGACACAAACAAAAGAAATATCTTTCACTGGTGAAATTAAACTTACAACAAGGGTAGTAAAAACACGAAAAACCAAACAAAATCGTTTATATAATTGAGATGAGGATACTCCAGTACTAGGATGCTCGCTCGGGTTCCACGGCTGGCAACTTCAGTTGCTCCAAGTGGACCGTTCTGCGTTTCCTAGGATCTCGGATACTTTGGATAGTTACCACGTTATGCCCTCGAAGCACAATTACCTTGAATGGCCCCTCATACCTAGCCACCTCCTTTCCTCTATTCGTCCCCAACTTCCGATAGACTATAGTCCCGATTTTGATCTCTCCCGTCAAGTCACGTATCCCCATATTTTCCTATGCGACTCTCCTACTCTTTTCCTTCTCAATCTTCCGCCGCGCTTTCTCCCAGGTTTCTTCAATTCTATCCTGTTGCTTACTAACCCCTGTGCCATTTCTTCGTCTACTTCCGTGGCCCTACTGTCCCTTCTCCGTTCCCTTAGTCCGAAGAGTGCCTCAAATGGTGAAAATCCGGTTCCCGCGTGGATTGAGTGATTGTAAGTGGACACTGCTTTTGACATGGCGACATCTGGCTCCAAGACCCTTATCCACATGGTAAACGCGTAAATGCTCTCCCAGCTAGTGAAGGCGTTCGATTCCCTACTTTTAGGGTGTCCCGGGGTGTTTATATGCCACGTAATGTCTAATGCTTTTGTCTTATCCCGAATTTGCGCGTTGTCGAATTCCCTCCCCCCGTCGGATGATATTTTATCCGGTACCCCATAACAACTGAACCACTTCCGCAAGGTTCCGATTACCGCCTCTGCTGACTTCTCCTGCACTGGTTGAGCCATGGCAAGTTTGCTGAAAGTATCAATCATTGTAACCCACTTGTGTCCCTTCCACGTGAAAGTATGGATTTGTAACTCACTTAGGGGGAAGTTTGGTGTGGGAGTCTCTTCTTGCAGCACTCTGGGCGGGTGCCAGTCGTATTTAGTGATTTGACACACGTCGCAGGCTGTTATTATTTCCTCTATCGTCTTTCGCATATTCCAGGCCCTCCATAGCCTGTTGATCTTCTCCCAGACCGACAAATTTCCTACATAGTGATGGTGGGTCCTTCCTGTCTTCGACGCGTCCTTCAAGGCTCTGCATATCTGCTCTTCCTTCACCCCCGGGGGTGACCATATAGTGGTGATCTTGCTTTTGCCATATTTTGCGTATTCTACCTTCATCAACCCCGCCGTTTTGGTTTTCTAAATTTGCAGAGGCTTATCATTGACGATTTCTTCTACCTCCTCCATACCCTCCGACCTTTCTTCTTCTGAGCTATCCTCCTCCGTTGTTTCCCTAGTATCTCCTGAACCCGGCGTTGCTTGTTCCCCCTCACCCTCTGGCGTCCATTCCCTTATAAACTGCCTCATTCCGCCCGCTTGCTCGGCTCTGTTCTCTTCAATTGCGTTGATTTGAATGGCCCTTGAGAGCCAATCAGCCACGACGTTCTCCTTGCCCGGTTTGTAAGCGACCTCCATATTATACTGGCTAAGCTGTTCTTTCCACCGCGTGATTCTCGCAGATGATTCCTTAGCTTCCCTACCCACAACAAGGGACGGTGGTCAGTATGGATTTTAAACTTTCGTCGAACGTAGGGATCTGATGACGAAGACGTAGGGTCTGAAATGGTCTACGGCCCAGACGATGCCCAACAGTTCCCGCTCCAACGCACTGTACCGCGTCTCCGCGTCCGTGAGGCGCCTACTCGCGTATGCTATCGGTCTATCCCCTGCAGCTCGTTCCTGTGATAGTACTGCTCCCAACGCATACTCGCTCGCGTCCGTCGTGATTGAAAACTCCTTAGTGAAGTCCGGTAACGCTAAAATCGGTTCTTCTTGCAGTCTCGCTATGCACTTCCTGATATTGTTTTCCATCGTCGGGGTAATCACTACTTTCTGGCCATTCTTCAGGAGATTGTTAAGAGGTACAAGGTGTTCCGCCATATCAGGTACAAATCGCCTATAATAATTGAGGGTTCCCAACAGTCGCCTTACACCCTTAACGTCCCTCGGAATTGCCATTCTTCGGATAGCTTCAACTTTACTAATGTCTGGCTTAACTCCTTCTTCAGAAATTGTGTAGCCTAAAAAATTAATTCGCGATTGTCCCAAAATAGACTTTTCTTTAGATAGTTTCAATCCGAATTTCCTCAGCTGGTCTAAGACTCTCCTCAGGTGCTTCACGTGCAGGGTTTCGTCCTTGCTAAAAATCAACAAATCGTCCATATAGATCTGACAAAACGACTCGTCTATCCCCTGTAAAAACTCGTCCATGAGCCTTTGGAACGTGATTGGCGCGTTCTTCAGACCGAACGGCATCCGGGTGAACTCGTAATGGCCGCGTTCAAAGGTAAATGCAGTTTTGTGTTGATCCCGGGGATGCATCTTTATTTGGTGATATCCGGCCTTGAGGTCTAACTTTGTGAATACCGTGGCTCCACTCAGCCTATCCAGGATGTCCTCGAACCGAGGTATGGGGTATTTATCATCAACAGTGTTCTCGTTGAGTTTTCTATAGTCGATGACGACCCTGTACTTCTCTTCCCCTTTCGTACTCTTTTTCTTAACTGCCCATAGCGGACTATTGTATGGCGATGTACTATTGACTATAATTCCCTGGCGTTTCAGGTTTTCTATTTCTTCCCGTATAAGGCTTGCGGGTATCTTCTTTCCTTGACGTACGTGACTTTTTCCTGTTTTAGTATGACCTCGTGTACCGTTTTTCCAGTTACTCCGAGAGCCTCTCCCTCTTTATAAAAAACGTCCGCATACTCTTTTTCGATTGCTTCCCTCCACCCTTCCGCTTGGCTCACCGCTCCTATCCGCATGCCTTTACCGCCGAACCGCTTACATCGATATCTCTTCTCTCCTATTCGAATAGTCCACTGCCCCTTTTCGCCCCTTATCCTCGCGCCTACTGCCCCTAGCAGATCACACCCTAAGATCCCTCCGTATCCCCTAGGCATGCTCTCTACTACGTGTGCCGTTATTTCGCCCCCCTCCGCTTTCCACTTACTCAAGCCTATTTTCACTTCCCCTTCTACTTGGCATAGGCCACCCAAGGTAATTAATTTACACTGGCATACCTGTAATTGGGGTATCCTCTCTCCTTTGTACAGCTCCTCCAGCTTACTGTGGCACACTATGGTGTTAGAGCTCCACGTATCCACAAGGCACCTTACTCCACTCGCGATCCGAATGATAGCCAACCCGCCACGTCCGCACGCTATGCTATTCACTAGCGCGTGGTTGCCACTCTGCTCACACTTTCCTCATTGGCGAAGGCGACTTCTTCCTTCCGCTGGCACTCTGAATGCTCTGCCGCTCTTGCTTCCTCCGGCTCTCGGCTCACGCGGTTCGCTTCTCTCGTCTTCAGTTCCAGAGGTTTCTGATGACTCTGATGGTTCTGATGAGGTTAGGTTCCTCCTTCTCATCCTTTGAGCATTCACTTCCATCGGTTCTCCTCTGCTGAACTCCCTGCTTCTTCTACTCATATAGGGGCATTGCCGTGCAATGTGCCCTTCGGTGCCGCATTCGAAACATCAAGTGCGGGGGGAATGTGCCATAAGGTGACCTGTCTTGCCGCATCCATGACAGTTCCTTTCTTCCTTCCTCCAGCTTCTCCTCTCCTTTCCTTGTCTCCTTTCTCCGGTCGGAATCCGTTCTCGTCCCCCGCTCTCTGTTTCCTTCCTTCTCCACGAAGCCGGTCTCGTTCTGGCTCGACCGTAGGTTACTCTACTCCATCCCATCCTTTCTTCTCCTTCCTCGTTCCTAGCCTGTCTTGGGCGCATTGACAAAGGTTTTATCTCTGGGGAATCCCTCCTTCCTGTCTCCTTTTCCAACCCCCCCTGGACCTGGAACTGGACCCTGAGAATGGTTGACAGGAAAGCCATCCTTGCCTCCACTTCTACAGCAGTCAGAGTCTCCCTCATCTTCTCCGTCAAGTTGTTGTACCGGGCTAAGAGTACTCCTGGATACTTACTTACAATAAAAAAGGTTACTTTTTTAATACAATAGATGTAAGGTTATGTTATTCTTACAAAACAGTAGGTTACAACGAGGTAAGGTTATGTCCCTCTTTCAAAATATTAGATTATAATGAGGTAATTAGTACATGTTATCAACAGTAAGACTTTTCTCTGTGACCAATTTGGGCAATCATTGGTTATTATTGACACAGAACCAATTCATCCCAACCTCTCGGTTCCTCTCTAAGCTTTTTACAAGGGTTCATGAATAAATCAGAATGGAATAGAATAAAATGTTTTTATTTATAATATTATATACATAATTTTCAAGACAATATTACACAATTTTTAAGACAATATTATATACATAATTTTTAAGACAGATTGTTCAGTAAAAATTATTATGATTATAAATTACATTATACAAATACATTTTGGTTACTCATTGGTTCTAACAAACTAGCAATTTATTCCTACGTTCAAGATCCTATTCAAGCTTTTTACAAAGGTTCATGCATCCATTAGATTAGAATAGAGTAAAATGATGTTTTTATTTATAATATTATATACATTCTTTTTAGAACAGATTGTTTTTTTTTTGTTTGATTTTTTTTAATTTTTTTTATTGCAAAGTTAAAAGTAAACATAAAAGCATAATAAAACATAAACATAAAACATAAATAATAGTAAACATAACATAAATAATAATATACATAAATAAATAAAACATAAAACATAAAAGCCGAACATTTCTCCTATTAGATAATTTGATAACATAACTGGTAATTACACATAAAATTAAATCTTTTACTAACCGTACTCTATATACCCATCCTAATTTGCTAAATTCTATTAGTTCGTCACAGTTCTTCCTGTTTAAATATTCTGTTAATTCTTTACTATTTAATTGATTTTTACATACATCAGCAACCAGATAATTCATCCCTTATAAATCGAAAATAATCCTCAGATCACTATGAGTATCGGACAAGCCATTTTTTAAAATTTATTTCAGTAGAACTCTCTTTCTCTCAATGGGATACACATATTAGGGATACACACGGCATATTCGAGGGGTAGGTGTTTTCTGGCATTCATAAACAAACCAGAGACCTAACGTTTACACTCCTAATCACAGGCTTACGAGCGTTTATAACCACGCCAGAGGTCACTCATTCATTGAATTAATCAACAACATAATCTTTTTTTTTTTTTAATTTTATTTTATCTTATAATGGCCATGGGCCAAGGTGGATACTCCATCATCAAGGATGTGTCTTTTATCATCGAAAGGTGACAGTGATATTTTGTTTGTTTTAATAGTAAACAGATTATGGTTGAATGATCTGAAGTTTGTAACATCATGTTTAAATTGAATGTTATTTTTTAAGCAGGTAACATAATCTTCAAATTTTATTTTATTTTTAACAACAGGTTTACTAATTCCTTTTATTTTTTTAATAATTTTGCTTTTAATGTTTATTGCATACATTTTAGACCTCAAAGCTACAAATTTATTAATTATTTCACCATTAGCCTCTTCTTTAATTCTATATGTACTGAAGACCTCTACGAAGATATGGCAAATATGAATGATTACTTAGATACTTCAGATTATCCTCCAAACCATAAATTATATAATGTTAAGAATAAGAAAGTAATGGGTAAGTTTAAAGACTTTCATTCGTACTAGGTAGTAACGGTCCGGAAATTAGCCTTCAATTGATAATAAATTCACGCGATGTTATTCGATGTTATCCACGGATGTCCTTCAATCAATGCTAGGAGGAGAAGTAATGGTGAAACCGACACCAACATCTCTAATGTTAACCTTACATAACCTTACACCTACAGGGTAATAGTCAGGGAGGTTGCCTCCAAAATTGACCCAGACCCACCCAAGGACACCCCCTCCCGGCCGGTTACAAGCTGAAGGTCATGCGATGTTTAGCTGTTTTTACCTGGGGTACGTCGGAACCCCACCACGCCAGGGGAGTTGCCTCCAAAGTGAGCCAGAATCGGCATTTACTCCCTACTGCTGCGTTTGATGCGGCACACTAGGGCTGCCTTCAACGCTCTCGAGTCTCCGGCGTCCAGTAGATTATCTGCAGTTATACCCAAGGAATATGCCTCCTGCAGACTCCCAGCTGACTCCGCATTCCTACAGTACATAAACCCCGGCAACTAGAGCCGATTGTTCCCAGTCTGTTAGATTTAGTTCTGTTATCCAGTGTTTTGTAATCTAGTTCAATAAATCTCTTTTTAAAAAGACTTTTAGTCCATTAGACCATCTAACTGGCGCCCAAACACAGGGGACTTCAGGAGTTCTTCAAGAGTAAGTCCATTTGACTTTCCTACGTGCGATCAATTTCTCACAATCTGAAGAACTTTGGATTTAATCCTTAACTGTTGGAACCTGAACATTTCTAAACTGGATTCAAGAACAGGATACAGGACGAGGAGAGATTCTTCATCATCAGAAGCATCTTTATCAGACGAGAACCCAGAGGAATCACAAGATCAATTTCCTGTGAGTAACCCCTGTATTTCTAATACCAATTTTTCTTTAAAACCTTCCCAATTTGTAACTAAAATGGCAATTTCCAAACCTATTCCACATGAAATATTAAGATATATTCCTAACTATGATGGTAACTGTTATAAATTGCCTCAATTTATTAGCATGTGTGAAGAACTAGTAACTACTTATTGTACCGAAGATATAAGCGAAAGAATACATAACCACTGGCTAATTTTTAGAGCTGCTATTAGTCGATTAGAAGGGCCAGCAGAAGCGGTAGTGTATAATAATAGTTGTAATAGCGTCGCGGAATTAATTGATGCGCTTAGAAAAAACTTTGCGGATAATAGATCAGTATCGGATTTAATCGCGGAAGTAGCAATTATGAAATCAAACAATCGCGAACATCCAATAGAATTTTTAAATAAATTAGATGAAAAAAGAACTGTGATAGTTACCAAATATAAATTAGACGAAGTAACCGGAGAACTGTTAACACAATTAATTCAGCAATTAGATGCAACACTAGTCCGAACTTTTATACACGGTGTGCATCCGGTATTAGGATCCCATTTACAAGTTCTACAAATTAAAAATTTAAATGACGCAAGGTCAAAATTAATAAACGACTGTAGTATTATATTATCGCAATTAAAATACAATAGCACGATTGAAACAATAAATAAAATAGAAATTCCTAAATTTAAACCAAATTTCCAAATCCCAAATTTTAAACCTAACTTTAATCAAAACCAACCACCGAGATTCCAAGAACAGCCTAAGCCGTTTCAAAATTTTAATAATTTCAATCAATATAGACCTCAATTCCCACAATTTAACCAACGAAATCAGTTTCAACCTAACTTTCCAAAACACAACTCCCAAAATACTGTTTCAATGAAAACCGTACAGCCACCACGTCAACAACACTTTCCAAAATGGAATTCTCAAAACACAGTTTCCATGAAAACTAGACCAACAAGACCTTTTATGTCTCCATATGAGGTAACATATTTAGATTCAAACTCACAGCAACATTACGAACAGCCAGCAACTCATGACTTCCAAAAATTGCAGGACCAAATTAATTCTTTAGCGGAATCCGTTAATAAAATAACTAATCATTTTTTAGAACCAGGACAGAGCCCTCACGAGCCACCAGACATCAATTTGAATTAAAAACAATTGACAGATCGCTGCCGTACTTTCGAGACAAAAGGAATAGAAAATGGCTTATAGACACGGGATCTTTAAAAAATTATATCAACCCCGAAATAATACCATCAGATTGGCCCCGATATAATGAGAACTTTTGTGTTAAAACACCTGTTGGTGAAACCGAAGGTTCCGAATATATTATGTTCCCTTCTGATGATATTTTTCCCAAAACTAAATTTATAAAAATGTATATTTTTAAATTTTCCGAACGATATGATATATTACTTGGCCACGAAACGATGAGTTCAATCAAAGCCAAAGTAAATTTTGATATAAATAAGTTAGAATATGAAGATGGTTATAAAAATTTAAATTTCACTATAAATAATAATAATGAAAATAATAAAATTACTTTGAAACCAGGTTATAATATTATAACTGTCCCTATTAGGTCAATTCCCAATAGTGGATCAGGAATAATAAAACCGGTAAATATTGATGATAAAATATTTATAGACGAAAGTCTAGTAAAAATAGAAAACAACAGAGCTAAATGCTTAGCTTATGCCACAGAGTTGATGACCATTTGTCCTCAACCTATGGATATAGATGAAGTCGAATCAATTTATTCAGCGAATCCAGTGACCAATTGTCCCACGGATTCGGCCGAAGTAATAAAAGAAATTCCCAATTTATTGAGAACTAATCACATGAATGTGGAAGAAAAATATAAAATAATAAATTTAGTTTCCCAATACCCGGAAATAATTAAAAGAAATCAAGACATGTTAAGTAGTACAAATTTATTAAAACATAAAATAAATACCAAAGATGAACTGCCAGTGTATACTAGAAACTATCGTTATCCTGAATGTTTTAGAAAAGACGTCCAGATCGAGATAGATAAACTATTAGAAAATAAAATTATCCGTCCTAGTAATTCTCCCTATAATTCCCCGATATGGGTAGTTCCCAAAAAAATGGATGCCTCAGGCAAAAGGAAAATTCGAATGGTTATAGACTATCGAAAACTCAATGAAAAAACTATTGAAGACAAGTTCCCATTACCTAACATAGAGGACTTGTTTGGAAAAATAGGTAGAGCTACATACTTCTCTACTATAGATCTGGCCTCGGGTTTTCATCAAATCGAGATGGATCCGGATTCAGTGCCAAAAACGGCCTTTAGTACTGAAAATGGCCATTATGAGTTTTTGAGGATGCCATTCGGCCTGAAAAATGCTCCCCCAACATTCCAAAGGGCGATGAATATCATTTTCGCCAAAATGCCCAACGTCCTTGTTTACATGGACGACATCATAATATTTTCCGATAATTTGGAAGAACACCTAAAGCATCTTAAAAGTGTTTTTGAAAAGCTGAAAGAGCATAATCTAAAGATTCAGCTTGATAAAACGGAGTTCTTCAAAAGGGAACTTCTGTATTTAGGCCACATAATTTCCGAAAAAGGAATTCAACCAAACCCAGCAAAATTAGAAGCAATTAGAAATTTCCCATTGCCTAAAAACCAAAAAGAAATTAAACAATTTCTTGGTTTAACTGGTTATTACAGGAAAATGATTAGAAATTACGCCAAAATAGCCAAACCTTTAACTATAAACTTAAAGAAAGATATTAAGATTGATTTAAAAAACGAAGAATATATAAATGCTTTTGAAACTCTAAAGAAGTTATTGCAAAATAACCCCATCCTTCAACTCCCCGATTTTTCGAAACAATTTATACTCACGACTGACGCCTCAAAGTACGCACTAGGTTCAGTCCTATCTCAGAATTTTGATGGAAAAGACCTCCCCATTGCCTTTGCTTCAAGAACTTTAAATAAGCATGAAGAAAGGTTAAGCACAATAGAGAAAGAGCTGCTTGCAATAGTATGGGCATGCAAATATTTCCGACCCTACTTGTATGGCAGAAAATTCCTTATTCAAACTGATCATAAACCTCTTCAATGGCTTCATAGTCTTAAAGAACCAAATTCAAAATTATTAAGATGGAAATGTCTTTTATCCGATTTCGAATTTGATATAAAATATGTAACCGGTAAAACTAATGTTGTTGCGGATTCTCTTTCCCGAATTCAGTTATGTAATGCAATAGAGGATGAAATTAATCCACAAGAAGTTCTCGATGAGTTTATTCGAGACTATGCCACCAACGAGAACGATATAGCCAATAACGATAACGACAGTATTATGACAGTTCATTCACAAGAAAGTTCTAACGATCAAGTTGTAATTTGTGACGAAAATAAAATTATAAATGTAGAACAAAATCAAATATTACTTGAAATAGGTAATAGAGAACCAAATGTTCAAAAAATTTTCAATAAAAACCGTCTAACATTTTTCTTTCAAAATCCTTATGATTTAATTCAAATGAAAACGTATTGCATTCAGTTTTTAAAACCCAAAACAACATACGGTATATTTTGCAAAAGAAACGGGATATTAGAAAGCAAATATAAATCAATGCTCATAAATTTCATTAATATAATAACTAATGACTTTCAGAGTATAAAATTAAAACAATACAGTAAATTTAATTTAGATATTGTTACCGAAGCCGAACAAAAAGAAATTATTTCAAATTATCATGTAGGAAAAACGTATCATAGAGGTATCACTGAATCATATGAGCACATTCGCCGAAGGTATTACTGGCCTGGTATGTTCAAAGATATTAACGATTATATTAACAAATGCTCCATTTGTTTAAAAGTTAAATATGAGAGAAACCCGATCAGAGTCGAATATAAATTAGTTCCAACTCCGGAGAGACCATTCGAAAAAATTCAGCTTGACGTTTTTCACTATAATAATCATAAATTTTTAACTTTAATAGACTCTTTTTCGAAGAAATTAATTGCTTATCCTCTTAAAAGTCTAAACCAAATAGAAATACAGGAAATTTTAAGCAACTACTTCGCTCTGTTTCCTATTCCTAAAATTATACAAATGGACAATGGTCGTGAATTTAATAACAACAGTCTTCAAAATTTTTTAAAATTGTATGAAGTCGAGCCATATTACGTTACCCCAGGTCATTCCGATTCTCAAGGTCTTTTAGAGAGATCACATTCTACTCTCATTGAACTCCTTAACGCAATACAACTCGAACATAAAAATATATCCTTAGAGCATAGCCTAAAACTTGCCCTTATTGCCTATAACAACTCAATTAATTCAAATTTAAAGATGACTCCAATGGAAATAACTTTTGGTACTTTCAAAAATCCGTATTCAAATGAGCTCAAAGAAACATTAATAACGGAAGAATTGGCAAATAATTATTTTAGAGATTTAGAAATAATTCACAAAGTTGTTAAAGATAAAATTGAAAAAGAAAAACAAAAGCGAACCGACCGGCTTAACGAAAACCGTGAACCTGAACCTCCGATTCCAGAAGAACCTTATCTTAAAACAACTTATAATAAAAAGCATAAACCGAAATATTTTAAAACTAGATATAACCCAACTAATAAAATGATCACCTATAATAAAGGAAAAGTTAAAAGGTATTCTAAATTTCATCCAAATAGAATGAAACGCCCAAGAAAACAAATTAAAAATTCGTCTGTTCCAGGTCACAATGAATTGTCTCCTTGTAATAACGATGTGGCTAATACCAGTAACGCCCTACAAGATGACAGACCTAAGTAAAACCGCAGGAGTTGCCCCAATTAAAATTCAGGACTCTTTTGTGATAACAAACTTTTACACATACATGCACAATTTAAATATAAGATTATTACAAAATGAATTAAATTCAATTGCAAAAACTATAAATAGCGTATCCATTAAAAGTAAAAATCTAAATCACATCAATATCATAAAAGCCCACCTAAAGTATACTCAGTCAAAATTTGAACACCTTAATCTAAATCAACGTAGAATTAAACGTGGCATAATCAACGGGCTTGGTTCAGCGATTTCGTGGGTCACAGGCATGATGGACGATGATGACCGTTCTAAGTATGACCAAATTTTAAGTAAAGTCCAATCAAATGAATACACCTTAGAACATAATGTAGAAAAACAAATGTCAATAAATAAAAAACTAATCAATGATTTCAATAACGATATTAAAATTATTCAAAATAATAATGAAAAGATAAAATACTATTTTCAGAACCTTTCAAATCGAATAGAAACTAATGAAATAGAAATCAACCAACAATATTCATTTTTACTGAATAATCTCCTGTTACTCTATAATAAAATTAATGATATAGACACCAGCCTTGAATTCTGTAAACTTAATATTATACACTCCAGCATTCTGTCCCTTGTGGAACTTGAAGAAGTTGTAAGTAACGTCAAAATAAAACTTATATCTGAAGTACCAGAAATTTTATGGCAACTAGGCAAGGTACACTGTTCCCTTCATAGTGATTATATCTCATATTTTGTCCAACTCCCTTTATCTTCTCCTACTTATGAAACGTTCTTCCTTTTATCCTATCCCGTTATAAAAGATAATGAATTTATAACAGCTCATGTACATCCCTCATTGGTATTACGATATCAGGAATTATTTACAGGTGATTGCTCTTTAATTAATGAAAACTATTATTGTAAAAATGTATCAAAAATAGAAAATAGATGTATTAATGAATTGTTAGACGATAAGGAATTAAATAATTGTAAGTCTCTAGTAATTAGTGACCCTAAACCTTTTGTAAAGTATATCCCCTTAGCAAATAAGTATCTTATATTTAATACTGATAATTTAGTCCTAAGTACTAACAATAGCAATAAGACTATACATCCTAAGTTAACTGCATTATTATATTTAGACAGATCAGAAACTCTCATAAATATACCTCAACCTTATACATATTGGGAAAGCACGATTTTATTACCATCAGAAATTCCTTATGTAAAACGTTATATAAATTTTTCATTTGCAGACATCCATAAAGCTAATATCAATGTAGAACCTCTAGACTTTATTGATGAAACCTATGTAGATCATGTGACTATTTTATATTCCCTACTAACAATCATTGTAATATCCCTTTTGTGTTATTTTTTGTATCACAATCGGCTAAAAATTCAAAAGATTTGTACTGTATGGAATAGAAACGACAAGTCTACACCTCCGGATCCTCAATTTCAGAATTATCCTCAACTTCCAATTATTTCGCCGAGGACGGCTTCATCTTAAGGAGGGGCGAGTTATACCCAAGGAATATGCCTCCTGCAGACTCCCAGCTGACTCCGCATTCCTACAGTACATAAACCCCGGCAACTAGAGCCGATTGTTCCCAGTCTGTTAGATTTAGTTCTGTTATCCAGTGTTTTGTAATCTAGTTCAATAAATCTCTTTTTAAAAAGACTTTTAGTCCATTAGACCATCTAACTTGCGACTTTAGCATCTATCAGTGCAATGAGTCTGTCACCTCCTTTGATGAAGTGATTCAGCTCGCCCATCTCTCCGCCGAACCTTTCCAGGTCGGAAATCGCATTCCGGAGGTCCTGAGCAGTCGCCGTTTTCACTTTTAGTAAGGCGAGAAGGTTCGCATGTGCTGATTCCAGGCTCGTTGTTGGCGGCGCCGGGATCTCCGGTAGCGGGGCTAGTTCTGGCGTTTGAGCAATATTTTCTTCGGAAATTTTCTAATGATGTAACAAACAAATAAAAAAGAAAAGAAAAGATAAGAAATGAGAGACGAAAAAAAAAATGACGCTTCGCTATGCGCGGTTCCCGCGATTCTAAAGGTTCCGGTTTTCGGCACCACTTACGTTCGCGCCAGCGAAATAAAGTATAAAAATCTGGTGCGTGCGCGCAACACACAACTTTCACTTACCAACTTACTTAGATTAGAAATTGACGTGTTTTGCTAAATATCATTTCCCAAATTCACACATTTTTCTACATTCATATCTTATTTTTGTTAATCGTTAAAGCCGTTTTTGAGTAAATAAAAAAAACACGTGAAAATGATACAAAATTCGTTAAGTAAAGTCCCCCCTCCGGTTAATCAATTTTGATGAAATTTTAACAGTCATATCTCGGGCATGTACATACATCAAATACCCAGTTTGATCAAAATCGTTAAAGCCGATTAAGAGTAAATAAAAAAAAACACCTGAAAATGTTACAAAATTTATTAAGTAAAGTCCCCCCTCCGGTTAATCAATTTTGATGAAATTTTTACAGTCATATCTCGGGCATATTAGTACATCAAATACTCAGTTTAATCAAAATCGTTAGAGCCGTTTTTGAGAAAATCGAAAAAAACCTAAAAAGTTATGAAGTAAAGTACCCCCTCCCTTTAAGTAATTTTGATGAAATTTATGCTGTCACATCGTGGGCATATACCTACACTAAATACCCAATTTCATGATCGCACGGTTTATAGTTTTTGAGCTAGTCTGTTCACACACAGACACACAGACACACACACACACACACAGACCATTTCGCGGGACTTGGTCATTTCGACTCAGGGGACCCCAAAACGTGTATTTCCGTTGAAAACCGGAAGTCGAAATTTTTCACGATCGCAATACTTCCACTTACTATATATTTCATATATAGGTAAGTGAAAGTAAAAAAGGTATAAGGAGACGAAAGAACACTCACGGATGTTAAGCAAAGACTGACTTTATTTTCCTTCTAATCCTATATTTATAAATTCTAAGCTGTTTACATTCTACACATAGTATTAAATTATATATTTGGTATCCGTTTACCATAACATTATATATATATATATATATATATAATAGTATATATAATATACTATTTATATATATATAGTATATATAACAAGTGTGTATTATAGAATAATAAAAATATACATATATAAACATATATATATATATATATATCTATATATATATATATATATATATATATTATTATTAGTTTTGTTTAATTATGATACCTAGCAAACAATTTTTTTTTAAGTTTTTGTAAGCACATATATATATTATTATAATTATATAAATACGTTAAATTAATATTTGATTTTTTTAATTACACAACACCTCTTCATACAGTAGAAGGTTGAATTGCACGTTTGTAAGTGTTTTTTATTTTTATTGCACATTTTTGCACGTTTGGCTAGTTTTTATTGCACGTTTTTAAAATTTTTACTGCACGAAATCCGGCCTTTACTTATGACCATCTTATATTTGACTGCAACTTACTTGACTCACAGAGATATGAATTATTAAGAACAATTATAGTCCGTGGGCACAATTGGCCAATTAGTAAAGAAGGACTACTTTTTTGTTTTGGCCGGGAATTTCAGGAGTTCTCAGGTGGAATAGGCAACAATAAATTATGAGAAATTGATTGGACAGGAGACACCACATCAAAAATTATGATTTAACCATATTTTTATTTTTCTTACCTATTATTATTTTTTTTTTTTTAATTTCATATCATTTTCTATTTTGATATTATTTGAATTGTATATTCTATCTATTATTTTCTCGTAATGTATTCAGGAATACTTAAAGTAAATTGTAATTTTGTATTTAGTATATTGTTTTTGTATTTTGTATTTTGTAATTTGCATTTTGTTGTTTCCTTTTGTAAAAGTATTCTGAAAAATAGTATTTAAATTATTTTCCTGCACGCATTATCACCCTATTGAACGTGCAGGACCTTATGTAACAATAAACTCCCCCATGCCCAAGGTTACTGCAATGGGGAAAACATAAAAATAAAAAATGACTTTTTTATTTTTATTTTTTTTTTACAAGCTTGAATATACAAATACTGGGCAGTTTTGTTTCATTTTTTTTTTTTAATTACTTTGAGTTTTCAATATAGTGTTTTATTTCAATTTGTTTTTTTATTTTTCCTACAAAACAATAATGTGCTGACCCCGACGCGATATGACGGTAACGAAGGAAATGGATTCCAAGGAAAGCAAGCCTACGGAAGAGAGCCAGGTAAGTGCAAGTGGCCCTGGTGCTAATGCTAGGATTCCCTTATTTTGGATAGCTGACCCGGAACTATGGTTCTGTCAGGCTGAGGCCGTTTTTGCTACCTCAAAAATCTCAAGTTCGCGAATTAAATTCCAAATTGTAGTGACGAACTTGGAATTCGAAATTTTGAGCCAGGTCTCCAACATAGGAAAAAAAACCTCCTGAAGAACCCTACGAGACCCTTAGGCTTATTTCCATTTATGCCGAATCTGAAAATCAAAGGATAAGGCGACTTCTGGGCACCTTGTGGACGGAGAACGTCCCTCCCATTAATTAAACGAACTCAAATGGCTCGCAGGGATTTCCGTCTCAAACGAATTAATGAGGAATATGTGCTAAAAGCACACCCAAAAAGGATGCAGGCTACTCAAGCATTAACTACTGAGACTACCCTAGAGAAGCTGGCTGAGAATGAGGACCGCATCGTCGAGGTCTAAGAGCCCAGTACAGCCAGGTGACTCCACACAACCATAATCCTCTTCTTCTATTTCACACCTCGAAGAAATGATCCGAAAATTGAGTCTAGAAATCAGGGAACTCAAGATTTAGGGGTATCGCAGCCGAGGAAATAGATCGAGAGACCAGCAACGGAGGAAAGGAAGGAAATTGGGCTTCTACCACCATTGCTTCGGGGAGAAGGCTCGCAAATGTCAGCAACCCTGCAGTTGGAAGCCCAGCACACCGCAGCAGCGAAACTAATTTCAGCGACTGATAAGGCGGACTCCGTCGCTGACATCCACCACTGCCGATTATTCGTCGGAGATAAGGCAACCAGAGATATTTGGTCAACACCGGAGCGTCAATATCGGTCTTCTCATCACGGCGACGAGAGCGCAAACACCCCGCCAACTTTACACTATTTGCAGCCAACGGCACGCCAACCAAGACCTATGGAGACGTTAAGAAGATCCTGAACGTCGGACTTCGACGCCCGCTTCTTTGGTCTTTCATCTTAGCAGATGTCAACAATCCGATCATCGGAGCAGACTTCCTTTTTCATCACCACATTTTCATTGGTCGACTTTAAGGGTCGAAAGCTTGTGGACCCAAGAACCGGTCTTACATCAAAGGGCAATCACAATACACCTTCCGTGCACACCTAATATCCAAGCCCTCAACACCAACCTCTTTGGCAAAAGTATATTCAATAAGATCGACCTGAATCGTGCTTACTACCAGGTTCCCGTCATATGGTGTTTAGAAGCCGAAGTGGATAGTTGCTTCTGCTGTGTTCCCGTTCTTCAAAGCGGTAAGTTCTAGTCCTAAGTTTTTTCTTCTTGTTAATTATTAGCTTATTAGTAATAGAACCAATTTATTATTCAGTTAAGTAGATTATAAGGAAATATTTAGGTTTAAGTATAGAATGTAAGATTAGGTTAGCTTAGGTTAGGTAAACATGTGCGATCCACCCGCACCTACGGCTAGATTTCGGAAGAGAGGGCGTTTAAAACCATCAACTGATACATTAAATTTAGCATTTATGCCTAAAAGTAGCCCTAACTACCTTATCGTAAAGAGAATTGGTGAAGATGACTATAAAAAAACTTTCGCCATTCTTTATTCATAAATTTATTGTTAATTTGGTTGGGGATGTAAAAAACATTAAACAGTTAAGAGACGGTACAATATTAGTAGAGAAAGTCACAAACAGACAGACAGAAAAGCTATTAAAGACTTTGGAGGCCAATTTCAAATTGAGGTTAGCCCTCATAAATCTCTTAATTATTGTAAAGGCGTGATCAGGTGTTAAGACCTTCAGTTAGTTGAGATCGAAGAAATAAAAAAAGAACTCTGTGATAGAATAATTGATATCAATAGAATAAAAATAAAAATTAACGGCATTGAAAAATATGCACACACATACATGGTAACATTTCCGGTACCAAAATTACCCGAAACGATACAAATAGGATTTCAAACAATACGAGTTCAACCATCTACACTGAATCCGATGAGATGCTATAATTTCTTAGGGTTCGCTCATCCTACTATAAAATGCTAAAAGTCAGCAATTTGTGCCAATTGTGGTGAAGAAAAACATTGTAACAACAATACGTGTAATAAACCCCAAAATTGTATTAACTGTAAAAGGAATCATCACGCATTAGATCGTAAATGTCCAATATTTATAGCACAGAAAGAAATAAAAGCTATTCAATTCAGTAAAAAAGTCCTCTTCCATGAGGCAAAAAGAATATGCCGGGAAAAAAACTCCTACATCTTTCACAAAATCTTTTGCAGATATTGTAAAACCTAAAATTATTGAAAAGAAAGACGCAGCCGTACAGGCCAATGTTTTGTTTACTTTTCCCGAACCCAGTTGCTACCAACAACTAAACAAAAGCAAGCAGCAGCCGTCCACTCGGTCTGCGGCCGGCTCTGCCTCGTCACGTGTGTGAACAAGTACGAAATACACGATCTGGTGTGAATAAGTACGAAATAACAGGTACAAAATACTCGTAGTGGTCCAGCGCTGCCTGGCAGCGATACGCAGTACTAGTGAACAAGTACGAAATAATAGGTACGGTGTAAAATACTCGATCTGATGTGAACAATTACGAAATACAGTAAACCCTCGCTATAGCGAACTGGAAGGGGGTTTGATATTCATAGTTCGCTATAACGAGATTCGTTATTACCGAGGATTCTTTTTTTTTTTTTAGCCAATGGCCGCACTAATTTGATCATATTTAGAAGGAAATTCATTCATTAGAACTAGTTAAATTAAAACGCATGTATGTAATTTATTTTTAGTTAAACTACATATTAATTAAACAATGAGATTCATTAATTTACCTGCCAAGTTCACTTGAGAGTTCTTTAGCCTTAGCTTTAATAAGAGGGTCATTTTTTTAAAGCAATTTATCAATTTTTTTTCCAAATATTCATGAGCCGGTGAGCGCAGTCGTTTATTTTATGCTGAAGTTATTCCTTGGGCTGCGGATTCGAATAATACAGAACTCGGAACAGAACTAAGCTAGTTTTGAGAAAAAAGTCATTGGAATCAGAGAGAGAGAGAGAGAGAGAGAGAGAGAGAGAGAGAGAGAGAGAGAGAGAGAGATAAAGTAAATCGGATTAGTTAAGAGTAAAAAAACACCTCAATTCTAGAAACTGGAGCTACTTCGTCTTCCGTCGCTCATTCTACGTAATATAGTAAAAAAAAATTAATAAAAATTCTAGCAGTTCGTTATAACAGAATGCAATAATTCTCAGGCATCAAATTTAGTTCGTAGTTCGCACTAACCGGGGGATTTCGCTATAACGAGGGGATCCGCAGAAATATAAAGGTAATTTTGGGGGGATAGTATTTTGGTTCGCTATATCGAGGTGTTCGTTATAACCGAGTTCGTAATAATGAGGGTTTACTGTACTCGATCTGGTGTGAACAAGTATGGAATAACAGGTACAAAATATGGTAAAGGTACTGAAGTAAGGCTGATGGGCGTGGCATGTTTTGAGAGGTTATGTGACCGTGATGTTATCGAACTTCCATCGCCTTCTTTTCAGTTAAAAAGTGCCTTGATTGGCTTTAATAGATTCTAGCTGTCGACTCCCGCTCGCTGCGCTCGCTCTTCGAAGGTAAATAATCCCCTTAATTAGTCCTTTTCAGTGGAGATCGGGCCTTGCTTAGAAGGACGCCTTAGTGAACGACGCATCAGCTCTACTTCAGTACTTGTACCCAAAACACTCGTAGTGGTCCAGCGCTGCCTGGTGGCGATACGCAGTACTAGTGAACAAGTACGAAATACTCGATCTGGTGTGAACAAGTATGAAATAACAGGTAAAAATACTCGTAGTGGTCCACCGCTGCCTGGCGGCGATAGTGAAGATGTACGATATAACAGGTATGGTGTGAAATACTCGATCTGATGCAAACAAGGACGAAATAACAGGTATGGAATAAAATCAGAGATGTGAGACAACAGATATTAGATATCAGGTATAAAACACTCATATACTAGTCTTGTCCCCGCGTGGCGGCTAGTAGATTAGTGTATATTGTTTGGCATATAACCTGTACAGGTTTTTTTTTTTAAATCGATAATATGTACAAAGTTGAGTGTGCACATTGGCGGATCCAGGGGAGGGGCTGTGGGGGCTGCAGCCCCTCCCTTTGGAAAATTTTTCGTCATTTAAAGATAGAATTTGACTTTCCTTAATGTTAGGAAGCAAGCTAAAGAACAAATAATGTGCAGAACAAATAGAATTTTAGTTGTGGGAAAGGAACATAAAGGTAAAAAAGCTGATTAGCAGATCCAAATGAAGGGCTGTGGGGATGCAGCCCCCCCCCCTTTTGGACTGCAGCCCCCCCCCCCCCCTTTTACGATCGGCTGGATCCGCCCATGAGTGTGCACATGCCTGTTACAAAATAACCATCCAGTCCAGTATTTCCGAACCATTAATGTCACACCCAGGCCTCGCTCTCCCGTAGCTACTTCTGAGAGCGACTCAGTTCTGCTCCACCGGCTCAGTTGCCTGGGTGCCCTGAGGAAAATCGGAAATAAATATAGTTTAAAAAATAAGAAAGAAAAATCTGGTGCGATGCGCAACACACAACTTTCACTTACCGACTTACTTAGATGAGAAAGGGTTTCGCTAATTGCCATTTCTCTAAGTCACAACTTTTTCCACATTCATTTACTTATTTTTGTTTTGCTCTCTAAAGTACACTAAATTTTTTTATTATTAAATAAAAGTTTTTACTTGCGATAATTCGGCAATGCAAGCATGATACTTCAAGTCGTATGATTTTATAATTCTCTATGTATTGGGTTGATGCAAAATTAATGCAGGTTTCCTCTATTGCAATATCTTAATTCCAATGGTGTAAACAAAGCAAATCCTAACATTGATCATTATTATACCAAAACAAACCTTATCTAATACCCTCTCTTTCACCATGAATTTGATCAGTCAAATCGTTTTGTTCTGTGTGTTCAAAGGTCTTAAATCGAAAATTTCGAAGTACGATTTTCGTCAAATTTATTTTTACGAATTTAAATTAGGGCGCAGCGCTGCGCAAACGGCTCGTAATATTAACGAAGTGTGGGGTCAGGGGGCTATTAACGAGTGCACGGTGCAGCGTTGGTTCCAGAAGTTTTGCAGTGGAGATTTCGACCTCGAAGACAAGGAAGGTCGGGGCCGTCATTTTGCTCTTGACAACGACCAGCTGAGGTCAATAGTGGAAGAAGACCCAACCAAAACCACCCGAGAAATAGCGGTAGAACTCGGCGTGAACCAATCCACAGTTGTACGCCACTTGGAAGCAATTGGTAAGGTAAAAAAGTTGGCCAAGTGGGTGCCACACCAATTAAACGACCACTAAAAAAATCGTCGCTTTGAAATATGTTCCATGCTTGTGACACGCAATAAAAATGATCCATTTCTCGATCGCATTGTGACGTGCGATGAAAAATGTATCTTATACGACAACAGAAGGCGTTGTAGCCAATGGCTGGGCAAAGATGAACAACCAAAACCTTTCCCGAAGCCCAACGTGCACCCAAAAAGAGTTATGGTCACAGTTTGGTGGTATACTGCTGGTGTTATCCACTACAGCTTTCTCAATCGAGGTGATACTATAACTGCTGACAAGTACTGTCAAGAAATTGACAACATGAATCAAAAATTACAACGTACAGATTAGTCATTAAAGGCGTACTGCCTATGGGTGAGCGCAACGTGTTTTATAGTTGACGGAATATGATTCTTTTTTCTCCTGTATATGTTTATTCGTTTTTTTTCATATTTCGTATTTATGCATAACGGGAAACAGATTATTTCTCCATACAAACAAATGCAAAAGTACTTTATAAGAAAACAAAAAAGGCCCCTTCCACATTTAAGCCCCCTCAGAACATTTTAATCATGATAAAGCTTACCTGATACTAAAGAAAGCTTGATTTTCATTAAACATGACGACTTTGATCAAAATCATTTAAGCCGTTTTTGAGATAATCGAAAAAAGGTAAAAATTTGAAAAGAAGTTATGAAATAAAGTGCCCCCTCAAATTGATCGATTTTGATGAAATTTTGAATGTCACATCGCGGACATATACATAAATCAACTACCGAGTTTTATCAAAATCGTTATAGCCGTTTTTGAGAAAATCGAAGAAAACATAAAAATTAGACAAAATTCTTTAAATAAAGTACCCCCTCCGTTAAACTAATTTTGATGAAATTTTTGCTGTCACATTGTGGGCATATACATAAACTTAATACCCGATTTCAGGTTCGCACGGTTTATAGTTTTTGAGCGAGTCTATTTACACACCCACAGACACACACCCAGACCATTTCTCGGGACTTGGTTATTTGGACTCGGGGACCCCAAAACGTGTATTTCCGTTGAAAACCGGTAGTCGAAATTTTTCATGATCGCAATACTTTCCCTTACTCATATAGGTAAGTGAAATTAAAAATAAATCATAAATAATTATTTTTTAAAAAAATCTAATAATCTGTTTTATAACATAAAATATGCAATGAGAATACTGTCTTCCACAAATACTAGAGTTTTAATTTTTTTATTTTACTTTTTCACTTATTTTTGTTGTTTTTGTCCTGATTCCTATTTATCTTCACCTTTTCTCTTCTATAGACATCACTATCAAGTATCATTAACATATTGTTCACCACGACCTCGTCCAATGGAATTGCAATGGCATTAAAAGTCATTTCAATGACTTGAAGATCTTAATGCATTATTTGTTCTTTAACTTGCTTCCTTACATTAAGGAAAGTCAAATTCTATCTTTAAATGATGAAACATTTTCCAAAGGGAGGGGCTGCAGCCCCCACAGCCCCCCCCCCCCTGGATCCAATCCAATCCAATCTATTGTATGAGCAATATTGGCCGTACAAAAAGTGACGTCCAAACAAATATATTTTGATGACGAATATTATTTGCTAGAGTAGGCGCGCCATTTTTGGCAATTTGGTTGTTTAAGCAAATCAGATTCGAATTTTCGGTAACAGAAACTAGATTGTTGCCTTTGCTATCACAATTTTCACACCCCCATTGATAATGATGGGCGTTCACATCTCCTCCTACGATTACAGGACTTTCAAAACTGTTTATCAAATTTCCCCAATCAGTTTTAGTTATTGAGTGTTTGGGCGGAACGTATAAGGACACTAGGTTGAGCTTGTGTTTATTATTTATTGTTAATTTGATCGCTACTATTTCTACATTATTTATTTTGTGGAAATTTAAGATTTGGGTGAAATAGAATTTTGATTTAATTATGATTGCGACTCTCCCGTATCCATCTGGTCTATCTTCCCAAACTACATTGTAACCAGGGATTTTCACGTACCTATTGGGTTTCAACCAAGTCTCAGAGATTAAGGCGATGTCTATTTTCTCCGTGAAAAGAAATGATTCTAAGCTATTTTTGTTCAAAATAGCTGATCTAGCATTCCATTGCATTAATCGTATTGTTTCGGTCACGAAAGGTTCTGGATTAGACATAAAATTGAAATTTTTTTATATAATTATTTTTTTGTTTATATTAAATAGCTTTAAATTATTATTTTTAAAATATGTCGTAATATTTTAATCTAGTTTAAATTTATTTTTTTGTAATTATATTTGAAGGCTTTCGCTTCTATCTTTAATCATATTTCTAATTTCTTCTTCGGTTATTGAAAACATTTTGTTCGATATTATTGTATTTACTGTTTATAGCGAATATAGCTTCTGAGACTTGATTAGTGTACAGGGTTCCGGAAGGTTTATTTGTAGGGATATTGCTGTTTGTAAATATTGGGGTTGTTGGGTACGAAGGAGCGGAATAGCTATTGTTTATATCTCTTGTTTGTCGTATTATGTCGTTCCCATCTTGTTTTACTGGACTTTTGACTCGAAGTCTTTTGTTTACACTAATTTTACTTTTAATGAATGAATTGGTTTTGAAATTAGAGGTTATTTTATCCGCGTGGTCTAAGGTTGGAAATGATTCCGGAGTTTGTCTAAGGACGGCCAAACTGTATGGTTTTCCTTCTAAACAATTTTTGGCTTCTAAATACATTAAATTTTGATTAGCCATTAATTCTTTAATCTTTTTTTGGTTATTGAATTCCGGGCACAGATTTTTCGCTAATGAAGAATGATTCCCATTACAATGAATAGATTTCAATGAAGTTCCTGGAGTACACTCTTCTTTTGTATGTTTTTCGCCACAGACTGGACACCTGGGCTTTGTACTTTTACTCTGAGAGGTGGGATGTCCATATCGGAAACAGTTCTGACACTGTATAACAGATTGAATGTAACGGTGCACCTCGCACCTGACATAATGTATGCTAATATAATTAGGTAAAAATTGACCTCTGAAAGTAATTAAAACAGTACCTGTCGGTTTATATTCGTATTCTTTTGGTTGTTATTGAAAACTTTCTTATTAAACCTTTTAACACCAACGATTTTGAGGGATTCGGAATATAAAGTTTTAGCATTTTTTAGAATATCTTCTTTCGATACATTTACATCTACTCCACTTATTACGCCTTTTCTCTCCAACATGAATTGCGGGATATATGCTAAAAAATGTTTTGATTTTAAAATTTCCGAAGTAGCCAAAGCGTTCGCGTGTACACCCAACCTGGTCTCTACCTTTATTCTATTGCGTCCTGTTCTATTGATTGCTAAAATATTATTGTATATTTCCGGACTAGATTCATTTAATATTTTTCCTACGGTCATAGGGTGAATACGGCTTATCCCGGCCCCTTCGTTCGATTTGCTTTCAATAAATACGCAATAAGGCCCTAAATCTCTTTCTTCGTATAAACGAAGTGATTTATTCGAATTATTAATATTGGTATTTGTTTCGATTGCTGGACTATTGTCTACAAGAGTCGTATTTGAATTGTGATTATCAACACCTTCCATTTCTACTTCAGTTGAATTTAAATTAATAGGTTGTTCCTGAGATAAATTATTGGGTAAACTATGTGATATATCTGGGGGAATATCATTTCTACCATCATCATCATTATACTGGAACCTGGCATTTTCGCTTCTAACAATTAAAATAATTAAAACAATATAAAATTAACACAAAGAAACAAAAACTTGTCGAACTGTCGAACAAATATAGCTTAAATAATTAAATATCATTGTTAAATAAAAAGAAAGAAAGAAATTATTTGTAATTAAATCCCTTATCTGGCCTAAAGGCTGCTAATTCTACGGAGATCCTCACCGTTCGAAGGTTAACCTCAGACTCGTTTAATTAGTTCAAAATGGTTAATACTTCAAAAACCGAAGTCTTAGCAGAAAGTAAGCACTACGAATAATTTCACGTTTTGATTTGTATTTCCCCCAGGATTTGCAGGACTCTGAATCCCGATGCTTGTATATTAATATTTAGAATCCTTATCCTATCACTTATAGGTTATTGGAGTATGTTTCACGAGCTGCACCCCAACCAACGCTCTTTTAATTGAAGCCAATGTAATGCCATTAGAAGAGAAAGACTAGCAGCAACATTTTTATCCACCTTCTAAATTGTGTTGTTCTACATTATAGGTAATGTAGAACACCTAGTTACCAAATCCCTTCACGAGAGAAAGCTCTGTACCTCTATAGTTACAACCCCTATACTTGAATGAATGCACCCTTACTAATCAGAATGTTGAAGCGATTAAAGGAGTTAACATTGGTGAATTTGATTATTCCAGAAAATAAAACCATTTATTGGAACGTACAAAAGTTAAATGTAATAACTACTTATGACAAACTAGATGATCACCCCGAATACGTTAGAGTCTACTATGAAATAGGACGATCTCCTATTGCTTGCACAATATATACATATGACTCTAAATCCGAGAATAATGTTGGCGCAGGAATAATAGAGGTAAATGTAAATTATCAATTGAAAATAAAATTATCACCCATAGCCACAATTTTTACAACTGAAGCTTCAGCCATTCGAGGGTCCCTAAAATATATAGAGAGCACCAATTATGAAAAATCAATAATTCTATCAGATTCATTAAGCGTTCTAACCGCACTAAAAAGATCCGAGATGACTATAACAGACTATATTATAACAGACATTAAACTACTCACGTTTTAATTAATACGAATAAGTAGAGCAGTTCACTTTATATGGTTTAAAGGATCTAGCGAAAATTGTTACAATAATAAGTGGACCGCCTAGCAATGAGGCATCACTCAAAGGAGGTCACATAAATTCTATCACCAGTGCAGACATAATTAACCATTGCAGGAATATTCAAAATAAAAAATGGCAAAGACAATATGATTACTCTAAGCATATTAAGGGACGCTTCTACTCCAGTGAATCCAATGAAAATCCAAGATTCATACGTAAGCTTGGTTTTGGAAAATAAACAGTTTTAAGAGATTTTTCATGATCCTTTGTAGGCTTGGACTCAACCACAACCGCCTTACCTACTATCTACATAAAATCGGCATTATAAACACCAATACTTGCAGCAGCGACAATACCACGGTGGTTGACCCTGATAATTTAATATTTTCATGTAAAATATACGAAAGAGGAAGAAGAAAGCTCATGGAAACTCTGATTTGGAACAAGGTATCGCTTCCCACAAAAGTGAGCCAACTGATTTCAAACATTAAGAAGTTAGAGAGTATAGTTCAGTTTGTCCTTGATCATCAAATCGAAATATGGATAAATAATAATAATAACAAGAAAAATAAAATTAAAATTAAAAAATCCTACCTTTTTAGAAAATTGAAAATTTCATGGGGTTCGGCTGAGGGCTTGTGTCTGAGGACGCCTCATGGGAAAGGGGCGGGCCGGTCCCTCTTGGCGGGGGATGCGACACGGCTGGCTGGGCTTGTTATACTTTTCCATATAGGGTACATGTAAATGCTTTTTATTCACTCCTCACTTATGAGCTTCGTATATTAATAAAAGAAACTTGTGTGGATAAGCAAGCCTTGGCGTCTTTCCTGCTTAGCGAGTGCGGCTCGTATCCTCTTGGGGGCGCGCCACTGTTCGTGGCACCGATATCCGACCCAAATTTTTTGTGATACGTTGATACGTTCGGCCAATGCCGCATATTTACCCGTACAAAATCTATCCCGTTGCCTATATATGCAAGATATTAATTCTGGGAGTGGTTGCACCTCATCGCTAAATGATTTAGATAGTTTTTTCTTCAAATCTCAAGCATCGCCTGTATCGGGTAACCTGTTATGCGTAGTTTTTACGCCAACTCGTCTTTAAATAACTTGATTGCATCCTTTTTCACTTTTAAATCCTCTTAATCCCCGCTTTGGGCGCCAATGTAACGTCTCTTTCGATGTTAAATTTGCTTTGTTATTAAAAATGCATACATAACCAGTCGGCGGAGGAGTAAATCTATCGACCAGTTACTACTCAACACGTTACTTTTTGGCAAAATAAATGTTAAAATATACGCATAAATATCAAAATATTATGTTGACCAAAACATGCAACTTATAACTGAACATTACTTAAATAAAAGTCTTGCTATATTTTCGTTTATTCCGCAAAACAAACTAAAAAAACAACTGTAATCTTCCCATCTCGGAGTCAATGTTTGGAATCAGGAGAGAGAGGACATCCCTAGCTCTGCTAGCTTCTAACCAGCTAAGGCTAAATCAATTTATATCACCTTTTATTTTTATTTTTTTGCTCTATACTATTATGATAAATTTAAATTTTGGTTGATTTATCTCTTATTTTCTTTTTTTTTAATTTTCTTCTCTTTTTTGTTTTTTGTATTCGTTAAATTTTGGAGGATCCCGTAGACCTTGATAGCTCAAAGGCAAAAAGAAAACGGCCTCGAGTTCGTCTCATATTGTTGCCAGACAATACAGAAAATATTTCAGTTAGCCCAACGTTTTTAATAATGCTGTAAAGATCAGTGTTTGGCATTAGGAGAGAGAGGACGTCTCTAGCTCTGCTAGCATCTAACCAACTAAGGCTTTATCAATTAATATTTGCCTATTATTTGTTTTTCTATTATCCTTTTATAGTTGTTTTTTTAGTTTGCTCTACATTATTATAAGTTTAAATTTCGTTTAATCTATCTCTCGAGAAACTTTTCTCTTCGTTAAATTTGAATTTTCTCTCTAAATTTTTATATGGGGGATCCAATAGACCTGGGTAGCCCCAAGGCAAAAAGAAAACGGCCTTGGGGTCGTCATAAAATATTTCCAGAAAATACAGAAAAGGTTTCACTAAGCCCAACATTTTTAATAATGGAGCGTACAGAGGAAGACGATTATGCCAAAGTTTCGTCACCCTTTTTTTTAAGAAAATTTCTTAGTGGTTACTGCGACGACCTAAAAAATGTTAAAAAATGGAACATTGTTGATCGAGACTAGCAACGGAATTCAATTGGAAAAATTATTGAGATGCGAAAATTTTGGCGGTCAGTCCCCCATTAAAGTTTCTCCTCATAATACCTTAAATTATAGTAGTGGGGTAATTCGTTGCTGCGATCTTCAATTTTTGGAAATTGAAGAGATTAAAATAGAGTTGTGCCATATAATAAATGACATAGTCCGCAATAAAATAAAAAGAAACGACAGCGAAATTCTTACCAACTCATATATTTTAACATTTCCTACTCCGAAAATTCCAGAGCCAATAAAAATTGGTTATCAGACGGTCAAAGTCCAGCAATACATTTCGAATCCCTTGCGGTGGTTCAATTGCCTAGGATTTGCTCACCCAAACAATATTTGTAAGCAACAAGCCAAATGTATTCAATGTGGCGAGGCAAAGCAAGAAAATAACACTCGGTGCAATTTACCGGCCAAATTCGCGAACTGTGGGGGCCCACACAATGCTCTTGACCGCTCGTGCGCAGTTTTTAAAATTAACAAAGAGATAAAATAAATTCAAATAATTAATAAAATACCCCTACACGAGGCTCAAAAAAGACATAAAGAACAGAACCCAACACACTTCAGTAAAGCATTCGCCGAAATAATAAAAAAAAAAATTATCAAATACTGAAAAACAAGATATTAGTACCCAAACAAACTCAGTATCCATATTTGGAGAAAAAATAAACAATAAAACAGATAATATAAAGAATTCAAAAAATAACCAATCAAATTGACCCCCCAAATCCTTTCACCCCCCCCTCCTCCCACGAACCTTCCCCCCCCCCCTTTCCTTTACTGCTCCCCTCTCCCCAAATCCCAACGTGGAGCACGTTGAGGTCTCAGTCCGTGCAACGCGCAGACCCTATATCCACACTCCTATCCTCTGACGATGCGGGGCCTAGTGGAACCGATCGCGTCGCTCCAGCTCTGCCGGATACCGACCAGAGCTCTGAAATCAACCCGGAAGGAGAGTTTACCGTAGTAAGTAATAAGAAACAGGGAAACCGGAAATCTAAAAAAAATATGATATGCACGATAACCATCACATGCGTGCAAAATAAATTTTATTCAATATTTAAATACAAATTTTATATGGACAATCGGTGCCGTAACACACCTATAATTATTTTTCAAACCTCTTAGGGCGGATTCACACTATCGGTCCGCTCTCGGCCTGGCAAAATATTCTAAAGAGAAATATAAAGAGAGTATGCCACTCTCCATATTTCTCCACTCCACTCCAGCCACCGGTCCAGTCTCGCTCCGCTCTCGATCTCACCCATTCACACTATCGGTCCGCTCCCGCTCCATTCCCGGTCTGATTTCACTGACAAATATTCTAAAGAGGAATAGAAAGAGGGTAATCACAATATTGGTACGGGTCCGGTCTCGCTCCGCTCCCGCTCCAGTCTCGCTCCATCCAGATCGGTAGAGAGTTCTCTTATTTTCCTGATTCATATTTTAATTATTTTTTGCTTTAATATATTTTTTTGTTAATGATATGACATTTTTCAGAATATATTGCATTTTTATTCAAGTTTCAAATTGAACGTTGTTTTATAATAGCGATGAGTATATAGTCAATATGTACAGTCTCAACATATGTAGTCTTTTTTAATTCAAAATTACTGGAACTCCCGCCTATACAAGGCTCCCGCCCTTTCCAACATATGACAGGTTAATATTTTCAAGTCGGCCGTACTTCATGGTGGCATTGAACATCAGCTGGAGGAACCGTTGGACCATGTGCCCCCACCTTCTGAAGCTAGATTGTCTAGACAAAAACTGAAAGCTAGCAAGGCGATTCACAGAGCTGGTCTTGGTTCTGTCACTTATTGTGAGAACTCATTGGCGGATCCAGGGGGGGGGGGCTGTGGGGGCTGCAGCCCCTCCCTTTGGAAAAATTTTCGTCATTTAAAGATAGAATTTGACTTTCCTTAATGTAAGGAAGCAATTTAAAAACAAATAATGTGCAGAACAAGTAGAATTTTAGTTATAGGAAGGGAATATAAAAGTAAAAAAGCTGATTAGCAGATCCAAATGAAGGGATGTGGGGCTGCAGCCCCCCCCCTTTAGGTCTGCAGCCCCCCCTTTACGATCGGCTGGATCCGCCCATGTGAGTACTCCTTTCATTTCTTCTCAACAACCCAGGAAGGGTTGCGATGGTGCCTCAATTGCTACGAGTTTAAGTTGTATGATATTATCATCTTCTGATTGTTTTTTTTTAACAGGTTTGTCGCTTAAGTGTCTACTCATATGAGAGTTTTGTTCGCGGATTAGATATTGCTCTCGGGAAAGTGTTTTTTTAAGCTCGCCTACAATTTAAGGACAATTAAATTGAACTATACTTCCAATCATTTTATTGTGGTGGCCACCAATTCTTTATTCCGTTTAGTCCTTTATTACTCATAATTCTAAAGGCCTTTTTATTGTGATTTGTTATCAGCATAAGTTTATATATAAGTTTCTGTTTCTTTCTCAATTTTCTCCATTGACGTTTCTTTTTTTCTCAATTTAAAATAAGTCATTTTAAGTTCGTTATTAAAGATAAGTATTATTCATTTTCATTTTAGTACTTTTAAAATTTTGGTTTCTTAATGATTAGACTAAATACTTTCCATTGTTCTCATATTCTTTTCTTTTTCTTTTTATTCATAATAAATGTGTGGTTTATATATATTTTTATCAGCAATCGTTTTATTTAGTTTCACCCTATTATTATCTCCATTTTTTTTTCTTTTATCACAAACATTAATCTGTCAATAAACAGAATAAATCAGTGACCGTTTTTTGCATTAATTCATTGCAAAATATATCTTCAACATAAAATGAAGTTTTCTCGTGGACAAACCGCTTCACAACAAGATTTCGTGTTTTATTTTCTTTTTGGTGATATTTTTTTTTTTGTTCATTTCAAGCGTATTCGAATACATTCAGAAAAAAAAATTTACTGGGAATCCTTTTCTAATGAACTTAAGCTTCCAAACATTAAATTGTCAAATGACACAACAGGTATGGTAAATGCACTCACTCCTTACATTAAGGCAGCGGCGGAACATGCCATTCCAAAAACAAGCGGGTTACCTAGGAAAAATTATACCCCATGGTTCGACGACGAATACCGCCAAGCCGTAAAAGAAAAGAATTCTGCACTGAAAGATCTTCAAACAAATCCTACCTCAGAAAACGTAATATCATATAAAAAGCAAAAAGCCAGGGTTAGACGACTCGTCAAACTTAAAAAAAAAAACAATCATGGATGAATTATGTAGAATCCATCAATATAACCACTCCTATTAGGAATATTTGGCAGAAAATACACAGCATATCCGGTACAAAATTTATCCAAGTCCCAATACTAAGACACCAAAATCGTATTATCAATGACCCGCAACAACTCTCCGAAATATTCGTGGACCACTTTACTTAAATCCCGGGTTCTCATCCAGACCAGTCTGATGAAATTAAGTTCAATTCTATAAATGGGTTTGAATGGGGCTGTCGAAAAAAATTGCTTAGTTTAATTCAGTCTTTTCTTACTAAACGGTTTATCCAAGTTCGAATTGGCACATCACTCTCGAGTAAAAAATGCATATTTAACGGTATCCGCCAAGGTAGTGTCCTCAGTTGTGTACTCTTTGCAATAGCTATTAATTCAATCAATACTCAGATCCCTACAACAATTAAAAGATCACTATTTGTCGACGATTTTCAGATCTTTTTAAGATTCAAAGGCATACAAAGGGCAACTACAGTTCTCCAAAATACGATCGACTAGCTAAATGTTGGGTCAAAACAAATAACTTGAAGTTTTCACCAAACAAAACGAATGCCATCTTGTTTTCCAGGAAAAGGTGCACAAGCGCACCCCCTAACCTTAACCTTGGAGGCACAAACATAAACTTCGTAACGGAAACAAGATTCCTTGGGCTGATAGTGGATAGCAAACTAACCTGGCTCAGCCACATCAAAAGTGTCAAAGAAGAATGTTCGTAGAGACTAAACATCATAAAAGTTTGCTATGTAATGGGGGGTTTAATTATTTAATGATTTTATAATTAATTTCTTATCATGGATTTTATTAATTAATTAAATAGATGACTCTTTGGGATGCCAGAGCATTTTGATGGGAAATGCCCAAACTAATATTTCCTTTCCCCATTACAGCAATACCTTCCTCTCTTGATAATTAAATAAACATTAAAAATATGATTCCCCTTTTTATGAATCAAGTATAGTATAAGTAAAGTATAAGTAGGATCAATAGTTTCCTAAATCTCTATTGATCCTTTCACTAGCATTTGCCTGAGCATGTCTAATTGAGCAAAAAATCCTTTTTATTCCTTTTTCCTTCAGCGTTTCCTCCCAAACTTTGCTTTTAAATTGGGTACCATGATCAGTCAAGATTCTCTCTGGTATTCCATATTTTTCACAAAACTGATCGACGCTTCTTAATGCGGCTTTCGTAGTTGCTGCACGCAAATTTGCAAGGTGTACCACCTTACTAAAATTATCCACCATTACAAATACATACTTCACTCCTCCTATACCAGTTACAAAAGGACCTAAGAAATCTGCACTGACTAACTCTAAGGGTTGGTCAGGAATTATCGACTGTGCTTCAGCATAAAAAATGCGATTAGGAATTTTAGAGAATTGACAATTAGGACACTTCCTTATTACCTGTCGGATAATCTCACCGGCTCTTCTGATATGAAAATGCGCATTTAATGTATTTACCAACTTAACTATTCCACAATGGGATAATGCTTCATGTGCCAATGTTATAAAATTTTCTTCTACCTTGGTCGGGACTTGCGAGCATCTCTTTTTCTGTTATGCTATAGGATCTTTCTGGTCCTTTTAACACTCTGCTTGCAAATGAAACAAATTTAGGTTCTCCATCTTTAACTTGTAATAGATGGGCTGCAATTGCGTATCCGCTTGCATCCGTTTGTAATATGAAGGGACAGTTGAAATCTGGATGGTATAGCATAACGTCTTTAATAAAAGACTGTTTCAGAGCGTACAACGCTTCTTCTTCATTTGGTCCCCATATCCATTTCTGACCTTTCTTCAATAAATGTGATAATCTTCCAATATGTTGGGCATACTTGGGATTGAACCGTGCATAATAATTGGTTAATCCGATTAAACCTTGTAGATCCTTAATGCATTTCGGGGAAGGGATATTCCGTATAGCGTCTATCTTTGTGTCCTGTGGTTTTATACCATCGGTAGTAAGCACAAATCCTACATACTCTAGAGATTCTCTAAAAAAAATACATTTGTCTAAATTCAGAGTTACACCTTCCTTTTCCAAGGTCACAAAAAGTTTCTGCAATATTTCTACATGTTCTTCTGGAGATTCACTCATTACAAGGAGGTCATCGACATATGGTCTTATTCTATCTTGGAGCTCTCCCAGAAGTTGTGATAATCCGCGACTCAATCCTGCTAAAGAGACTTTAAGGCCAAAAGGTAAGCGGGCGTATTGATATATTTTACCTTCAAACATGAATGCGGTATACTTGCAACTGTCTTGGCTCAATTTAACTTGATGGAAACTTTTGGTCAAGTCCACAGTAGAAAAGATTCTTTTTCCACTACAATATCTTAATATCTCATCGATAGTTTCTGATTGATGATGATCCGCATACAATTTGCTATTTAATTTCCGCGCATCCAAACAAATTCTAATTTGACCATTGCTTTTCTTTACTACGACTATGGGATTTAAATAATGGCTTTTACTCTCCTCAATTATTCCATGCTTTAACATTTGTTTTATCTCTTCTCTGACTTCTTCTTTCTTATGAAATGGGATAGGATACGGTTTAGTTCTTATCGGTTCCTGATCTACTAATTCTAATTTGTAATCATAATTTCTAATTAAACCAGGAATAGACGAAAAAATATTTTGATGGTTCTCCAAAAGTATTTCCAGTTGACTTATTATCCTCTCAGGTACGTGTGCATTATTTGATCTTACTTCATTTATTTTATCGGTTATGGTACACTTAGCTTCTTTCACCTCTTGAGTCTTTATTAAATTAGCATATTGACTTGCTTTATATATTATTCTACTATCAGGGTTTTCGAAGGATATCTTTTGATAACTATCATCATCTGTTTTAACTAAAAGGAAATTTTCTTCAATATTTATCTCTTTCACATTGTTTTTAATAAAATCATATCCTAAGATACACCTTTCGCTTAAGTTTGGAACTATCAAAAAATTTATTTGAAAAACGAAATTTTGTCATTCTATTGTTGCTATAATCTGTTTCCTAACATAGGTTGATTTCCTTCGTACCGCTGTAGTGATCTTCAAATTAGATACAGGTAAAATATCATGTTCAAATTTATCTTTATTTTCCTCATAAAACCCTTCTTCTATACAGGTGACTTGACTCCCAGTATCAACTAAAGCTTCTAACATAATCTTTCCGAATTTTAAATTAACTATTGGACATCTAACATCTTCAAACTGTTCTTGGAACTCCTTTTGCTCTAATGTTAATAAATCTGTAAATTCCTTATATAAAGATCCAATGCACACATCCGATGTACTCTGAAGATTTTCTCAGTCTCTTTGATCATCTTGTTTTCTGTTTGATAATTGTTCAGGGAATGTTTGATTAATTACTTCCCCCTTTGTATCTTCACCCTTATTTAATTCTCTGATTCTAGCGGATTCTTCCTTTATTTCATTTTGGTATTCTTGCTTCTTCCCGTAACATCCATTATTTCCTTTTCTATATGTAGGGTTCCACCGAGATCCCATATTATTATTACCGTAGTAATTATTTCTTTGATATTTCCCTTTGAAATTATTTTGGTCATCTTCTTTCTTCATAGCGTTTACCTTGGGTTCTTGATGATCATCCTTCTTTTTGTATGGCTGATTAAACTCTGATCTCCTCTGCCAATTTTGATTATACTGATTTTTTCTCCAGTCTTCTTGTGCTCTTTGCTGATAAAATGACCTTTTGAACTCCTGTTGCTTGGGTTTTTCTTCTGCAAACTTCCTTTTCTCTTGAACTACATTTTCCGTCTTACTAAATACAGGTCTCTTCACTTGACTCATGATCTTCTCGCTTCCTACATCTTCCAACACCTGGATAAATCTTTCAATATTTGTTACGCCTTGGAATTTAATAATATCTCCAACTTGCTGTCCAAAATGAGTTCCCATGCATCTGCATATATACTCATCTTCAAGTCTGGTAGGACAAGCACGAGCCCTAATCACCATGTTACAAAAATATTCTGTAGGAGTTTGGTTGGTTGCGATTCTTGTTATAATTCCCATGATTTAGTTCATCCTGGACTTGATACTGATATGAGGTACCATAGAATTTATTCAAAAATTTAACTTTGAAATCTTCAAAACTCATGATTTCCTCCTTATATATAGCAAACCAAGTGGCTGCCTGTTCCTTTAAATGATCCATTAAGAAATTTTCTAGAATCATATTTCTACCATATACTTGGTACTCCACTTCTAAACGCTTAATAAAATCTGATGGTATATCTGACTTATTATTAGCAAATGAACATTTACTGGTAATAGTTTTACCTCCCATAGATGGAATGGAAGTATTCCAAATATCAACTCCAGGATCCCTAGCAAAGGTTAAAGAAATTGGTGGTTTCAAATTATGGACTTTAGTAGTTTCAGGTTGTTCCTTTAATTCACTTTGAAGAGAAGGCCTAACGGGACTATGCCAACTTGATACCCTCTCCATCTTCCTTTCTAATACTTGCACTTGATCTGATATTTGATTGATAGCAGACCCATTCTCTTTTACTTGGATGTTTAAAATCTTTTGGTTCTGATCCATTAATAAGATGTCGGATTCATGACGTCTCAGTTGGTCTTCTTGGTTGCTGACTATTTCTGCAATTTCTCCCTTGAAAGTAGAGTTTCCTTGTTTCAGGTTATCCATCTCTTTATTGATGTCCTCTTTCCATTTTGAAAAATCCTCTTCTACAAATCCTAACCTTTCTCGATTGTTTTCAGCTTTTAAATTTAAATTTTCCATCTGAGATCTAAAAGATTCCATTTCCATCCTAAATTGAGTTTGAACCTCTTCCCTATTCTTATCACATTGGACATTTATTTCTTCCCTAAAGATCTCCATTTCCTTTCTGAATTCTTCTCTGCTTCTTTTGGAATTCTCCTTCAATTTATTTGAAAAATCTTCCTTTAGTTCCATTACTTGTTGATCTATCTTTCCATCAATTTTACTTTCCATTTCTTTGAATTCTTCTCTTTGCTGATCTATTTTTTCTGACTGGCCATCTATTTTTTCTGACTGGCCATCTATTTTTTCTGACTGGCCATCCATTTTATTTTTCATCTCCTTCAATTCCTCGGACTGTTGTTGGAAGAATTTCTTCATCATCTCTATTATTGAACCTTCTTCTCTTTGAGTGGTTGTCGAAGTACTCTCCTCCATAGGTACGATTGTCTCCTCACTCCCAAAGCTTTGTCCTATCTCCTCTGATTAACTTGCTGTCCTTGACCGAGTAATTATTTTAGAAGGGGTAGATACTCCAAGACTCATCTCTGGTTGCCCCCTAGTAGTTAACACCTCTTCATCCCCACTATCACCCTCGGAGGTGGCAGGTGTCGATACTTTCAGGATACCCTTTTTAGCTCCTTCCTTCTTTAATGGCATATTGATGTATTATAGTGAATAGAGTATCAAAGATAGCAATGAGAAAAATATTTTGAACTAAGGACTAACACCAAATTTAGGTGTAACCAATTCAAGAAGTATGGACAATCAACCAAAACAACTCAACTAACCAAAGGCAATGTGAAGATAAAATCTTTTAACAGAACAGGAAATTTCAACCATTTATAAAATAAATTATGAAGTAGAACACTTATACCTAATACTAAAATTGCATATATATGTGTATATATATATAATTAAAAAAAAATTACACTAATTAAAATTCCTGATTAATACTTAATTGATTAATTAATAATTAATTTTAATGAACTTTTTTTTAACTAATTAAGCATTTCGTTCCCCACAAGGCAGATCAAGCATTTCGGTCCCCACAAGGGATGCCATATTTTATTGCTATGTAATGGGGGGTTTAATTATTTAATGATTTTATAATTAATTTCTTATCATGGATTTTATTAATTAATTAAATAGATGACTCTTTGGGATGCCAGAGCATTTTGATGGGAAATGCCCAAACTAATATTTCCTTTCCCCATTACAGCAATACCTTCCTCTCTTGATAATTAAATAAACAATAAAAATATGATTCCCCTTTTTATGAATCAAAAAAGAATCATCATCATCATCATCATCTAATGGCGCTATGGTCCTTGCAGGACCTTGGCCTCCTCCACTATTCTTCTCCACTCAGACCTGTCCTCTGCAGCCCTTTTCCATTCCACAACGCCGAGAGTCCGAAGGTCATCTTCTACGTCCTGCAGCCAACGCAGTCTCGGCCTACCTCTCTCCCTTCTTCCACCTGGGTTCCCTTCCATTATCATTTTTGGAAGGCGTTCATTGCTCATCCTCTGTACGTGGCCTAGCCATCTTATCCTTCTCTTCTTTATGGTGGCAACTATGTCTGGTCCCTCGTACAAGTTCTTCAACTCTTCGTTCGTCTTCATTCTCCAGAGATTTCCTTCTTTAGTCGGGCCGTAGATTTTTCGGAGGATTTTTCTTTCCCATATATTAAGTATTCTTTCCCCACTTAAAGTAAGCGTCCAGGATTCGCTACCGTACGTTACCACTGGCTGCAAAATCGTCCTGTAGACTCTTACTTTCAGATCTCTGGTTATGTATTGACTACGGAAGATTTTCATCAGCGACCAGTAGCATCGGTTTCCAGCTGTTACTCTTTCTCTGATTTCTTCTTGCATTTTAACAAAAATTTAATTCTTCAAAAAAGAATATAACATTGAAAAATTGGATTCCTTTCTCAAAGGCATATGTGGGGCAATATAATATTGCATGCTTCTAGTATGAATATAATATATATATATATATATGTATGTATATTGAAAATAAGAATAAACAAAAATGATTATTAAAGAAAAGAATATGTGAAATATTTTTTATTGATATAGTATCCAATATATATATAAAAACATTGAGTACAAGTTGAGTTTAAATTATAGAAATATAAAAATCTTTGAGTATATTCAAATATGAAAATTGATGTGAATTATATTTGGAAAGAAACAAATAAAATGAAAATCAGTATGGTCATAACTCACAATCATTACATAGAATATCTGATAGATAGATATATCTACAGATATGAAAAACAAATGCAATAATATACTAAAACAAAGAAAATTACAAAATGATTAAACATATGTACAGATTGGTACTCATCTAACTTCCTGCGATGATCTTCTGCCTCTCTCATCACCCTTTCTAGCCTTTGATATACTGGTTCACCGATAGCGCCACATAATTAAAATAACTGGAAGGATTGTCGGCCTGATGGACATCTTAAAATCACTCACTTAACTTTTCTGGAGGGACATTACTAATATTTGACACTCAGAGCTATACATGTTCACCCTTTGAAGTCCTTGACAGAAGTCCTCTACAACCCAAGCTCTCCATCCTCCCAAGATTGGAGGGGGAGATATTCCTACACTGTAAATTTATTCAAAACAGACTAAAAATCAAAAGAAATTTGATTTATATGTAGGTTCTCTTCCAGAGAGAACACCTTTAAACTTTAATTTTGATTATTTTTATTATTAAAAAAGTAATAGATAAAAAACAAAAAGCGTCCGAACTACATTTCTTTTAACGTTTCTTACCCCCACCAAGCCCAGAGGCAATCTTTGGTAAACAACAACAGGATGCACCGAATTTAACATATTATCTTACTAAAGGTGGCATGGGAGGAAATGAAGTTTCCTCCTAAAACCAGCACCCTAGTCCTTCTTCTAATTTAGTTATTAATTAAAATATTAATCATCTGTTTTTATATTTAAATCCCTTATTAAAAATGCAAAATTTTGATACCAAACAAGATATACTTTATTTGATCCCGTAATGAGTTCTCTAATTGGTTAGTGGCTTTATCAGTGGCTATTACAATTATATCTGGCTATTTCTTAACCTGATACATAGCAAGTTCTATCCAAAACTACCTAGGGCACAGACAGACATTCACTTCTTAAAACCTACAGAAGAATTTTTTTAATCTAAAATAGACTATGGTTCCATAGCCTATTCTTCGGCCAAAAACCAACCACCTTCTACCTCTGGATAGAAACAATCAACCATACAGGAATCCGATTAGCAGCGGGTGCATTTAGAACCAGTCCCATCACAAGTCTTTGTGCAGATGCTGGGGTTCCTCCTTTTTTCATCAGAGGACAACAGTTAATAAGTTCATACCTCTCCAAAATAGCTTACCAACCTACAAATACTGCTTTTGATTACATTGTTTCACCAAAACATCTGCATCTATACCAAAGTAAACTATTTATTATATCCCATCTCTCATCACTTAAAACACTATCATGACAAAGTGAGATGGATACGACTCCTGGGATTCCCAAGATAAATCGTTCGAAATAATTAATAAAACGCTTTATTTTTGCTTCGAAATACCCAGATATATCATTTAAAAATATACAGCAGAAATACGTCACTATATCCCTACCTGGGATGTGACATCGATGTTAAAATACGTTTGATTATTAAAACTTTATATATAGTTTAATGATGAAAAAATTAATATTAAAAAACATCGATGATAAAAAACATTGAAGCTTCGGAACATCGATGTTTTATCAAAACCGATGTCGCATCCCTACTAAGGGGTCCTGGGAGAGGATGTCTCTTCAAACAAGATCGTAAGACCGCCAAGTTCAAAAATCTACTAAATCTAGGTAATAACCACCAGCCACGCACGTTTTTCACATAAAAATACTTCTTTTGATCAATTTATATTAGAATTAAGTTTGCTTGTTTTTATTTAAAATGACTAGAAAAGTTGATCCGCCTAGAGCGATCAATTTGATGTAGATGTAGCGGTTGTTGAGAAAAGACACTGTTGGAGGTAACGTACTACTTCGCGAGCAAAGGCATTTGTAGTGAGAGATGGAAAGCGAAAACCTCGATTGGTCGTGAATTATTCAAAAACCTTTAATAAGTTCACACCACTTGATGCATAACCCCTTCCTAAAATCGAGGAAATAATTTCAAAAGTCGCAGAAATAAAAGTTTTCAGCACAATAGATCTAAAGAGTGCATATGATCAAGTACCAATTCTGGAATCTGATAGACAATACACCACTTTATGTTATACCAAAGTTATACCTCTTTCCTTCGTATACCATTTGGAGTGACTAATGGAATCGCTTCTTTTCAAAGGGATATAGATCGTATTTTACAGGGCGAAAATCTTGAAGGCGCCTTTCCTTATTTAGATGAGGTGACACTATGAGGTAAAAATCAAGAAGACCATGACAAAAACTTAAAGAATTGAAGAGTCCACGAAAGAAAGGTGGAGAGTCAATTTTTTTTCCGAATTGTAGTTTTATATATATATATATATATATATATATATATATATATATATATATATATATATATATATAATTGTTCGTCTAGTTGAGTGGAATATGTTGGTGAAAATAAATAGTCAGAAAAAATGACAGTCGGTTGGTTACAAGCGATGGAAAGAACCACGTACTCGGAAGGAAGGGGGAATGTCCTCGCGGAAACACCTAGAATGGGGGAGAGTCATGTTTGGAAGTTATATGGATTGTGTATTAATATCACCATTTCATCAATAAAACAGGGAAGAAAGGGGGATAGTCCTGGACGCTCTTAAGTTTAAATTGTTTTTTTTTTACTAAAACATTTTTTTTTAGAGCGTGTTATGTCTGTTTCGGGAAAATTTATTATTTTGACACGCAAAACAAAAAGGAAAAGGACATATAAAAAAATTGAAGAAAAATAATAAAAGATACCTACGTAATTAAAGATCCAAACCTAAAAACTCGATTTTCTTGGAAAGCACTCCAAATGACATCCCCCCTTTCTTCCATTGCTGAAGAGAAGTATAACTTGACCTTGAATAAAGAAAAAAGTAAGTTCTCGGTGAAAACTCTCCATTTACTAGGTTCCGTCATTTCTAATCACACGATTACGCCTAATCCTCAACGCATGCAGCCACTTTTAGATTTGCCTATAGCCGAAAGTGCTGCTTCACTGCAGAGAGGAATAGGAATGTTCTCTTATTACAGCAAATGGATACATCGTTTTTCAGAAAATATTCGCCCTTTGCTGAAAACCACATTCCCTCAGATAAAAAGCTGCATCAGTGTTCATCATGCTGAAGAATGAGATTACAAACCCAGGTACTGCTGCGATACTTGATAATGTACCCTTTCATGTAGAGACGAATGCATCAAAGTTTGTTATAGCAGCCACTTTAAGTCAAATGGGCCTTATTTTTCAGGATGCTGAAGTAATCCGAAGTGCAACGTTTCATTGAAAAAGAGGTTTTAGTAAATAGGTATTTAGTTTAAGTGTATTTTTAAACAATGACCTTTTATTTTTTCTTCTATTTAACAAAAATGAATTTATTTTATTTATTTATTTATTATTTCCCATGTAGATTTGCACCTGCACTGTGGCGCATCAAGCAAATTCGGTCACTGTTGGTTTTGACTTTGACTTTTTTGAGGCATTATAATTTACTATTTACGCTATAAATAGTAAATTATTTACGTAAGTTACTATTTACGCCTTAGAAGGATCTCTAAAATACTGGCGCAATTATCTCATCGGGAGACCGTTTACAATCCTCACTGATCAACGGTCTGTCTCATTTATGTTTCACCAACGGCACAACAGCAAAATTAAAAATGAGAAAATCATGTGATGGCGGTTAGAACTCGCCTGCTTCAAATTTGACATCATCTGTCGTCCTGGCAACGAAAATTCCTCTACTGACAACTTTACAACAATAAGCGCCGTCGCTAACTCAATCACATCAGATCTCCAATCCCTGCACAACTAACTTTGTCATCCTGGAATAACTAGAATGTCGCATTGGATTAGGGCTAAGAATCTCCCCCACTCTTTGGAAAATATAAGAAAAATTCCCCGATGGAAGGGAGACAACTATTTCGATTCGGCACCTGGAGAATCCTTCATACGATCAGAAAATTGTTTCAATGAAACTCCAGTTTTAGAAAACTACTCGAAGACTAATGAGGTAGACTCTGTAACTACAGATAGCCCAACTGAAGTCGAATTAGTCCAAGGTCTAAGCGGAAGCCCAACGACAGTGAATCGCCATATCCTTGAAAAACGATCACCTGCTCATCTGAAGGACTTCCTTACTTTTTAAAGATGAGGAAAATGAGGAAATTATAACCTTCTAATATTTATTTTAAACACATGTTTAAATGTTCAAAGTGGTTTACTATTTTCTTACCAATGTAAAGTTCTTTGTATATTAAAACCTTATAATTTGATAGTAATTTATTTTATGATTTACAACAGTTAGGTAATATTGAAGATCAGATAATAATTGACATCAGTGTTTGAGATTAGTAACGACATAATTTAATTTTTTTTAAATGAGGTTTTATGGTAAAAATCGTGGACAATTAAATAAAATATTGAATTCTATATTAACCACATGGTTTTACTCTCAATTACTGACATTACCTATACAGATAAATTCTATATTAATAGGATAAAATGCAGCGAAAATTTGCTGCATGGAATAATTTATTGTAAACTTCAATGCTACAAAAATACAAAAAAAAGAACAAGATAATTTATTTCATATTTAATTACTTTAATATACAGAATCTTATTTGACTCAGTAATATTAAATTAAGGTAACTTATTAATTTATAAAAATACGATATTATTAAACAATGTAAATTTATAATGCAAATAATACATATATACCCACACACACACACACACACACACACACACACACACATATATATATTTATATAATTTTTTTTTACTTTTTTAATCTAAACTTACAATAGAAGTTTGAGGAATATAAATGAATAGAGGAACGATTGCTTTATTGACACAATAACGTAATGGACGAGTATATAACAGTCATTTCTACATACTTCCAGAGTATATATGTAAATAATTACATTCATGTATATTGAAATATTTCTTAGGCTTAAATTGTATTTCCTTATTTTAATAAGTATAAAATAAATTAGCTAGAGTGAACAAATAATATGCTGCTACACATTAAATTTAAGCAGTGTGCTCTCACTATTATGTTTATTAATGTACCAGGTGTGTAAATATGAAACCGGAATTCGCCAATGATAGGAGTTAGCAGTCAATATAATCTTCTAACTAATCTGTCAGTGGTGTTATCTGCTTTTGCCTACATGTAATAAAGGGATCCAATTGATACCAACATCAGTTTCATTCTATAACCGCGTTTTTAGTGGCGTTGTTCATGTCGACTTTTGTGCCAACAAATCAAGATTTGCGGACAGCATTTATTTTCCGTTTCCTTCTGAAAAAAATTGGAGTATTATCACATAGGATGCTTATTGAAGCTTAAGGGGAGCATGCCCTAGGCAAATCTCAATGTTTCGATTGGTTCAAAAAATTTACAGATGGATTTCGATAAAAGAAACAAAGACCGTGGAAAACCACAAAAAAAAAACTTTGAAAACGCTGATTCGGAAGCGTTTGTTGGACAATTATTACATGTGACACCGTCTCCATTTGTTTGAAAGGCATGGAAAAGATCCAGAAGGTCGGAAAATGGGTACCTCACCAACTGAATGACAGGCAGCAGGAAGCTCGAAAAACCTCATGGCAAATGCTGCTCGCCAGGTACAGAAATAAAGTCATTTCTTCATCAAATTGTGACTGGTGATGAAAAGTGAATTTACTTCGAGAATCCTAAGCGTAAAAAATCCTGGGTAACTCCTGGTGAACCATCGGCATCGCTTGGGGAGGAAGAAAATGCTCTGTGTCTGGTGTGATCAGATGGGTGTTACCTACCATGAGCTGCTGAAACCTGGGGAAACTGTTAATACGGAACGCTACCTACAACA